>JAOTQJ010000007.1:12343946-12391444 GCA_025642045.1 Solanum sejunctum | reverse complement strand
AATATGCTCCTCACTTGATTGCCTACCCAAGGTCTAGAATGAACAAGTTTGTGATGGGTATTTCTAATTTGGTGAGTATGGATTTGTCCCAGTTGATGACCTATGCCAAGCAAATGGAGGAGGAGAAGTTAAGAAAGAAGAGGAGTTATGAGGCCAAAATGGCCCATTTTGAGGGAAAGTTCATAGTCGAAAGGGTGTCCGGTTCCATCAAGGCCAAGGGTCTTCTCCTACATTTAATAAGAGTTTCGTCAATGACTTTCCTAGGGCCCAAGGTGTTGGGGGTGTGGTTCCTAATGGTCGGTGTCCCAAATGTGGTAGGGGTCATAGTAGCCCATGCTTGAGGGATACTAATGTGTGTTATGGTTGCTGGAATGTTGGGCATAAGGTGGTGGATTGCCCCTGAAATTGCCACAAGGGCAAGGAGGTTCATCCACAAGGTGCTAATCCAGTTCCTCTGGGGAGAGGTGGCCGACAAGATGGTGCCCCAAGGCACAATTGATTTTATGCTTTACAGAGGAGATAAGAGGTTGATGAGGTGCCCGATGTTGTTACTGATATGTTAAAAGTCTTTGATTTTGATTGTATGCATTGATTGATCTGGGTGCCACTCTTTCTTTTATTACCCCCTTTGTTTCCAAAAAGTTTCATCTTAAGCCCGAATTGTTGTGTGAGTCATATGAGGTGTCTACTCCTATTGGTGCATTTATTTTTGTTAAAAAGGTCTATAGAAATTATCCTATTTGCATCTTGCATAAGATATTGTCTTGTGATCTTGTTGAGTTGGACATGATTAATTTTGATGTCATTTTTGGAATGGAGTGGTTGCAGGCATACTATGCCTCTATTGATTATAGAATTGTAGGGTCATATTCCAATTCCCAAATGAACCCATTCTTAAATAAGAGAGTCATGATGTGGTGGCCAAGGGTAGGTTCATCTCTTGCATTAAAACCCGTAAATTGATCTCTAAGGGGTGTCTTTATCATCTTGTGAGGGTTAGAGACATGAAGTCTAAATTCCCTTTTATAGAGTCAGTTCTGGTTGTAAATGAGTTCCTTGATGTCTTCCCAAATGACCTCCCCGGTGTTCCTCCTAAAAGGGAGATAGATTTATGTATAGACCTCCTCTCCGATACTCAACCCATGTCTATTCCTCCTTACCGTATGGCCGCAACAGAGTTAATGTTAGAGAAGGATTTTATTAGGCCTAGCCAATCGCCTTAGGGTGCACCAGTGTTGTTTGTGAAAAAGAAGCACGAGTCTCTTTGAATGTGTATTGACTACCGACAACTTAATAGGGTCACCATCAAGAACAGGTATCCTCTTCCAACGATTGATGATTTATTTGACCAATTGGAAAGGGCTATCTATTTCTTTAGGATTGATCTTTGGTTCGGGTACCATCAAATGAAAGTGAGGGAGTGTGATATTCCTAAGATGGCCTTCCAGACTAGGCATGGGCATTATGAGTTTGTTCTGATGTCCTTTGAGTTTACCAATGCACCGGCTATCTTCATGGATCTTATGAATAGGTTCTTAAAACCCTAACTGATTTGTTTGTTGTGGTGTTCATTGATGATAGTTTGACCTACTCATATATTGAGAAGGAGTATATGGGCTATTTGAGGGTAGTACTACAAAGATTGAGGGAAGAAAAGTTGTATACCAAGTATGAAAAGTGTGAATTTTGATGAAAGAGGTTGTCTTCCTAGGTCATGTAGTGTCGGGGGATGGTATTAAGGTGTATCCTAAAAAGACGAATATGATTAGAAATTGGCCTAGACCATTGACCTCGTCTTATATTAGGAGCTTCTTGGGCTTAGCTGGTAAATATTAGAGATTTGTGAATGGATTTTCTTCTATTGCTTCTCCCATGACAAAGTTGACTCAAAAGAAATCCAAATTTGTGTAGACCAATGAGTGTGAAAAGAGTTTTCAAACATTAAAAGATAAGCTTGTGTCTGTCCCTATATTGTTAACTACCGGAAGGGCTAGAGGGATTCGTTGTGTATTGTGATGCTTCCCGGGTTAGTTTGGGTTGTGCGTTGATGCAAAATGGGAAGGTGATAGCCTATGCTTCTAGATAACTCAAAGTACATGATAAGAATTATCCTACCCATGATCTTGAGTTAGCGACCATTGTATTTGCATTAAAGATTTAGTGTCACTATTTGTATGGTGTGTCGGTTGATGTGTGCACCGATCATAAGAGCCTCTAATATGTCTTCACTCTAAAAGATCTCCACTCGAGGCAAAGAAGATGGTTAAAACTTCTGAAGGACTATGATATAAGTGTATATTCTCATCTGGTAAGGCTAATATGGTAGCGGATGCTTTGAGTAGGGTGTCTATGGGTAGCCTAGATCATGTTGATGATGATGGCATAAAGGTGGCTAGGGAGGTCCATCGGTTCGCTAGAATGCGAGTTAGGTTGGAAGAGGTTGATAATAGTGGTATTGTTGTTATTGATGGCTCTAAATCTTTGTTGATTGAGGAGGTGAAAGCTAAGCAAGATCTTGACCCCGCTTTGTTAGAATTGAAGGCTTTGGTTAAAGATGGGAGGTGGAGGTTTTCTCCCAGGGGAGAGATGATGACCTTAGATACCAAGGTAGGTTATATGTTCCTTGTGTTGAATGCTTGAAGGAAAAGGTTCTTGATGAGGCTCATTGTTCTTCTTACTCTATTCACCCAGAGTCTACTAAGATGTATAGAGATTTGAGAGAGGTGTATTGGTGGGGAGGCATGAAGAGGGACATTGGCAAATTTGTATCCAGTTGCTATAGTTGCCAACAAGCCAAAGCCAAACATCAAAGGCTAGGTGGCCTTACCCAAGAGATAGAGATTCCTACTTGGAAGTGGGAAGAGATTAATATGGATTTTGTGGTTGGGTTGCCCAAGACTAGAAAGAATTTTGATTCCATTTGGGCTATGGTTGATAGGATGACAAAATTGGCTCACTTTCTATCGGTTAAAACTACATATGAGGCTGAACCTTAGGTCAGGTTGTACATTCATGACTTGGTGAGGTTGCATGGAGTTCCTTTGTCCATCATATCATATCGTGGTGCATAATTTACTTCACACTTTTGGAGGTCTTTCTAAAGAGGTCTTAGAACCAGGGTAAAGCTTAGTATGGTCTTTTACCCTCAAATGGATGGCCAAGCCGAAAGAACTATCCAAGCACTTGAGGACATGCTTAGGGCTTGTGTATTGGAGCTTAAGGGTAATTGGGATGATCATTGTCCATTGATTGGGTTTTCATATAACAATAGTTATCATTCATGCATTGGTATGGCTCCTTTTGAGGCTCTCTATGGTGGACGTTGTGGATCACCGGTTGGGTGGTTTGAGGTTGGAGAGGTGGCTTTGTTGGGTACGTATTTGATGGTGGATGCTATGGAGAAGTTAAGGATGATTACAGAAAGGTTGAAAATAGCCCAAAGTTGCCAAAAGTCTTACGCCAATGTAGAAGGAGGGATCTCAAGTTAAAGGTTGGTGATTGGGCCTATTTTAAGGTGTCACCAATGAAGGGTGTAGTTCATTTTGGTAACAAGAGAAAGCTAATTCCCTAGATATATGGGCCCTTATATGGTTGTGAGGAGGATTGGTAAGGTGGTCTATGAGTTGGATTTGCCTAGTGAAATGGAATTGGTTCATACAGTCTTTCATATGTCTACGTTAAGGAAAGTTTGTGGATGATCCTAATGCCATTATTCCTATTGATGTTATGGGGGTAGTTGAAGACAACTTGACATATGAAGAGGGTCCAGTACAGATGTTCGATAGACAAGTGAAAAGGTTGAGGAACAAGGATGTTGCTTCCATTAAGGTCCTTTGGAGGAATCAACAAGTTGAAAGTGCTACTTGGGAGGCCGAAGCGGATATGCAAAAGTGATATCCCTATCTTTTCAATCCTACTCAAGCCTAAGATACTAATTCTATGTCTTCTATGTGAGTTCATGTCTCATGTTCCAGCCCCTAAATCATTTGCATGCATTCATGTTTATATTGACAAAGTTCATGGTGATTTTACACTTATGTTGAGATTTTGAAATGGTGTTTTAAGTATGTTGTTGCATTATTGATGGGGATGCTTTACTCATGATTACTTCTCATATATGTTGCTTTGACATTCGAGGATGAATGTTCCCAAGGGGGAGATATTGAAACAACATCAAAAAGTGCCCGAAAATGTGCTGCGAAATTATAATTTTCATATATCTCAAAATCCATGTGCGATATCGAAAATTTGATTTCATATTCTTGTTCAAGGGGTTAACTTGAGTGGGAAATGGTACTAACTAAAAATTGCAAAATGCGATTCCAGTGAGCAGTCCACACCCTTAGCTTGACGCGGACTAGTGTATTTTCTGTCCTGATTTTTTTAATCCGATCCAAGACTGTAAGTCTTGGGCCAAAGTGTTCCCATGCATAAAAGTACCTATACTTATCCTTATTTCACTCTCATATCATTCAATACATTCCCAAATACACTCTTAAATACTTAGACAATATTTCATCTCCAAATTTCAAGTCTCAAAACTCATCTGGATCTTAAGGTTCTCATTCAAACGTCAAGCCTCCATCTCCAATCTTCTTCAAGAATTCTCCAAAGCTAAGGTATGTGGGTTTCAACCATTGGGTCCTTTCACTCATGGTGCCCAAGCTTCCCTTTTACCTAAATTGCATGATTTAAAGTTGATTTACTCATGGGTCTTACTTATTATGAATTTCGTTGTACACTATATTGAGGTTTCATGAAATTATGTTTGTTTCTTTAGCATGTTTTGAGCTATGAATCTAAGATTTATTGTGAGATTTGATGAAGGATTTTGATATATATTGCTTAAAGGTGTTACCAAGAATCTATTGATGATTTTACATTGAATTTTCTAGCATGATTACACTCTTGAATGACATGGTTTTACACTAGCACCATACACCTGCCAAGTATTTGGTAAAATATCCAGTTATGAGTTTCTAGAGGAATTGAAGGTCCAATGCATGTCGTATGAGTTGAATGAATATATGATGAAAGGAATATATGTATATGATATTATCTCTATAGTGTTGGGAATTGAAAAAAGCCTCACTCGGGGGTTGTAGGCCCGATAACCTTGTGAGGGTTTTGTACCTTGATCGCCTTGCTCGGGAGGTGGTATTCCCGTTAACCATGCCGAAGGGTTTGTACTTTGATGACCACGTTAGGTGATTTGTACTCCATCAACCATGTTGGGTGGTTTGTACCTCATCAACCATGTTGGGGGGTTTGTACCTCATCAACCGATTGAGGGGTTTGTACCTCATTCGCTCTCCAAGGGGGTGGTAGGCCTTGGATATTCGCTATTAATGGTCTCTTCTTAGACAAGTATTATGTTCTACATATGCATGATTTTACTTCAAACATCATTCATACATGTCATCTTGCTATATGCTCATCCATTGCCTATGTTATGCAATTTGCTTATGGTGCTTATCACTTGTTGTATTGTATCCTACATACTTAGTACGTTCAAATGTACTAACACATACTCTATGCCTATATGATGTCACCATTTTGGAACTGGAGCCCCACTTGATCATCATCCTCCACTTGGCTAGACGACTTCTCTCAAGCTCTTTGGTGAGTCCTCCATTTCAGGGACGATGTTTATGATCTCATACTATGTTCTAAGACTATCTTTCCTTTATGTATATGTTGATTATAAGAGTGAGCCTGGTAGCTTGTCTTGGCCCCCGCTAAGTATGTAAGTTTTAGAGGTGTTGTTGGACATGTTTTGTATTATGATATGAGCTTTGAATCTCTCTTTACTCTTGATGTTTGTGATATGACAAGTTGTCCCTTAGCCCTATTTTCCCCCATTTACTATTTCTTGTTGTATTTTATTACTTTCGTGGCCAAGGATGTGTAATGATATGTTAAGAGGCTTGCTTGGGGTCCCTTTAGGTTCCCCATACGTCGTGTCACGTCTAGGCCCTAGGCTTGGATCATGATATTATGGGTCACCTAAAACATTATATTTTAGGAGATATAGTTATTTGAAGTTGACCCTTCTATCAGCTCATATGAAAACTTAGTCAGTAGAAATTATTAGACTTGGCTTGAATGTAAAAGATCTCTTATTTTCATTTATTGAACTTAAGAGGGGTTGGAAATTGAACAAAATATCTATCAAATTAAAATAAAAATTTTACTTCAGAATGGCCCGGTCCACGATGCGGACGGGGCGCGCACTAGTGTATTTTCTCCTTAAATTTTTTAGAACTTGTTTGCAATTTTCCGTCGAAAAATTTAAGAAAAGCACTAAGCATGGCCTAGTCCCAGGCGCATCGCACATTGGGCGCGCACAACCTCTGTAAATCATTTTGGATCAAAATTATTTTTGATCCGATGGCTCTAAATTCGAACGAGATCATTTTCCCACTCAATTTTCTATGTTGATTGCATATTCAATCTCAGATTCAAAAATAAAGCATGGAAAGACGCATTAAATGCACATCTCGATTCTAGGGGTATTTTGATAATTTTACTGGTAGTTACACCAACTTATCGACAACATCAACTCATAAATTGGAAAACAAATTGAATTGCTTATACTATCATGCAAATAGAATTGAATATGAACTGCCAACACTTTGCTGCGCAAGTAGATATATTAAGTTAGCCCCAAAAGAAGTTGAAGATGAGTTGTACAAATTATATATAGATAACTCAGAAGAATCCAACCTATTTCAAAAGAATATCAGAGCATATAATAGCATATTCACATTTACATCGTTTGGAGTTAAGCTTGATAAAGCACTAGCTTCTTCAAGGAAAGCTATTTACAGCTTTAAGGCAGAGGGGCAAATATATCATGATCTACCATCATTAATCCCAAAGGATGACAGGCCACAATATTTTCAAATGTACTTCTATGATACAGAAAATGAACTAGCCAATAGAATGTTAGTAATAGAAGATGAAAATTTATCAGATAAAGTCATGGAAAGATAAGGAAAATAATGGAACACAATCCATATGCGACATTCTTTTCGCAGCTTAAGGACCATTTGAGCTTTCAAAACTTACAAATATGCATAGATACAAATGCTTATTTGGACCAATGGGTGTATAACATACCCTTTGTAGATCACGTTGCGACAATTTGGGTGGATAGAAATAATTCAAATTTACCATTTGAAAGAGATATTATTGTACACAAGCATTCACAAAATAGACATCGAATAAAACATTATTATGGTTGCTACGATCCACTTCAATATCCACTGATCCTACCCAAAGGTGAAGGATGATGGCATTAAGGTATTGTGAAATGCTGTAATCAAATAGCAATGCTACTACATGTGCAACAACAAGTGCCAACACAACGTTTCAATCATATGCCACGTCCATAGAGGAATTAGCCACTAAAGGACAAGGTATGCACATTTAATATAACTGCCAACCAACTCCTAAGCCAGCTAAAAAAATATCAGATGTGGAAAGGATACATATGAGAACCAATTTGGCATAAGTACTAGTTATGTGTACTCTTAACACATAATGCTCCTCAATTAAACTACGTCTCAATGAAAGCAATAAATCTGAAAACTTTGGTACAAAGCTATATAGTCTACAATCAACAATTGGTAGCCATGTGATGTAAAATAATTCCATAAAAATATTACCATACTTTATGAGCAACTTTACACAAAAGGATTACCATACTTTATGACTATGTTCACCCTAACATAAAATTTACAAAATTACTTGTAGGGGTGTGGCGTGAAGCCATAGTTGATGTTCCCTACAGAGAGTATTACTACTATAAACTTTAAGTTCGCAGTGAAGAGAAAATAATATTGTTATTCGATGGTAGATTATTGCAGCAATTTGTAGTGGACATGTATATAAAATTAGAAACAATAAAGGCTGGAATATTTTAGATTAGAACAATCAAATTTTAGAAGGGGATATTACAAGGTATTGTCGATAGTGTTTGGGCAGGAGAATGTAGAGGAGACAAGGTAGGACGAAGAGTATTACTACCAGGATTATTCATTGGAGGACCAAGGATATACAACGACGATATATGGATACTATGGCTTTGGTGCAAGAGTTTGGAAGACCAGATCTATTTATCACCATGATATGTATTCCCAAATGGCTAGAAATTCAAAAATAATTATATAAGGGACAAGAGGTTCAGGATAGGCCAGATTTGGTGACAAGAGTGTTTAGAGCGAAACTACAATAACTTAAAGACTAAATTTTCAAAAAAGAAATTTTTGGACCTACAATAGCACTTGTTTTTGTTGTTGATCTCCAAAAGAGAGGCATAGCACGCATACATCTCCTTATAATTTTAAAAGAAGGGCACAAAATAACATCAGCAAATCAGTAAGATAGATACATTTTTGCATAATTGCCCGATCATGACAAGCAGCCAGCGTTGTATGACTTGGTTGTTAGGCACATGATACATGGACCTTGGTGTATGAGGCGCCAATCAAGTCAGATGGACAAAGTAAATTTCACTATCCTAGAGCATTCAAAAATAATACAATATAAGGAAGAGAACGATATCCCATTTACAGAAGAAGGAATGATGGGAGGACAAGTGAGGTTCGAGGAATGAAGATGAATAACCAATGGGTTGTCCCTTATAATCCATATTTGTTGAAGAGATATAATTGTCACATTAATGTAGGGGTCTGCTCGGGAGTTAAAGCAATAAAGTATTTGTACAAATATATATGTAAAAGACATGACAAATATGTAGTTTACATAGAGAAGACAAGGGTGAAAAGTAAATTGATGAAATACGAAGCTTTCAATATGCACACTTGGTGTCACCAACAGAATTACAATGGAGATATATGAGTTTACTCTAAGTGAGATGCAACTAGTTGTTATTAACCTACAATTACATCTACCTGTCAAGCAAGCAGGTAATCTTAAATCTCTTATTACATACTATAAATACAAGCCACTATTGCGAAGCTACTACATAAATCAATATTACTATTTAAATTATGTTGCAAAATATAGTGTACCACTGGAAAAAGCAGAATTTATAAAATATTGCCACCTCCTAATTTTTTGTCAAGCAGACCATGCTCACTGAGTATTTCAGGATGTGCTCGGTTGACACTGATGCTCAAAATTATCTATATAGAGAATTCCCCCATTATTATGTTTGAAACTCATAATCAAAAATTTGGAATAGAAGAAAATCACAATCTGTCGTTGGTAGAATAAATGTTGATAAGATGATTACACCACATGCTCTATACTAAAGTGTTTCCTATTTCAAAGTTTAAAATGAAGATTTTAAGTTAAAGAATGGGAATCTCAATTATACCACCAATACTCCTAAATCTCACATATTTAATGTTAAACATTATTGGGTACATATCATGTTTTGCACTATAAAACTTAGGAATCCTATCATTTTCCCGTAGATTCATTGACACCCACAATAAAACTCAACCATTTTGTAACCAGTAATTTATTCAATCTACTCATGTTAGTGGCTTTGTGATTGACCCTTCCAAGCTTTTATTCTTTTGCCTTCAAACTTTTTTAACTTAAAAGTCTTTGTTGCCTTAGTCAAAATGGTATTGAAATAGATTATCCAAGGAAAACAATCTCAGTGAAATGAAGCAAAAAAAGTTATATCTTTACTGGTGCAAGTCAATTTCCATTATGCTATAAGCTCTCTGTTATCAATAAAACCTGAATGGTATTCTTAATCGTCCCTTTAATTTGTTCGAAAAATTCATTTATGCAAATTTAGATATTCACTTATAACGGTAAATAAATATGATGCTTCATTTGACAGCTAATCCGAGGAAGTGAAAGGTATTATGAAAGACTATAATTGAATCACATCCGAGGCCCTGCATCATTTGAAGACTTACTCACTATTAATGGAATATATTGTTCTACTTTCAAAGAGACAGCTAAAGAAAGAGGATTATTAGAATCAAATAATAGCATTTTGGAATGTTTACGTGAAGCTGTCATCTTCAACATGCCCTCAACTCTTCGAAGTCTATTTGCGACTATATTAGTCCATTGCAACCCAATAGATGTGAGAAGTCTATAGAATTCATATTATAGTGATATGGCGGAAGACTATCAAAAACTACATGACACCTCAACGGAGGCACAATTACAGAGTACCTTGAAATGTGTGTAAAAGTGCCACCTGAAAACATTGATGCACAATCAAAATTAAATGAGCAACAAGAGTAAGCTTTTGATAAAATATTGCAGGCCACTGACTCAGGAACACCATAGTTGTTCTTTATTGACGGACCAGGTGGAACTGGAAAAACTCTTCTGTATCGAGCATTACTGGCAAATATCAGATCGAGAGATATAATAGCAGTGGGTAGCAACAGCAATCTTACCGAGAGGTCATATGACTCACTCAAGATTTGAAATACCTCTACAAGAAAATGAATTAACCATGACAAATATGTCAAAACAAGGTAGCAGTGAAAATTTAATTAGACAAGACAAACTAGTAATCTGGGATGAAGCACCCATGGCCAAGAAACACACAATTTAAACAGTCGACAGAAGCTTCCGTGATCTAACGGACAAAATCTACATTTTAGTGGTAAGGTCATGGTATTTTCAGGGGCCTTCCGATAAGTTCTACCAGTGGTTCCTAAGTCAACCCGAATAGAGATGGCAGAAGAAACTTTGGTCAAGTCCTATTTGTGGCCTTTAATGGAAAAGATTCATTTAACAACCAATATGAGAACCATAACAGATCTACATTTTAGTAACTTCTTGCTTCGGGTTGGCAATGGCGAAGAATGCAGAATATTAGACAATTAATACTACTGCCAAAGAAGATGGTGGTACAATAAGGTGGGCATAGTAAGCCAGAAGAATACTTGGTAAAGGAATTGTTCCCAGTACTACAGTAAAACAAGAAATCGATAAAGTTTAGAACGGGCAATCTTAGCAAGTAGAAATGAATGTGTAGATGAACTAAATGAAATGCTAATTACTTAATTCTCGAGGGAAAGAAAAACTTATTACAATTTTGACTCAGCTGAAGACAATACAAACAACTACTATCAAGAAGAATATCTCAATACATTAACACTAAATGGTCTACCGCCACATAGGTACATCATCGTTCCCATTCTTTCATTTTCATATGAAATATTACATTATTTGAAACCCCAAGAAAAAGAGAAAAAGAAAGGTGTTGACAAATAGATAACAACAGATGTATATTTCAATTTTTTCTATATGTTAGGGTAATTCTAAAAGAGAATGTGCCTGTCATGATGTTGAGGAATCTAGACCCATCAAAAGGATTATGTAATGGGATGCAATTGATTTGTAGAGGTTTCGACAATAATGTCATACATGCTGAAACAATAACTGAACAATATGCAACAAAATAGGTGTTTATTCCCAGAATCCAACTATTACCACCGGAGAATGAAGAATATCCTTTTAAATTTGTTCGGAAGCAATTTTCAATACATCTATGCTTTGCAATGACAATAAATAAAGCTCAGGGTCAAATAATCTCTTGTCATGACCCAAACTAGGGCCTAGATGTGACATGGCAAACGAAAAATCCCGAAGGAACCCCAAATAAGCCTCTTAGCATATCATACACACATCCTTGGTCAGGGAAGCAAGATATAAACAACATAGGTATAAATAAGGGGATTTGGGATTAAGGGAAACCGTTTAATATACAAGTAACATAGAAGTGTCAAAGCTCAAAGCATAATTACATCACTTGTCCAACAACATCTCTAAACATGGAATTTAGCGAGGGCCATGGCAGTTTTCATGCTCACCCTCGTAGGCATAAGCATCCAACAAGAGAAAAGAGTCTTTATATAGCATAAAATCAATAGATATTGTCCTCTAAGTTGAGGACTCACTAAAGCTTGCTTCTAGAGATAGTACTAGCCACGTGGAGAAGGAGGATGATTAAATAGAGCTTCATTTCCTAAATGGCAACATCATGTAGGCATAAAGTATGCATTAGTATATTTTAATGTACTAAGTATGTGGGATGCAATGCAATAAAACATAGGCAACATAGTCAAAATGTGTAGGCATAAGCAATGGATAGGTAAAATAACAATATGGCATGTATGATCAATGCGTGAAGCAAAACATGATTATATTAAACATATTACATATGTAGGAAGAGGCCATCATCATGGACCAAAAGCAAACTTTTACTCGCACTCCAAGGCATATCACCCCCTTGGAAGGTGATTGAGTATATATCCCTCAACTGGTAGTGAGGGCATACCGCCACCACCACCACCACCCACCACCCGCGACAAGGTAATTGAGGCTTAATACCCCCTCAACAAGGTGATCAAGTCTTGCCATCCTCTCAATAAGGTGATTGAGTCTTGACATCCCCTCAACAAAGCAACTGAGGCTTGGCACCCCCTCGTCAAGGTGGTTGAGGCTTGACACCCTCTCAACAAGGTGGTTGAGGCATGGTACCCCCTCAACAAGGTGCTCAACTTGCTATATCATAGACATTTTTCATGAATTCAACACATATATACATTACCTTCATCATCATAAATCCACTTGTTTCAAAAGTCATGCAATAATAGATTATCAATAACACAAGAATCTTCAACAAGATATTTTATCAAACACTTGGCGGATGTGCAATGCTAATCAAAATCATACAATTCAAGAGTGAAATCATATACAAAAAGTCAATGTAAATCAATCCACCAACACTTGGTAACACCCTTACGCAAGGCACATCAAAACCCCTTATCAAATCCCATAACAGATCATAGTTTTATATCTCAAAATATACATAGTTAGTCAACTTTTCATGAAACCCCAACATAGTTTATCATCAAATTTCATAATAAGAGATACTCATAGAGAACAAACTTGAAAATATACAATTTACATGAAAAGGAAGGTTGGACACCACGGGTGAAAGGACCCAAGAATTGAAACCCACATACCTCAACTTTGGAGATTTCCTTGATGAAGATTTGAATGAGAACTTGAAGCTTGAATGAATTATTTGAGATCCAGAAATGAGTTTGGGATACTTGAATTTGGATAAAATATTTGGCTAAGTGTTCGAGAGAGTTTTGGAGAATGTCTTGAATGATATGGGATTGAAAAATAACTAAGTATAGGTGTTTTTACGAATAGGAAGGCTTAGCCCTAGGACCCCAAGGCCTTGGACCGAAACAAGAAATATTGGCAACAAAATACACTGCTCCGTGATGGCTCCGCGTCACAGAGCCAATGCGCACTACCTCTGGAAATTAAAATTTTGGGAAAATTTATTTTTTGCTATGGGTCCTCTAAAATTCAGGTACCCCTTTCCCGCTCAATTTTTCCCCTGATCAAGAATATAAAGTCAAATTTTCTATATCCCACACAAACTTTTAGATATATAGAAATTATGATTATGAGCATTTTTGAGGCACATCTTTGGGCACTTTGTAGGGCATTCCATCCCTAATGTTGAATTGTATCTTCTGCAACATGTTTTCTCTCATGAACAACTATATGTAGCTCTATCAAGGGGAATCTCAATGGACACAATGAAAGTATTGGTAATGACCGAACGCCTTTCAGCTATTAATGTAAGCAAAGGTATGTTTCATACATCTGATGTATTCTCCCATTTATATGCCAACAATACTTTGATGGTATCTCCTGAACTACCAAAAGCCCCTGGAAACTATCGCTTGAGCTTAAGACGGGAATAACAGTATCATCACATTTTTTGCTTGCTCTACTTTTCCTATTACTCTTAAAATTGGGTTGCTTTGATGGAGAAAGATCATCAAAATAAGGTTAGACACTGTTATTAGTGGAATTTTGTTTGGTTATTATATCAAACTAAATTTGCTTTACTCCATAAAAAACAAAGTCTATTTGTTTCTTGTGTGAAATGCTCACACATATAAAAAGCACTAGAAGCAACTAAATTGTTGCCGAGAGGAGTTTACACATTTCATCGAATGAAAGATGCCACTCAAAAATAAAATGTTGTGAACAATTTGGGCGAAGGAGGTTTTGGACCTGCTTATTAGGTTAATTTTGGTTGGATCTTCAACATTCTATTTATTAATCCTTTAATTCATCCCCCTCGATTAAGTGGCTGCTCATGTAAGAATATAGTGACGTCATTGGTGCTTTTCTCGTGAACACATTACATATACATTATCTGTACTTGTTAAAACAAAAATAGAAAAGAAGTCATTTCCCTCATTATCTTCATCGTCATCATTTGTCGGTAGTTCCTCTCCAAGTGACTGTATCCATTCACCTAATCCATGAAAATTCCCGGCCTTAATAATTTGTATGTCCATTCTGCCACCTTTTATAAATACAAATCGAATATGCGTTAGAAAGGTAAATCCCTCCCCTACGTAACCAAAGAAATAGGCCCAAACTTCTAAACTGCCCGCTTCCGGACCTGTCATATTGGATCCTTGGTAACCACCACAAGTATGGCCAGCCTACATATATTTGAACAATGCCATGTCATCCAGCTGAGCCTAGAAGAAGGTGACTCGCGCAGACACCTGACTCCTTTACAAAAGTGTTCTTCGATTTGTGCTTGATTGTTATTAAAGAGTGAAAAGCCAAGGATTGTGTCTATATGGAAAGTCTATAACATTAGTGCGCAAGAGATGTTATCACTTTTCCAACCCTATAGCACCTTAATGCTTCGCAAGCATCTTCTACCACTTTTCTAGCCCCAAAGCAACAGAATGCTTTGCAAGCGTTGCCTTCAAAGGAAGCCACAAATTATCTCGGTTCTGTATAACAACCAATACAAATGTTTGTCCCCAGCAAATACCTCCAACCTATACTCTATGCAAATAGGTTTTCACTTTTATCCTTCACTTTTTCCCCTGCTTATTATTCAATCGCACTGGCTTATCCAATTATTATCCTTAACCATCTTCACCTGTTCCCCTTTGTATGCAGATTATCTGTCGGGAATCACGTCTACAACTTTGGTTCATCCTCAAGATTGCTTTGGTATATAAAGTCAGCTGCATATTTGTCAAGTTGTATAATGTTACAGCTAACAATGACATGTAGACATCAAGTGAATATTTGTTCCGTTTATTCTTTTACAGATTGGTAGTTTTTCCCGTCAGCATCTGTGTTTCCTCAACACCAAAGATTGGAGCCTTTGTACCGATTCCCAAATTGCGACGCTCACCTCAACACTTAGGTGGTATAATTGTTACACATTTAAGTTAGTTTGCATTAGTTGATCATCTTCTTAGACCTTATTGATTGTTTGATGAATACATTAAATTGGAAAATTGATGAATATAGCATGGATACTACTGTGAGCTTTGGCATTTCCAAGTTGAAAACTTTGCTCAAAGTTTGTCCAGGTAATGAATTTAATAAATCGTAGCTTCGATCTAACCACAAAATTGCACATTTACGTGGTAAAGAAGAGTCAAAACTTTTCTTTGGTGTAACAATTATGGATTTTGCCGATCAAAGTCTAAAATATGTCAATATTGTGAGGAGTTGATGAGTAGGCTACGGTCAGATATTCACATCAACCTTCCTGCATTACGAAAATGAAAAGCCATGCTCCTTGTAAGGCCACAACATTTTATCTACAAAATAATATTTTAACCAGATTCGGCTTAACCCAAGGTGAAGCTAAAATTAAGATCTTTATAGGATATCATGGCCAGTTTTGAGATCATAGAGTTCTCAGATGTCAAAAAGGAAGTAAGTAAAATAACTCAACACGTGCAGGATCATTCAGGAAAATTGAACAGGTTCATCCTCAACCTCAGCGCAAGGAAGACAAGTGGTAGGTACTAGTTGTTTGTGTTCTTCGATAGCATATATGACAAGGAAAGGAAGCACTTGGGACAATAGCACTACTGTTCCAACCAAATTTAAAAAGCAGCAATGGCCATTAATTGCAGCATCCATGCTGAAATGGAAATCCTAGCATCATACCTGCCATCAATCACTAAAGTACCTTTCAAGAATTATATCGAATACTTGTTTGAGTAAGTTAACCGACAAGTTGAAGTACACAGATTATAATACACAAACAGGTTTATTGCAGTACTAATAAGAAAGTAGTTTGACTACACACTGGAAGGGTAGGTGTTGGAGACTCTTATGTGTCGTCGCAAGTGTTCCTATGCAGTGTAAACAGAAGCTACGAACATGAAGCTTTAATGCTTCCCAACACAGTTGAAGCTTTAATGTATACGGAGAGATATACATCATGCATGCCTCATGCTAAAAGATCTCATCTCTAATGATCAGTATATTTATAACTTATAATTATAAAACCAAATTCTGTCGTTCACTGTTTGTTATTCTGTTACATCCTTCAATGAGGACATTTTAGTTCACTTCCATTTGCATTTTGATTTGGAATAATTTAAACAACACATATATTTCAAGACAAGCATAATTGATAGCCAAAATGCTTATAATATGCTCAATTAGTTACTGGCATAGTGCCTACAACATATAACTAAAAAAATATGGTATAGCTAGCATTATATGTTGTGACACCCCATACCTCCATGCTCTTATGTATCCATGTTTCAAGCCTCATTTGTTTAGGTGGAGACTCTATTAGGGTCATGGGAGACCCCTAGTACTTGGACAAGTTCAAGACTTACCTCTGAGTTGAGTTTTGGGTGTTGGTTCATGTAAGGGTCAAGTTTAAATGAGCATAACTTTTAGCAAACTTGGAACTAGGTGGTCGACAATATATCAAATGAAATCCCTTTGAGTTTTCTTATTAGCAAACTTAGTTTCACCTCATTCTGAGGCCAGATAAAGAGTGATGTCACTTGGACAGCTTGACAAGCAGTGATGTGTTGGACGGGCCATTTGGATAGCTTGGGGCTGGAAAAGCCCATTTTTGGCCTAAGAAATGTGATGCGGATAGTGTCACGAGACGTGTGGCTTACCAAAGACCATGTGGAGGGTCATAGGGGTGTGCAATAGAGGCAAGATTGGCTTGAGGGGAGATTTCAGGTATGTGAGGTGCCATGGGCACCCTTGACTGGACGTGTGAAGGTTAACAGCTCATGGGGCTGGGGCATGAAGTGGCCTGGCCATATTTTCTTGTCCAAGTGTGGTGCAACGGACCACTACACGGACTATGAAGCACCACACAGACCGTGAAGTTATCCATCAAAGTGGTGATGACGTGAAATTCTTCCCAAGTGTTCCTATTTCAATTTTTTTCCTAAGTCTCATATCACGGGCACTATACACAACCCATGGATTTCCATAAAACCATTCAAGCCTCTAGTGAGGCAACACTTTGCTAATTTTTCCATCCGTTTACTAATGGTGTTTTCGTAAATTGTAATTACTCTAATGACCTTTTTAGACTCCCAATACTATCTTAACCTTCCCAAATGACCTAAACCCTCTTCCAAAGGATGAAACTCATTACACTCATCTCAAAATACACTCTAAAATTCTTCAAGAGCCTCCATCAAAACCATAATACCAATCCAAGGAAAATTAAGAACAAGTTTGGATTCCAAGAACTACTTCCAAGCTTCCATTATTTCCCAACTCAATTCCAAGGAACTCAAGGTCTAAGGTATGTAGGTTTCAACCAATGTGTCCTTTCACCCTTGGTGACTAACTTTCCTTTTTACCAAATTGCATGATTCTAAGTTGATTTACTTATGGGTATTACATATTATGAATTTGACTACAAAACTATGTTGGGGTTTCATAAACTTGTGACTATCTAATCATGTTTTGAGCTATGAATCTAAGATCCAATGTTGGGTTTGATGAAGGGTTTTAATGTATATTGCTTGAGGTTATTACCAAGTATTGATGGGTATTTTTACATTGGTTTTCCTCATATGTTTCCACTCTTGAATTTCATGATTTTAAACTAGCATTTCACACCTGCCAAGAGTTTTATAAGATGTTCAATTAATGATTCTTGAGTTGTTGATGGTCTATTGCAAGGTTTACAAGTTATGTGACTTCATGATATTATAGGCTTCTAAGTATGTTTTGAGATCATGAAATTATATATGATTCTACAATTCTTGGTTATTTATGAATTATTGATTTCTTATGTGAAGGTTTATGTTAAAGCCTACTAGATGAGGTTATGAACTATGTTGTATGCCTCACCCTTTAGTACAAGGCCAATTTCTACATCTAGGGATTTTGAACTATGTTGTACACCTTACCCTCATATACGAATCCATGTTACTCACTCATATCTACATGAAGGGGTTATGAACTATGTTGTACTCCTTACCCTCGTGTATGATTTAAGGTTATGCAATGTACTCATATGAAGGGGTTATGAACTATATGGTACGTCTCAGCCACATATGTGATTCAATATTATGAATTATCTCATGCTCACATGTAGGGTTTATGATCTATGCTACCTTCCACCCTCATATGCTATTCATTATCCCATGTTTACTTACATATAGGGGTTAAGAACTATGCTATCTCTTTACCCTCATGTACTACCCATTACCTACTAGAAGAGATTATGACCTATGTTGTATCACTTACCCTCTAGTACAAGGTATTTGGATGATCTAATCATGTCATCTTATTGTGTTAAACAATTATGCAAGTATGAATATCTTAAAGCATGTTTTACTTCTAACATCATGCATGCATGCAATATTGCTATATGCTTAGTTATTATCTAATTATGCATTTTGATTATATATCTCTCTTATTGAATTGCATCCCCCATACTTAGTACATTCATACATACTAACGTATACTCTATACCTATATGATATCACCATATAGGAACTGGAGCCCCAATTGATTCTCCTTCACGTGGCTAGATGGATTGTTCAAGATAGTTTTAGGTGAGTCCTCATGTCCGGGGACAATATCTATCTTCACTCATGCTTATGTTTAGATTGTATCTTATATGTTTGGATTACCTATTGTCATTACTATAAGGGTGAACTTGGTTGCTTGTCTTGGCCCCCGCTAAGTTCTATGTTTAGAGGTGTTGTTGGACAAGTATGTAATAATGCTATAAGCTTGACTTTCTTGATATTTTTTATGAAATGAAGGTTCTCCCTTAGTCCCTATGCCTTTAGTTCTACTTTTTTATTATTTTTTAATTGCTTCCATGACTAAATATGTGTAATGATATGTTATGAGGTTTATTTGGGGTTCCTTTGGGGAGTCTATGCACTGTGTCACATCAAGGCCTTAGTTTGAGCCGTGACAAACATGGTATCAGATCACTAGGTTGTTAATGGTCCTCAGAGTCCAACACACTACGTCGATTAGAGTTATATTGATGGTTGTAAAGTGCGCCATGACTATGAGTGAGAGACTATGAGGCATTTTAGCAAATATTTACCTTATTCATGATCTATGTCATGCGGTAGAGTTAGGACCCTTAGGGCTTATTGCTAATCCCTAACTATTATATTTCAGAATATGTCTTAAGCTACTCAGGACAGTGATATATAAAATGTGAAGGTTCACAATGCTTTATAGGTATTGGCAAAAATAGTAACAACATTGACGACTCAACTCAATCAACAACCGAGTGCTCTCGAGACTTCAAATGGTAAAAGAAGGGGTAGTGAGGCCAAGAGGTACCATATTGAGGGTAAGTTCCAAAGTCGCAAAGATAGAGGTAATGCTATGTGTCCAACATATGATATGGTTCATAGAGTCCTATGTTTGAAGGACACCAATGCTTGTTTCCATTGTGGTGAAGAGGGGCATAAGAGGAAAGATTGTCCTCATACTCAAGGAACAGGTGAAGATATTTGTCCTCAAGGTGGTGCCCCAAGCAACAATAGGTTCTATGCTATTCAAGGGAGGCAAGGGATTGATGAAATGGCTAATGTTGCTACCGATATATTGAGATTTCCTTTGATTTTGTTGTGCATGCTTTGATGGCTCCGAAGGTCCCTATTCCTCTAGTAATTCCTTTTGTTGTTTGTAAGATTATTGTGTGTCCCAAATGGTTGTGTGAGTTTATTGTTACTAGAAGGGTCTATGGGAATTGTTTCATAGTCATGTTGCGTTTATGTTTCGCATTGTGATTTTGTTGAAATAAATGTGGTGGCTAGAGAGATCCATTGGTTGGTTAGATTGGGATTTAAGTTGTAAGAGGTTGATAATGGTGATATTGTGGTTGTTGATGATTCAAAATCTTGTTGCTGATGAGTCAAAATCTTTCTTGGATGATCAGGTGAAAGCAAAGCAAGGAATTGACCCCGCCTTATTAGAACTGAATGCTTTGGTATAAGGTGGAGATGCAGAGGTTGTCTCCCAAGGGGGAGATGGTGTCATTTGGTACTAAGGTAGGCTATGTGCACTTGTGTTGAATATTGAGTTCACTTGGAAGTCCCACCCATAGAGGGTGTGGTCCGATTTGGCAAGAAAGTGGATTTAGTTTTTGGTTTGTGAGTCCTTGTAGAATGTTGAGGAGGATTGGTGAGGTGCATGTGAATGGAAATTGCCTATGGATATGGATATGGTTCATCCAGTTCTTCATGTTTCTAGGTTGAGGTAATGTATTGGTGACTCTAGTGTGATAGAACTCTTTGAGGTTGTAGGTGTTATGTAGGATAAGTTGGCTTAGGAAAAGGTCCTGGTGGAGGTATTGGATTGAAGGGTAGAGAAGTTGATTGATAAGGATGTAGTATTTGTCATGTCCCATTGAAAGAATCATCAAGTCAAAAGTTTCTCTCGAGGAGCCATAGCAGGCATGGACAAGCAATATTTGTATCTCTTTCATCCTATTCAAGCTTATGATAACATGTCAGGTTCTTTTTTTTATGATTCCAAGTCCTTATATTTCAGCCCTATGTCATTGCATGCATTCATTTTCAAATTGACAAAGCTTTATGGTAATTTTAATGTGCATAATGGGACTTTTTGAAAATCTTGTTTAAGTGCATTTGTTGCATCCATGGTATGCTAAAATCTCCATGATTGATTTCCTTGTGTACGCTTCTTTGACATTAGGGGAAGATTATTCCCAAGGGGGAGATATTATGATACCACATACCTACATGCTCTTATGTACCCATGTTTCAAGCCTAGTTTGTTTAGGTGGAGAGTGTATAAGGGTCATGGGAGACCCCTAATACTTGGACAAGTTCAAGACTTACCTCCAAGTTGAGTTTTGGGTGTTAGTTCATGCAAGGGTCAACTTTAAATGAGAATAACTTTTAGCACACTTGAAATTGGTGGTACACAACATATCAAATGAAAGACCTTCGAGTTAACCTTACAATGCATTTGGTTTCCCCTCAATCTGTGGTCGGATGAAAGAGTTATAATTGTTTTCGCGAGACCCTCCTGTGCAGTGATGTCACAAGGATATCTTAACGAGCAGTGATATGTTGGAAGGGCCGTTTGGATGGCTTGGGCTAGAAAAGGACATTTTTGGCCTAAGGAATGTTACATAGCCAGTGGCAAGGGCCATGTGGATTTCCATTGACCGTGTGGAGGGTTGTGAGAGTGTGCAAGAGAGGCAAAATTGGCTTAAGGGGAAATTTTGGCTAATTGACGTGTCACGGGCACCCTTAACTAGACGTATGAAGGTTGATGGCTCATGGGGCAGGGTTTTGAAGTGGGCTAGCCATATTTCCTTCTCTAAGTATGGTGCAATGGACTACTACACGGACCATGAAGCACCACGCGGCCCATGAAGTGGACTGTCAAAGTGACGATGACGGTAACTTCTTACCAAATGTTCTAATTCCATTTTTCTCCTAAGCTCATGTAACGGGCACTACGCACGACCCATGGAGTGCCACACAACCATTCAAGCCTCCAGTGAGGTGATACTTTGCCAATTTTTCCATCTGTTCACTAATGGTATTCTCATAAATTCTAATTATTCTAATGACTTTTTTAGACTTCCAATGCTATCTTAACCTTCCCAAATGACCTAAACCCTCTTCCAAAGGATCAAACTCAATACTCTCATCTCAAATACACTCTCAAATTCTCTCAAGAGTCTCCATCAAAACCCCAATACCAATTCAAGGAAACTCAAGAACAAGTTTGGATTCCAAGACCCACTTCCAAGCTTCTATTCTTTCCCAACTCAATTCCAAGGAACTCAAGTTCTAAGGTATGTGGGTTTCAACCAATGGGTCCTTTCACCCTTGGTACCTAACCCTCCTTTTTACAAAAATTGCATGAAATTTACTTATGGGTATTACATATTATGAATTTGACTACAAAACTATGTTGATATAAATTGCTTGAGGGTGTTGCCAAGTATGTATTGAAAGTTTTACATTGAATTTTCTAGCATGATTTCACTCTTAAATTGCATGGTTTTACTCTAGCACTACACACCCTCTAAGTGTTTGATAAAATATCCGGTTATGGTTTCTTGAGGAATTAAAGGTCTAATGCATGTCTTATGAGTTGAATGACTATCTGATGATTATATGATAAAATCATAATGAAATGAATGCATGTAATTGGTTCTCTCTATATAATGTTGGAATGTGACCATGCCCTACCTGGGGGTTGTAAGTCGGGTAACCTTGTTGGGGGTTTGTACCCATCAACCTATTGGGGGTTTGTACTCCGGCACCAAGGATGGTAGGGTGCGATGATCAACTAACCTTGTTGGGGGTTTGTACCCATCAACTAATCAGGGGATTTGTACTCCGGGACTAAAGGTGGTAAGGTGCGACGATCCACTAACCTATTGACAGGATTTGTACCTGAATCACAAAGGGTGGTAGGGTGCGATGATCTACCAATAGCTAATAGTCTCTTCTTACACATATGTTATGTCCTACATAAGTATGTTGTACTTAAGCACTAATCAGGCATATCATATTATTATTATGCTAGCTATTATCTATCTCTATGCATTTTGACTATGATGCCTATCTCATGTTGCATTGCATCCTACATACTTAGTACTATCTCTATACCTACATGATGCCACCATGTAAGGACCGGTGCATAAGTTGATCATCCTCTTCCACGTGGCTAGTTTGGTACTACTCAAGCTAGTTGGTGAGTCCTCCACTTCAAGGAACTTAGTCTAAGTTTCTCTTATTATGTATTGAGACACACTTCTTTATTGTTTACTTTAGTTATGAGGGTGAGTCCGGTTGCTTTGTCTTGTCCCCCACTCTTATCTATGTAATAGAGGTGTTGTTGGACATACTATATATCTATGCTATGAGCTTCAACATCTATTGACTCTTATTGTTCATAATATGAAAATATTTCCTTAGCCCCGGTTGTCCCAATTTACTATTTTTTGTTGTATCTATTGCTTCCATGACCAAAGATGTGCAATGATATGCTACGAAGCTTATTTGGGGTTCCTTCAGTTTTCCTATTCGCCGGTCACGTCTAGGCCCTAGACTTGGGTGGTGACACTTGCTATCACTATGTTTCAATACGTTTTCAGATGTATTCAATAAATTAATGTCCAATTGAGGTTCTAGTATAAACAATTCATAGTTGCTTAAACAACTTACGGTTGTTTATAATAAACAATCATATTTTAATCTACTCAATCACTAGTTGTTTATCTATTTTATACAAGATATGATTGTATAAGCTAATTAAAATTATAATAAGTATTGCTATAAAGAATAATATATAAAACTATTAACTTTTCACAAGATGTGAAATTATTATCTAGCGAATAAGTAATGCTATATATGAATAAGTTGTTCATTAGTAGAATCTGAAAAAAATGTGATTATCAATATATTAAAATTAATCACTGATTGAAAGACTCCTTTTATCACTATTTGTCAGTACATTTTTAAATGTGTTCAATAAATTAATATCCAATTGAGGTTCTAGCATAAACAATTCTTAGTTGCTTAAATATCATATGATTATTTATGCTAAACAATCATATTTTGATCTACACAACTACTAGTTATACATCTATTTTATACAAGATATGATTGTATGAGCAAATCAAAATAACAGTAAGTATTGATATAAATAATTATATATAAAACCATTAATTTTTCACAAGATGTGAAATTATTACCAAGCCAACTTGCCCCCAATAAGTTACTGTTATGTCTGATTAAGTTGTTTATTTGTAGAATCAAAGTATTTGTTATTAATTATTATTTTAAAATTAATTACCCATTGAAAGATCCATTTTGTCAATATGTATCAGTATATTGTTTGATGTGATCAATAAATTAATGTCCACTAAGGATCTCATAGAAATAATTTTTAGCTATTTAAACAACTGACTGTTGTTTGTACTAAACAATCATGTGTAAATAACTCATATTTATGTAAGCAATCACCAGTTCCATACCTACAATTAAAGCATTTATATTCACATGCAAACATTAGTAGTCAAAGCAATTTTAATAGAGAACTAATTCAATCACAAATACCACACAAATTAATTTTGCTACAACTAAAAATTCAGGAAGCTGCACTTGTACTTGTTCCTTCATTTTTTCTCACAAGATAAGGACATGTAGTTTTTTTGTGTCATACCATTTGTATATGGAGCATTTATTTTTCCTCATTTTTGAACCCCATTCTAAGATTGAAGGTGCCTTTTTTATCTTCTTTCATCTTGGTTTGACCACCACATACGGATAAGAAATTTTAATATCTAAAAGCTCTGAGGAATTTCCTAACATTCTTCAGATCTCACTGGATGAATTGACTTCTCATATGCTTTTTTATATATCCATGGTGTATAATATGGACAAATAAAGTCATAAATTCTTATTTAATAATCATTCTCAAATTTGAGTTCTTATTGCTGCAATAGCATGTGGACAAGGTATTTTATCCAAGTCAAACTATTTACTTGAACATGTTCTATTACTTAGATAAACTATTGCCACTACACCATGACCAATAATATTAAAAGTGTGAATATGTATTTGATGGTCCACTAGTATATTGCCAATCGTCATATTTTTCATTATTTTTTCATCTAAAGGAACACAACTAGTTATTGAGTTGTCCATCTCTACACATCTCTTATGAACCTTTTGAGCAAATTTTTTATTTATGAAATTAAATAGAGCAGTAACAGGGAGCTCTCTTTCCTCCAAAAATATTGAGTTAACTGACTCTGCATTATTAGTGGTCATCATATCATATATGAAACGTAAATGTGTATGTGTGTGTGTGTTAGCTAAGAATCAAAACTATAAACAAGTAGAGAGTAGTTAACCAAGTTTCTATTGTTTAGCCTAAACAAATAGTATATGTTTAAATAATTATAAATTGTTTATATGTACCTAATGCCAGAAAAATGTGCTCTACTCTATTAATCAAAACCAATATCCTCAAGATATTCGGCAACACCCATATTTGAATCCTTGATTTGTTAAAAATAATCGTTAAAATCATTTATTCTATATGTTTTTGCTGCATCATAAAAATGATGAATTCAATCTCCCAAGTGAAAATTTTACAAATGTTTTCACCAAGGTATCTTATGCAATCTCCATAATGAGCTTCAGTATAAATGCTTAAAACTGCAATTTTAATAGATAGATGTTGATTTGAAATAACGTACAACTCATCAGTGTTGAGAACAATGTCAAACAACTATCTAAAATAGTATTGATAAGATGCATCATATTTTGAATTGACTACACAAAATGACATAGGAAAAATGTGATATTGTGTATCATGTGCCACAACGGACAACAATACTCAGCTATACTTTTCACTCAAATGTGTTTCATCAATTGCTAAAACTTTTCTTGAGTAAACAAATCCATCAATCCAAGCTCCATAAGACACAAACAAATAGAGAAACCTTCCAAAATCATCAACCTTCATATGTGTCTTGCTTGCTTCATTTACTGTATGAATCATATAACGATATATATTTATAACTTCATATCCATGTTCTGGAGTGTCATTTATCAGGGACTTTGCAATCCAACTATCCATAAAGTATTTCCGGTAGCTAATTTAATATTTTAATTCTACATGAAAGATTTTTTGATATCTTTTGTAGATGGGCCTTTTCCTTTAACAAATGCATTTCTAATGTATTAAGCAAAGACGTCAGCTCATGCATGTCTATGATGACTTGTCAAATGTTGTACTCCACATGCGTATATATTGTTATACTTAGTTATACAAAATCTATCGACACCCTTATACTTCACAACTCATCATCGCCATTTATAAATCTTATCTGCACATTTGACATTGTAGAATTTCTTTATGTTTTTTACATACTCAAAACAAAAATTATACTTCATGGTACCAAACTTCAATGGAACTGTCAATTCATGTTTCTTTCTGAAAGTTAAACCCTTAAGGATGTCATGACCCAAGCCTAGGGCCTAGACGTAACACAAGGAATGGGGAACCCGAAGGAACCCCAAACAAGCCTCTTAAGCATGCATAGCACATTCTTGATTGCAGAAGCACAAATAATAAATAAACAAGTAGCAAATTATTCTAGGAAAATTGGGACTTTGGACTAACGCTATGAGGATGTTATCAGAAAGAGGATTAGCATTTATCACATAGAAAATAAAGTCTAAGTGGCGGGTAAGTATGACTCACTCTATAGGGCAATAACTACTTGGGACTTCCATCACAACAACACGATAGACAATTTACACATAGAGGGAACATGGGGTAAGGGAACTCTTCCATAATTGCATAAACATAAAGAGTCAACCTCATACATATATAGCATAATCATATCCAATAATACCTCTAACCATGAATAGAACGGGGGCTAAGACACCTCCCAGACTCACCCTCAAAAGATAATATCCAAAAATAAATAAGACTAAATAAAAGCATGCAAGTAAATATTTATTGTCTCTAAAAGTGGAGGACTCACCAATAGCTAATCTTCACTTGAACTGTCTCTCCACGTGGTGGATGAGGAGGATGGAAAGGAGCTAAGGTCCTTACTTGGTTAGATTATGTAGGCAAAAGTATGTGTTAGTACTTGAAATATACTAAGTATGCAGGGTGCAATGTAACAAGGAATATAAGCCATGATTAAACAATATGCATAATCGTAAATCATTATATATAAGCTCAATATGACAGTATGATCAATCAATAATCAAAGTATGCATGAGGAATCAATATGTTACATAACCTACCATACATATATGGGAAGGGACAATAACTGACATATAAGACCAAGCAAGATACTACTTGAAGTCTCGATGCTCACTCCATACCAGACAAGCAGTGGTCTACTTTGTTAAGCTAAACAAACACTTAACTTACATGAACCTCCCCATTTCAGATAAATGCTCTATCAACACCTTACGGGAACTCCATCCTTTTCAGTTAAGCTTGCTTTAACAACCTTATAAGACCACTACCCTTTTCGCATTCAATTAACATGTTCTATACGGGAACTGCACCCTTTTTGGCTCATCATGCTATTATAGCTATATGGATTAATTAGCTAATTTACAAACCTATGGTGTAAACATAGTTATGGGACAACAGTTATCTTTCAAGGTCCTCTCGGTACCAGGTCACAATCCCAAGAAATACTCAAATCATACTCATAGCTATAACATGCTAAAAATCATAATATCATAATAATTTTATAGAGTAGGTCATCAAAACAAAAGCTTCATATATCAAAAGATAGGTTTTCACCACCTTTATAACTTTCATGACTTTCAAAATACTTTCATGTTTTATGACATGCATAATAGCTCATCAATTCATATTATTCATAATTCGCATATCTTGCCATAATGCCCTCAACATCATAGAAGCTTGACATAGATCTTATTTCAAAACCATGGTGTGTACATATACATAACTTAAAACCATGCAAATCATGAGTAAATTCCATGAGATTTGCAAAATAGAATCACTTATTCATTATTCAAAGAACCCACCAAAACATAGTAAAGACTTGGTTAGGGCATCCTCAAACCCTTATATGAATCATAGATTTCACATGATATTTAACTTCACAATAATACACAAAGATAACCTATCATAGATACTTCATATTATCTTCATGTAAAAGAGTTCATAAAATCATCATGTAAAGCATAAAGGAGAAGAGAAATGGTTGAGCTTATGGAGGAAGGTCTCCACAATTAAAACTCATATACCTTAGTAATTCTGCAGAGGAAAATCGAACTTAAAGTTGAGGAAATTTGAAACCCTAACTTTCTTTCTTTTCTTGAAGCCCTAGAAAACTTAGGAGTATTCTTGGGAGGGGTTTGAGACTTATAGTGGTTTGAGTGAGGAGGAACGAGATAGATTAGGGTTCTCAGGGTTGATAAGGGGTCTCTTAAGAATCATAATGACATAGTATAGGCATTAAATAATAGAAAAGATTAAATTTTCCCCTTCTTAAAAGTCTTCTAACAGCACCACGAGACCCCAATTACAAGTCGTTGGTGTAAAGAACCCAAAAAGTTCCCAAATATGTGCCTCAAAAGTGTCCTAAATTGTAATTTTTATATATCTCAAAATCCGTACGTGATATCAAAAATTCAACTTCATATTCTTGTTCAAGAGAAAAAATTGAGTGGGGAATAGGTCTAACCCAAATTTTAGAGCAACCATAGCAAAATTTGAATTTTCAAAGTGATTCGAAAACAATGTTCGAGCGCGTCTTCTACGCGATGTGCTAGTGCCTTATTTTGGTCATTTTTTTAGTCCGGTCCAAGACTTTCAAGACTTGGGCCTAAGCCTTCCCACATAGTAAAATATCTATACTTAGTCATTTTTCACCATCATATCATTCTAAACATTATACAATATTCACTCAAACACTTATTCTTATATTTTTCTCAAAAGTCAAGTGTCAAAACCCTCTCCGGGTCTAAGGATTTCCTCTCAAGCTTCAAGTCTCCATCTCCAATCTTCTTCAAGGTTTCTTCAAAAGCTAAGGTATGTGGGTTTCAACCAATAGGTACTTTCACCCATGCGCCCAAGATTCTTTTTTATGTAAATTGCATGATTTAAAGTTGATTTATTCATGCGTCTTACTTATTATGAAATTTACTACACACTATATTGAGATTTATGAAATAGTGATTGTTTTAGCATGTTTTAAGCTTTGAACCTAAGGTCTATTTTGAGATTTGATAAAGGGTTTTGATATATATTGCTTGAGGGTGTTACTAAGTATAGATTGATGGTTTTACATTAGATTTACTTACATGATTTCACTCTTGAATTGCATGGTTTTACACTAGCATTACACACCCGCCAAGTGTTTGATAAAATACCTTTTTAAGGATTCTTTAAGTTTTGATGATCTATTAGTTAAGTTATGATTCAAGTGACTCTATTACGATTATGATCTTTCTAAAGATATGTTTAAATTATGGAAATGTTATTGATGTTGTAAGGACAGGTTTAAGCCCTTTCTTAAAGATTTCACCTCATGTGAGCCCCATAATGTTGATGTTGATGCAAGGGTAATATTGATGATGATCCATTCTTATGTTTGAAGTTAGGTTCACCATTTGAGGTCAATGATGTTAGGAGCTACTCGTGTCATGTCTCTATGTTTATTGCAAGTTAATAAAGTATAATTATCTTATATATTCCATGGGATTAGACTTAGTACCAATGGATGGATGGTTTGCTCTCTTTCCCTGAGCTATGTGTCACCATAGGACTATGTGATGCCTTTGCTATACTAGTGGATTCATTTAGTACACTCTTCTATAAAATGCTTAATCCGAAAAGGGGAGGACTCCTGTCAGATGAAATTACTCATAAAATCCTCTCCAAAATAGGATGGGCTCTCATAAAGAAGGCCACTTAATTTTAAAAGGGATGGGCTCCCGTAAGGTGAATTACTCATAAAATCCCCTCCATAATGGGATGGGCTCTCATAAGGAAGGTTACTTAATTTGAAAAGGGATGGGCTCCCATAAGGTAAAGTTACTCATAAAATCCTCTCCAAAATTGGACGGGCTCCGAAAGGTTTATTTGGATTGTAAGCATATTTTACTTCAAGCATCATTCATACATATCATATTGTTATTATGCTATCTATTGACAATGATATTACATTTTTCTTATGTTGCCTATCTATTGTTGCATTGAATTGTATATACTTAGTACATTTAAACATACTAATGCATACTCTATGCCAATATGATCTCACCATATAGAAATTAGATCCCCGCTTGAGCATCTCCGCCCACGTGACTAGTACAGTTTCACTCAAGCTTGTTGATGAATCCTTCATTCAGGGTACATTACTCATGATCTCATGTTATGTTCTAAATGATCTTTCTTTTATGAATACATTAACTATGAGGGTGAGCCCAATTTCTTGTCTTGGTCGCTGCTCTTATCTATGTAGTAGAGGTGTTGTTGGACATGTTGTGTATCTATGCTATGATCCTTGATTCTCTTATTCTTGATGTTTATGATTGGGAAGTTTGCCCATAGTACCAATTCCCCTTAATTATGCTTATCTCTTATTGTGATTCTTATTGCTTCAGCAACCAAAGATGTGTAATGATATGCTATAAGGCTTGTTTGGGGTTCCTTTGGGTTTCCTATTCACCGGTCATGTTTAGGCCCTAGGCTTGGGTTGTTACGGTAGGTGATAGGTCCATTTGGTAACATTTTTGAATCCTCAGAAACCTTCTTTGATCCTCATCTTACGACAGGACTTACGACTCATAAGTTTATATACCGATCATTTGATAAGCTGTATACCCAATTGCAAAACTTATCATTTTCACCAAGTCTGACCTTCAACCCATAAGCACTAGTTACTACCTATGGAACCACTTATGGCTAGTAAGACCTCTCATAACAACTAGCACTCAAAAAATTTCTAAGACTCATTTCTTGCACTTTTCATAACTTCTCACAGGTGGGGCCTTACAATATTTCCCCCTTGGAACATTCATACCCGAATGTTGTTAATGCAAGCTCTAAAGAATGGAATACATGCAACATATGCACCATGAAAATCTTTAAATCATGCTTCAAATAACATTTACAATGTAACCTCAAAACTACATAACCATGCATAGATGACATGAAAAATGATATTCAAGGAAAGGTGTTCTTAATTTGGATAAGCCATAGTACCTCGAGCTTGATTAGAATGGAAGAGATAGGGGTATTTCTTTTTCATTTCTACTTCAGCTTCCCACATGTCACTCTTAACTTATTCGTTTCACCAACGGACCATGACAGGGGGTACGTCTTTGTTCCTTGACTGCTTGACTTGCTTATCCAATATTTCTACCAAGACTTCCTCATAAGTCAAGTTCTCTTCAACATTCACCACCTCCAAGGGCATAATGGAATTAGGGTCTCCAATACACTTCCTCAAAGTGGAGATATCAAAAATTGAATGAACCATACTCATTTTTGTGGGCAACTCTAATTCATATGCAACTTTACCAATATCCCTCAAAATCTAGTAACGCCCTACATACCTAGGGCTTGATTTTCCTTTCTTGCCAAATCAAACCATGCCCTTTATTGATAAAACATTCAAGTACTCCCAATCATCAACTTCAAATTCAAGGTCTCTCCTTCTTGTGTCAACATGGGACTTTTGCCGACTTTGAGCCCCCCTCAAACTCCCCCTTATCATTCTCACCTTTTCTAAAGCTTCCATAACTAGATCCAGACCTAACAAGGCCATTTCTCCCTCTTCAAACCAACCAACTGGGTATCTACAACACCTTATATTTATATCTTCAAAGGGAACCACTCTAATGCTAGAGTGATAGCTATTGTTGTAAGCAAACTCTATAAGTGGAAGATATTCATCGCACCTACCCTTAAACTTTAAAACACAAGCTCTAAGCATATCTTTGAGAGTTTTAAGGGTTCTATTGGTTTAACCATTCATTTGTAGGTGAAATGCCATGCTAAGATTCACTTTAGAGCCAAGGCCCCTTTCAAAAGACCTCAAAAAAGTGTGATGTGAATTCAGCACCTCGACCTAAAATAATACCAATGGAACCCCATGTAGCCTTACCAACTCATTAATATACAACTTGGCATAGTCTTCGGCACCATAAGTCATCTTAACTGGTAGGAAGTGAGCCAATTTTGTCATTCTATCAATAATGACCCAAATGGAATCAAAATGCTTCCTAGTATTTGACAAACCGATCACAAAATCCATGTTAATCTATTCCCACTTCCGAGTAGGAATCTCTATATCTTATGCTAGGCCACTTGGCCTTTGATGTTCAGCCTTGACTTGTTGACAATTATGGCAACTAGCTATGAATTTGGCAGTATCCCTCTTCATACCACCCCATCAATACACTTTCCTCAAATCTTTATACATTTTGGTGAAGCCAAGGTAAATAGAATAAGATAAATTATGTGCCTCTTTCAAGATTAAGTCTCTCAACTCATCAACATCGGACACACATAATCTACCTTGGTACCTAAGAACATAATTTCCCCTTTACGAGAAAACCTCCACCTTACCATCTCTCACCAATGACTTTAATTCCACCAAAGTAGGGTCAAGATCTTGTTTGGATTTGACTTCTTCAATCAAGGAAGACTTAGAGCCATCTATCACTACCACGGTACCATTTTCTGCTTCATTCAATCTAACCCCCAACCTAGCCAACTGGTAGACTTCCCTTGCCAATTCTTTCTTGCCATCTTCAGCATAGGCCACACTTTTCATGGACATCCTACTTAGGGAATCAGCCACAACATTAGCTCTACCTGGATGGTAATGCACACTTATGTCGTAATGCTTAAGGAATTCCAACAATCTACTTTTACTCAAATTTAAATCTCTTTGAGTGAATACGTACTGAAGACATTTATGGTCGATGAGCACATTTGCATAAACTGTATACAAATAGTGACACCATATCTCCAAGGTAAATACGACGATCACTAATTCAAGATAATGGGTAGGGTGATTGCGCTCAATACCTTTAGTTGTCTAGAATCATAGGCAATGATGTTGCCATTCTGCATCAATCCATATCTCAAGCCAACTCTCGAAGCATCATAATACACAAAATAATCCCTCTGATAGAGTCAAAATAGAAATAGATGTAATCTTATCTTTCAAAGTTTGAAAACTCCTTTTGCATTCATTAGTCCATACAAATTTGGCTTTCTTTTGCGTCAACTTATTCAAAGGAGAAGCAATTGAAGAAAAACCATTCACGAATCTCCAGGAGTAACCCACGAAGCCCGAGAAACTCCTAATATCCATTGGAGTCAAAGGTCTAAGCTAATATCTTATTAACTTTGTCTTTTTTGGATCCCTTTTAATGCCTTTAATAGACACCACATACCCTAAGAATGCAACTTCCTTCAACCAAATTTCACATTTCTCAAACTTAGCAAATAGTCTTTTTTCCATCAATGTTTGCAACACTACCCTCAAATGTTTAGCATGATCCTCTTTGCTCCAGGAATAAATCAAAATATCTTCAATAAACACCACCACAAACATGTTGAGGTAGGGTTTAAAGGCCCTATTCAGGAAATCCATAAATACTGTCGGAGCATTGGTTAGGCTGAAGGACATCATGAAAAATCCAAAATTCCCATAGCTTGTCTGGAAAGACATTTTGCGAATATGACACTCCCTTACCCTTAATCTATAGTACATTTGCCAAAGGTCAATTTTTGAGAAGTGGTTAGCCCCTTGTAGTTAATCAAACAGGTCATCTATCCTTGGTAGGGGGTACTTGTTCTTCACGATGACCTTATTAAGTTACCGGTAGTCAATGCACATTTAAAGTGAGCCATAATTTTTTCTCACAAACAACACTGGTGCACCCTAAGGCGACTTCCTAGGCCTTCTAAATTCCTTTTGCCATAAGTCTTTCAATAGGTCCTTTAATTATTTCAACCCATTTGGTAGGGAGGAATGGAAATAGGTTAGTGTCAGGGAGGAGGTCTATACCAAAGTCTATTCCCCTATCAGGAGGAATATGGGGAAGTTCATTAGAAAAGACATCGAGGAACTCATTGACCACCAAAACTGACTCTCTAGAAGGGAATTTAGACTCGAAGTCCCTCACCCACATAAGATGATAAATGTAACCTTTGGAAATCAACTTCTGAGCCTTAAGACAAGAGATAATCTTACACTTTACCACTGAATCATGACCTTCCCACTCAAGAATGGGTTCATTAAGGAATTAGAATCTAACTTACGAGTCCTAAAATCAATAGTAGCATGATATGCATGTAACCAAATTCTAACTTTACGAGTCCTAAAATCAATAGGAGCATGATATGCATGTAACTAATCAATCCTAAGAATGATATCAAAATCTACCATGTCTAGTTCAACAAAATTACAAGGCAAACTTTCATGCAATATAGACATGGGAGAACCCCTTTAGACTCTTTTAGCAAGAATAAACTCACCGATAGGGTACGACACTTCGAAGGGTTCACATAACAATTTGGGACACACATAAAGTTAATTAGCAACAAATAAAGTAATGAAAGAAGGAGTGGCACTTGAATCCAACAAAGTGTATACATCACAATCATAAACCTTTAACATACTGGTAACATCGGGTGCCTCATCAACCCCTTGTCTTCCTTGAAGATCTTAAAACTAGTTGTGATGTGGAGTAACTCCTTGTTGGGCACATTGTTCCCTTTGGTCACCTTAACCATCTTGTCCTTAAGTATGACCATCCCTGCCCTTATTTTGAGCATGAGCACATTCGGCCATTTTGTGGCCCATCTTGCCACAACCAAAGAAAGCACCTACAGCCATGATATTTGTCTCACCTTTCAAACCTAAGATGATTTGGCCACTAGTCCCACCTTGAGCTTTGGGTCCGGGAGCCCTGTCATTAGCAAACCTTTGGCCTTGGACATTAGAGGACCCTTGGGCTTGAAATTTGTGGCCTTGTTGGAAGCGACCACCCTTTGTGCCTTGAAGGCCTCTTTCAAGTCGCGCCCATATGGACTCCCTCATCCTTCTCTTCCTAAGATTCTCCCTCTTAATTTGTTTGGTGTATGTCATAAGCCAAGAAATATCCATGTCCTTGATAAGCATGGCGGTATGACATTTTTCATTTATCAAGTTGGACACACCTAAAACAAACTTTTGCATCTTTGCCCTAGCATTGGCAACTAAATGAGGAGAATATTTTGATAGATCATTGAATTTAAGGGATATTCTCTAACACTCACTGAAGCTTGCTTGAGGTTCATGAACTCCATCATCTTCGCGTCCCTTAGCTCAATCGAAAAGAAGCAGTCAAGAAAAGTGACTTTGAATTCCTCCTAAGGAATGGGCTCATCATCCACCCTCTCTATCTTTCATTAGTTGTACTATGTTTGAGTAAGGCCCTTGAGTTAGTAGGCTACTAATTCCACCTTCTCTTTCCAAACTTACCCTCATGATAGCCAAGACTTTATACACTATATAGATGAACTCTTGGGGGGTCTACTTCCATTATTGACGTGGGTGGCTCCTTCTTCTTTCACTTAGGGAACTTATGAGGCAGGAGGGACTAGTTCACCCTCAGGCATGGGAGCTCTTTATGCCATTCATCTTTGTGACATAATACAGAAGTGAAAAAGACCACTTATTAGAGCTATAAAACCTTATTTCAAATCTAAAGCACAACATAGAGTATGAAGAAGTGAACCATTTCCTAAAATGCCTCATAGCCTCTCATTCACAGTCATGATGCACTTCACAACTATGAACAAGACTCTACTCGATGTGATGTATTGGATTTTGGGGACCATTTGCAAACATAGTACTCTGATACCAAGTTTGTCATGGTCAAAGCCTAGAGCCTGGATGTGACACAGCAAATGGGGACCCCGAAGGACCACCAAATAAGTCTCTTAAGCATGCATAGCAGATTCTTAGTTATAGAAGCATAAATAATCAATAAACAAGTAGTAAATAATTCTAGGGGAAGTGAGACTTTGGACTCATGTTGTGGGATGTTATCGGGAAGAGGATTAGCATGTATCACATAGCAAACAAAGTCTAAGGGGCAAGTAAGTATGACATATGCTATTAGGAAATGAGTATTTGGGACTTCTATCACAAAAACACGATAGGCAATTTACTCATAGAGGGAACATGGGGCTAAGGAACTCTTCCATAATTACATAAACATAAAGAGTCAAGCTCATACAAACATAGCATAATAATATCTAATGACACCTCTAACCACGAAGAGAACAGGAGCCAAGACATCTTCCTAGATCACCCTCAAAAGCTAGTATCCAAAACTAAATAAGTCCAAACAAAAGCATGAAAGTAAATAGATATTGTCCTCAGAAGTGGAGGACTCACCAATAGCTAATATTTACTTGAAACGCCTAGCCACATGAAGGAGGAGGATGGAAAGGAGCTCTGGTCCTTACATGGTTAGATCATACAGGCAAAAGTATGAGTTAGTACTTGGAATATACTAAGTATATGGGATGCAACGCAATAACGAAAATATAAGCCATGATTAAACAATATCCTTAATCATAAATCATCAGATATAAGCTCAATATACCATGTATGCTTAATACCATAATCAAAGTATGAATGAGGAATCATCATGTCACATAACTTATCATACATATATGGGAAGGGATTATAATCGACATATAAGACCAAGTGAGCTACTACTTGGAATGCCAATGTTCACTCCATATTGGACAAGGAGTGGTTATCTTTTCCAAGGTAAACCAAACACTTATCTTAGGGGAAGCTCCCCATTTTGGATAAATGCTCCATAAATATCTTATGGGAATGCCACTCTTTATGGTTAATCTTACTTTAACAACCTTTTGGGAACCCCAATCTTTTTGGCATTTATTTAACATATGTCATGCATGAACTTTTTTTGTCCATCATGTCATCCTAGCTATATGGATCCATTAGCTAATTCACAACCCTATGGTGGAAACATAGTTATGGGACAAGGGTCATCTACCTAGGTCCACTCGTGCTAGATCATAATCCCAAGGAATACTCAAATCATACTCATAGTTATAATATGCTAAGCATCATAATATCATAATAATTTCACGGAGTAGTTCATCAAAATCAAAGCTTCATATATCAAAAGATAGGGCTTCACCACCTTCATAACTTTCATGACTTTTACAATACTTTCATGTTTTATAACATGCATGATAGCCCTTCAATTCAAGTTATTCATGATTCACATATCTTGGCATAAAGCCCTCAACATCATAGAAGCTTGGCATAGATCTTATTTTAAAACTATGGTGGGGACATATACATAAGTTAAAACTATGCAAATCATGAGTAAATGCCACGAGAGATGTAAAATAGAATCACTTATTCATTATTCAAAAAGAACCCACCAAAACATAGTAAAGACTTAGTTAGGGCATCATCAAACACTTATACAAATCATAGATTTCACGTGTTATTTCACTTCATAATAATGCACAAGGATAACTCAGCATAAGATATTTCATATTATCATCATGTAAAAGAGTTCATGAAATCATCATGTATTGCCATAACTTGAGAAAGCATAAAGGAGAAGAGGGATGGTTGAGCTTATAGAGGAAAGTCCTCAACAATCAAAACCCACATACCTTAGTAATTTAGAAGAGGAAAATCAAACTTGAAGTTTAGAAAATCTGAAACCCTAACTTGCATTCTTCTTCTTGAAGCCTTGGAGGACTTAGGAGCATTCTTGGGAGAGGTTTGAGACTTAGAGTGTTTTGAATATGGAAGAATGAGATAGATTAGGGTTATAAGGACTAATTAGGGTCTTTTGAGGGTCAAAACGACATAGTTATAGGCTTTAAATAATAGAAAAAGTCAAATTTGCCTCTTCATAAAATTATGCCAAACAGGACCAGGAGACCCTATTTATAGGTCGTGGTCCATTCTACCGGTCGTAGACGAGGGTTTCGTCTAATAATATTTTTTAATCCTCAAAAACCTTCTTTGATCATCAACCTATAACATGACTTATGACTGGTAAGTTCATCTATGGGCCATCTGATAAGTTGTATACCCAATTTCAAAAATCATCATTTTTACCAAGCCTAACCTTCAACCCACGAGCACTAGTTACGTCCCATGGAACCACTTACACCTAAAACCCTTCGTAACAACTGACACTTAGAAAATTTCTAAAACTCATTTCTTGAACTTTTCATACTTCTCATAGGTGGGGCCTTACAAAAGAATCTCGTGACGTCTTCATAACTCTGGTGTTGAACCTTCATCCTTTTGAGAGGATGTTGCACTTTCTTTTGCCCCTTCAATTCCTTCGATATTGAAATAAAATTCAGGTAACCACATCTTTGTTAAAACCCTCAACTGATTCTTCTTATTCTGCTATATCTATGATATTGTGATCAAATTAGGACACCTTTGAAATAGTTTCTCTTGCTGGTTTATAACCAAATTCAAAAAACTTAACAACTTCTTCTCACTCAATTGTGTTGTTGGCAACTTCTGAAAATACTCCAATCATTTCATTAGATTCAAGAAGTTCTAAAGGCTCAATTTCAATCACATTTACTCTTAGAATAGGCAGAAGACTAACTTTATCAAAATTAGATAAATAAACATGCAAATCATCATCATCCTTTAATTTATTTCAGAAAAAGGAGCATTTTGAGATGCAACAATGTTGAGCCTATAAGTTACTAAAACATTCTTTGGCTTAAAATTTAACTTACACCTAGTAATGATGATATTAACAAACTCATCATATGTAATATCTTTTCTTATCTGTATCGGTATTGTACGACCACCCTTCGACTTTCAGCTATAACTCTTATCAGTCTCTATCCATTCACCATATAAATATATCTCTGATAGTATTTAATCCTCCATTAATTATCACAATACCTGCAAGTATTACAAATATACATATATTAAAAATATTAAGAATATTATAATTAGTATATGTAGTTTTTTTATGTAAACAATATGTGGATGTTTAAACAAAGTATGATTGTTTACATAAAATATATTAGTATAGTGCAAACTGTTAATATAACATCATGTGATTGTTTAAATAAAGTATGATTGTTTACATGAACTATGTTTGCATGGTGCAAATCCTTAACATACATGTGATTATATGTAAACATCATATAGTTCTTTAAACAACATGCCATTTTTCAAACAACAAATTCTTAATATACATATGTGAATATATATAAATACCATACGGTTATTTAAACAACATATTGTTGTTTAAACACCAAATCCTTATTATATATGTGAAATATAAACACCATAAAATTATTTAAACAACATGTAAATTTTTAATGTTTATATAAACATGTCATGCTTACTGAAAACCACTACAGGTTGTTTATTAAAAATAATTACATGTTATTTAGCAAGAAATTAGAAGAATCAGTTGTTTATTTCATTAAAAAAAATTAAACAAATTACCTATAATCACAAAGATATACTTCCCTATTTATTCTTCCTAAAGTAATGCTCAAGCAACGTTACCATATATCATTATAAAGAACAAAGAATAAATACATATTAAAAAAATAATTCAAGAATAAAGAAAAAAAGCCATAAATGAACCATAGTTTGAGAAGATCAAGTTATTTCAAAGATTATGATGTGCTAAGATTAATAAAAAATAAAGAGTGAAAGAAATTAGGAAAATATCATGACCCAAAATTTTGATGTGATGTAACTCACCAACCCACCAAGGCAAGTCAGCCCAAAACCAAGCAACTCATCATAATAATAAAATCGGAAGATAAATAGTCTAATAAGATAAATAAGTATAGAAAAACAAAACTACAACCTTCCCAGAACAGGTGTCACATGTACAAGCCTCAAATGATAGAATACTAAAATAAAATATAAGTCTCTATGTCTAGTTCTATCACGCACCGGGAGGGTGTGCAAGAAGTGGTCAGCATTCAAAGACTATTGCTAGTCCCTAAGTAAACCATTTGGCCTCATCGCATTTAGTCATTCAATATGTATCATATCAGTGGAAGACTAAAGATAAATAAAGATGGACAATCTCAATTAAAGGTAATTAAAACAAATCAACAGGACTAGTATGAAAGAAACTATTCATACAATATCTAAGTCATCAATCCCAAATCTAGTCCATGAAGCCTTTATCTAAGCTGTCTAGATGGTACCATGATAGGCCATGGCTACCTTAATTAGAGAAATAAATTGCTAACTCAAGCTAGATGGTAGTGTAACATCAAAATCAGTTGACTGCAATAGATCCTTAACGGTGCGCTTGTTGATGATCTATAGTACCAGCCTCTATATCATAAAATGATGCATTTTAAATACACTTCAGTATGTGGAATATATGAGTATGTAAAATAGCTTATTGAGACATTCATTAATTGAGAATATTGTCACCTCAGATAACTCAAATCAAGAGATAAAAGACTCAATCAGGATGTCAAATGTCCATCTAAAGAAAGAACAAAGAGTAGACAATGACCAATCAATACAATCAAAATCAATCAAATCAGAGTACTATCATTATGGAACCTATCAGGGAGTTTCTCTTATCAGACAATAATCATTTATAAGCCAGTGATTGTACAATAATCTCATTGATGTTTTCATAACCACTCAACACTTGCCAAGGTTAAGAGCAAATCAATCCACAATGGATCATATTAAATCAAATGAGTCCTCTATTCTTTTAGGGACCTATCAAGGGGAAACTTTTGCCTTAGAGATTTCAATCCTCTCATATATTTGGCGACGTACTTATTGAGTTTGAGTTTGACCTACTCTTACCCAATTCAGTGCTCGATACTTCTCCCAAGACTCAACACTCATAAAACATCAACCAATGGTTAACTTATTCAACTAGTCTCATTGGATATTTGTCAACTCAATTCATCACATCAACTATCAACTCTTTTATTAGGAACATTCTTTTAGGATTAGTTCATTACTCATAAAGACTCTCTATCATGTACCATTTCAACTTATTACATTTGGGAAACAAAAGTAGAGTTAAAGCATTTAGGAACTTTACAGACCTTTTAGGCTCAAATTATACTCATGCATATCCATTGAAGTGCAATATGTAAAAATAACAAGAATTCATTCTAGGGTTCATGTAGAAAAAGGAAAATCATTTGCTTCAAGTGTTTAAATCATAAAAATTTTAATTCATGCAAAGTTATATAAGAATATATTAGGATTTTGAAAAAAAAACTTCAAGAGACATCCATGGAAAACTCAATACATTCACATTCGGGTTATGGGGCACATGGAAGAACATAATCCATATTCTAGTTAGCCTTACATACCTAGAATTTATGAAGGACGATCAACTTTCAGACAACTTCTACTCACGTGCTTGGAACCCTAGCTTTTGCCCCTTCCTCGATGCTCTCAAGAACTTCTATGTACTTTTGAGGAGTAATATCCTTAGGGTACTAATAAACGGTCTAAAACAAGTCCAGAAGCTCATGCATTTTAATTAAAAAGAATGGAAAAAGATAGAATTACCCTCCAAAAAATAGCCAAAAGTGGACCACAAAACTTTATATATGGCCTATGAAATAGATTACGAGTCGTGGTCCGCTATCGTGGAAAATAGATCAAAGTTATGAATTTTTGGATCCCATTCTATGACTTATCAGGCCGCTAGTGGGATAGGTTACGGGTCGTGTTCCCTCTCGTGGAAATTAGACCAAAATTATGAATTTATGGATATAATTCTATGGATTGGCAGACTAGCGATAGAATAGGTTATAGGTTGTGTTACTTCTCATGGACTCCCTTCTGTACTTAGCCAAATGTTTTCAACACCAGAACACCTCTTACGCCTTAGTCCACGGGCTATAATCCAGACCACTTTTAAGCCCTCTCATAGAATCAGGTCTGAGGACCTATTTCACATCCAAAATTTTTTGGGATGTTACAAGTCCTCAAATACGACAAAACATAAGATAGAATCCTTGAAGGTTTGTTGAAAGTACAAGCAGCTACTCACAAGTGATCCAGAAGCTCGATCCTATAATGAAGAATAATTAGCAAGAGGGACTGGGCTCACAACCTACAAAGATGTAGCAAGGGGTTAGCATCAAATAATAGGGTACTTAGCAAATGAAATTAACCTAGAGTAAATTAATTAAGAACATAAGTACTCCTTAACTCCTAACAACAAACCGCCAAACTACAACTCTGCACTCAGAAAAGTCCTAGCATAATATACAAACTACAATAATATAGATATACTCATCTCCTGGCATTATGTCTAAACACCATTTATAAATACATATAGCTAATAGTTACTCAAGTCAATGAGACAATAAGTATACTATCCCATACACAAATACAGTGGTAATATAGAAGCAGGTATAATATGAGATGGAATGAATACCATGACATATAAATAATGCGGTATAATGTCAAATAATTGTGATGAGAACTTGTAAGCCCTCTAGTAGAACCAAGTCTGAGGACCTATTTCATATCCAAAAATTTTGGGATGTTACAAGTCCTTAAATAGAACAAAACATAAGATAGAATCCTTGAAAGCCTACTGAAAGTACAAGCAACTACCTCACAAGTGACCCAAAAGCTCGATCCTATAATAATGAATAACTAGTAAGAGGGATCGGGCTCACAACCTACAAAAATGTAGCAAGAGGTGAGAACCAAACAATAGGGTACTCAACAAATCAACTAACCTTGAGTAAATTAATGAAGAACATAAGTATTCCTTAACTCCCAACAACAAACCGCCAAACTACAACCCTGCACTCAGAAAAGTCCCAGCATAATATAATATACAAACTACAATAGTATATATATACTCATCTCCTAGCATAATGTCTCAACACCATTTATAAGTACATATAGCCAATAGTTACTCAAGTATATGAGATAACAAGTATACCATCACATACAAAAATACAGTGATAATATAGAAGCAGGTATGATATGAAATGGAATGAATGCCATGACATGTAAATAATGAGATACAATGTCAAATAATTGTGATACACATTGTCCTAGGATATACATCCGCTGATCAGATGACTGCCTCCGATGGAACCATGGGGTCTCACTTAGACCATGAATTTGTGAACACAGAAGGCAATGACCTCGGCTCATGCTCACCCATCCAAAAATAATCTCGGACTATCAGCATATTACCTCAGCTCGATTGTAGAGACCTCGGACATTAACCCACATGTTGCCTTACTTATCTCTCGATTGTAGCCATCACCAGTATCAAATATACATATAATAGAAGATGCAAAGTGCATGATTTCAATAATATCATAGTGTCAATATCATAACGATTTCACTAATATCATAGTATCAATATCATTAATATGTCAATATCATTAGTGTCTTATTATTATCAATGTCTGAATTTATATATGTCGGCACAAAACTAGCTGGAACCATTTCCCTTCGATTTTTTATCACAAATGGAACATCAAGCTTATAAATATCATCATATCACATGAAACGGCCCAAAAAGGCCCCAAAAATATGCTTTGGAAATGCTCGTAATCGTAATTTCTATATAGCTCAAAATTCATGTGTGATATCAAAAATTCAACATCATATTCATGATTAGGGGGCAAAATTGAGTGGGAAATGGGTATAACCCAAATTCCTATGACCCATAGAGAAAAATAATTTTCACAAAAGTTTGATTTCCACTAACCATCCATACCTTAGCCAAGACTTGCCAGGGGCGTGGATCAGTGTTGGAGCTGCCTGCACGATGAGTCCGTGAAACGACCCTGAAAAGAACCTAAAAATGTGCCTCGAAATGCCCAAAATTTTAAATTTAATATATCTCAAAATTTATTCATTAAATCAAAAATTCGACTTCATATTTATGATCAAAGGGTCAAAATTAGGTGAAAAGGGGTCTAACCCCAATTTAAGAGCGAAAGATTAGCAATTTTAATTTTTGAAATTTTTCTCATCCAGAATCAATTCGCGACATGCAGCTGTTGTGAACATATGTTATTTTGGCCTTCGCGACAAATTCACATTGTAGACCTTTGTATTTTGTTGCCAGTAATTTCTATCTTGGTCCAAGGCTTTTGGGTCTTAGCCTAAGTATTCCCAAATGTGTTTTTACCTATACTTAGCAAAATTTCACCCTCATATCATCCTAAATATTTTTCAAAATTCACTCAAACAATTAGTCATATTTTTACTCCCGAAACTCAAGTCCCAAACTCTCATCACAAGCTAAGGTTCTCCTTCAAGGTTCTTCTTCAAGAATCAAGTGTCCATCTCAATCTTCACCAAGCTTGTCTCTAAGCTAAGGTATGTGGGTTTCTTTCATGGGTTCTTTTCACCTATGATACCCAAGCCTCTTTTTACTCAAAATGCATGATTTAAAGTTGATTTACAAATGGGTCTTGATTATTATGAAATTCACTACATACATGTTAAAGCTATGTAAAGTTGTGACTATTTTACAAAATTTTGAACTATAAATCTTTGAGTTATTGTAAAATTTGATGAGGGGTTTTGATATGTATGTCTTAGGGGTATTGCAAGGTGTTGATTGGTAGTTTTATGATGGATTTTCTTGGATGATTTCTTCTCTAAATCGTACGGTCTTTTACCCTCATTACACATCAGCCAAGTGTTTGATAAAATGTTCGGCTAGGATTTCTTGTGGAATTGAAGGTCCAAAGCATGAGATATGATATGATTGACGCTATGATGATGAAATAAGCTTATGTACATGATAAATTCTATATAAAGTATTTCATTAGACCATGCCCAATCTAGGGGTTTAAGAACCAAAATAACCGAGATGAGGGTTTGTACTCATTAACCGAGGAAAGGTTAGTACTTCTCCACCTAGTGATGGAGAGGTATCATCACTAACTGAGATGGTGTTGTGTACTTATCAACTGAGTGAAGGGTTAGTACTTCTTCACCTAGGTGATGGGGCACCATTATCACCAGCTGAGTTGGGGGCTTCTTCTCATCAATCGAGTGAAAGGTTAGTACTTTACCACCTAAGTGATGGCGCAGCATCATCACTAACCTACCAAGGGGTTTTAACTTTGAAAATCTAATTTGGTCTATTTTACACATATGATACCTTGTATGAGCAAGAGTTTCTTAAGCATATTTCACCTTAGCATTGGTCATATATGTCATATTGCTATATTATGTCTATTGCCTATTGTTATGCATTTTGATTATGATGTCTATTTCTTGTTGTGTTGCATCCTATATACTTAGTACATTTAAATGTAGTAATGTATACTCTTGCCTACATGATATCACCATCTAGGAACCAGAGCCCAAGTTGATCCTCCTCCTCCTCCACGTGGCTAGTTCGATGCTACTCAATCTAGTTAGTGAGTCCTCTATTTCAGGGACCTTGGTCTATGTTTTCCCTTTCTTTGTATTGAGAGACTCTACTTTGTGTTCTACCTTGACTATCAGGGGGAGTCCGGTTACTTTGTCTTGGCCCCCGCTCTTATCTATGTATTTAGAAGTGCCTGTTGGACAAGTCATGTATCTATGATATGAGCTTTGACTCTTTTTCTCTTGATGATAATGATTTGCAAGTTATACCTTAGCCCCTTTGCCAAGTATTCTTACTTTATGTTCTTTTACATTGCTTCTTCGACAAAGAATGTGTAATAATGTTCTAAGAGGCTTGCTTGGGGTCCCTTATGTCATATCACGTCTAGGCCCTAGGCTTGGGTCATGAAAAACTTAGTATAATAGCACTAGGTTGATAGATCCTCAGAGTCCAACACACCGTGTAGATTAGAGTCCTAATCATGGTCATGAAGCGCTCCATTACTATGAATAGAAAGCTATGACAAGTTTCAAGAAATGTTTCCCTTCTTCATGTTCTAAGTCATGCTATAGAGTTGTGATAAGTTTTCCCCCCTAATGATTGTTCTTTGCTATGTCAAATCATGCCAAACACTAGAGGAAGATGGGCCCAAACTCTTGAGAAGCAACCTACCAATGGTGAGCTCCAGGATGCTCTTAGGATGCTTGCCTAAGTGGTGGCCAACCAAGTCAATCAAGAGGCCCAAGCCCCTCATGCTACTACCCAGTAGCTAGGGTAAGAGACTTCACGAGGATGAATCCTTCGATTTTCTATGGGTCAAAGGTGGATGAAGATCCACAAGAGTTCATTGATGAGATCTACAAAATCTTGAATATCATGGGTGTTGGGATTAATGAAAAGGAGGAGTTGGCGGCATACCAACTCAAAGGGGTAGTTCAAATATGGTATGATCAATGGAAGGGTGAGAAGGGGGTCGATAATGTGGTCCTTTAGGAGGAGTTCAATTTGGCTTTCCTTAACATATATTTCCCTCTTGATCTTAGGGAAGCTAAGTTGGTGCAGTTTATGAACTTGAAACAAGGTACTAGGAGTGTGAGGGAGTATGCTCCTCAATTCGATCTAGGATAAATAAGTTTGTAATGAGGGTCTCTAACTTGGTAAGTGAATAACATCGGTCTGCTATGCTAATTAGTGAGATGGACTTATCTCAGTTGATGATATATGCCGAGCAAATGGAGGAGGAAAAGTTAAGAAAGAGGAGGGGTCATGAGGCCAAGAGGGCCTAGTTTGAGGGTAAGTTCCAAAAGGGTACTAGATTTCATCAAGGCCAAGGGCCTCCTCATGCTACTAATAGAGGGTTTGTCAATGACCTCCCTAGGCCTCAAGGTGATGGTGTTGTGGCTCCCATTGATGTGTGTCCTAGATGTGGGAAGAGTCATAATTTCCCATGTTTGAAGGGTTGTAATGCATGTTTTGATTGTGGGGAGCTTGGTCACAAGAAGATAATTTGCCCAAGAAACCATGGCAAAGTCCAGGCTGCAAATGCGGTTCCATTAGGTAGAGGTGGTCCTCAAGGTGGTAGCCCAAGGCACAACCAGTTTTATGCTTTACATGGAAGGCAAGGGGTTGGTGATGTCTCCGATATTGTTACCGGTATGTGAAAAATCTTTGATCTTCATTTATATGCTTTGATTGATCTAAGTGCTACTCTTTTATTTGTTACCCCTTTGTTGCTAAAAAGTTCCATATTTTCCTCGAGTTGTTGTATGAGTCATATAAAGTGTCTACTCCTATTGGTGCCTCCATGGTTGCTCGAAAAATTAATAGGAGTTGTCCTGTTTGCATTTTGCATAAGTTATTGCCTTGTGATCTTGTTGAATTAGACATGGTAGATTTTGATATTATACTTGAGATGGATTGGTTGCATGCCTACTATGCTTCCATTAATTGTAGAACCCATAGGGTCAAGTCTCAATTTCCTAATGAACCCATCCTTGAATTGGAAAGTCAAGATATAGTGGTCTAGTGTAGATTCATTTCATGCATTAAAGCCCATAAGTTAATTTCTAAGGGATATTTATATCATCTTGTGAGGGTTAAAGATGTGGAGTCCAAGGTCCCTTCCATTGAGCCTGTTAGGACCCGCAACATAATTTTATCCCCGAACGTCCTCAATTGGTTCGATTTGATAAAGTATTGGGACCTATGTAACATTTTACTTAACTTAGGTCCTTAAGAATAAAAGAGATGTGGGGTCAAGGAGGG
>JAOTQJ010000007.1:12318326-12343846 GCA_025642045.1 Solanum sejunctum | reverse complement strand
AACATCTCAAAATAAATTAGTAGTCACTTAAGTGACTTTTCTACTCCTTTATTGAATTAGATACTGATGAAATATCAACATATTAGTAAGCATTGAAATTTATTTTTTTTCTTTTATTTATTTTGAATATTATAGATTATGGCGCTGCCTAGGTTTTCAGGAAAAAATTCCTAAAAAATCATATGGATAGATCAGGGAAGACCTCGGCAAGCGGCTTAGGTGGCCCGGCGACATTGGCGGGGGCATGATAGGATTTTATGGCCTACGGAATGCGAAATTGGCGATTTTGGCTATTTTTCTTGGGTGTTAGCCCACGGATTTTAGCGCTGCCTGGGGTTCCGGGTAAAGATTCCCAAAAAAGTCATACGGTTGGGTCTAGGAGGAGCCTAGTAAGTAGCTCAGGTGGCCCGGTGGCTCTTTAGAGTGATCCAAAAAATAAAATAAAGGTTCATTGGTATGTAAATACCTACTCTCGAAACCAAAGAGCTCTATTCGGAAAAGAATGGATATCTAACATGAAAAGAATAAAGTGTGATATTGAATTCTTCAAATGGTTTGAAATCACAAGAAAGCTTGATAACTAAAAAGAGTCTCTCCAAGTTCTTGCCAATAAATAGTATACCCAAACCAATAAGGTTAATGATTTTGTTACCCCTCTCGAAGGAATAAAAATCCCTCATTCAAATGAGATTGTCCTTACAGCCACCTTCAAGCTAAAAAGCGAAAAACCTCACCTTGCTCCTATCAACAAAGATCTTGACAAACTTATTGAATAGAATAACTATATCAATAGATTGTTGTACACCATCTCTGAACAGAGTGAAGAGCCAAATTTTTTTGCATCCCTAAAAGGCTAGTACAAGCAGCACTAGCAGTTCTTTTAAACCTAAACCTATCTTCAAACCTCCTGAGTTTTTGAAAGGGAATTTTCCCCGACTCAGTGACAATTTTGAAGTCTCTGGGAAAATTGTTGAATAGCTTAATGAAAAATTATCCAAAGTCAGTATCTTCAATAAAGAAAAAGGAAGGGTCAAAACGATTACTGAAGAAGATACTTTATTTAAACTCTCCAATGATCAATATCATAATCAAAAAAATTATTATAAAAGGCCTTCTTTTCCTGACACCCAATTCGAAGAAAATGCTTTTCTTTCAGCCTCTTCCCATCCCTTTTGAGTTGATTTTTTAATTTTATGTCCATGCATAATTCAATGATGACAGTCTTAATGAAACTAGCAATATCACCATAAGTCATTTGACTATACGGGATTTTTCCTTCACACCTATCCAGGACAAAGACAGTACTATGTTCTTGGTTAGCCTCCATTAACATAGTAACTCCCTTAACACTTTCAATTTTTGCCTTTGGGGTAAGAGTGGTACCCATGAGTTGGTAGTAGACTCGGTAGATGATAGCTATTTCTCTAGTGTTCGCTTTATTATTCATATTCTTAGTTTTAACCCTAAGAGTCAAGGTATCTAATACGTTTCGATCATTGATATTAACAGAGAAATTAAGATAGCAATTAAAGTAAACTGGCCCCTCAGCAAGGTTACTTTCAATTTAAAGATAAGGAATCTTGTTCCTTTAGTAGGTGGAATATAATGTTTCCATTTTGTGTTGGAACAGTGCCAACTTTGGATTACTTTTAGTAATAGTGAATGTCCTTTGGGGAAAAGTAATTCTGATTCCTTGAACCTCTATTTTTCCTCAAGGGCCAATTTCCTATTCATAATAGGCTTCTTGGTAGGCTTGTGCCATTCCCTTTGGAAAACACATATCACCATTATTGCTTTCATCCGAAGAGGCTTCAGTGATAAGCTGCATTATGGCTGACTCCTCTTGGTTGTTGATGTCAAGTAATGCTTGTTTAAGGTTTTTCTTCAGTTCTTCCTTGGAGGATTTAGATGCACATGCTGTAACACTTCTAGTGCCTGAGAACTTAGGTTTTCAAACCCATCCTTTGATCTTTATCTCTTTGGATAAGTACCTTATTCGTTCTGACTCATTAATGGAGAAATTCCAACTAATAATATAAGAAATTCTTTTAAAGAACTTACACATTTCGATGTGCATTTGTAGAGTGGAATCGTCGCTAAGATAACTCAAGAGAGAGAAGAGGTAAAGCTGAGAGGACATGTAGAAATACATAAACCTTTGACATAAAAGAATAGTCTCTTTCAAAATTATTAACATAAAACCTTATAGTATCTTCTTAATAGATCTAGTTTTCACAGGTCTCTGGACGGTAACGTTTTCTATGACTAGCAGAAACCTTATTAATAGTGTCAACATTAGCTCTAAGGCAACCCAGATTGCTAGAACAGAAACTAGTTTAGAAAATTGGAGTATCCCTGAGGAACCCTTTACAAGATCTACAAAACAGGAAGCTTTAGCTTTATTAAGAAGCATAACATTAAGACCTGTGAGTCCACCATATCTATTAATAACTCTTTAGAAGTTATTCGACTTCTTCATGAATAAGATATTAATAGATATAAAGGTCAGTTTAAATATCTTCATATTAGTCTTGTTCAAGTAGACATTAAACCCCTTTGTAGAAAAGGTCTTGATATTCCCGTATATACTATCCTTAGAGATGCTAGATTCCTTAAATTCGAAGACTCTCTTTTAGGAGTAATTGAAAGTAACCTTGCTGAAGGGCCAGTTTACTTTAATTGCTATCCTAATTTCTTTGCAGACATCAATGATCCAAATGTATTGGATACCTTGACTCTTAAGGTTAAGACTAAGAATATGAATAGTAAAGCCAGCACTAGAGAAATAGCTATTATCTACTGAGTTTATTACTAACTCATGGGTACCACACTTGCTGAAATAGCTATTATCTACTGAGTTTATTACTGAAAGTGTTAAGGGAGTTACTATGTTAATGGAAACTAACAAAGAACATAGTACTATCTTTGTCCCTCGTCTACTCAAATGGACAGATATCTTAGGGAGCACCGATTGGAACTTTGATGTTGTTACCAAACCTAGATTGTCCTTCTCATATAGAAGACAGATAGAAAGAGTTATCCAAAATTATGATGGTTTTGTATATCTTAAATTCCTTGACTATAAGTTAAGTCAAACCTTTAGATCCACTTGAAGAACCCAGGAAGAATCAGTAGTTTTACAACAGACAATAGTGGCAAAGGAGAATTTAGAGGAGTCGACTTCTCCGGCGAAAATCCTAAAGTCTACTATCAACCTAGGGTCCACGAACCTAGTAGTCCTACTGAATCGGACATGGACTACCTAGACATTATACTGACCCCAGCCTTGGAGTCATTAAGGCCGAAGAAAATTATTCTCCGAACCTTAAGACACGGAAAAATCTTTAGACTGATCCAAAAAATAAAATAAAGGTTAGCTGGTATGTAAATACCTACTCTCAAAACCAAGGAGATCTATTTGGGAAAGAATGGATCTCTGACATGAAAAGAATCAAGTGTGATATCAAATTCTTCAAATTGTTTGAAATCATGGGAAAGCTTGATGTCCAAAAGGAGTCTCTCCAAGTTCTTGCCAATAAATGGTATACCCAAACCAATAAGGTTGTCTAATCTGTTACCCCTTCTCTCGAAGGAATAAAAATCCCTCATTCAAATGAGATTGTCCTTGCAACCCCTTTCAAGCTAAAAAGCGAAAACCGCCACCTTGCTACTGTCAACAAAGATCTTGACAAACTTATTGAACCAAATAAATATACCAATAGATTATTGTACACTGTCTCTCAACAAATTGAATAGTCAAAATAAAGGTCAATTTTTTCGCATCCCCAAAAGGCTAGTATAAGCAGCACTAGAAGTTCTTTTGAACCTAAACCTATCCTTAAACCTCTTGAGTTTTTAAAAGAGAATTTTTCCAAACTTAGTAACAATTTTGAAGTCTTTGGGAAAATCATAGAATAGCTTAATGAAAAATTATCCAAATTCAGTATCTCCAACAAAGAAAAAGGAAGTGTCAAAATGATTATTGAAGAGGATACTTTATGTAAACTCTCGAATGATCGATATCATAATCAAAAAAATTATTATAAAAGGCCTTCTTTTCCTGATACCCAATTCGAGGAAAATGCTTTCCTTTCAACCTCTTCCCAAGAGGGAAGAAGCATTATCGAATGGAATATTGATGATTTGGCAGAACATCAGATCTACAATAAACTCCATGAAATGGATGTTGCCATAATCGCCTACAAAATTCGTAGGGCATCTTACAAAGAAGCAGCCATCATGATAACTTTCAGGTTCACAAGCATGCTGGGACATTGGTGGGATAATTATTTCTTAGACAGTGTCAAAATTACCATTTATAATGCAACTATAATCGAAACGGTTGTGAAAGTTAAAAATGACGCTGAAACATTGGCCGAGCAAACCAAGGAAGATGCTTTTGTGGGAGAACCCAAATTATTCCAAGATCGGAGTCTTGAAATCCTTAACAATCTTTCTTGTCCTACTCTTTCTGATTTCAGATGGTATAAGGATAACTTCCGTGTTAAAGTCATGATTAGACCTGACTGTGATATCGATTTTTGGAAGAACGATTCATTAGCGGGCTACCTCCACTATTTACAGATAAGGTCAGAACCAAAATCAAGGACAGATGTGAAGACAAAATCCCATATTGTCAAATGACTTATGGTGATATTGCCTGTTTCATTAACACTATTGCCCTTGAATTATGCACGAACATAAAATTAAAAAATTAACTCAAAAGGGATGAGAAATCTTCTAATAAAGAGTTAGGAAGTTTTTGTAAGGACTTTGATTTCACCAAGATTGACTTACCTCTCTCTAAAAGAAATAAAAAGATTTCAATAAAATCTTCCTGCCACACCAAAAGAAAATCTTCAAAAGATAACTCTGAGAGGCCACCCAAAAGAAAATTCAAAAAGAGAAGGTCTGCTTCTAAAGAAGATATTTGTTGGAATTGTGGTTAAAAAAGGCCATAGAGCTAATCAATGTAAATCTTCCAAAAAGAAGAAGAAAGGCAATCTCTTGGGGCTCGATTAAAGAATCAAAGAAAAACTCTTTTCTATCCTTGAAGATAGTGAATCTTCTGAATTCTCTTCCTTGGAAGATGAATATAGCAATGAAGAAAATATCAACGTCGCCTATGAAACTGATTCCAGTCAGTCTAGAGAAGATTGTTCATGCAATAATGTATTTTGTGATTGTACGAGGAAAACTATCCAAGTCATCTCTGAAGTGTCTAAAGAAGACCTTTTTGACATTATAGATCATATTAAAGACGATAAATCTAGAACCAATTATCTTTCAGAATTAAAAAAGATAATTATTAATTCTAAAGGTGAAAGTTCTTCCAAGATTGCCGAACCCTTTAGTATGAAGAATATTATGTCTCGTTTTGAAAAACCCACGGAACCCTCTATATCAGACTTAGGAGAGGAAGTTAATAGCCTTAAACATGATGTTAAGAACCTTAAGATTAGGCTTGAAAAGGTCAAATTAAATGCTCTTACAAACCAAGTCCTTAGAGACATTTCTTCTCAGTTTAATAAGGGAAAATTGACTTCTTTTCCCAAAACTGATCATTTGGTAGAACCTAACTTTCCAGGAGAAGAACCAAAAGAACCTGATTCTCTTCAGGAATGTCAACTTGTTATCTCTACCATCAAATGCTTGAGTCAACAAATTCCTATTAATCAGTTAAAACCTTATACTGATAATTTTGATGGTATCCATTCTATTATCCTTGGTCAAAAGGTTTTCTTCCCCTTTGTCAAAACTCTTTCTCCTGAAGAAAGTTCTTTAATTAAAGAAAAAACTATATTTAAGGTTAATAGACTCTCTTCTCATATCTCCTTTTTAAAGGAAGAAATTAAAATTGAGAAAATAAAGCAAATTTTAAAAACCCTGGAGATGGTTGCCAAGATCGAATCCCTTCAAAAAAACTTTTGAAAAAGAAATTGCTCTGAATTTCCTAATGCTTTTTGGGAAAGAAAAAGACACTCTGTTGAGCTCCTTACATAACTGGTTTTGATGAAAAGGATATTCCTACTAAGGATCGGCCTATTCAAATTAACCAAGAAATGATGGAAGTTTGTAAAAAGTAAATTGATCATTTATTAAAAAATGGTATCATTCATACTTCTCAGTCTCCCTAGGGTTGTGCTGACTTTTATATTAATAATAGTGCATAAAAATACCAAGGAACACCTAGGTTAGTAATTAATTACAAGCCCCTGAACTCTGCATTAAAATGGATTAGACATCTGATTCCTAATAAAAGGGATCTTTTAAAATGAACCCATAAGGCTAATCTTTAGTAAGTTTGATAAGAAGTCTAGCTTCTGGCAAATCCAAATTGCCAAAAAGGATAAATATAAAACTACATTCAATGTTTCTTTTGGCCACTATGAATGGAATGTTATGCCGTTTGGATTAAAAAATGCCCCTTCAGAATTTCAAAATATTATGAATGGTATTTTCATTCCTTATAGTTACATGTCTATTGTTTACATTGATGATGTGCTTATATTTTCTGAGGACATTGATTCTCATTTTAAACATCTAAATTCTTTCTTTAAAGTTGCTAAAAGCAATGGTTTGGTGGTCAGTGCTAAGTAAATCAAGATTTTCCAAACTTCTATTAGATTTTGGGGTCATGACTTGCATCAAGGTAGTCATAAACCTATTTACAGAGCCATAGAGTTCTCTAATAAATTCCCTAACAAAATCAAAGATAAAACGTAGCTCTAGAGATTCTTAGGTAGTCTTATCTATGTTGCAGATTTTATTCCTAATATCAGACAAGTCTATGAACACTTATATAAAAGACTTAGGAAAAATCCTTACCATGGAGTGAAGAGCAAACCAATAGTGTTAAGAAGATAAAAACTTTAGTTAAAAACCTTCCATGTCTAGGGATCCCAAACCCAAAAGCGTTTATGATTGTTGAAACTGATGCCTCTGACATAGGTTATGGAGGTATTCTTAAGCAAAACGTAAGTCTTAATAGTCATGAATAGCTAGTGAGGTTTACTTCAGGTGTCTGGAACTCTACCCAGAAAAATTATAGTACTGTTAAAAATGAAGTCCTTTCTATAGTGCTATGTATCACCAAGTTTCATGATGACTTAATAAATAAAGAATTTTTACTTTGGGTTGATTCTAAATCAGCAAAAGAAATTTTGCAAAAGGATGTTAAAAATCTGGTTTCAAAACAAATATTTGCTAGATGGAAAGCTCTACTATCTAGCTTTGATTTTCAACTCGATTTCATAAAAAGAGAAAATAATTCTCTTCCTGATTTCTTAACAAGAGAATGTGTTAAAGGTCATGAAGCCATCCAAGCCTAAGTCTTCATTTAAAGGAGCCAGAGAAGAGAGGCCTACAATCATGCCTTTTGTACCTCGTCTAGTTTATCTAAGGCCATCCTTTCCACCTTTATCCTCTCCACAAACAAAAAAAAATTCACCATATTATCGAATCTACCAAACATCGAAGGCCCAACCCTTGGAGCAGAATCTAACACAAAAGATAGGTTAGTTGTACAACAAAAGAAAAGCTATGAAATGAAGACCCCTGAGTCTTTTGCTCAAGCAGTGGATCTTAAAGTAAAAGGACCAACAATTTCATCAACTCTTGTCAAAGAGAAATCTTTTGATTTTATTACCTTAAAGGTATTAACATTATTAGCTCTTAATAAAGAATATGAAACATGCAAGGTGATGGATCTAGTCAAACCCTGCTATAATAATAATAACTATGTGGATAGCAGAGAAGCCATGATTACTAGGTTGTTCTATGAAGCAGTTTTGGTGGATATCAACTTTATTGAAGTCGAACACACTTACAATGAAAAGAACCCAGAGTTCATCCAGTTCTCAAGATGCACCATCAAGAAAATCTTAACTCTATTTGAGTGGCGGGTAAATCATTTGCTTATACCTATCCCTCTCAGCATGAATCATAAGCCTCAGACCTATAATTGGTATACCTATAAGGAAGCCTGGTTCAATTTTATGTATCTCAGACCAGGACGTAGTTGGTTTATCAAATATTGTCCAGAGATAATAACAACCATTATTCCTAGATGGTTTTATGACTAGTGAAAGAATTTTGGAGGAAACAGAGAAATCCTCCCTAAGTAGTTCCTATCCAGATTTGGAGAATTCCAAATAAAGCAGGAAATATCCACTCTACCAATGCACATCCAAATGTGTAAGTTCTTTATTCAAAAAAGAATTTCTTATACTATTAGTTGGAATTTCTCCATTACTGAGTCAGAATAAATAGGATACTTATCCAAAGAGATAAAGATCAAAGGATGGGTTCCAAAACCTACGTTCTCAGGCACCAGAAGTGTTACAACAAGTCTATCCAAATCCTCCAAGGAAGAACTAAAGAATAAGCTTAAACAAGCATTACTTGACATCGACAACCAAGATGAATCAGCCATAATACAGCTTATCACTGAAGCCTCTTCGGATGAAAGCAATAATGGAGTGGCATAGGCCTACCAAGAAGCCTATTATGAATAGGAAATTGGCCCTTGAGGAAAAGTAGAGGTTCAAAGAATTGAAATTACTTTTTCCCAAAGGACATTCACTATTCCTAAAAGTAATCCAAATTTGGCACTGTTCCAAGGCAAAATAGAGACATTATGTCCCACCTACTAAAGGAACAAGATTCCTTATCTTTGAAGTGGGGATGCTCACTCTTGCCTTGTAAAAGTCTTTGTCTAGGGGACCCCAAAATTTGTCGGCAAAATCCTTGCCCTCTATTTGTACTCATAAGATGCATCCCCCTAGTCTATGTAAGACTCTCTTATTAACTCTTAGAAGGCAATTAGAAATTTTCACTCAGAAATTTTCGTACAAACCTTTTCCCAATGCTCTTGTAATCTACCCTCCATTTTCCCACTCTTGTAATTCTCCTTTATATTTGGAATAAACTCCTTTTAAGGAACTCTCTTTTATAATCCTGTAAATTGTTATTTATTTTACTTAAAATAGAATTCCCAAAAGATTCGCTCAGGACACTCCTTTCCCAGTTAAATTATTTTAAAATTTTGGTCCGTTCGAACTTTGGCTACTCTTTCTTATTTCAGATGGTATAAGTATAACTTCCTTATTAAAGTCATGGTCAGACCTGACTGTGATAGCGAGTTTTGGAAGGAATGATTCATTAGCGGGCTACCTCCACTATTTGTAGGGTATATTACAAGACCGTCGGGAAAAGGTTTGTAGGAAAATTTCTGAGCAAAAATTTCTAACTACCTTCTAAGAGTTAATAAGAGAGTCTTATATAGATTAGGGGGCACATCTTGTGTGTACAAGTGGAGGGCAAAGATTTTGCCGACAAATTTGGGGTTCCCTTGGACAGAGATTTTAAGAAGGCAAGAGTCGGCATCCTTACTTCAAAGATAAGGAATCTTGTTCCTTTAGTAGGTGGGACATAATGTTTCCATTTGTCTTGGAAAAGTGCCAAATTTGGATTCCTTTTAGGAATAATGAATGTCCTTTGGGGAAAGGTAATTACGATTCTTTGATCTCCCACAAAGTGGTTGGCTACATGATATAGAAGGATAGCACAAGCATCTTCCTTGGTTTGCTGGGCTACTATTTTGGTGCCATTTTCAACTTTCATAACTGTTTTGATTATAGTTGCATTATAAATGGTGCTTTTGACACTATCTGAGAAATAATTATCCTACCAATGTCTCAGCATTCCTGTGAACCCGGAAGTTATCATGTTGGCTGCTTCTTTATCAGATGCCCCACCAATTTTGTAGGCAGTTATGGAGTTTATTATAGATCTAATGTTCCGCCAAACCATCGATATTCCATTCAGTAATGCTTCTTCCTTCATGGGAAGAGGTTAAAAGAAAAACATTTTCCTCAAATTGTGTGTTAGAAAAAGAAGGCCTTTTATAATATTTTTTTTGATTATGATATCGATCATTGGAGAGTTTAAATGAAGTATCTTCTTCAGTAATCATTTTGACACTTCCTTTTTCTTTATTGGAGATGCTGAATTTGGATAATTTTTCATTAAGCTGTTCAATGATTTTCCCAGAAACTTTGAAATTGTCACTGAGTTTGGAAAAATTCTCTTTCAAAAACTTTGGAGGTTTGAAGATAGGGTTAGGTTCAAAAGAACTGCTAGTGCTGCTTGTACTAGCCTTTTGGGGATATGAAAAAATTGACCTTTGTTTTGATTCTTTAATCTGTTGAGAGACAGTGTACAACAATCGATTGGTATAGTTATTTTGTTCAATAAGTTTGTCAAGATCTTTGTTGACAAGAGCAAGGTGAGGTTTTACGCTTTTTAGCTTGAAGGGGGCTGCAAGGACAATCTCATTTGAATAAGGGATTTTTATTCATTCGAGAGGAGGGGTAACAAATTCGACAACCTTTTTGGTTTGGGTATACCATTTATTGGCAAGAACTTGGAGAGACTCCTTTTGTTTATCACGTTTTCCTGTGATTTCAACCCATTTGAAGAATTCAATCTCTCACTTGATTGTTTTCATGTCAGAGATCTATTCTTTTTCGAATAAAGCTCTTTGGTTTTGAGAGAAGGTATTTACATACCAGTCAACCTTTATTTTATTTTTTGGATCAATCCAAAGAAGATTTAGTGCCTTAAGGTCCATAGAATAATTTTCGTCGGCCTTAATGACTCCAAGGCTGGGGTCCGAATAATGTCTAGGGGGTTCCATGTCCGATTTAGCAGGACTACTAGGTTTGTGGACCGTAGGTTGGTAGTAGACTTTAGGAATTTAGCTAGAGATATTGACTCCTCTAACTTTTCCTTTGTCACTATTGTCTGATCTTAGGAAAACACATATCACCATTGTTGCTTTCATCCGAAGCGGCTTCAGTGATAAGCTACATTATGGTTGACTCCTTTTGGTTGTCAATGTCAAGTAATGCTTGTTTAAGCTTTTTCATCAGTTCTTCCTTGGAGGATTTGTATGGACTTGTTGTAACAATTTTGGTGCTTGAGAACTTAGGTTTTGGAACCCATCCTTTGATCTTTATCTTTTTGGATAAGTACCTTATTCGTTCTGACTTAGTAATGGAGAAATTCCAACTAATAATATAAGAAATTCTTTTTTGAATAAAGAACTTACACATTGGGATGTGCATTGGTAGAGTTGATATCTCCTACTTTATTTTTAATTCTCCAAATCTGGATAGGAAATGTTTAGGGAGGATTTCTTTGTTTCTTCCAAAATTCTTCCACCAGTCGTAAAACTATCTCGGGATAATAGCTATTGTGGACGACCCAAGGTCCAGAATGAATAAGTTTGTGATGGGTGTTTTCAATTTGGTTAGTGAAGAATGTCATACCGCTATGTTGATTAATAACATGGATTTTTCCCATTTGATGACTTACACCAAGAAATTGGATGTGGAGAAATTGAGCAAGAGAAAGGGTCATAAGGCTAGGAAGGCCCACTTTGATGGTAAATTCTAAAGTTACAATGGTGGCCAGTCTCACCAAGGTCAAGGGTCTTCTCATGTTCCTACTAGGAGAGTTGCCAATGTCTACCCAAGGCCCAAAGATGGAGGTGGTGTGATGCCTAGACCAGTGTGTCCAAGATGTGGTAAGGGTTATAGTGGCCCATACTTGAGGGCTACTAATGTTTGCTATAGTTGTAGGGAAGTGGGGCATAAGACGATGGATTTCCCATATATTTGTAACAATGGTAAGGACATTCATCCTCAAGGCTCAGGTACTAATGCAGTTCTTTTGGAAAGAGGAGGTCAACAAGGTGGTGCCCTATGACACAACTAGTTTTATGGTTTACATAGGAGGCAAGTGGTTGATCAGGTGCCCAATGTCGTCACTGGTATGTTAAAAGTCTCAGATTTTGATGTGTATCCATTGATAAACCTGGGTGTCACTCTTTCTTTTGTTACTCCTCTAATTGCCAAAAAGTGTCATGTTGAGCCCGAATTGTTATATGAGTCTTATGAGGTATCTACTACTATTGGTATATCTATTGTTAATACTAAGGTTTATAGAAATTGTCCTATTTGCATCTTGCATAAAATATTGCCTTGTGATCTTGTTGAGTTGGATATGATTGATTTTTATATCACTTTTGGGTTGGATTGGTTGCATGCATATTATGCCTTTATTAATTGTAGAACCTGTAGGGTGAAATTCCAATTTCCAAATGAACCCATCCGTGAGTGGGAGAGTCATGATATAGTTGTCAAGGGTAAGTTCATCTCTTGCATTAAAGCCCAAAACTTGATCTCTAAGGGCTTCATCACCTCGTGCAGGTTAGGGATGTAGAGTCCAAAGTCCTACCTATAAAGTTGGTTCTAGTGGTGAATGAGTTCCTTGATGTCTTTCTAAATGACCTTCCCGATGTTCCTCCTAAAAGGGAAATAAATTTTTGTATAGCCCTCCTTCCCGATACTTAACCCATTTCTATTCCCCCTACTGTATTAAGGGACATATTGGAGAAAGGTTTCATTAGTCCTAGATAATCACCTTAGGGTGCACTAGTGTTATTTGTGAAAAAGAAGGATGGGAATCTTAGAATGTGTATTGACTACCGACAACTTAATAGGGTTACCATCAAGACTAATTACCTTCTTCCAAGAATTGATGATTTTTTTGACCAACTTCAAGGGGCTAGTCGCTTCTCTGAGATCGATATTCGGTTGTGGTATCATCTAGTGAAGGTGACGAAGTGTGACATTTCCAAGATGGCCTTCCACACTAGATATGGGCATTATGAATTGTTGGTTATGTCTTTTGGGTTGACTAATGCACCGGCCATCTTTATGGATCTTATGAATAGGATCTTTAAGCCCTACCTTGATTCATTTGTTGTGGTTTACATTGATGATATTTTAATCTATTCTCATAATAAAGAGGAGTATGTGGGTTATTTGAGGGTAGTGCTACAAAGATTGAGAGAAGAGAACTTTTATGCTGAATATGAGAATTGTGAATTTTGGTTGAATGAGGTTGCCTTTCTAGGTCATATGGTATTTGGGGATGCTATTAAGGTGGATCCTAAAAAGATGGATGTGATTAGAAATTGTCCTAGACCATCAACCCCATCGAATATTAGGAGTTTCTTTGGCTTAATGAGTTACTACTAGAGATTTCTGAATGGGTTTTTTTCGATTGCTTCTCTTATGACCAAGTTGACTCAAAAGAAGACCAAATTTGTGTAGTCCGATGAGTGTGAAAAGAGTTTCCAAACATTGGAAGATAAGCTTGTGTCCGCTCCTATATTGTCACTATCGGAAGCGCTAGAGGGGTTTATTGCGTATTGTGATACTTCTAGAGTTGGTTTGGGTTGTGTTCTAATGCAAAATGGTATGGTGATAGTCTATGCTTCTAGAGAACTCAAAGTGCATGAAAAGAATTTTTGTACTCATGATTTTGAATTGACCTCTATGGTTTTTGCTTTGAAAATTTGGCGTTATTATTTGTATTGGGTACATGTTGATGTGTTTATCGATCATCAAGTCTCCAATATATGTTCACTCAAAAAGATCTCAACTTGAAACAAAGAAGATGGTTAGAACTTCTTAAGGACTATGATATGAGTGTGCATTATAATCTCGACAAGCTTAATGTTGTGGGGGATGCTTTGAGTAGGGTGTCCATGGGTAGCTTAGCTCATATTGATGATCGTGGCAAAGGGGTGGCTAGGGAGGTCCATCGATTGGCTAGATTGGGGGTTATGTTAGAAGTGGTTGATAATGGTGACATTATGGTTGTTGATGGTTCAAAGTCTCCCTTGGTTGATGAGGTAAAAGCAAAGCAAGATCTTGATCCCTCCCTATTATAATTGAAGGCCTTGGTGAAAGAGGGCAAGGTAGAGGTTTTCTCATAAGGGAGAGATGCGTCCCTAAGGTACCAAGGTAGGTTGTGTGTACCTTCTGTTGATGATTTTAGAAAGAAGATTCTTGATGAGGCTCATAATTCTTCCTATTGTATCCACCCTGGTTCTAGCAAGAAGTATAGTGATTTGAGGGATGTTTATTATTGGGAAGGCATGAAGAGGAACATTGCCAAATTTGTTTTTGGTTGTCATATTTGCCAACAAGTCAAAGCTGGACATCAAAGGTCGGGTGGTCTAGCCCAAGACACAGATTTTCCTACTTGGAAGTGGGAAGAAATTAATATTGATTTTGTGGTTGGGTTGCCAAAAACTAGAAATGGTTTTGATTCTATTTGGGTTGTTGTTGATAGGATAACAAAATTGGCTCATTTTCTATCGGTTAAGATTACTTATGGGGTCAAAGAGTATGCTAAATTGTATATTCATGTGTTGGTGAGATTGTATGGGGTGCCCTTGTCTATTATATCGGATCGTGGTGCTCAATTAACTTCACATTTTTAGAGGTCCTTCCAAAGAGCTCTTGGAACTAAGGTAAAGCTTAGTATGGCCTTTCACCCTTAAATGGATGGCCAAGCCAAAAGAACTATCCAAATACTTGAGTACATGCTTAGGGCTTGTGTATTGGAGCTTAAGGGTAGTTGGGATGATCATCTTCCATTGATTTAGTTTGTATATAACAATAACTATCATTCAAGCATTGGTATGTCTCCTTTCAAGTCTCTCCATAGTAGACATTGTAGATTATTGGTTGGGTGGTTTGAGGTTGGAGAGGTGGCTTTTTGTGACCAGATCAGGTTATGGAGGCTCTTGAAAAGGTTCGAATGATTAGAGAAAGGTTGAAGACGGCCCAAAGTTGCCAGAAGTCCTATGTCGATGTAAGGAGAAGGTATCTTGAATTCAAAGTTACTGATTGGGACTATTTGAAGGTGTCACCTATGAAGGGTATGGTTCATTTCGGTAAGAAGGGAAAGTTGAGTCCAAGATAAATAAGTCATTATAGGGTAATGAGAAGGATTGACAAGGTAGATTATTAGTTGGAATTGCCTAGTGAGATGGAATTGGTTCTTCCAGTCTTTCATGTATCCATGTTGAGGAAATGTGTGGGAAACCCTAATGCTATTGTACCACTTCATGTTGTGGATGTTGTTGAAGACAACTTGACCTATGAAGAGATTCTGGTTCATATTTTGGATAGACAAGTGAAGATGCTGAGGAACAAGGATGTCGGTTCCGTTAAGGTCCTTTGGAGGAATCAACAAGTTAAAAGTGTTATATGGAAGGCCAAAGAGAACATGCAAAAAAAAATATGCTTATATCTTCCATTCTATTCAAGCCTAAGGTACTAATTCGAAGTCTTCTATGTAATTTCATGTCTCATTTTTCATCTCCTAAGTCATTTGCATGCATTCATGCTTATATTGGCAAAGTTCATGGCGATTTTAACACTTATGTTGAGATTTTTGAAAATGGTGTTTAAGTGTATTATCGCTTTCTAGTTGGGACTGATCTCTTCATGATTACTCTTCTCATATATGTTTCTTTGACATTCTGGGATGAATGATCCTAAGGGGAAGATATTAAAACGACCCCTAATAGTGCCCTAAAATATAGCTTGAAAGTGCCCAAAATCATAATTTTCATATATCTCAAAATTTGTGCGCTTACCAGAAATCTGACTCATATCCATGATCAGGGTCTAACCCTGATTTCAAAGCAAACAAATCACAATTTCAATTTTCTGAAAATCGATTTCTAGAGAGCTTTTCTCGCCCCTAGCGCACTTTGCGTCTTGGGCTTAAGTCCTCCCATGCATAAAAATACATATATTTAGCCATATTTCACCCTCATATCATTACTAAACATTCCCAATATACTCACTCAAACACTTAGACAAATATTTCACCCTAAATTCAAGTCCCAAAACTCAATCTGTATCTTAAGGTTCTCATTCAAGCTTCAAGTCTCCATTTCTAATCTTCTTCAAGGATTCTCTAAAGCCAAGGTATGTGGCTTTCAACCATTGGGTCCTTTCACCCATGGCGGCCAAGGTTCCTTCTTATCTAAAATACATGTTTTTGAGTTCATTTTACATAATGGTTTTCTTTTATGAATTTGACTATAAACTATGTTTGAATTTTGTAAAAGTGTGATGATTTTAGCATATTATGAGCTATGAGTATTTGATCTATATCGAGATTTGATTAAGAGTCTTGATATATATTGTATGATAATGTTATCAAGTATTTGTGTGATGATTTACTTCAAAATTTCTTGCATGATTTCACTCTTTAATTTCATGATTTTACACTAGTATTATAGACTCACCAAGTGTTTGCTAAAATTTCTGGATTACAGATCTTGAGCCATTGATGTTCTATTGTATGACGTATGACTTGTATGATTTTATGATGATGAAAGGATGGTAGGAATATGTTCATTTCATGAAAAATATCTATAGTGTTGGAAGTTGATCAATTGCCTCGTTCAGGGGGGAGTAGTAGGCCCGAACTATCTTATTAGGGGTATGTACCTCAATCGCCTCGCTCGGGAGGTAGTAGGCCCATGCAACCTTGTTGGCGCATTTGTACTTTAATTGTCTCACTTGGGAGGTAGTAGGCCCGTGCAACCATGTTGAGGGGTTTGTATCTCAATCGCCTTGCCAAGGAAGTGGTAGTCCTTGGTTACTTATAACGGTCTCTTCTTACACATATAATATGTTCTATGTAAAAGTATCTTTACTTCAAGTATCACTCATGCATGCCATATTGTTATATGTCCATCTATTGCCTAATTATATATTTTGACTATGTCAAATATATATTGTTGTGTTGCATCCTACATACTTAGTACATCCAAACGTACTAATGCACTCTATGCCTACATGATGTTACCATGTAGGAACCGGAGCACCTCTTGAACATATTCCTCCTCCAAATGGCTAGTACGATCTATCTCAAACTTGTTGGCAAGTCCTCCATTCCGAGAACAATGATTATACTCTTATGCTATGTATTAACACTCTCTTTTCTTGATATATGTTTCTTATTAACTATGCGGGTGAGACCGGTTGTATGTCTTGGCCCCCACTAATTTCTATTTTTAGAGGTGTTATTGGACAAGTGATGTATTAATGCTAAAAGCTTGACTCTCTCTTGACTCTTTAATGTTTATGCTATCAAAGATATCCCATAGCCCCATGTTCCCTTACTTCTACTCTTTATTTGTTATTTTGTTGCTTCCGCGATCGAGGATGTATAATGATATGTTAAGAAGCTTGCTCGGAGTCCCTTCGGGTTCCCATACGCTATGTCAAGTCTAGGCCCTAGACTTGGGTCGTGACAAAAAACCTTCATTAGTAACTCAGATCTATTTCTTCTTTTAATTAATTTTTCTTTGCTATTTCATGGCTTCTTTTGCAAATTTGTTTTCACTTTTCTTTATAATCTTATGAAAATATTGTTGCAATCTGTCGCTCAGTTTTAGGGTTAATTTAATTGTGCTACTTTATTATACTCTATCATTTTTCTATCTTATAATAAATTGAGACTTTTCTATTATTCTTAAAATCTCATAAAGTTTTTTCAAATATTTCTAACATTTCTTAATAAATTTAGTCTTTGCAAATAATCCTAACATCTCAAAATAAATTAGTAGTCACTTTAGTGACTTTGCTACTCCTTTATTGAATTAGTTATTCTTAATATCTATAACTCTCATGCCTTTCATATTCATAATAACTTCAAAATACTTAATTTAAAATTTTAAGATATCTCTTGGTATTCCTTAATTTTTATCTATATAAATTCATCTTTTTTGTTTCATAAGCCCTAGCCAATGTTATCTTTTTCATTCCATTGTAAAAGTGGTGAAGAGTGTATATTATTATTACATTATTTGATTCATGCTTCAGCTCCACTTGGTAAGAATAACTCTTTAATTTTGATTGGTTATGGTAGAAGGCATCAACAAGAACCTGAAAAATCTATAAGGATTTTGTAGTTTTTTTCCATCTATATTGTTTACGATTAAAGTCTTAAAAGGATATTTGTATTTTTTTTCCTTTTGTGTTTATTTTTTTTTTGGTATGTGTTTTCAATCCAACAGACATCTTTAATTCAATTTCCTATGTAACTGTAATTGTCCTAAGTCTATATTTTTATTAGGATCAAATTAATCATTTGTGATGTTAACCATATTAAATTAACAATTGGTTACTTAAAAAAATTAATTTAAAACATTAAAGCACGCCTCTCATTTTCTTTCTTTGGGGTCATAGTTTTAACGATTATTTTGCAATTGTTGTATTTTATTATTCATTACTAGTGTAAGCTTTCATAGAATTTTTGTCATTCTAAAAATTCTATATAAAAAAATAACATGAGATACATGTGAACACCACGTGTTCAAAAATAGTACATTGAAACGCAGATGATGTATTTCAAATGAATATACTTCCTCCTACTCAATAAGAAAGACCCAGTTTGACTTGACATGAAATTTAATAATAGAAAGAAGACTTTTCGATCTAGTAGTCATAAATTAAAATTATGTTAAATATATCAAAATACCTTTAATCTTTCGGTCTAAATTGCATGGTCTTTTTCCCTCATTTCACACCCTCAAAGTGTTTGATAAAATGTCCAGCTAGGGTTTCTTGAGGAATTGAAGGTCTAAAGCATCAGATATGATATGAATGATGTTATGATGATGAAATGAACTTAGGTATATGATTATTCCAATATGGAGTGTTGCACTAGAGCATATGATAAGTCCTATATAAAGTGTTGCATTAGACCATACCCGATCTGAGGGGAGAAGATCCCGGGTAGCCATGTCGGGGGTTTATACTCGTCAACCATCTGAGGGGTTTATACTTCATCACCATGTTGGAAAGGTGTGATTACCACCTACCATGTGAGGGGTATATACCACATAACCACCAAGGGGTTTATACCTTGAACAACTACCTTGGTCTCTTCTTCACATATGATATCCTATATGAGTATGATTTACTTGAGCATGTCTCACTTAAGCATTGAACATACATGTTATATTGTTATATTATGTCTATTGCTTAATATTATGCATTTTTAGTATTGTTGCATTGCATCCTATATACTTAGTACATTCAAACGTACTAACACATACTCTTGCCTACATGATATCACCATGTAGGGATCGAAACCCAAGTTTATCATCCTTCTCCTCCAGGTGACTAGTTAGGTACTACTAAAGCTAGTTAGTGAGTCCTCCACTTCAGGGACCTTAGTATTTATTTCTGCTATTATATATTGAATACTCTTCTTTAATTTTTATTTAGACCATGAGGGTGATCCCTATTGCTTTGTCTTGGACCCCACTCTTATCTATGTAGTAGAGGTGTTGTTGGAGATGTTATATATCTATAATATGAGCTTTGACTCTTGTCCCTTGTTCATGATACTGTGCAATCTTTTCCTTCAGTCACATTGCCTCTATTTCTACTCTTTTATTTAATTTCAATGCTTTTTTGACCAATTATGTGTAATGACAATTTAAAAGGCTTGTTTGGGGACCCCCTTCGAGCTCCCCATTCACCGTGTCACATCTAGGCCCTATTTTTGGTCATGACAAACTTGGTATCAGAGCACTAGGTTGTTAGATCTTTAGAGTCCAATACACTCATCTATTAAAGTCTTATTCATAGTTGTGTTGTGCACCACAACTATGCATAGGAGGCTAGGAGGTATTCTAGAAGATGTTTCACTTTGTCATGATCCATGTCATGTGATAGAGTTAAATCCCCTAGGGCTTATTGTTAACCTTTAATCTTTAGATCCTGAACATTGATAACTCAACTCAATCTTCAAGTGGGTGCTCCTAAGACTTCTAGTGGGGAGAGGAGAGGTAGTGAGGCCAAGAAGGCCTGTAATATTGGTAAGTTCAAGAGTGTCAGGTGCAGAGGTATTGGTGGTATGTCCCCTAATGGTGTGTGTTATAATTGTGGAGCGGGTCATAGAAGCCTATGCTTGAGAGGCACCAATACTTTTTTCCATTGTGGTGAGGAGGGACATAAGAAGAAGGATTGTACTTATAAACTCTATAGTGATAAACAAGGTCAAGGTGCGATGACTAATCCCAAGTGTCAAAGGTATGGAAAGAATTATAGTGGTCCGTGTTGAAGGAACGCTAGTGCTTTCTTTGGATGTGGTAAGGTGGGTCACAAGTTTATGGATTGTCCATTTATTCCAAGGGGTTGTAAGAGTGGTAAACTTTTGGACCATGGTGGCTATGTTGATCAAGTGCCTCAAGAAGGGGTTGAGGTGCTCGATGCTATTACTAGTAAGTTAAAGTTTCCTTGGCTTTGATATGCATGTATTGTTAGGCCCGGTGTGCCACTACTTCTTCTCTATTCTTCTTGGTTGATGGTGGGGCTTCTTGTGTGCCCAAGTTGTTGGGTGGATATTTGATGTCTCTCCTTTTGTCGGGTATATTATTGCTAGAAGGTTCATTGGTGATGGTCTGGGGTTGTATTATATTAGGCCTTGATTTGTGTTGGAATTGACATAGTGGAATTTGATGTCACTATAGTAATGGAATGGTTTCATGCATGTAGTGTCTCCACGGATGGTAAGACCCATAGAGTTAGGCCCCAATTCCTTAATGAACCCATCTTTAAGAGGAAGGTTGTTAAGTGATATCATGGAAGGTAGGTTTAGTTCATGCCTTAGGGTACAATTAGGTCTTTAAGGGAGATGCATTTGTCATCTTATAAGAATGGAGGTGTAAAACCTAAGTTGTTTTGTTATTGAGTTATTGTTAATGGTAGATGAGGCCTTGAATGTCTCTATCTGGTATTTTAAAATTGGGGTAGCGTCTTTTGGTTTGACTAGTGCACTGGTTATGCCTACAAGTCTCATGAATATCATCATTTAGCCCATACTCTAATAGGCTTACAGTGGTTTTGGTGATGATACAATGGTTTGTATTCCCTAACGGGGTAGTGCATGTGAGTCTTTTGAGGGTAGTACAACAATGTTTAAGGAATAAGGTTGGATGTTAAATAGGAGCAGTAGAGATTTTGGTGGTAAGAGGTTGCCTTCCTAGGTCATATGATGTAGGGTGATGGTATTAAGGTGAACCCTCGTAAGATGAAAGTGATTAGAGCTTAGCCTAGTCCTTGGCTTCCTTGGATATTAGGAGCCTCTTGGGTATTAGTGGGCTATGACTGGAGATTTGAGTAGGTTCTCTTCTATTGTTACTCCTGCGACTTAGTCAACCCTAAGTAAGGCCATGTTGTGACCAATGTTTTGAGTACTGTAATTTGATAGGTTCGGGAGTTGCTATTTCTTGTGTTATTCCTTGGTGGTAGTCGGATTCATGTGGATGTGGGTTGATCCTTGATCCCTTTCAACCAAGGAGACCCAAAATTATTTTCAAGAAAACCTACATAGTTTTTTCTTATTTTAATTTGGGAGTTGAATATTATGATTCCTAAAATTCTATTGGTGCTTGGGTAGTGTTTATTTGATGATTTTAATATGACTTAAACTGTTATATAAGGATTTACTTTGGGTTTATGAAGTTATAAGTATGCATGTTCCCCTTTTTGAATTATTTATGCCTGAGAGGTTACACTATAGATATAAATGTGGAATTAATTATGTTTTTACTTTAACTTCATATTATAAATGTTAATTTTAAATGGAATCTTAATTACCCACATCATTTCCTCACTGTTCATAGCATATGCATTTACGTAAACAGATTATTTTGAAAAATTATGATATGAGTAAGCCAAATTTTATTTTATGGTATGATTTTGATAAAAGGTTGGTTATGACAATATTCTGATCACATATATGTCTTTGATTTTGGCTCTCTAAGCATTTTGGGTGCTTGCACCATTTTGTATATGAATTCGCTATTCCTATGCATGAGTATTATGACTCTGAAATTATGATCTTGACATTTGAGCGTAAGTATGAATAACTATGAATGTTTTTTGGCTTTTAATCCTAATTGAGTATTGAAATGATTTGGAAAATGACTATTTCCTCTTTGAAAGTATGTACATGCATATTACAAGTATTCTTGTGGATGACGATTTAGCTTGTTGTATTGGGGGGAGGGGGTCTTGGGGTAGCTTAGGCTAATTGCATAGCATGTTTCTAATGAGTGTAGACCTTGTAATTTTGTAATATGATAGGTAAGGATGGTCTATCTAATTAGTTAACTACGATGGGTTAGTCACTTCTTTAAGATTGATCTTTGGATTGGGTTTTGTCTCCATTTGAGGGTGAGGGTAGGTGATATCCCTAAGTGTACTTTTCAGACTAGGAGTGAGCATTTTAAATATTAGTAGAGTTGTTTGGTTGGCTTATGCATCGATTGTGTATATGAGTTTCATGAATAGGGTCTTTAAACTCTACCTTGATATGTTTATGGTAGTCTCTAGTGATGAGGTATTGATTTGTTTAGAGCTTATGAATTATTTGGGGGTAGTGTTACAAGTCTAGGATGATGAGGGGATTGGTTGCTAAATATGATAGGTGTGAGTTGAGGATAACAAGAAAGTTGTTAGAACTCCTTAGGGATTATGATATGAGTGTGTATTAATTTTTTTAATAAGGCTAGTGTTGTGGTTTATGCTCTAGGTAGCCGTGTGTGTGGATAATGGTGGTAAGGAGATGCCTAGTAGAGCCCATCAATCGTCTAGATAGGGAGTTAGGTTGAAGGAAGTTTAGAATGGTAGTATAATGTTCTTGCTAGTTCCAAATGTTCTTAGGTTAAAGGACTAGATTAGGCAAGGCCTTAATTTCTTCCTTATTAGAGTTGGAAATTTTTGGTGAGAGAATGATAGAGTGAGGTTGTCTCCAAAGGGAGGAAATGGAGGTTATGGTACCAAGTGGGTTAGCTACATTTAAGATTGATAATTGAGTTGATGATTGTGAGTCCTTCTAGACCGTAGAGGGAGGTTGGTAAGTTTGCATAAGTTTGGGAATTGCCTATGGTAGGGGTATGGTTTATCTGGTTTGTCATGCTTTTAGGTTGAAGGGATGTGTTGGTGACCCTAGTGCTATAGAACTCTTTGAAGTTGTAGGTTAGGTGGAGGATAAGTTGGCTTAGAAGGAGGTTCCGGTGGAGATGTTGGATGGATGAGTGGAGAAATTGATTGATCGATAATGTTGTAGTGTTAGTCAATGCCCTCTGTTAGAGTTATCTATTCATATGTGTTTCTCGGAGAGACGGTGTGGTCATGGAGAAGTGATATCAATATGTCTTTCACTCTATTCAAGCTTATGATGACATGTCAAGTCCTTTCTATCATTCCAAGTGCTATGTTTCAGCCCCTATGTCATTCATATGCATTCATGTTTAACTTGGCAAGTTTATGATGATTTTACACTTAAGTTGAGATCTTGAAAACAGTGTTTTTAATGTAATGTTGCACTTTTGTTGGGTCTGATTTGTTGATGATCACTCTTATCTTGTACATCCCTTTTACATTCGAGGACGAATGTCCCCAAGGGGGAGATATTGTAATGACCCAAAAAAGTGCCCGAAAATGTGCCTAAAAAATACTCGAAATGGTGATTTCCATATATCTAAAAGTCCATTTGTTATTTCGAAAATCCAACTTCATATTATTTTTTAGAGGGTCAAATTGAGTGAAAAATAGGTCTAACCCAAATTTTAGAGCAACTGTATCAAAATTAGAAAATCGCAAAAAACGTGATTTAGGAGGGTCCACTTTGAAGGGGCGTATCTCTTAGCGCACAAAGAACTGGGTGGCCTAAGACCTACCAAATTAAATCTCTTTGAAATAGGTTTTCAGCGCACTTAGATTCATCTCATTCCGAGTTCACATGAAGGATTTATGACATTTTCTTAAAACTTATCTGTGTAGAAAATACAAATTCCAGTAGGGTTATCACGTTGCTTCCATGATGCACCCTTGTTGTTTCTGGTGCCTGTTTTAATATTTTTGGTCCAATACTTAAACGTCTTGGTCCTAAGGGTTCCCACACTTGAAAGTACATATACTTAGCCTTATTTCACCTCATATCATCCTTAACATTCCCCAATGTCCTCTCAAACACTTAGACTCATATCTCACCCTAAATTTCAAGTCCCAAAACTCAAAATCAATCTTAAGGGTTTTATTCAAGCTTCAAGTCTCCATCTTAATCCCTTTCAATGGTTCTCCTAAGCTAAGGTATGTAGGGTCCTTTCATAGAATCCTCTCACCCATGATACCCAACCTCTTTTTACTCAAATTGCATGATTTAAAGTTGATTTACAAATGGGTCTTGATTATTATGAAATTCACTACACACTATGTTAAATCTATATGAAGTTGTGATTGTTTTGCTATGTTTTGAGCTCTAAATCTTTGATCTAATGTTGGATTAGATAAGGGATTTTGATGTGCATGTCTTGCGGGTGTTGCAAGGTGTTGATTGAAGGGTCTTGTCACGACCCAACCCAGGGGTCGAGAATGGTGATGATAGGGCACCCAGATAAACACTTATACTGAATCTCCATTTATGACCTCTAAGGGATTTCACAAAATTTAGACAGAGTTTCCTCTATTTTTCTAACCAACCCCACCTACAAACAGCGAACCCAACAATACCAGACATGCCATAAGAACAGATATACATACACATATGCAGGCCGACAAGGTCACCGCTGTGGCAGAGCCACCCAACAAACATATCAAACAAACGAGATCATACCAACATAATTTCCCACACCCATATGTATCCACAGACCTCTATGTACAGCAACCGGCCCACACGACGAGACAGGGCCCCGTCATACCCTCGAATATATATATATAAGTGCAAAATATAAAATGAACATGTACAAGCATATGCCAACGATTTGCTCCTGATGCAAGGGAGCACTTCAACGGTAGGCAAAAGTCCTAAGAAAACGACCCTCTAGCCTGTTCGTTTTGTATCTGCGGGCATGAACGCAGCCCCCAAAAGGAGGGGGGTCAGTACAAAATACGTACCAAGTATGTAAAGCAGAAAGCCCGAAATGTGAGTGAAAACAATCCAAATAAGAAAGTATAGAAGTCAAACCTGTATGTCAACATAAAAATATTTATTCCTTTTCAAACATCAAAATAATACATATCGGACGGGAACGATGGCGACCTCCAAACGTGCGCAATACCACAGCATAACACCAGAAATTTCAAATCTCCAAATCTCCAACACAAACCCTCAAATGATCTACGTGAACTAGGGCGATGGTGCCAAGCGTTCACGAATTATAAAGCATAAAGGTTATCATGCCCGTTTATGAAGCCGAGGCGATGGTGCCACGCACTCCCGTGAGTCAGGGCAAACTAGGCCCAGTACTCACATGTCGTGATGCCATCCCATCTCAGCTCCTTATGTCTCTGCTAAGCAAAGCCGGTCCATGGGTAAACTGACCTGTCGTATCCAGCCAACCTCGGAATATATATATACATATAATCATACCAGCGCACGAAATATCAGGCCCGGGAACCGATGAACGTGGCCAAACGGGCACGAACAGAGTCATGAGAATCATATGCATAAAAACTAATTTTAGACACTTGAAACTACACAAAATATTCACTTTTTAAATCAAGTAGTAATTCTTTTACGAAATTTTGCCAAAACCGCTCAAACTCGCATTT
>JAOTQJ010000007.1:12295691-12311687 GCA_025642045.1 Solanum sejunctum | reverse complement strand
ATACATATGCGGGAGGAGACCTTGACCAACATAGACCAACCAACAACAACAACTTGGAACCCAAGGCATGACACCCCCTCGGCAAGGTGTGGTCAACTTGTCAAGGTAAACCAAACATGATAACATAAACAATCCATCCAAATACCTTATACTAGAGGGTGAGGAATATAGCATAGATCATAACACTTCTAGTAGGTAATAGATAGTAGATGAGGGTGGACAAATAGCATATGTCATAACCCCTACATGTAAGCATGAGATAATGCATAATATTGACTCGTATATAAGGGTGATGCACACAACATAGTTCATAACCCTTTCATATTGATTTTAGCCTTATCTTAGAGGGTAAGGTATATAACATAGTTCATAACCCCTTCTAGTAGGCTTCACAATTCACAATAGCATAAACCTTAGTATAAGATCTCAATAGCTCATCAACAATAAAGACTTGTAAAATCATACAATAGATCATCATAAACTTGAGAATTTTTGTCATATAGTTTCATCAAACACATGGTGGATTCATGATACTTGTTCAAAATCAAGCAACTCAAGAGTAAACAATATAAGTAAAATCAATCCAAAATCAACCCACCAATATTGTAGTAAAACCCCAATTTAGGTATCATAAAATTCATATCAAAAGATCACCATAGTTTATAGTTTTTGAAGCTCAAATCATGTATAATCTCAATAGACATAGATCAACTCATTGTATAAGCTTAAAAGATATTCATGCATAATCAACAATACTTGATAAAACCCCAACATAATTTTTATTCAAAATTCATAATAAGAGATACCCCTAAGTAATGCAACTTGAAATCATGCAATTTTCATAAAAAGAGAAGGTTGGGCTCCATGGGTAAAAAGACCAATGGATGAAGACCCACATGCCTCAAACATGGGTTTTCTTGAGATAAGCTTGAGGGAAACTTAAAGCTTATATTGGGTCCTTGAGTTCAAAATTGAGCTTGAAATCCTTCAATTTGAGTGAGAGATTTGATAAGGTCTTAGAGGTTTTTGAGAGGTTTTGTGAGATATAGAGTTGAAAAATGGCTAAGTATGAGAGATTTTGCATTTAAATGGGCATGGGGCTATTACACCAATACCCTTAGATGAAATAAGAAAATTGGAGAAAATATTACATTGGTCCACGTCCAGTCCACGATGTGGACCAAACATGAAGCAAAAATAACACTGATTCGTGCCCCGATAGCGTTGCGCCTGTGGCACGAATTCTCTCCAGAAATCAAAAGATAATGAATATTATTTTTACCTATGGGTCTTATAAAATCCAATTTATAACCATTTCCCACTCAATTTTTCCTCCGATCAAGAATATGAAGTTGGGTTTTTGAAATCATGCATGGATTTTGAGATATATAGAAATTATGATTATGGGGCATTCTGAAGCACTTAAGGAGAGTTTCATGAAGCTTCACTAAGCTTATGCTTGTAATTTAAACTCGCATTTGTCCATCAATTTATAAAATCAATGATAGGCTCATCCTTTCTCTAGCGAGTATTCGTGAGCTCTACAATGCTCACAGTGCGTCTTGTGCTTTAGAAGTGATTAAGGAACTCATATTCTAGTTGTTCCCAACTATCAATAGAATTACGCTCAATATTAGTGTGCCAGTCAAGTATATTTCACTTTAAGGAGCCGACGAACTATTTAACAAAATAATCCTCATAGGTCCTAGCATTGTTACATGTCTCTACAAAGTGCACAACAAGTTGCTTTCGATTTCCTTTTTCCTCAAACTATTAGAACTTAGGAGGTTGATAACCAACAGACATTTTGAGGTTATCAATCCTTGTAGTATAAGGCTTGGCATACATATGGGCAGACTTGGTGGAGACCTCATACTTGTCCTTCATAGTCCCTTCAGTGAACTCCTTCGTTTGATCAAGTCGGATCATCCCCTTGGAGGAGACTGATATCTCCTTGATATGTGATGCTTTCTTCGAAGAAATTTTAGTCTCTTGAATTTCAGTGCCCTTCCCAAATGCACGATTAGATTCTTCATCTAGTAGACTATTTATCCTATTCATTAACTTGTTGAGGCGAGATTCTTCACTTTGTACATACTTGGTCAACTTGGTCAATCCTTCAATCATCTTTGCCAAATTTGTAAGTTGCTCCTCCATGGATGAAACATCAGTTACCATAGCTTACATAACCATTAGTGATAGAATTTTGTGTGAGTTAATATTCAAGGGGCTCATATCACGTGAGCCTTTCTTCACGATGGAGTTCCTAGAACCAAGAAGCTCAAGTGAAGCTAAAGTCCTTTCTAATATTTTAGTAATACTACTTCCTCCATTCGTAACATTTGTAGAGGATCTTACTCTCCTCGAACTTGAAAGCACAAAGAAAGGAATTGATATAGAGGACACATGAAATGTTTGTTGTCCTGGCATGGTAGCTTTGCTCCTCGTAACAGAACTAAATCTCCCAAATGTAACACCAAGAATTCTCTCCACTTTAGCAGAAAACTTAGAGTCAAAAGCGTTGGAGAAAGTTGACTAGAGTTAATCTTTTTGGAAGCCATTTGAATATTTCTTATGCTTGAAAAGTTTAGATGAGAGGTAGAGATCTTCCCACTAGGCAAGCTAGAATTTTTAGACGATAAAATTCACGTTGAGAAAATAATACTCAAGAACGAAAATATTGTAAATAATTTATTGTATTTAATTTCAATATATGAGTGTTATAATCTCTATGAATCCTTTAAATCTCCTTTCAAGTGTATATTCAAGGGCTTTTAAGCTTAATCTTGAATTTGAAATTTGTTCTTGAACTCAATCTTGAAATTTGAATTTATTATTCATCTTGTTCTTGAAACTTGAATTTGTTCTTGAGTTTGATCTTGAATTCAAGAGCTTTTATGTTTGTTCTTGAACTTGAATAAATTAATTTTGAATTCTTAAACTTATAGAGATATTTGTGGAGTTTGATCCACAAGTTCTCTCTAGGTTCTTGTTAGAATTCTTCATTCTTCTTTGAATTATGAAGACCCCTATTTATAGTTGTAGAATGCAAGTCACCTTATAATTGTCCTCCAAACTCATAAGGACCATGAGTTGTATGTAAAATTTTTGAAATGTGAATTCTGGCTTAAATCTGTGGCTTTCTTAGGTCATATGTTCTTTGGTGATAGTATTCGAGTGGATGTTCAAAAGATTGAAATAGTTAAGAATTGGCCCATACCGACCTCTCCAATTGACATAAGACATTTCTTGGGGTTGACAGGCTACTACCGCCAATTTATTGAGGGATTTTCTTCCTTATCCGTATCATTGACAAAGTTGACTCAGAAAAAGGTCAAGTTTCAGTGATCCGTCAAGTGTGAGAAAAGTTTTCAAGAATTAAAGACTAGACTGACTACTGCACTAGTCCTAACCTTTCCTAATAGGAAAGAAGATATTGTAATTTATTGTGATACTTTGAGAGCTAGATTGGGATGTGTGTTGATGTAGAGGGGGAAGGTGATCATCTATGCTTCAATGTAACTTAAGATTCATGAGAGGAACTATCTAACACAATATCTTGAATTGGCAGCGGTGGTGTTCACATTTAAAATCTAGTGCCACTACTTGTATGGAGTGCATGTGGATGTGTTCACCGACCACAAGAGCTTACAGTATGTCTTCAGTCAGAAATAACTCAACCTGTGACAAAGGAGATGGTTAGAGTTGCTCAAGGATTATGACATAAGCATTCTCTACCATCCAGGTAAAGATGCTCTTAGCAGGTTGTCAATGGGTAACACAACCCATATTGATGAAAGGAATAAGGAGCTAGCTAAGGAAGTGCATTGATTAGCCCGGTTGGGAGTTCAACTTGAGGAGAATGATTAAGGAGGAGTAAATATTCAGAAAGGGTCTGCATCATCTTTGGTGGTAGAGTGAAAGAAAAGAAAGACTGAGATCCTGTCTTACTCCAATTGAAGGAGGCTGTCCACAAATAGAAAGTGATGGTCTTCTCCAAAAGGGAAGGTGGGGTGTTAAGGTACCAGAGTAGATTGTGCATTCCAGATGTTGATGGTATTTGGGGTAGGATCATGGCTGAGGCTCATAGCACTAGGTATTCTATTTATACAGGCTCTACCAAAATGTACTACCACTTGAAAGAAGTTTATTGGTGGAGTAGAATGAAGCGGGATATTGCTGAATTTGTTTCTAAGTGCCCAAACTATCAACAAGTGAAAACTGAGCACCATAGACCGTGTGGATTAGCTTAGAACTTTGCGATTCCAGAATGAAAGTGGGAGATGATTAAAATGGACTTCATTACTGGTCTACCGAGGTCTCAAAAGCAACATGATTTGATATGGGTGCATGTAGATAGGATGACTAAATCGGCTCATATCTTAGTAGTTAAGACAACTAACACTATGGAGGAGTACACCAAAATGTACATGTAAGAGATTGTGAGGTTGCATGGAGTACCCATGTCTATCATCTCAGATAGAGGAGCTTAATTCACCTCCCAATTTTGGAGATCATTCCAGAAAGGATTAGGTATGCAAGTGAATTTGAGTACAACTTTCCATTCACAAACAGATGTCCAGGTAAAGTGTACAATTCAGATGTTAGAAGATTTGCTGAAAGCCTACATCCTTGATTTTAAGGGAAATTGGATGATCACCTACCATTGATTGAGTTTGCATATAACAATAGTTATCATACAAGCATTTAGATGGCTTTCTATGAAGATTTATATGGCAGAAGATATAGATCACCAGTTGGGTGGTTCTAGGTTGGAGAAGCAGAGTTAATAGGGCCTAACCTTGTCCATCAAACAATGGAGAAGGTTAACATCATTAGACAAAGATTAAAGACTACACAAAGTCGCCATAAAGCCTACACCGATGTAAGGAGGAGAGATTTGGAGTTCGAGGTAAATGATTGGTTATATTTAAAAGTATCACCTATGAAAGGTATCATGAGATTTGTGAAGAAAGATAAATTGTGTCCATGCTATATTAGACCCTATTAGATTGTGAAGAGGATTGAAAAGGTTGCCTATGAATTAGATTTGCCATCCGAGTTAGATGGTATTTATCCGGTGTTCCACATGTTGATGTTGAAGAAATGCTTGGGAGATCCTAGCATGGTATTCCCTGTGGAGAGCATCAGAGTGAAGGATAGTTTGACCTACGAAGAAATTCTAGTCCAAATCCTTGATTGTCAGATTCGCAAATTGAGAACCAAAGAGATAGGCTCAGTCAAAGTCTTGTGGAGGAATCAATTTGTTGAGGAGGCCACATGGGAAGCTAAGGAAGATATGAAAATAAGATATCCGCACCTATTTATGCCAAAAGATGAGAATGTTGAAGGTAAATTTCCTTACCTTTGACCAAATTGACTATCTATTCTTGAGTCTAGTAGAGATTGTTAATAGTGATGAGGAGTCAAAAGATTGACTGATAGATGTGAGCATTGATATGAGTTTTGAGTCTGTTCGTGCCTTGATCTCTACTCTGACTCATCATTCGAGGATGAATGATCCAAAGAGGGATATGATGTAATGCCTAACAAAATTACCAAAATGCTCCTTGAATGAAATCGCACGCATAACACGTCTTCCAAGCTCAGATGGAAAATCTGAGACCGAATTTGCGATCAGCACAAAAACTAGGTAGAAAAGTGGTCTCGATCTAATTTTAGAGAAACCAAATCAAAAAATAATTTTTCGATCCAAAAATAGTGAGGCTATGCATTGGGGTCATGATGCAGACCTGTCGTGTACCCACACTTATATATTTTTTAATTTTTTGACGGGATTAAATTTTTGAAGTTACACCTGTTGCCCCGACTTGTTCCATCGAAGTTTAAAATTTTAAATCTTTTGAAGGGCATTCTTTGACTTTACTCAATCCCTCCTAAACTCAAAATACGATCAATTTCGGTCATTTTGATGATTAAATAGGGTCTAAAACCCCATTCTAAGTCCTTATTCACAACACTTAAAAGTTAGGGCTAGAGAGAAGAAAGAAGAGCATGAGATTGGAGAATTCGAGGAGAGTTCTTGATGGGTGATTTCAAGAGCTTTATTCCAGGTATATAAGGCTAAACTAAGAGAATGAGATTTTTCTATCATGTTCCCCATAGATGGTCTTAGATGAGAGTTGAAGGTTCTTGAGTCTACATGCATTAAAATTGATTATTTTCTTGAAAAATTATATTCCTTACATATATTTTCATATGTTGATGATCATCATAAATGTGTTTTCTTGAATTGAATATCTTTATGAAATACTGTATAAACTCTATATGTTAACTTTTAAAAACATGCATGAAAGAAGATAGAGATTGAATCTAGAGCCTTGATTGAGAGAGTCGATTGTGATTATGATATGAGAATGATGATGAGTTGATAGAACTTGATAGCCCTTTAAGTCTCCATAAATGAACTCTAATGATTTGTCTATTTCGATTGTTCCCTAGTAATTGTTCTAAGACTTGAGCTATTGATTGAGATGTTGATTGATGAGATGATTAGAGTCTTACGAGACTGATTGAAAGATTGCGCCTCTATGAGATTGATTGAGATGATTGGATTGAGATACTTTGATTGGATGGATTATTTTATGAGCATTGAGTCATAGGAGTAGTATAGAGCACCGAAAGAGTAAGAGTTGAACTAACTCGCACTCATCAAACTACATAGCCGAGTGTAAGTGGGGATCAGGACTATTGCGTTGAGGTCCTCTCTGATTAGAAGTACCTAAAATTTATAGAATACTTATAGATATGTTGTCTCCATTTAGACTTATCCTTATGGTTTCAATTCGTTCTCTACCTGGCAAGTATGGAATGACTGTGGCAACATCAGCGTGATTGTTGTCGGATAAGAGAAACTCCTAGAAAGTTCCAACCTTGAGTACTCTGAGTCAAGATGAGATGAGATAAGTTGAGATAAGTCCTTCTAAGATGAGTATGATTTGATTGATGAGTTGATTGGTTGATGGGTCACATGTCTACTCTTTATTCTTGCTTTAGATCGACATTTGACATATTGATTAGTTTCTATATTGAGTTGATTTTTATTTCTTATATTATTCTACCTATTTTAGATTCACTCAGCTATTTTACATATATCAAATCATTCCAAGTTCAGTCGTCCCCTTTTTGGACTGCATTATTTTATGATGTAGATACACAGGATAGAAGTCATCAATAGGAGCATCGTTGAGGATCTTTAGGCATTCAGCAGATTTATGAACCTCATCTAATTCGTAGGATTCAATATCTATTTTCATCATGCTTTAGAGTTAGAATAACTTAGCTTTTATTTTTTTATTGAGGTAACCATGGGTCTGTCACTGGCACCACCTAATAGTAATAGAGGCCTCATAGACTAGAGTCAGATATTGATGATTGAAACTTGTGAGCTAGTTTCTATCTACTAGCCTTTCATTATATTATTATTTGAGACTAGATGATAAGATATGCCTATTTATTTCCTTATGTCTTCCACTGATTAGTAGAATGTCTAAATGAATGAATATGATGAGACCAAGTGGTTTGCTTTGGTACTAGCAGTAGTTTCTGGGTATTGGCCACGTCTTGGGTCCCTTCTCGGGGTGTGACATTATCGAAACAAAGTTCTAATTCACACAAATTAGAAGAATTTATACCGTACGATATTTTGAGAGCCACTCACACTCAGAAAGATGTTCAATGCACGAGATTGAGATACCATATGCTTGACCCTCTTGTAAGTATCCACTAATGTGAGAACATCAAAAATAAAATCAAGTATGACTTTTTTCGGGTTCAAATATAGGCTTGGAATGGGTAAGATAATCTTTTTTGGATAAAGTGACTATTTCCTCCCCAAATATTGCACTATGCTCTGAATTTATTTTTTCATTTTCACATTCGATCTTTGTTTTTTTTCTTCTTTTTTTTTTTACTTTCTCCTCTTTTTTTTTTGAGTTTCTCTCTTTTTGTTGGAGTTTTTTCCAACTATCACATTTTCATCTTTCACTTTGCCATCCCAATTTAAAATTTTGTTGGTGCATTCATGGAGATGGAGAAAAATAGACTTATTGAATTTGTCCATTCAAAAGGATACATGCTAAGATAGGGTTATCGAAAAAATATTTTAGGCTCAAAATAAAAAGACACTAAGGATCACGTGTCATTTGGTAGGCTTAAAAAGCACAATTGATCAAAGAAAGCCTACAATCCTTTTCCAAATTAAATATTGCTCAAAATTTCACCTAAGCAAACATTTGGGTCAAGTTCTAGATCAACAAGTCATGCCATTGCATTTTGTATCTAAAGCTCACTATACACCGCACATGAAACAATGAGTCCAAATTTTCTAATCCTCAATTTTGAGCAAGAGACTTTCTCAAGTGTGGCATAAATACAATCAAGAGGTACCAAAAGAATCTACATAGGTCACAACAAAGTTGGTCCACTCTATTACGCCAAATAGTTTACACTTTTTCATGCACACTTCTAAGTATGACGGTACCAATCAAAACAAGAAGTACCTTTACATTTTTATTATTTTTATTTTGAAAAATAATAATTTTTTTAATAGGAATGGAAAAAGAACATTTTTTATTTTTAAACCAAGAAATAAGATCTTCGTTTTTGAACTTATTGAGTAAGATTCTTCTCTTTTTATTTAGTAAAGAGTAAAGAGTTTTTTTGGCTAAAAAAATTATTATTATTATTTTTGAAAATTAGAATCACCAAACCTGAGGAAGGTTTCCTACGTATCTCATCAAGGTGGAAATCAGGTGTACGTAGTTCTGGTAAATTTTTCATGAAAATGTTTGACTTTTTGAAGAACTTCCTTTTTTAGGATATCTTATTGTAAATTAAATATGCTAGGATCGAACTACTTGAGATTTGGCCCAAAAAGAAAATATTCAACGAGAACATTCAAAATGTGACAAGTAACACATAGTCATGAATATGTTGGTCTAAAAGATGTTTCATGTTCTATGTGATCCTAACACTTGTGTTTAGCCATATAAAGTCAAACACAGATTATACAGATAAAGTATATCCTAAGAGGAATACTTGTTGTGTATGGGTCATTCTATTAAATTTGAAGTCCTTATAGAGTTGGTGTCTAGACCGATGATAAAATGACTGGACAACTTGAGTTGGAAAGGAATAGCTTAACAGTAGAGGGCTTTCCGGCCTCATTGTTTGGACCTGCTCATCCTTAAATATGTGTGACTAAATCCTTACCAGGAGCATAATCGCATTTCTGGTGTCTCAAGAAGGGTTCAGAAGCGTAGACCGCATCTCCGAAAAATATATTTTTCAAAAGACTGAGATGGGTGAGCAAGAGAAGCCAGTTATATTATAGTTCAAACAATATCAATGCAGTAAATAAGCGAGCACACATCACATTAATCAATGAATATAATATTCACAATAGCAAAGCCATATACTAGTCAATATTGATAAGCGCGAATTCTAGTTATCCCCAGCAGAGTGGCCATCTGTCACACTCCTATTTTGCACCCACGTGTGGGTTTTAAAAAATATAATTTTTCCAATTAAGGTGACTATTTTGAAAAGGGGTTGTTTATTATTCAGAGTCACTACTTACAACTGAGTTTTGGTGTTCCAAGTCACCTTATTGTATCTCTAATGTAACACCTCATGAAATTATCAAAATATCCCTAGAATATAATCATACGCATAATGCATCTTCCAATGCTCCGATGGCAAATTCGAGACCGAATTTGTGATCAATGCAAAATATTGAGCGGGAAAATGGTCACTACCCAATTTTACAACAATCAGGACAAAAAATAAGTTTTCATAATTAATTCTAAAATAGTGTCAATGCGTGTCCAAGAAGTGACACACCTAGGAAGTGGACCTACACTTATATATTTTTCAAAATTTTTCTATGGGAATTGGAAAAATCGATCAGAAATGGATTTACAAAAAATTTACACATAAAACACACTTGATGAACGTATTTTATGTGTACTCTTCCTGAAAATCAATTTTTTCAACATGTTTTGAGAAAATTCACAAAAATAACACATGTCCGCGCCCCTGGCGCGATGTGGATATGGTGTTACAAGATGGAATTTTATTTTTTATTTTGAGAAGGGTATTTTGGTAAATCCTCAACACCTACCAAGTCCTATAAATGATAACAAGGTCATTTATATCGATTAGAGGATTTTAAACCCAGTATTTTTCCTAAGTCTAAAGCATATTCTTGAGGGAGAAAGAAGCAATGGTTTGAAGATTCAGAGATTGAGGGTCAAGTTCTTGAAGAAGATTAGCACAATCTTCATTCCAGGTATGTAAAGGCTACCCAAAAATATGAAATTGTTCTTTTTTGTGCCCCAATGTGTAGATTAAGTTGTAAATTGCTAGTTGATGGGTCTTGAGTGGTGATTCTTGAAGAACTTCTTAAACATTATCTGCATTTCTTGAAGATTATCTTTAACTTATATATATTATCTCAAATTGATGATCATCATACTTGTATCTATTGATTACATGAATTATTGTATGATTGTTTACCTAAATTGCATGTTTCCCTTTGTTTAACACTGCAAGAACGAACTTAGGGGGAATGTCTAGAGCCTTAGTTGTTTGAATGTGATGATTGATGAAGTCAAAGTCTTGAAATGAGTGTTGTGATGGCTGAAACAGATAAAATTGATATCCTTGAGGTTTAGGTGAGTCGCAGATAAGAGTTTGAAAGGAAGAATTTATTTCTTGGGTTGATAGAATGATAGCTGAGAGGAGGACCCTGCCTGAGTGGGGGGTTGGCTGTATAACTAGTCTGACCTTGATAGACTTATGATTATATTGAGTCCTAAGAGGAGTATTAGCACCAAAATGAGTAGGAGTAAATCATACTCGTACTTATTAACTACGTGGCCAGCATAGGAGAGGATTAGACCGCAAAAGTGGATGTTTATTTTATCCCACAGAGGACTTGATAGACTTCTTTTGGGATCCCCGACAGACTCATCCTATACCTCGACAAGGTAGCAGATGGATGTGGCAGCAATATCTCTTTTCTGTTTTATCATCGAGCTCATAGGTAGTAGTTGTCGGTTATACAAACTCCCAGATAGATTTCCTTGATGATAATACTCTGGCATTGATGTGATTATATGATGTTTTGATATATAGTGAGGAGATAGAATTCTATCCTTTACTCTGAGTTGAGAATGAGTGATTGATGAGTTATTGTTATTGCAAATTGTTTACTTTAGCCCGTTTTACATATAGTATATTCCACGTACTAATGTTTCTTTGGCACTGCATCATTTTATGATGCATATTCTATAGACAGAATATCTAGAGTCGTGCTCACTCTGTCCCTATGCTCTATTGGTCTTTACCACTTGATCCATTCTTTCAGCAACTAGTTCAAATGGTTGATGAAGAAAAACACCTCCTATGATTGTGTTGGTGCAAGCTTTGTTGTTATCATCAAGTGCTCTACAGAAGATCTCGACCAAAGCATCCTCAACAATTTTGTGATCAACGACCATCTTCAAGCATTTGTGAATCTCTCCCATGTAGTGCTAGGAGTGTCTCCAGGCAATTGCTCGAAGTTATTAATTTGGTTCTAAAGCTTCAGTTTTTTCAACCTTAGGAAATATCTTTCTAGGAATACCCTCTGTAACTCAGCCCAACTCGTGATGGTACCCAAAGGAAGTTCCAACAATCATACTGCTACATTGCCAGTCAGTGACAATAGAAACACCCTCAATCCGATAGCCTTAATAAAAATATTTTGTGTCCCCATGATGCTTTTGCACACGAATATGACATTTTGGAGATGACGATGGGGATCCTCTGATGGTAGCCCTGTGAATAGGCCATGATTTTGGAGCATATGAAGCAATCCACTTGCTACCGCAAACTTATCATTTATTGGTAGATGGGGCAGTACTATAGAACAGGCAACATCCATCGCCATAGGGTTTAATCGGTACTAATTCCAGTTGTAAGATTTTGCATTGAAATCTCTAAGTTGTGGCCGGTTAACCCTTGGTGGTGGATTCTCCTCTCTTCTTAAGTCTTCCTCATTCGCATGCATATCCTCCTCAACCTCAATGTCCTTATTCACTCGAGCCATCCTTCTTAGTAGTTGATGGATCTCCAAATTTAGTAGAGCTAAAGGATTTCCTTGACTCTTTATGTTGGGCATACAACCTAGTACAACCTACAAAAGAAACCAAAAAACAAAAACAAAATAAAAGTAAAGTATAAGAGACTCTAGAAATCAACACTAGACTTAACTAATAGTGAATACAAGTTAAAACCTAGTTGTATTCCCCGACAATGGCGCTATAACTTTTGATGATGGTCACGCTCCAATAAGGAAGTGGTCGCTATCAGTAATTAACCTAACCGAGGTTAGGGTCGAATCTACCGGGAATACAAGGCTTGACTATAAGATTTCACTACTAATCATTCCTAGTATTTATAACTACAATCTCTAGAAGGGAGTTTTTATGATTCAAAAACAACAAAAATAAACACTACTTAAAATTCGGAAAACACTCAATTCTGGGGACAATTTGGGAGTTGTGTTCCCCATGTTTGTTGACTCAATTACCCTAGATAACATAACTATGATTGGTGAATCGTATGCAGGATGGTAACTTAGGTTCTTCCAGCTCTCTTGTCAAGGTAAAGGTCAAATTTCACCATGATGCTTGGTCAACTACTATGGCGTGCCAACTAACCGTTACCCATTGTCCCTGCCAACCTCCCCTTGGTCAGGTTTGGTCAATTAGATTGGAGAACATCAACCAAATACTATCATCTACTTCTCTTTTCCTATTCGTCACTACCTTGGTCGCGATCATGATAGTAGGGTGAGGTTTGGTGTTGGCCACCACCAAACAACATTAGTCATGAAGGAAAATAAATAATACATGCAAAACTCCAATCATAGATATGCACAAAACCTAGGTCATCTCAAGTCTACTGTCCATGGTTCCCACAACTCGAAGTTTTGGGTGTTTAGTTACTCATGGCTAAGATAAAACATACAAAAATGCACATAATAGACATAGTTGAGAGTTCCACCAATAACAATGAAGGAGATAGGCACCACAAGTTGCAAACCCACAAGCTTGATTGATTAACTATGAGTACAAAGTAAGATTTGCAATCCCTAAAATAGGTTTCCCAAAAAGAATAATAATCTACTCTAAAAACCTAAGAAAGGATTCAAAATGTAATGGAGAAATGTCTACTATTCAAACTCTTTCTCAAAAACCTAACTTGAACTATTTATAGTATTTACAAAATAACCTTAAGATATATGCAGAAAAGACAGCTGACAGTTGATAAATTTCACAGTTACGACTCATAGGTTAGCCTATGAGTCATAGTTAGGGTCTCGTATCAGGTACATGGCATCTTGGACTGACTGGTATGACCTATAGGTATGAGTTTTTACTCGAGCTATGAATCTTATGTTGGTCTCGTAGTCTTTGTCTCCAGTTTTTGGTCCAACATTTCGGCTCTCTGATTCTTGCTACGAGTCCACCTATATGAGTTATAGTGTATCTTATGACTCGTAGGCTGAGCTCGTAGGGATGACCTTCACTTGGCAGATTTCTGATTTTTGTTCTCTAATTCCTGCTACGACATAATCTACGACTCGTAGCGTAAGCTACTACTTGTACGAGGGCTCATATGGCCTATGCTTCAGCAAAATCTGCAACTTTTCTTCAAAATCATGCCAATCTAACTTTTCTAAAAATTAACACAAAAACACATCAAAACACTAAAAAGTCACTTTAAGAAATCACAAAATCTCTTGTTTTAGGTACTAAATGTGTTGTAATTTGACAGCACATCAATTTCCTATCTTTGAGTTAATGTACCTTTTGAGCCTCTACATACTTGAGTATGTAAGTCCTTGATAGTATTCGTGCATAATAATGATGTTGGAGATAAAATTTAAATTCTAAACATTGTGTTTAAAGTCTATTCATGAGAAAAAGTATTCGAACAACAGAGTCTTTGAGTTCTTATGATCTTCATGTTTATTTTTCATGGAGAGTTAGTAGTTTGAGGTTTCGAGAAAAAGGGAGATAATGAGTTCCTCCAGGTCCAAGCAGTGATGCTAATAGTAGTAGACCAAGGATGAGGATAAATGAGGAGGAGTGAGTGTATCCTTATTATGATATAGGTGTTAAACTTGTATTATGGGGGGATAGAGGTAGGAAGGAGGAGAGAGATAAAACCTTATGATGGACAGTAGATAGGTAAGAGTATGTTGGTGTGACTTTGAGTGAGAACTCATTGAATGGTGGAGATAGAAGTGCTAAGTAGGCTTGAAAATTCTAAGATATAGTTGAAGTGGTTAGAGTGATAGGCTTGAATTCATGGTTGTTATTATGCGAGTATTGATGGTAGACTAGTGAAGACTTTGTAATAAAGATTTGAGGAAGAGTAGTGAAGTAGTGAAGAGGACTAGTGAGCTTTTGATAAAAGCCCTACTGAAGTTTATAGTTGAGTATTGAGGATTAGTATTGTAAGATATGATCATCTCGTGAATAACACCTTGAGGCATAGAAGTAGGCTTGAATAAAAGAGGAGGAGGTGCATAGATGGAAATTTGAGTAAGAGCTACAGACTTAAGTTGAGGGAGTAGAGTGACATACAAAGGGAGTATAATTGATATTAGGTGCTAAGCTTGCGAATGGTGCATAGAGTCTTAGGTATCAATGATCCTATTCTCCATTAGAGTTGATGGCTTCCTTCTTGAATCTGAAATACTGATTATCGAGATGTTCAAATGATTTGAATTAATTGAGTCTTGACATTCCATTTGTGCTTGATGGTGAAAATGTCTAAGAGAATATCGCTCCTATCGATCTAAACCAATTTGTCTATTCTAAGTGACTTGTGACTGTCCAGATTAGTTGATTGAGTATTCAAAGGAGTCTTGATTGTTGTTCGTTCCTGACAATAAGAATGTTGAAGGTAATGTTCTTATAAGGGTGGTCAATTCATGAGTCCAAATAGAGATTGTTGATAGTGATAAGGAGTCAAAAGTTTGATTGGCTAATTGGAGTATCAAGATGAATTTTGAGTCTACTCGTGCCTTGATATCTACCTTTACTCATCATTCGAGGACGAATGATCCCAAGGGGGAGATAATGTAACACCTCCTAAAATTATCAAAATGCCCCTAGAACGTAATCATGCACATAATGCATCTTTCAAAGCTCCGATGACAAATCCCAGATCGAATTTGCGATCAATGCAAAAAATTGAGTGGGAAAATAGCCTCAACTTGATTGTAGAGCAACTAGGTCAAAAAATAATTTTTTGTAATTAATTCCGAAATAGCCTTGCCTGGGATGTGGACCTACACTTATATTTTCTCAAAAATTTTCTACGAAAATTAGAAATATTGATCAGAAAGCGATTTACAAAAAATTACACATAAAACTCATTTGATGAATGTGTTTTATGTGTGTTCTTCCTGGAAATTATTTTTTCAACATGTTTTGAGAAAAATCACCAAAATAACACATGTCCACGCCCGTGGCGCGATGTGGACATGGTGTTACGAGATGGAATGTTATTTATTATTTTGAGAAGGGTATTTTGGTAAATCTCCAATCCTTCCCAAATCCTATAAATGACTATTAAGGTCATTTACACCGAATAGAGGATTTTAAACCTAGTAGTTTTCCTAAGTCTAAAGCGTATTCATGAGAGAGAAAGAAGTATGAGTTTGAAGGTTCATGGATTGAGGGTCAAGTTCTTGAAGAAGATTAGAACAATTTTCATTCTAGGTATGTAAAGGCTACCCAAAAACATAGAATTGTTCTTTCATATGTCCCAATGTGTAGATTAAGTTGTAAATTGCTAGTTGATGGGTCTTGAGTAGTGATTCTTGAAGAACTTATTGAACATTATCTGTATTTCTTGAACATTATCTTTAACTTATCTATATTATCTCAAATTGATGATCATAATACTTCT
>JAOTQJ010000007.1:12273523-12295591 GCA_025642045.1 Solanum sejunctum | reverse complement strand
AGATGGAGGCAACAAGTATTTGCGGATTTGAAAATATTTCTATCCAAATTATAAAACTCGCACCGAAGACTTAGTTTTCGACATACGAAATAGTAAAGATGGAATATTTCGATGCAGTGTTAACTGAAGGATTCAAAACCAACTAAAATGACAATGAACATGACTCTATGAACTTGAAAACATAGTAACGACTGAGAACAACAATACCATAGCATTGCATGACTAAGCTAGAAACAAAACGATATAGATAGCATGCTATGTAGGCTGTATTTGCCAAAACAAACTAACTGCGTCTTTAGGACCCAAAAACATCATTAAAATGAATTAATAAACTGAAACTTTGAGCATTACAGCATATATTTGGGAACAAAATTATTTCAATGCCAGTTTGATTTTTAAACAATTTTGTCAGTGAATCAAGACGACAATAACTACATCACAAGCACAACCCCAAAAAACTCTTAACGATCAAACAAACATCACCACCACACTACAGGGCGTCTTCAGTTAGCATAAGCAGAACGCAGACAGAAAGTTTCAACATATCTTCGAACTTCACACTCAAACGAGTTACGAAACTTTAAATGAAGAGCGAGATTGGGATATTACCTTTTTGGGGGTAGCGACTGGGACGACGACGAGCTTGACGAAGTTTCGACACCGCAACGAAGCTTATCTCGAATTCTTTTGAGAATAATAACGGCTGTGAAATTTCAAAGGGGTTTTTCCCGATTTTTTCTCCGGATTTTTGATCGTCCCCCCCTAAATGACGAAGAAAATGGGGATTATATAGGGACTATTTTGAATTCAAATTTGAGGAAAACATGGTCGGTTGATTCCCACTGAGATTCGTGTGGGGGACAAGACCGTTGGAGGTGCGCGACTTTGACAGAGGTCTCGAGGTCCAGATTTTCGGGGTGTGCGCCGTCGATTTCGGCTTTGTTGGTTCTTGGTGTGGAAAACGAAGAAGAAGAAGGAGAAAGGAAGAAGGAGCGTGTGAGGAATGGGAATGGGGATTTGAGGGAGGAGATGAAGATGGGAGAGAGATGGGGGAGGCGGGGGGTTTGGTTTTAGGTTTGTCTGTTTTTGGTTTTCTCTGAAAAGGGAATGGGAAAATGGAGAAGAAGGGTTGGGGAAAGGGAGATATATCGGGCGCGTGGCCCTCACGCGCCCATAATTAATTTTTTTTTTTGAAATAATGGGTCAAAGATCGTTAAAAATAAAATAAAGCTCGGTGATTATTTTGACACCGTGGAGGGTAAAAATTGGGTGTCAACAATAATATTATATTTATAATATTTAATATTTTTGTCAAACATGCATTTCATGATATTAGCAAAAAACTTGTATTTTAAGTTGTTATAATTAATTTAATTAAAATATACTTTAAAAAATATAAATTATTTTTTTAATAATATTAGTTAAGAATATATATTTACTAATTAATATATTTTTAAAAAATAATATACATCTTAAATATTTAATTTAATATTATTTATAAATACCTTTATTTGTCTAATATAAACTTTAAATTTTAGATAATTAACTTTTATGTTTAAAAATTAATATAATAATGTAATTACAATTATGCAACTAAATAACTCTATTATAGCGGACAAATATGACAGAATAATTATCTTAGATTGTATAATTATAATTACACCAATTTCATTGTCCAAACAGACCTATAGTGTTGGTATTATGTTATTCCTAGTTGGGTTTTTGTGTATGTACAATTGTACATAGTTAAAAGCGAGGTGATATATTTTCCTATTTTGGGATTTGGAATTGGAAGAGAGAAATTTTAGAAGTGGCGCGAATTCATTCCCGCCTCTTCACTTTTTTCCCACCAAATACATTGAATAAATGTGGAGTGGACATTAGTGAAAAGTATTTATTATTATAAAACGATAGTATGCGTGCTAGGGTAGTTAATTGACGGAGACATTGAGGCAGCGAATTGAGTTCATCAAAAAGAACAAGGGATCCAGTTGGGGTTGCTCTTAGTCACTAGTTTTTAGATCTTCCAAAATGGGTTCTCTGCCAGCGTTGGATAAGCCGGATACTGATGCTGGTAATTTTGATTATGCTCTTTGCTTTCCCATTTTATTTTATACCTATCTACTTCCTTCTGTCAACCATATGTACTTTTGCCATCCTGTGATTGTAATAGTTATGACTCTAGTCGTGAATTTGGCTGAGCTAAAACGGGCATGTCTATGTTATTCACTCAGGACATACATTTATTTCTCTCTGCTTCTAATTGTGTTTTCCTCTTTGCAAACATAACCTAAACAAGAAAATCTCTACTGTTTAAAGTTGATTTAATTAAGGAAGCTCAATTTGATAGGTTCCCGTAATTAGAAGCGAAAGACATGTCAAGGCCGGAGTTGAACTTCTTATTCCTTAACCCTCCAAAAAAAGGAAGAAGAGGAAAGGAAGCATAGAGATTCGAGATCTGGAGCATTTTGTACTTTGGCTAGAGAAACCAGCCAGTGTTTTATTACTATTATTTGCTTTTTCACTAGTAGCTTTGGTGGACCAAAGATTTTAAGGTGTAGGTGCTCATTCAAGGGTGACAATTTACAAAATTAGTAAGATAACTACAAGCGATATTATTATTATTCTACAAAAACGTCTAGTCACAAATCATTATGAGAAAACTATGATTAATATTATTATTGCTAAATAAAATGCCATTTGTGGATTATTCAATCGAGATACCTGAACAGGGCATTAGTTTATCCTTGAGTTATTGAATCAAATATAGTACAATGATGAATTTATTTCTTTGCCAAAAGAAGAAAGTCTTCTAGTCACTAAGTAGGTGTTTGGACATAAAAAATGTGTTGTTTGAATAAAATGTATTAGTAACTTAAAAAAAGGCTTATGTTATTGATAGACACTTAAACTTGTCCGTGTTTTTCACTTAAGAAACCTCAACTAAGACAAGTTCCCAATAAACACCTCAACCAGCCAAGATTTGAACCCTGTAAACATTTTTTTCATACCTTGCAGTGTGTGAGCCTCACACAAAAGGGGAGTGTGAGAGCTCTCCAATTTCCATCTCCACCGTTAACGTTAAAGTTACCGTTGGTGCACCATTAAATTACCCAATGGAACTCTCCAAATCTCCAATTTCTCTTCCATTGTATTTCTCTTCCTGTCGATTCTTTCTTTCTTTCTTCTTTTTTTTTTCTGGTCTCTTTTTCTCCTTCTCCAGTCTCTCTATTCTTCGCCGGTGATGTTTTACGATTAACACGGGAGTTTAGGTTGCTGCCGATGGGGTTTATGTTGCCAGAGGCGGTGAAGTGAATGAGTTGAAGAAATCCTTAAAGCGGATCATTAACATGGCACTGGATTGGAGAAATCATTAACGCGAGCAGTGAATATCGCAAGAATCAGTGAACTAAAAGCAAGAATCTGTGAACTAAAAGCAAGAATCTGTGAACTAAAAGCAAGAATCAGTGATCTAAAAGCAACCATCAGTGAACTAAAAGCAACCATCAGTAAACTAAAATCAGTATAGTAAACTGAAGAAGTCAGCAAAAATCAGACAACTAACTTCAACTGTGCAGTGAACTAAAACACAAAAAAATCAGTTAATCAGTTTGAACTCAATATCTCAGCAAAGTAAAACTCAATAAATAAGCTAAGAAAATCAGTCTTCAAGATGATACCCAAACAGTCTTTCTTCTTCAAGATCAGTGGACAATTGACCGTCGACAGAGAAAACTTGCACGGGAACTCGGGGAGAGAGAAAATGGTCGGGAAGGGATTTTGGGAAGAGGGAACTTTTGATTTAGGGATTTTTTACCCCTTAATCTGATGTGGCAGGTCGACCCAAGTGGAGCTTACGTGGGTGATGTTGAATGGACGACTAGTCCAGGTTGTTCGTGTTTAAATTACACGCGCCTCACACTCAATGCTAGGTATGAAAAAAATGTTTATGGGGTTCAAATCATTGCTGGTTGAGATGTTTATTAGGAACTTGTCTTAGTTGAGGTGTCTAAGTGAAAAATGCGGACAAGTTTAGGTGTCTATCAATGACTTAAGCCTAAAAAGAGGTTGAAGTTTTTTGTCTATCGATTACAAGTTTAGGGGTTCAATATTTTTGTCTAACTATAACAATCGTGTTGGTTGATGGGAGCACTTGGCACCTACCACATAGGTCTACCCCTGTGTAGTAGGATGATTAGTAGTGTTAGTGTTCGTGGTGTCTCATTTTGCCGCCATAGAGTTGACGCACGTGTTCACTCAAAATATTTGATTTCAAAAGTTATTTTTTTCTATTATGAGTAATTGCATTTATGAGTTTGATCTCGCTGTGAGATTTCATTTGGAAACCTTCTGGTTGCATTTGTGTCCCACCTCTTTTGGAAATAAAGGGGATGTTTAATTCAACGTAGTTCTTTATGACTTTTGAAATGATGTTAGAGTACACACTTCCAAGAACCGCAGGGGTGGCTCGACAGTGTTAGAAAAAAAGCAAGCGCCTTAGGCCTCCAAATTTGAGGGGCCTCAATTTTTATTTTAGTATTAATAAGTTATAGATTTATTTTTCAGAAAAATATTGGCATATATGAAGTATGATTATATGATCAATTGAAACGACTTACTGAATGAAACCAATTATAAATTTTTTTAAACAATTCTGGATCTCCAAGAGATACAAGAATAAAATTTGTAAGAATATATACATATACATCTATCTATCTATCTATATCACCTTAGGCCACTAATGTGCTTGAGCCTCTTCCGCCAAGAGGTCATGGTCTACAGTTATGTCGTCTCTGGAAAGAGATGCTTCTCAGATATTCTGTCCTATGTTTGATGTTTATGTGACTGTATATAAATTAAGCTTGAACTCTACGCTCTGATGTTTTGGCATTATTGGTATGTGGGAATTTGTCGCACATTGACCAAAGATTAGGGTCTTGTACAATTTATAAGTTCTCTCCTCTCTTTACCTCACGAGACCCCTTTTAAGGACAAAATCTGCCTCGCAATGTGCAAAAGGGACAGAAGCTTGTGGAGATTGGTTCTTAATTGACATTAATTAATTTGTTGTTTATGGGATGATGGACCCTGTGCTGCTTACTAAGTCCTATATCTGTGGATCCTGTTGGTGTATGCACAATGACAAAAGATGAGGATCTTGGCTCCTCATTATACAGTATCGCTAATGGCCTCTTAGATATAATGCTTAAGATGGATTAAAAAACTTAACAAATTTGCATGGTGCAGTCACTTGTGCATTGACAGTTTTGAATCGGCAAAGCAATCTTATGCCAAAATGGTCTACTCTGTTGAAATGGCAAATATTTAATGTGCCCTGTATGAGATGGTCATTTCACAGGCTTGTAGTGTTTTTTCCATATGTATATCATTCCCCTTGGCACTTATTTATTTATTTATTATTTATTTTTTGCCTATGCTAGTGCATTAAATGTTGTTTGATATTAAGTGCATTGGCCTAACTGAGTGTTGCATTTTCTTAATTTTGCTGCTTCTTTTGGTGTTAACTTCCACTATTTACTTTTCAATAAAGACTCTCACAGGGAAGTTCAGAAAGCTTCTTCCTTAGCTTCTGGTCCACCCTGCTCATAATTTCCTTAGAATGCTTCGTCTTTGTTGGGAGAATTATATCAGATCTTTTTTTGTTCTTTCTATGGCTTATCCTTATCTTTTTTTCGTTGATTAATCAGGATACAAAAAGAATAAAACCAAACAAGATTCTCTGTCCAAAAGGAAGACATCTGCAACAGACAAGAAGGAAAAGAAACAGCCTGTTTCTGAAAGTATTGAGGATCCCACTGCTGCACGTAAAAGGCCTAAGCGAGCTGCTGCCTGTTCAGATTTTAAAGAGAAATCTTTGCCTTTATCAAAAACTTCTTCAGTTATTGAAACAAGGAAGGACCATTGTGTAGAGGAAGAGGATGTGGCTATTAGGTTAACTGCGGGATTGCAAGAATCTAAACGACCCTGTAGAAGATTAACGGATTTTGTATTTCATAACTCAGAAGGAATACCACAGCCTTTTGAAATGTCTGAGGTTGATGATCTGTTTATCAGTGGCCTCATTTTACCACTTGAGGACAGTCTTGACAAAGAAAAAGCAAAAGGAATTAGATGTGAAGGCTTTGGGCGTATTGAAGAATGGGCCATCTCTGGCTATGAAGATGGAACTCCTGTCATATGGATCTCAACTGAGACAGCTGATTATGATTGTGTAAAACCCTCAGGTAGTTATAAGAAGTTTTATGATCATTTCTTGGCCAAGGCAACGGCTTGCGTGGAGGTTTATAAGAAGCTTTCGAAGTCATCTGGAGGAAACCCTAATTTAAGCCTTGACGAGTTGCTTGCAGGGGTTGTCCGAGCGATGAATGGCATAAAATGCTTTTCAGGTGGTGTATCCATCAGGGACTTTGTTGTCACTCAGGGCAGGTTCATCTATAATCAACTTACTGGTCTGGATGAAACTTCAAAGAAGACTGATCAACTTTTTGTTGAGCTTCCTGTGCTGGCTTCCCTTAGAGATGAAAGCAGTAAGCTGGAAACACTTGCACAACCAGAGCCTATATCATTTGGTAAGGCTCTGCATATTGGCCCAAAAGCAGTCAATGGAGAAGACAAGATAGATGAATCTGGTTTGGCTAATTGTGCAGCATCAGAAGATGAAGATCTGAAATTAGCTAAATTGTTGCATGAAGAAGAGTATTGGCGCTCCTTGAAACAGAAGAAAGGCCGCAATACATCTTCCTCATCCAGCAAAATATACATTAAGATTAACGAGGATGAGATTGCAAGTGATTATCCTTTACCTGCATATTACAAAACATCTAATGAAGAGACTGATGAGTATATTGTCTTTGACAGTGGGGTTGATACATACCATATTGATGAGTTGCCTCGCAGTATGCTTCATAATTGGGCATTGTACAACTCGGACTCGAGGCTAATTTCTTTAGAGCTCCTGCCAATGAAAGCATGTGCTGATATTGATGTAACCATTTTTGGATCTGGAGTAATGACTGCTGATGATGGGTCTGGATACAATTTTGACACTGATGCTAATCATTCCTCTTCATGTGGTTCTAGACCAGCTGAGATTGATGGAATGCCAACTTACTTGAGTGCAATAAAAGAATGGATGATTGAGTTTGGGTCCTCAATGATCTTTATATCAATTCGGACTGATATGGCCTGGTATTTAACTTAATTCCTTTTGAGTGATTGATTTAGTTTGCAAGTACTTCCCTTTATTATGTCAATAGCTGGGACTGCTATTGTTTATATTCTGATAAACTTGTTGTGCTTTTGCTCGATGGATTTATTATAGATGCTTTACTCATGCATCCTATTTCTCTTCAGGTATAGGCTTGGGAAGCCATCGAAACAGTATGCTCCTTGGTACGAACCAGTCATAAAGACTGCACGATTGGCAGTGAGCATCATTACTTTGTTAAAGGAACAGAGTCGTGTAGCTAGGCTTTCTTTTGGAGATGTTATTAAAAGGGTTTCAGAGTTCAAGAAAGACCATCCTGCTTATATATCATCTAATGTAGATGTGGTAGAAAGATATGTGGTTGTACATGGGCAAATTATTCTGCAGCAGTTTTCTGAGTTTCCTGATGTAAGCATTAGGAATTGTCCATTTGCAATTGGTCTCTCAAGGAAAATGGAAGAGAGGCACCATACCAAATGGTTGATTAAGAAGAAGAAGGTGATGCAGAGACATGAACAAAACTTAAATCCTAGAGCATCTATGGCGCCATCTGTAAAAAGGAAAGCTATGCAGGCTACTACAACAAGACTAATCAACAGAATCTGGGGGGAATACTATTCCAATTACTCACCTGAGGTGTCAAAGGAGGTGATTGATTGTGAGGTGAATGATGACGAAGAAGCAGATGAACAGGAGGAAAATGAAGAGGATGATGTTCCGGAGATGAACTTGGATGTTCCTGAGAAAACTCATACACTTTCCTCTGCAAGAAAGCACATTAAGTCACATTCTGACAGCAAAGAAATAAACTGGGATGGGGAATCCACAGGTAAAACAGCTTCTGGTGAACTCTTGTTTGAAGGGGCTAGAGTTCATGGACATGAGATAGCTGTTGGGGACTCAGTTCTCGTGGAACATGATGAACCAGATGAACTTCCTTCTATTTACTTTGTTGAATACATGTTTGAAAAATTGGATGGTAGCAAAATGCTTCATGGAAGAATGATGCAACGAGGATCTGACACTGTACTTGGAAATGCAGCTAATGAGAGAGAGGTATTTTTGATCAATGAATGCATGGATCTGCAACTAGGAGATATCAAAGAAAGTATAGCTGTCAATATCAGAATTATGCCTTGGGGACACCAGCATAGAAACACAAATGCTGATAAACTTGATAGAGCAAAAGCAGAAGACAGGAAGAGAAAGGGATTGCCGACTGAATTTTATTGCAAAAGCTTTTATCGCCCTGAAAGAGGTGCTTTCTTCAGACTTCCATTTGATAAGATGGGTCTTGGTAATGGTCTATGCTACTCCTGTGAGTTGCAGCGAACTGATCAGGAAAAGGAATCCTTTAAGTTTGATATGTCCAAGTCCAGTTTTGTATATTTGGGGACTGAGTATTCAGTTGATGACTTTGTTTATGTAAGCCCCGATCACTTTACTGAAGAAAGAGGGGGAACTGGAACTTTCAAAGCTGGAAGAAATGTGGGTTTGATGGCCTATGTAGTATGTCAATTACTAGAAATTGTTGGTCCCAAGGGATCTAAACAAGCTAAAGTAGATTCTACAAATGCCAAAGTCAGGAGATTCTTCAGACCGGAGGATATATCTTCAGATAAGGCATACTCTTGTGATATTCGGGAGGTATATGCTAGCTACATAATACTATAACATGTCTCCACATAAATAGCTGGTTGGAGTTGTAAATATATAATTCTTTTACTATGTTGTGCTAGGAAGTTTGTTTTAATCAGCCAGGGAATTTTGCTTTTTTCCTATCCTAACCTTCCTGCACTTGTGATTTTCTGATTGCTGCTGTTTTTTCAGATCTATTACAGTGAAGAAATACATACAGTTTCTGTGGGAACAATCAAAGGTAAATGTGAAGTGAGGAAGAAGTATGATATTTCGTCTGAAGACATCCCTGCCATCTTCGACCATATTTTCTTTTGTGAATATTTGTATGATCCATCGAATGGATCCCTTAAAAAGGTACCCATTTCATAATTTATACTCGTGCATTCTTATTTTAACAGCAATTGGTCAGAGTCCTTTCAGTACAATATGTTGTACCTTTCATTCATCCACCCTGTTTGTTCTTGAATTTTATTTTTCTTGTGAAGCCTGAGTTGGTCAGAGTCCTTTTAGTACAATATCTTCTACCTTTCATTCATCAACCCTATTTGTTTTTGGATTTTATTTTTCTTGTGAAGCCTAAGTTGGTTGTGCTTCTGAGCAGTTACCAGCTCAGATAAAGCTGAAATTCTCAAAAGTTAAGCTGGATGATGCAACCTCAAGGAAGAGGAAGGGGAAGGGAAAAGAAGGAGAGGATGAAGCTGGAGGACTAAATGAAGCTTCTCCACAGAATCGTTTGGCCACACTTGATATCTTTGCTGGTTGTGGTGGCTTGTCTGAGGGGCTGCAGCATTCGGGTAACTTTCTTCTCTTTGCTTATTTGTAGTTGTAATGGATGTAGTTTGAACTTTTGCCTGAAAGTTTCATCATTTCAGGTGTCACAGATACAAAGTGGGCAATTGAATATGAAGAGCCTGCTGCAGATGCATTTAGACTTAATCATCCAAAGACAAAGGTGTTCATACATAACTGCAGTGTGATTTTGAGGTAGGTCCTTGGGTGTACAATCTTTATTCTTTCTGTTATGAGTATATTAAGTACATTACAGAAATGACCAGATATTGGTTTCAATGCAGGTCTGTCATGCAGAAGTGTGGAGATTCTGATGACTGTATCTCAACTCCAGAGGCTTCTGAATTAGCTGCAGCAATGGATGAGAATGAACTGAATAGTTTGCCTCTGCCTGGACAAGTTGATTTCATTAATGGAGGCCCTCCTTGTCAGGTTTGTTAAGCTCTTTCACATCTACACTGATGTTTACTAAACTTGTAGCATAACTGGTGTGTTCTTTTGCAGGGCTTTTCTGGAATGAATAGATTTAATCAGAGCACCTGGAGTAAAGTACAGTGTGAGATGATTCTGGCATTTTTATCCTTTGCTGATTATTATCGGCCTAAGTTCTTTCTCTTGGAGAATGTTAGGAATTTTGTGTCGTTCAACCAAAAACAAACATTTCGCTTAAGTGTTGCTTCCCTTCTTGAGATGGGTTATCAGGTACATCTCTCTCTCTCGTATGCATATGTATACATGTATACAGATACACAAACACACACATGTATGTATATTGCCAATTATTAAAACTGTCAAATCAATTTTCTTGTGATCAGGTTAGGTTTGGTATCCTTGAAGCTGGAGCATTTGGAGTTCCTCAGTCTAGGAAGAGAGCATTTATCTGGGCTGCCTCCCCAGAGGAGGTTCTTCCAGAGTGGCCGGAACCAATGCATGTTTTTGCTGTCCCAGAATTGAAAATCACATTATCCGAAACTTCACACTATGCAGCTGTGAGGAGTACTGCTAGTGGAGCACCATTCCGTTCACTTACTGTCAGAGACACAATAGGAGATCTTCCTGTTGTTGGCAATGGGGCGTGCAAGACCTGTATAGAGGTACTAAACTTAAATATCCTTGAACTCTTTCCCCTTTTCCAGTTATTGACTAGAGAATTGGAAAGACTGTATTGAGCTGGGATTTTACTTTCTGAATTTAGAAGAAGAAAGTGGGAAATGCTGCTTTTATTTCTATAGATTACCCAATCATGTCACACCCTGGTTCTTACTTTGTTTATGCTATTCATATTTAATGCAGTATCAAGGTGACCCAGTATCCTGGTTCCAAAAGAAAATTCGGGGCAGCTCAATAACATTATCTGATCACATTTCAAAAGAGATGAATGAGCTTAACCTAATCAGGTGCCAAAGAATCCCCAAGCGGCCAGGAGCTGATTGGCGTGACCTTCAGGATGAAAAGGTGTTGTGGCAATCATCCAGTGTTTTTGATGAAATAATATCTGCTTTGTGTTTTTTAGGGTTTAGTAGGTCTATAAGATGTGTGTGTTGCAGGTTAAACTATCTAATGGTCAACTAGTTGATTTGATTCCATGGTGCCTGCCTAACACTGCTAAGAGGCACAACCAGTGGAAGGGGCTCTTTGGAAGGTTGGATTGGGATGGGAACTTCCCCACTTCCATTACCGACCCCCAGCCGATGGGTAAGGTGGGGATGTGCTTTCATCCAGAGCAAGACAGGATTGTTACGGTTCGTGAATGTGCACGTTCTCAAGTAAGTCTTACAAAATTAACACACATCTGGAAATGTTTGAGGCATAGTCTGAGTGTAGTTTTTTCATCAATGCATGACAATTTGATGGGATTATGATAATAATAACAACACTATCGTCTATTGCAGGGATTCCCAGACAGCTACCAATTTGCTGGTAATATTTTGCAGAAGCACAGGCAAATAGGAAATGCTGTTCCACCTCCTTTGGCATATGCACTTGGAAGGAAACTTAAAGAAGCTGTTGAGAGCAAGAAGCTCACATAGAAGATCCTTTTTTTCAATTTCAGACTGCACCTCAACTTAAGCTTTCAATTTTACATACATGTCATGATGTCAACACAGCATGCCAATTACCATTCACATTGACAATGGAGTAATCGTTGCATTGCTAAAGTATATCAGTTTTTGCTGATAACCGGACATCTTCCCCTTTTTATGCTTAAAATGGACATATTATCGTTACAAATTGAGCTCAAAATATAATCTCATTTATAAATTTGCTGTTTCGCCTTTTATGTTGGGAGACTGTATTTAGGAGTAGGGGTGTTCAAACCAAATTGATTTATCAGCAAATTGAAATAGTATGTGTGATTAACAATGGACAAGACCAACAAAATTGAATTGATCAAACTACCTCATGTACAATACTTAGGAGTGTTAATGGTGTTGTTTGTCACTGTCTTTTTGCGTTAAAAATGAGATCATCATATCATTTACTTTACTAAAAGGGGGAACACCCTGTATTGGAAGTTGAATTAAAATAACTCCTTAAATATTGGTCATATTAGGTATTATCTTTTTTATTGTCAAGGACCTACTAGGTGCAGGATAATAAATTTCGCTAATATTTGTTTAATCTTAATTTCTCATGACTTCACTTTATATCTCAATTTGACAATCCCAAATATCTTTTCTTTTTTGGTAGAAAAGATAGAAGTTCTATTAAAATAATTGGGAGCCAAAAGATGAAAGAAGCATTGGAGTAATCAGTGAAATTATTGTCATCTTAATAGACTTTTATATTTAAATCCTTTTCTGAATTTTGTGCACAGGAGTTTTAGAGCACCAAACTTGTGCTTTGGAGCCAAAAACCATGCCAACATTGCACAACATAGCTTCAGTACTATCTATCCTATTGTCAGTACCACAACTACTACTTCTACTATCAGCTTATGATAGTCTTTCACAAAACTTAAGATTACAAAAAGAAGATGACCTTTCATGGCTAGACATTATAGCTTGATTACTCGTTTGTAATGCACCCAGCTGATCTGCTTTACAGAAAGAAGATGATGTTTCATGGTTTGACAGTATAGCTTGATTAATAGCTCACGTTTGAAATGCACAACTTGATTAATAGCTCTTGTTTGTAATGCACTCTGTTGATCTTGTTGAGACACAAAATCCCACATTGGTGGTTAATGGGATGAATGATCTCCTTTATAAGATTTAGGCAATCCTCCTCCCTTTGAGCTAACTTTTGGGTGTGAGTTAGGCCTAACACCTTCTTCAATATGGTATCAAATCAGGGCCCGTTTCACCCAATGTTGGGCCCCAAAAAATTATCCACGCACCAGACTGGACGTGAGGGAGAGTGTTGAGACACAAAGTCCTACATTGGTGGTTAATAGGATGAGTGGTCTCCTTATAAGGTTTAGACAATCAAAATGCAACATGGTATCAAAGCAAGGGTTAGACAATCAAAATGCAACATGGTATCAAAGCAGGGCCCGTCTCATCCAATGTTGGGCCTCGAAAAATTATCCACGCACCAGACTGGCGTGAAGGAGAGTGTTGAGACACAAAGTTCCATATTGGTGGTTAATGGGATGAGTGATCTCCTTATAAGGTTTAGGCAATCACTGTTGTGGTTATTGGAATGAGTGGTCTCCTTTTTGGGGTGTGAGTTAGACCTAAGACCTTCTTCAGATCTGCTTTTTAAAAAAAGAAGATGATGTTTCATGGCATGACATTATAACTTGATTAATAACTCTCGTTTGTGATGCACCCCGTTGATCTACTTTGGTGAAATCTTTAGCAAAAAAGTGGAGGCAATTAAAAATTGCAATGTCAGTTCTGTACCAAAACGTGCGAGTTGATCAGCAACTGAGTTCTACTCTCTGTACACTTGAACGACTAGCGAATTATGTATCTTGCCCAAGGGAACACCAACATTCAGCAAATATCAGAGAGCAATTAGAATAAGTATTGTTCGTTGGTTAAATGTATCCTTTGCATCGATGTTTATGTGTAGATGATGGATATTTTTTATAGTTGCTAATTGAAGTCCCCAAAGTGGTATGGTTTCAGCTTTTGGTGGCTGGCGCGGAGGAAAATTGCACTTCTCCTGCGAAGTCTACTATTCCCTGCCCATCGGAGTCTTTGATAACTTTCCGAATTTCATTACCCATTCTATAATAATGAAAGCACCGTCAGTATTCACTTTAAAAGTACTTATAGTTGAAAGTTGAAAGTAATGCTTCTTAGCATCATGTTTATGAGTAGGGCTACAATAATAATATTCCAAAGCCATTTGAAGAACAATTCTAGTATTACGTAAATTAACTTTTTTATTAACAATAAACTCATTTCGATGTTTTTTATAGATGCTAGAAAGTATAGGGACATTAAAACATTAATGAGGAGATTATGAGGTAGATTTTTGACATCAATGAAAGTCTTTGAAGAAAATCAAATGTAAAACCCACAAGTTCGAAGGTTGGAACAAGGTAGAAAAAAGAAAAAAATTTAAAAAATAGCCTAGGTGAAATTGTTGGTCAAGGATTTTTGAAGAAAAAAAATCTAGAAGAGCGTACACAGAACAAATCCAAGATGGTTCAAAATTGATCCAAAAAAGTTTTCGACAAAGAATATACTATTGTGAACCCAATCTGTGTTGCGGACCTAGGAATACTTTTCGGACCAATTTCAATTTTTAATTAAGCGCATTATGGATTTTTTCCTACCTACCCAACTCTATACTAAGTCGTTGTGGACTACTTTTCTAATTCTATAACTACTCAAAACCGCCAAATTTTTTCTTTCTTCCACAATTCATCTATTACAAAAGTTCTCTATCTAGAAAAGTGCCAAATTTTCCATTGACGACAAGTAATAAATTCTTCCAAGTTCATCAAGTTCTAAGAACTGTTCAATTTTCTACTAGATTGTACTCTAAGACATGTGGTATTCATCTATAGTTCCTTTTCATCCATGTAGCCCAAAATATTCCACCATTTTCCACTTAATTTCTAGTAAGTATTTTTATGAGCATTCTTAATTTCCATTCAATTACATGAGTTATAATTTATTTTAGGATTATTAATCTATTTTGACATGAAATAATAATAATTGCATGAAATTAATGATTTTTGATTTGTACAATGCTATTTGGGGCTCATAATCTTCATTATGAGTTTGTTGAATTCTCTTTCAGTTACATGAATTAAGTTTCAATTAATGATTATAAACTCAATTAGTTACGCCTGGATTGCTATGAAATACATGATTCTATTGATTTTATGCAAATTATTCTACATGCAATATAAAATTCATGAAACAATTGTGGGTTACTTTGATTATGATCTAAATCATCATTATTCTTCAATTTTAAGCATGAATCAAATATCTTAAAATAACTTAGAAAGAAGAAAGAGGTATAGTCCCCGAACTAAAGGGCTTACCAAAGTTACTAGTGTTGAATATCAGAGGCTAGCCATGTGTCGATGGAGGATGAGGAGCTGCGGTACCTACATGCTGACTTCATGTAGGCAAAATATGCATTAGAATATTTGATTGTCTTAAATATGTGAGATGCAATACAACAGGAAACTGTAATGTCATTATTCATAAAATTGTAATGCAATCATTAAAATATGCTTAATCATAGCCAAGGAATATATCTCAATATGAAGTAAAGATCAATGCAACATATGAGTCAATTTTGTAACTTTGTGTGAGAAGACCATAAACGACATATAAGACCATGTGAGCTATTACATATAATCCAACGGAACCCCCTACGTTGGCACGTCAACTTGCTGAGTGGAACTTTGTCAATTTATGTATGCATATCTTAGTTTAACTTTGCTATTATGGATACACTAGCCTTAGCCTATAAGGGCTCATATGGTGGAACATAGTTAATGGGACAAGAGGTTGCTTCTAAGCTTCCCTGACAGAATCCCATCTCAATGCCTTATTCAATGCTAAGTCAATCCCACTGAATACTTTAAAATTACTAGCACAGTCATGTAATCATAACTTAGAATCATAAGTATCTATGCATAAGAGTAGCTCATTAACTTGGAAGCCACTTAAGTGAGAATTGATCGTTCACATTGAGGGTCCATTTTAAACATCATTAAAGGCTTTGCCATATGCTTACATCATTGACAATATTTATAACTTTTAAACTTACTTTTAGGTTTTGAAGCTCAATTCACGAGATCAAGCTATAGTCATAGATTGATCTCTGGGTCGTAGACATAGTTCGCAGAATATCTTAACCCTTAGGAAAATTTTCAAAAACTCAAGATCTCATCTATGAGACCAAACTATGACTTATAAATAGGACTATGATTCATCCTGTTTGTTTTTAGTCTCAACTTCAGAAGTCTAGAGTTTTGTCAACTCAAGAAAACAAAACACGAACCTTTCTATTGCCCGTAATTCTAGTTACAGACCATAAAACACTCTTCCTACATTGTCCTTACACTTAGTCAATTTTTTTATCTAGGCCAACCCCATCCATAAGCCTATTTATGATCCCTAATTTGAACTACAATTCGTAGATATGGCTTGTGCTTTGGGACTATAATATTTTTAATTTCACTTATTGTGTACTTTCTGACCTCCTAATTTATGGTTCCTTACATATTTCCCCTCCCATGACATGACATAATATGACTATATGATTTATGATTATGACATTTGGTTGAGAGCTTACTTAGCACCAAGAGGACCTTGGTATTAAGGCTGACCTATTAGTTGAGGCATGACCCGTTAGTACAATCTCATTATCCTAAAACTAAGTGTCATTGTAGGATAAGAAAAATAATATATTCGTATAGAATTGGTTCCTTAGAAAGGGCCACCCATTAGTAGAGGCTTGGTCACCTGTATAGCTTAGTGGATTCACTTAGGCATGACAAAGTCTACCTTGGAAAATAGCCTTCCCATTTCTTCTGGTATAGAGCAAAATCAAATATTTATATTTTAGCTCACATGATTTATGTCAGTTAATGGTAGCTTTCACAATGTCCGAGGAGTCTCTTATTATGATTAATGATACTTCTCTCAAAAGGTACAAAGATTCTCTTACAAGGTTCAAGATATTTCTTACTATGCATACTAATATATTTTATAAGGTTCATGCTTCTCTTATTATGGTGGAATTCCACTGAATATGTTATTGTTATTGTGTGTGCTTCTCTTATTATGACTTATAATCTTTACTATATCATGAAATAATATTAGAAAGATAAATTTGTGCCCACCTAGTGTAGATACCTATGCTTTGAATGATAGTTCATTATCATGTGAAAGTTGTCTTGATCAACTTGCATTTGAGCATGATTCATTAATTATGGAACCTTGTATTGTTATCAATGAACCACAATCTGGTGATAACGTTTATATTGTTAGTCATATGCATAGGAGTAACTCTTTGGGCTTATATTTTGTTGAAGATCCTATTACTTGTTTTGCTCATCCATATCTTGTTCTTGAAAATTCTTTGAAAAATGATATGTGCCTTTTTGAGAGTAAACTTTCATGTTTACTTCTTCCATGGTGGTTGATCACTCTCTTTTTAAGTACAATATCTTATTTGAGTATGATGAGCTCTCTTCTAGTAAAGTGCCTAGTGGTGTGCATCATGAACGTAGTGTAGTTTGTATGAGCTATACATTTTATAATAACCCACTATGGTGTGAAGATTTCCATGTGAAGATTTCCTTCCAAAGATGGAAATCTCTTCTTGGAATATGAGAGCATTCTTATGGAGAAGGATTATCTTGAGAAGGAATGTGGTATGTATTTTTTCTTGTCTCTTGTTCTTTGTATGTTCAAATTCTTGAGAGTACTCATAACAATGATCTTGAAATTGCTAGTGGGTATGTATGCGATGACACTTTAGATGAATTTAATTTGCATGACACCTTTCTCTTTTCTCTATTTGCTCTTGATGATGCCTGTATTTCTGTTGTGAGTATGACCTATGATGATAATGACACCCTTGGAAAAAGTGTGTATGGGCTTGATCTTTGTTTATGGTCAATCTTTCCATTTGACCCCGGTGAACATTTAGAAAGAGGTGATTGTAATTTATATTGCTTGATTCTAGGCCAAGATGATAAGAAAAATTTGATTAAGGTTGTTTGCCTTCTTTTCTATGACAAAAGAAAGTGATCTACTTGATGGACCAAAATTGTGTATAGGAGAACTTTCCAATGCAAAATCGTGTTCTTTCAAGAGGAAGTACAATGACGAGTTTTCTATCTTGCTTGAACTAGAAAGGGGATTGTGCTTGTCTAAATATAGATTCAATGTTGGTTCTTGTGCTTTCCTTTTATCAAAATCTCTTGAGCGGCCAAGTTTACTTTTACTTGTGGGATTATAAACTCGTTGTTGTACAACATGATACTTGTTACGTGTTAAATTTCTACCATCTTGGCATGGTGATAAAACTATTGTAATTAATGCTAGCCCTCATGTAATAAGGATATTATTGTGTCTTATCTTTCCTATAATATTGCAAAGTTTAGATTCAAGGATGAATCCTTTTCAAGAAGTAGAGAATGATGCTATTCAGATTGCCTTTATGTCATTCACTCAGATCCAATCTAGGGAGATTTAAAAGTTGCAGGGGTTGGTCATGCAACTAGAGGCCCATGAGCATGTTTTGAGGCAGGGGTTTCACTGCTAGAAGAAATCTTAGAGAAATAAGGTGAAGCAGAGGGAGACACTGTCTCAATTCGCCATGGGGTGTCTATTTGACGATCCATCAAATGGATCAACGACGACCAGTTAATCCATCGACCTTGATAGACACTGGGCCTCAAGGAGGAATCCAATCGACAAACGGAGAAAAGACCAATGATCCATTGAATATGTTCGATGATGGCTAGTAAGACTGCTAAATGTGACAAAATGCTGAGTCTCAGAGTCATGATTATTCAGAGATGGGGAGACAATTTGGCATACCTCTAATGAAGAAGGCGAAGAACACTTTCACTGTTATTTTTGACAATTTCGGCACTTTTAGGACTTTTTGTAATAACTTAGCCTAAAATTATAAATAGGTAGTCTTTTATTTAATGAGTAATTTTTGATAAATGAGGAATTGGATCTCTTTTGAGAGACAGAGAACTTGATGAAGCTTCTATTGAACCTTGTTTAGAAATGGAGGTTGCTTGGAGATTCAATTTCCTTGAGGTCTTCATGAGAGTTTTGGTGCTTAACTTAGATTAATCAACTAAGGTCTTTTGGTTTGATATAACTTTTGGTTGCTTTTGATTTATTTCCTTGTGTCAATATATCTATCCTGATTAGGTGCTTGTTTAAGAATTGTAATTGGAAGTTTTAGGATTTAATATATCCTTTACTTGCCAATTGTTCTTTCTCTTGTATCTTTTCATCTATCCTTTACTTTACTTTCTTGTCTTTCGATTTTGCATTTTATTTCATTTTTGTAGTATTGTATTGCATCAACCAGTAAAATCAAATATTCAGTTGTAATTGAAATTTCAAATAACTCTACCTATTACACACCTTTTGTCTTTGTTTTATTGGTTTAATTGGTACTTGGCTTATATATATATTCCTATAGAAGGTTTTCATTCAATATTTATGATAAGTCTTAACTTCTTTGAAATAATATTAATATTCAAGTATAATAAATTTTAGCAATACTACAAATGAAATGTATGTGAACATTAAAACTTTTTTTTTCTGAAAAATATTATTATTAAGATATATTTTTCTTAGCTCAAATAAAATAATTAAGAAAATCTATCACAAGATCAAAGTTAGCTCAAACATACTTTGTCAAAGGTATTATCAAGTGATTCTCTTTGCTCTTTAAATTTATATTTGTCTATTTAGAATTTACTTTGTAAAATATAATTATATTTATCTTTTTTCGCAGGATGAACATTCATGATATAACATATTGGTTCCAGACAAGTACTAATAGAAGAGGATTATTAAAAAATTATTAGTAGGATTAGAATATAACTAATGACCTTTTTAATTATTTTTTCTTAATAGCACAAACATGTAAAAATATTTATTTATTGGAACATCAATCTTATGTAATTGACCTTTATAATTTATAGTAATTTTTAAACAAAATATTTATCAACAACACTTTTCTTATTGTCAACATTACTTTTTGCAACCATATTCAATATATAGCAAACATTTTGTTGAGAAGTGCCTTCTTTCTTGTAGTGCATCTTGTGACATCCTCCTAAACTTCAGAACCCTGTTTTCATTCCCCTACCCATAGACCCTTCTATAGGTCGTAATATTATAACGACCCAAGCCTAGGGCTTAGACGTTACCAGCGAATGGGGAACCCAAAGGAACACCAGACAAGCCTCATAGCATATCATTACATATCCTTGGTCGCGAAAATAATTAAATGACATTTGAAGAATGGAAATAAGGGCAAAAAGGGGCTAAGGGAGAACTTGTGGTAATATAGAGTCAAGAGATAATAGAATCAACTCATGGCATAAATACATAGCTTGTCCAACAATATCTCTACTACATAGATAATGGTGGGGGCCAAGACATACAACCAGACTCACTCTCATAGTCATAAGTATACGATAAAGTATAGGGAATCTTAATACATAGTGTGAGAGAATAGTACTTGTCCCTGGAATGGAAGACTCACCAAATACTAACTTGAACAATCTATCTAGCAACAAGAAGAATCAATAGGAGCTCCGGTCCCTACATAGTGATATCATGTAGGCAAGAGTATGCATTAGTATATTTGAATGTACTAAGTGTGTGGGATGCAATGAAACAATAGATAGGCATCCTAATCCAAAATGTATAACAATAGACAATAGGTATAATATAGCAATATGACATGTATGATCAATGCATAAGTAAACCATGCTTAAGTAAATCATGCACATATAGAATATCATATGTGAAGAGGAGACCAAGCTAGATTGTCAAGGTATAAACCCCTTGGGGTTGGTGATAATAGCACCCATCACCCTAGTGTGTAAGGTACAAACCTCTCATCAAGGTTAGTGATGATCGCACCCATCACTTTAGTGGTTGAGCTATCAACCCATTAACTAGGTTGGTGATGATCACATCCATTACCCTAGTGGTTGAGCTATTAACTCCTCAACTAGGTTGGTGATGATCTCACCCATCACCCTAGTTGTTGAGTCATTCAACCCCTCAACTAGGTTGGTGATTATCGCATCCATCACCCTAGTGGTCGAGTCTTTGACCCTCAACTAGGCCCCCGAATTGAGAAAAGTCTACTACAACACTTTAGATAGTATTTATCATGTAAATAAGCTCATTTCATCATCATATAGTCAATCATATCATATCTCATGCTTTAGACCTTTATTTCCTCAAGAAACCATAACCAGATATTTTTTCAAACACCTTAGGGGTATGTAATGGGGGTAAAAGAGCATGCAATTTAGAGATGAAATTATGTAGGCAAATCAGTGGTAAAACCTTTAATCAACACCTTGCATCACCCCCAAGACATTCATATCAAAACCCCTCATCAAATCTAACATTAGATCCAAGATTTGAAGACCAAAATATGCTAAAACCACCATACTTTCATGAACTAAAATCACTGTGCAGTAAATTTCTCAATATACAAGACCTACATGTAAAATTAACTTTAAATCATGCAATATTAAGTAAAATAGGGTTTAGGCACCATACGTGAAAGGAACCAATGGTTCAACACCACATACCTTAGCTTTTGCGAAGTTCTTTAAGAAGACTTTAATGGAGACTTGGAGCTTGAGTGAGACGCTTGAATAAATCCTTAAGATTGATCTTGCGTTTGGGACTTGAATTTAGGGCGAAATTTGAGTCTAAGTATTTGAGAGAATATTCGGGAATGTTGAGGATGATATGAGGGTGAAATAAGGCTAAGTATAGATAAAAATACATATGGGAACCCTTGGGCCTAAGACTTGAAAGTCTTGGACGAAATCAAAAAAACATGGCTAAAATAATACTGGTCCACGTCGTAGAGGCGACGCAGATGCTCATTGGAAATCTGCATTTTCTGCACAAATAAGTTTTATGAAAATTAGCATAAATCCTTCATCTGGACTTGGAATGAGGTGATATGAAGTGCGATGAAAAGCTAATTCAAAGGGATTTAGGATGGTAGGTTGTGGGCCACTTAATTCCTTGTGTGCTAAGAGATATGTCCCTTCAAAGTTGATCCTCCTAAATAGCATTTATTGTGATTTTCGAATTCTGATAAGGTTGCTCTAAAATTTAGGTTAGGCCCATTTTCCACTCAATTTGACCCCTTAAACAAGAATATGAAGTCAGATTTTTGAAATAACGAATGAATTTTTAGATATATGAAAATTACAATTTCGGACACTTTTGAGGCACATTTTTGGG
>JAOTQJ010000007.1:12257993-12269357 GCA_025642045.1 Solanum sejunctum | reverse complement strand
TTAAGGACCAAACTTAGAAGAAATGTTGCATTCGGTCCCAAACTTTATTAAATCGAACCAATTAAGGACTTTTGGGGGTTAAATTAAGTTACGGGTCCTAACACTTACTTCAAAGCCCTAAAGTATTATTCCTAGAATGATCATATTCATACAAAGATAACCCTCAAAACACAAGCTTTACACCTCAATAGGGACTTTCATTAAAAGATCACTAGTCTTCTCCACACTGCACTACTCTTACTCGAAACTCTTACCAAGAAGATACCAATAGTATATCATCATTAATCAAATAATAATAACTATGCATTTAAGCCTATCACACTAACCACTTTGACAATATCTATGAATGGTCAAACCTACTTAACACCTCTACATCCATTATTGTATGAACTCTTACCTAGAGACACTCTAACATCATAAGGTCTTATCTCTCCCATCTTCCCTATCTTTATCCTTATATGGAACAAGTATAACACAACTACCACCACAACAACAACAACATACCCAGTAAAATTCCACAAGTGGGTCTGGGGAGGGTAGAATGTACACAGACCTTACCACTACCATAAAAGTAGAGAGACTATTTCCTGGGAACCCTCATCTCAAAACACGTAAGCAAGAAAGAACTAGATATGACAAAGGAAGGGAAGAGGACAGAAAAAAGTGACTAATAATGACAGTATGTAAATAAAATAAACTAACACATAATATGACAGAAAATGTGAATAAATAAAAACACCTAACCTTACTATTAGCCTGCTACTCTAATTTGCGACCTCCACTTTTTTCTATCTAAGGTCATGTCCTCAGTAAGATCAAATTTTGTCAAAATCCTCTCTAATCACCTCCCCCCCCCAGTACTTCTTCGATCTACCTCTACCCCTCCAAGTATCTCCCAAAACTAACCTCTCACACCTTCTAATAGGATCATCAATACTTCTTCTCTGCACATGTTCAAACCATCACAGTCTCACTTTCCTCATCTTTTTGGCCACCTGGGCCACCTTTAGCTTCTCTAGGATAGTCTCATTCCTAACCTTATCACTCTTAGTGTAACCACACATCCATCTCAGCATCCTCATCTCTGCGAGATGCATCTTCTAAACATATGCCTTCTTAATTGGCCAATATTACACTCCATACAACAACGATGGTCTAACTATAATTCTGTAAAACTTACCTTTGAGTTTAGGTGGTATTTCCTTATCACACAATACTCCAGAGGCAAGCCTCTATTTAGTCCATGCTGCCCCGATATGGTGTGTGACATCATCATCGATATCGCCACTACTCTGAATGATGGACCCCAAATACTTAAAGTTTTCTCTCTTGGGGATAGGTTGAGTGGCAAGCCTCACATCAGGGTTTGCCTCATCCCTCTTAACACTGAAATTGCACTCCAGGTATTCAACTTTGGTCCTGTTTAATTTGAATCCTTTGGACTCCAAGGCGTGTCTCCAGGCCTCCAACCTATCATAACTTTAGTTCGAGTCTCATCAATCAGTACTATGTCATCTGCAAAAATCATACACCATGGTACCTCCTCCTGGATAGATCGTGTCAGCTCATCCATCACCAAGGCAAACAAGAAAGAGCTCAACATTGATCCTTGGTGGAGTTCCATCTCAACAGGAAAATACTTTGAGTCTCCTCCCACCATTCTTACTCGAGTTTTGGCTCTATCATATATGTTCCTAGTCACCCTGATATATGCCACAGAGACACCTTTTACCTTTAGACACCTCTATAAGACATCCTTTGGGACTTTGTCGTATGCCTTCTCGAGGTCAATGAACACCATATGAAGATTGTTTTTTCTTTTCCTATATTTCTCTACCAACCTCTGAACAAGATGAATTGCTTCAGTAGTCCCTCGCCCTCCTAATCCTTGATACACTTCACTTAGTCCAAGTCATGAGCTTTCCTTTCTCTTAATTTAGCGAGCCGATACAATCTCTTTTCCCCGCCCTTATCACTCAACTCATCATAAAGGCGCTCAAACACTGCTGACTTAACCTTCATTACCTCCATTTTTGCTTCTGACTTAGCCGCCTTATAGATTACCTTAAGCTTTTGCTTTTTATCTTCATCCCTACACTCTAACCACTCTGTGTAAGCGACCTTCTTATCTTTTACTTTACCCTGGACTTCATCATTCCACCACCAATCGCCATGACGTCCACCAAAGTCCCTCTCGAAACCCCTAGTACCTCGGTAGTAACCTTTCTTATGTAACCAGCAGTCGTGTACCACATACTATTCGCATTACCTTCACTACTCCACATCTCTAAGTTTCTCAACTTTTCTTCCGTCTCACTAGAAAAGGCAGGAGTAAGGCCTCCCCATCTAATTCTAAGCAGGGCATACATAACCTTCTTCTTCTTTGCTCTCTTGATCTCCACATCCATCACTAAAAGCCTATGTTGAGTGAAAATATTCTCACTCAAAATAACCTTGCAATTCTTACATAAGCTTCTATCGCCCTTTCGGAGAAGTAGGTAGTCAATCTGAGTGTTAGCTACCGTACTATAGAAGGTATCAAGTGGTTTTCCCTCTTTTAAAAACACGAGTTAGCAATCACTAACTCAAAGGCTTTGGCAAAATCCAAGAGAGACGTACACAACACAACTACCACAATAAGGATATATTCACTTCTCCGCATCTATTCTCACTCTCAGTCTACTACAATCAACATCATTATCCAGACTGAAAGGAACTCATCATCTCTCCATTTCATGAAACCCAAAATTACTACCTTTACAGGTAAGAATATGCATGATTCAATATATGAAACTTAATACTCCAAATCCTACCATCAATGATGGCATAAACAAGCCTAAAATAACATCAAAATCAATCACATTCAACTCAATTTGATCAACTGTGATACCCTATGGTAGATGAGAATGGACAATCACTATCAACTCACTCAATTAAGATAGGCTTATCAATGAGGGGAGGATCACAAAAGATGTGGCACCTAAATCAAATAAGTCATAGCTATCATAAGAAATGACATAGAACATACCAGTAACATTATCTGGCGAGTTCTCCTGATCTTGACAACTTTTAATAGCATACAATCGATATGTGTCCGAAGTAGTACCCATTTGATTCTCTCTAGCTGGTGGTGCTAGAATATATAATTAGGCTTGTTGGACCACATTGTACATTCCCTCTGAAGGTGACCACTTGGACACACTTCTAACACCACGTGCTCCTTCTATGACATTCTCCTTAGTGAAATTTGCCACATAGTGGCTTACCTTGGGAACCTTAAGCTATACTAGCCTATGACTAAGATCACTGAGCTATAGAGTTATGAGACCCCTATTTATTCCTGAGTGCAGGCACATTAGTACATGAATATTGAAGGCCCTATTTGAAAATGACTCTCATTCCTATTCTCTCTCTTACCAACCTCATAGCTGGATGTTCTAACCTTCTTAATTTTGATCTACCTTTGTCTTATTATTTCTTCTTATTATCTTGCTACACATAAGTCATCAACCTCCCAATTTCTATATCACTCACAAGCATAACTCTCTTCCCATCCTTCTTTGTCCCCTTGTTCAGCCTATCAACATATAAATTCATTTTCCCTCTCTCATATCTGTGTAAGACCCGATAAAATTATCAAAATACTACTAAAATAGATATGTGAGAGTAATACATCTTCCTATGCTTCATTTTCAAATTCAAGATCGGATATACAATCATCATGAAAAATTGAGTAGGAAAATGATCTTGTTCGATTTTTAGAGCAACGAGATCAAATAATAATTTTTTGATCCAAAATGATTTTCAATGGTTGTGCGCATATAAGGTGCGACGTGATTCGGACGTGGACATGCCTTATATACTTTTTTAATTTTTTGACAGGAATTGGGAAGCTCATTCGGAAAATTTTGGAGAAAATAGTAGTGTGCACCGTATACTGGACATTTTCAAAGTGAAAGTTTTCTTTTTATTTGATGGGCAATCCAGTCAATTCTTAACCCCTTTTAAAATCAAAACATAATTAGATTAATTGTTTTTATGGGAAAAAGGGTCCAAAAGCCCATTCTAAATCCTTTCTAAGTCATTGAAAAGTAGGGATTGAGAGAGAAGAAAGAAGAACTAAGATTGAAGAATTCAAGAGGATGAAATCTTGATTGTTGATAGCTTCATCCTAGGTATGTGTCATGCCCCAGGAGGGGACCCAAGACGTGTCTAGCATCCAGAGACTATTATTAGTCCCCAAGGGAACCACTTGACCATATCACATTCATTCAGTCATACATTCTACTGATCAGCCGAAGATATAAGGAAATAAATAAGCACAGCTCATCATCTAGTTTCAAATAATAATATAATGAAAGGCTAGTAGAAAGAAACTAGCTTAGAAGTTCCAATCATCAACATTCGACTCTAGTCTATAAAGCATTTATCATTATTAAGTGGTGCCGATAACAAACTCATAGCTACCTCAATCAAAATAAAAAGTCAAGCTAATCTAATTCTAAGCAAGATAAAAATAGGAGATGAACCCTTTGAAGTAGGGGACGCTCACAAGTAGGCTGAACGTCTCGATATCCTCAACAGTATACTAGCTGATGACCGCTATCCTATGTATCTACATCATAAAATAATGCAGTCCCAGAGGGGGACATTAGTATATGGAATGTACTGGTATGTAAAATAGCTGAGTAAAACCAAAATAGGTAGAATAATATAAAAATGACAATCAACATCAAGGATAGTAAAAATCAACATGTCAAATGTCTAGCTAAAGTAAGAATAAAGAACATACAAATGACCTATCAACCCATCAACTCATCAATCGAATCAGACCAATCTCAGAAGGACTCGCCTCCATCTCGTCTAAACTCAGAGTACTCAATTTGAGAACTTTCTAGGAGTTTCTCTTATCCGACAACAATCACTTAAGAGCCAGTGATCGTACAACTATCACGCTGATATTGCCATAGTCGTTTTATAGTTGCCAAGTAAAGAATGAATCGAAACCACATGGATAAGTCCAAATGAAAATAACAAATAAGTCCTCTATTGATTTTAGGGACTTCTAATCAGAGGGGACCTCATCATACGGTGATGTGGTGGCCCTGATCCTCACCTACGCTTGGCTACGTAGTTTGACGAGTGCGAGTTGGATTAACTCTTACTCTTTCGATGCTCGATACTCCTCCCATGACTCAATACTCATAAAACAATCTATCCAATCAAACTATCTCAATCAGCCTTGTGAAGGCACAACCTCTCCATCAATCTCATCGAGACTCTAATCATCTCATCAATCAATAGCTCAAGGATTTGAACAATCATTAAAGAACAATTAAATAGACAAATCGTTAGAGTTCATTTATGGAGACCCAAAGGACTATCAAGTTCTATCAACTCATCATTATTCTCACATCACAATCACAATAACATTCTCAAATAAGCCTCTTTACACATCCTTTGTTACAGAATATAAAAAAAATATACATTCAACAAATAATTCTAAGGGAAATGAGGGCTTATGACTCATGCTACAGGGACAGATTAGGGAAAGGGATTGCATGAATCACATAACAAATAAACTCTAAGGGGCGGGTAAGTATGACTCACGCTATAGGGAGGATAGGGACTTGGGACTTCGATCTCATCATCAACTTGCAACAAGCATAGAAGGGGGAATATGGACTGAAGGATGTCTTCCATGATTACATACATAATAGGAGTCAGGATCAACACATCTAATATGAATAGGATGGGGGCTAAGACATCTCCCGAGCTCACCCTCAAAAGTAGATGTTCAAAAGTAATAAGTCTTTAATATAACATAAAAAAAAGAGGTTATTGTCCCAAAATGGAGGAGTCACCAATAGCAATCTTCAAGAAGTTCAACTAGCCATGTAGAGGATGATGATTAAGTACTCTAGTCCCTACATGGTTAGGTTATGTAGGTAAAAGAAGTATGCATTAGTATTTTGAACTTACTAGTATGTGGGTATGCAATGCAACAAAGCATAAACCATAAAATAGCAACAATATAATCATTTAAAACATTTCTTAAGCTTTGTAACATAGGATAATACATATGGTTTTTAATTGATTTCACGATAAACCACTTAAACTTAGAATGATGTGGAACATAGATCATCATGCATAAGTAAAATCATAATACCTTTTAGGAACAACAAAGCATCTACGTCAAGGGAAGGACTATCTCACTATAAGTAAACAATTAATAATCATAAAGAAGAACACCATGCATACTTAAAAAGAGAGAGTCATATGCATTTATGAGTAACTGTCACAACATGAAAATACGAGTCATGATGGAACCTATACTCCCAGCCAATAGGTAAACAACCAAATGAGTTACTAATCAACATAATAAATAAAGTGAACAATAGATAACAAATGACTATCCTCAACAATAAGTCCCTTATAAATACGAAAATGTGGAAAGCTAAGATACCACCTAAGATTTGGTGTCATAAGTACAAGAGCTTCTAAAACTATGAAGCAAGTACAAAACTAAGATGACAAGTCTAAACATAAGAAATATCATGTCTGAACATGATAAACCAGAATGACTAATGAGATAGAGAGAGGTGTGGACTGCAGAATAGTCAAACAGCTCACCGCAACTCTAAGATATCCAAGCTTGGATTCAAATAACTCCACGAGATGCGCTCATACTCGAAATTGAATCTGCACCACAAAAAGAGTGCAACTAGTATAATATGAGTACGAAACCATATGTATCTAGCATGTCTTATTGGCCAACAACAAAGAAGTAGTAACAGGAGTATATATATATATATAAAAATATCATCTTCTAATTTTGTAAGTCCATACTATACTTAACAATAAAATGAAACATCACATAATATTCAAGGCCAGTAAAGCACAAATAACAAGAATGAAGAGTATAATTAGATGCAACGCAACACCATGAAATGATATACCTCAAATGCCAAGTCATCTATATATCGTATATACACAATACCTCTAGGGAATACGTCAAGAGTTTGTGATCCATGGGGGACTCGCGAGGTCCATATACTGACACAGACGGTCTCTATGTGTCTGTACAGACGATCTCAACACACTATCATAAAATCAACCATCCCCAGCACGGACGATCTCCACGTGCCCAACTTAGATAACAGTGATCTCAACACAAACTCAATCTCATGCAAATCCATATGCACAATATAACATCAATAATATAGGGGATGGTAATGCATCACAATACAACAATTATAGTACAACATGTAGTCACCTCAATTATCACAAATATACGAGTTCAATAAGAAAACATCACTACATAAAGAAACTAAGTTATCAGCTAATGCCCATATGCTTTGGCATTCTTGGGTTACAATTCGTCATCTATAGTAATAAACTTTCCCTTTATAACACCGACACTCACATTAATACTCGTTACACCATTGGTACGAGACCCCCGTCTTTTACCCTTATCCATTCTCTATTTATTATTTTAATCTTAATTTAGAAAAAAGAGGTCCTTCAATGAACTCTAAAATTCTTAACATACCTTGAATACCAAACGCGCATCACAAATCCTCAAGATTTTGTCTTATCCTTTTGGATAGGATCCGTAGCACCACAATCTAATCAAATAACAATCACAATAAGATTTCAAAGCTAAAACACTCAAATCTATAGTCAAGTTCTAAATATCAAGTCTAGGATTAAGTCTTAGTTTTCATCAAATAATTTCCCCAACTTTATTATTTAGAGTCCTACATTGATAATCAAACACTGACGAACTCATCCTAAAACAAATATTTTCTATTGTATTGAGTGCATAGTATAATAATACATCATATGAGTAAACTAGAGCACTAAGCTCATCAAGTAATAAACAAGAGAATGAAGTTAAGCCCATGGCTTCTGTTACAGGTGGTTTCCCATTCTAAGTTGCGCCATTGACTTGCCCTTTATAATCATAAATCCACCACCTTTGTTACTTACATAAAACAATAATCACAATTATGATGTTAACTTCTGGAAGTGACATATCACAACCCCCATTACCATATTCATTAATTTCCTTCTTATTTCGACCCCCAACATGTACAGCAAAACAAATTGCATATGAAATTTTTCTTGGCTTTAGTTTCTTGCTGTAACTTTTTACCATCTAATTCCATAATAATTATTACCCCAAAGGAACCCACTAACCATAAATATCCCAAACATACAATCCTACTAATTTAATAAGTCAATTTCTTGCACCCACATGTAATACTCACTTTCCCCAAGAACATAATACACCATATTATTTATACACCTAGCAATTTACTTTGTACTTAAGGAATGGAAATTGAAAACTCACTAAAAGCGTTTCTTCCTTTTGGTCAAAACTACAGGAACTCCCGCATCTATTTTCCTTTCTTTTTTTTTTTTTGAAAAATAATTTCTGATCCCAAAACTGTTATACCCACTAACCTATTCTAATATATAGGTCAAGTGACTTATGGTTAAAAGAAAAATTCATTTATCACCCCATAAGTTAATTATCTAAAATTATTAGCCCACTAGAATAATTATAGTCACACAAATAATCCAAAATTATCATCGAAAGTTTCTGAAAAAGGTCCTTTAAGAAAGAAATAGTTCTAGTACTCAAAACGACTTAACGAATTGTTACAATAACACCGTTAGTAATGTCTATGGATCTACACATATGAGAGAAAATCATTTGAGTTTCTAAGGCGATGAGTTATATGAATTAGAAACACTATCTGTAGTAGAGCATATTTGGATATAATACGAAGGAACCATCATAAATCATCTAAGAAAATATCTTGGAGACATGAGAGGAACATGAGCATATATAATAAAATCATAGATCTAGAGTGGGATATACCATAAGCCTCTGGTGAGTTCTTAAAACATAGTGAGAGAGACCATAACTGACATAAACTATGTGAGCTAATCCATGGAGTCTCGCTATTTTCCCTATATTGAAAGAAAGGGGGAAGTCACTTTGTCAAGGTGAACCTCCTAATGTCTAAGTGGATCCACTAAGCCATATGTGAATCGAGTACTCGCCTAAGCCCTCAGACTCAGGTAATCGCCTCAAGCCCTATTCTTTAGGGTACTCGCCTCTTAAGGATTTGAGTAGTCGACTCTAATCCCTTTACTTACGGTGGCACATAGTTTTGGGACCTGAGTACTCACCTCTAGTCCACTCGGTGCTAGGTAATGCTCTCACATGAGTAGAAAAATCATAAGTCATGGTATCATATCATAAAACCACTCCAAATCATGTGGGAGGGCAATTTATCCAATCCCCGACCCATTGTTTCATAGAGTCAAAGTCATCAGATAGCTCCTTAATCATTCCTTAGATGAGAGATCCTTCGTCGTAATACATTAATTCATTAAATAGATGGGAGATACTCTACCATAAATATTCAATCATAGGAAACTTTTTATAAGTCAATAATAAACATAAATGTCTCACAAGCCTTCATTCCTCATTATTTAGAAATCATACTTCAAGACATATATTGAATATCATCAATTTAAATCATTCTTAAACAACCTATCATAATCGTACATATCAACTTTCAAACACATAGACGTTGAAACATGAAATTCATCTTTTACAATCCTCAACCTCATAGTATCTCATGGTATTACAACATTTATAACTTTGAATATCTTAAACTAGCTCATCAAACTGTCACATTATAATATCAAATAAAGGACTTCATATCATTCATAACATTCTCATGAGCTCATAGAATGCTTAATTTCACTTTAATATTAACAATATTCATAAATCACATATCTTACCATAAAATTTTCATCACATAAGAGGTTTGCCACATAACTTAGTCAAAACATGATGGGTATATGTATTTAAACTTAAAATTATAAAATTAAAGAGTAAGCAACATGAGAGGAGTAAATTAAAGTCATTTAAGAAGTCATTCAAACAATCCACCATCATACTTGTAAAACCCCGATTTGGGTGTCATGAAAACCATTCAAAAACTTGTAATATTTTTAAGTCTTTCAACATGTCATAGCATACAAAGCTTTAATGTAATAAGTATATCATAATCTTAATCATTAGGAGCTCATGCATCAATAAATCAACAAATTCCTAACATAATTCATGCAATTGAGTGATAGTAGAAGATATCCATAAGAAATCAGACATTAGAATCAAGAAATTTGATAAAATAGTTTTGGGGCTCCATTGGTTGAAGGACCCATGGATGGGAGACCCACATACCTCAAACTTGAGATTTTCTTGAAACGAACTTGAAGAAGACTTGGGTTTCACTTGGTTTCTTGAATTCCAAAGCAAGTTCTTGAAGTTTTGAGATTGAATGGAAGGTTTGAGAAGACTAGAGAGAATTTTTATGAGGTTTTTGTGAGTTTTAAGACTAGAAAATGGCTGAAGAATGAGGAACTCCCGTCTATATAGGCATTGGGTTATTACCCAATTTTCTTTAAGTGAAAGAAAGAATTTTCGAGACTTGTTTACCTAAGGCACGACAAGTCCATGACGCAGACTTGTTGCAAACCTTATTGGTTTACGAATTTGATCAAAACATTATTTTTTGACACGAAAAACTTATATATTGTAGGTAATTAGAACTTTGTTTTACTAGGGCTGTAATTATCATACTAGTAATTATACAACCTAATAATTACTTTCTCGTGTTTGTCTGCTACAATGTAATTAATGTGCAATGTAATTAATTTGCTAAATAACACACGATTTTAAGATATTAAGAAAAATGCATCATAGGGTCTTTCTGAGTTACGTTGAGAGGTGTTACAACTAAGTAAAAATAGGAAATTAGAGCCCATTTGACTTACCTTAAAAGTTGGTCAAACTTGCTTTTAAGCTCTTTTTAACTTATAAAAGTATTTGATAATTTTTAAAATAATTTTAAAAAAAAAGTTAAAATTTGCTTAAAGCAAATTAATAGTTAAGCAACATCCCCCAACTTTTTATTTTTTTTAGCTTATAAGTTGTTATAGTTTGTCCAAAAAAATTACCTTTTTACCCTAAATATTTTTTCATATTCTCAAAAATATCTTTAACTAAAGTAACGCTAACTACTCTCTCTTTTCTCATTATTTCAATTTAAATCACAACCCAACACTCTTTTTTTCTTTGAAACCATTGCCTACCAGTGTTTTCCTCGCCATTTGCTCTTGCCGCGATCTTTCTTGATAAAATATCTTAAATTCTTTATATGAAATAAGACACGACGTGCATGCCATTAGAAAGAACAATCATTATTGGTTGGTTAAATGTTGGAAGTTTCTTGCGGGAGCAAGAGAAAATTGGAATAACTGGTATGTTTTGGCAAT
>JAOTQJ010000007.1:12206747-12257022 GCA_025642045.1 Solanum sejunctum | reverse complement strand
TAATATCAATTAAGAATATATATTTACTACTTAATATATTTTTAAAAGATTGTATATGTCTTAAATATTTAATTTAATATTATTTATAAATACTTATATTTGTCTAATATAAATTTTTAATTTTAAATAAATAACTTTTATTTTTAAAATTTAATATAACCTTGTAATTATACTCGTGTAACTAAAAAAATGCTTGTAATTACATTGTAATTACACTATGGCAAACAAATAGGACAGTGTAATTACCTGAGTGTATAATTACTACCCTAATAATTACACTAATTCCAATTACCGAATGACTTTTCAAACAGACGCGAAATGATGAAAAGTGTGCATTTAACATAAATGACCGGAGGGTCATCACATAAAGATTTTTGTGGCAAAGGGTCTCAACTTTGTAATTTTTGTGATTAAAAAAAATGCACAAATGCTAAATATGAATAAACTCCTTCCATGTGATTGTAAACATAGGTATAGGAGAAAGTAAAAAAATGCACAAATGCTAAGTATGAATAAACTCCATCCATGTGATTGTAAACATAGGTACAGGAGAAAGTAAAAAAATGCTAATAATTAAAACATCTTAATGTTTGATTTATTAAACCTTAGATGCATCTTTATGACACTCTATAATCTAATAATAATTAAATAGTTCACAAATAATATCTTAGAATTTAATTTTTTTCCTCTGATTGAATAGAATTAAAGTCTTGTCAAATCAAATTAGAAAGTAATTAACTTAAAATCAACTATGAAAAAGGTTATGGAAGCATAGTGACTAAAATAGATTGCTTTGATGACAATATTTACTATCAAGAAGTTTTTTTATTTAGATAGTATTTAGCACATTATAAAAATACATCAAAAGCAAAAACGTTTCACCTAAAGTATTGATATTGACAGAAAATGAAACCATGAAGGGAAATCAGAATTCAAGGAGAAAATAGAGAGGTATATAGGACTTGATAAAGCAGAGTAAATGTATAATATATTCAACAAGAGCAATGAAAACATTGTGTATATAACAGGTTAAAGTAATTTTGCTCTTATCTCACAAACACCTGATTGGACTATTTTAGCATTTTCAGTGCAAACACTATAGAATTTTCACATTTGTCGAAGTTAGCCGATTAATTTTAAAAAAATAGAAAAAAGTTATATTAATCGAAGTAGCTCTATGATTTCAAAAGTATTATCTTTAAAAAATATATTAAATTTTCAACATTAATTTAGATTAAAAATTATAAAAAATTACAAAACAAATTATGCAATTTTATTTATTAAAGTCATAATTAATATATTTACTAAAAGAATATATGCTATTCATAGTTAAATAGTCATGCTTATGTGTTACACATTTTTTAAAAAAGAAATAAACACCTTTGGTTTAAATAATTATTTTAAAGGGTGAGATTGAATCTCATTTATTAAAATGTCAAAGTGAACAAAAACCAACGTATTCAACAAGCTAGACCCAATTCAAAATAACAAAAAATAAAGAAAGAAAGAAAGGAAAGAAATAACAAAAACTATCAATAAATCTAGAAATCAAAATAATGAAAGTGGAGAATCTTGGATAAACTTTGAAGTTTCTCTATCAAGATGTTTTAGAATTGCACCATGACATCTTCTCTATAGATTTCGAATCATTCAACTAGGAAATTGAAGGGGCATAATGTCTAGATGATATAGGTAATCTTTAAATATCTAAATCTGTAAACTCAATAACTTTTCTTGGTATTAATCATGTTGAAGTATATAGATTTGAGCAATTTTATGCTTGAGGAGCTTAATGTTGCTCTAATTCCATCCTAAGATACCCAAAATACTCATTGGATGCTATGATAACAAGTTCTAAACAAAGTTTTCTTCAAATTTCAAGCACAAAAGCAGCTCAAGGAATCGCCTCAAAAAAGTGTTCTCATTTCTGAAGATTTTAATATTGTAAAGGTGGGATTAGATGACTTTGCCTAAAATGGTGAAACGACCTAAAAAAGTGTCCGAAAATATGCCTCGAAAGTGCCCATAATTGTAATTTTCATATATCTCAAAATTCGTGTGTGATATAACAAATTCAACTTCATATTCGTGATCAGGGTGCAAAATTGAGTGGGAAATGGGTCTAATCCAGATTTTGGAGCAACCGTATCAAACTTTTATTTTTCAAAAAATGCAATTTTCAAAGATGAACCGCGCCCCTGGCTTGATGCAGCCAGGGCGCAGATTAGTGTTATTTTTGCCAATTTTTGGTTGTTTGGTCCGAGACCTTTGGGTCTTGGGCCTAAGCCTTCCTATGTGTAAAAACACCTATACTTAGTCATTTCTCAACCTCATATCATACAAGACATTCCCCGAAACCTTCTCAAATACTTGGACAAATATTCCACTCAAATAAAGGGTCCCAAACTCATTCCGGATCTTAAAGAATTCACTCAAGCTTCAAGTCCTCAATCAAATCTTCATCAAGGAATTCTCCAAAGTTAAGGTATGTGGGTTTCAACCATTGGGTACTTTCACCCATGGTGCTCAACCTTATTTTTTTACGTAAATTATATGTTTCTAGTTTGATTTACTTATGGATCTTACTTATTATGAATTGACTATGAACTCTATTGGGGTTTCTTAAAAGTGTTACTATTTAAGAATGTTTTGAGCTATGAATCTATGATCTATTTTGAGATTTGATGAAGGGTTTCAATGTATATTGCATAAGGATATTAACAAGTGTTGGTGGGTTGATTCATTTCAAGTTTTCTTGCATGACTTCACTCTTGAATTGCATGATTTTATACTAGCATTATATACCTGCCAAGTATTTGATAAAATATTTGGTTAAGGATTTTTGAGTTGTTGAAGGCCTAATACATGGTATATGAGATAAGTGACTTATGATGATGAAAGGAATGTATATACAAGTTTTTATCATGGAAAGTATCTATAGTGTTGCAAGTGACCATACCAAAGATAAGGGGTATGTACCTCATCCACCTTGTTGGGTGGTGGAAATCCCATACTACCATAGATGAGTGGTATGTACCACATCCACCTTGTTGGGTGGTGGCAATCTCATATTACCATAGATGAGGGGTATGTACTTCATCAACCTTGTCAGATGGTAGCAATCCCGTACTACCATAGATGAGGGGTATGTACCTTATCGATCTTCCAACGGGTGGCATGCCTTGGATTTCACGTACTAAGTTGCTTGGTCCATGATGATGGTTTCTTCTTTCACATGTAATATGCTCTATATAAACATGTTTTACTTCAAGCAATTTTCATGCATGCCATGCTGGTAATATACTATCTCTTGCTTACGATTATGCATTTTGATTATGTTGCCTATCTCTTATTGCATTGCATCCTATATACTTAGTACATTCAAACATATTAATACATACTCTATTCCTATATGATGTTACCATGTAGGAACCGGAGCCCCACTTGATCACCTTCCTTTATATGGCTAGTACTATTTCTTCAAGCAAGTTTGTGAGTCCTTAACTCCGAGGATGATATCTTTTGTTCCTATGTATGCAAAGACTCTGTTTATCTTATTGTTTGCTTTTGAATATGTCGATTAGCCCGAAAAGTTTTCTTGGCCCCCACTCAATTCTAAGTTTAGAGGTGTTGTTGGACAAGTTATATAATGATGTTATGAGTTTTGACTCTCTTGACTCTTGTATGTTTTAAGCCATAAAAGACTCCCTTAGTCCATTGCCCTTACTTCTATTCTCTTCTTGTGTTTAATTGCTTCAGCGACCAAGGATGTGTAATGATATGTTAAGAGGCTTATTTAGGGTCCCTTCGGGTTCCCCATTCACAATGCCACATCTAGGCCCTAGTCTTGGGTCGTGAAAAAAGATCTCTAATATCTCTCCCCCTCCCCACCCAAAAGAAATGAACCTAATTTACCATCCTCGAAAAGAAAATAGTTAGAAATCTTATTAAGTAGGTTTACCGCTTCTTAAAATTGATACATCTGCAAAAATTGGTAGCTTTTCGGATCTCCTAAAGTGATTATTGATTGTTATGTTTGTTGAATAGATCTTCTTCTCCATAGATATACAACTTTGTAGTATAAATACTTTTTTGTTGTTTTTATTTGCTCTTGTGAAATAGTATATGTACATTGATAGTCAAAAGAGATTAACTTGTACTTTTAGAAATCAACACAGGAAGCTTGTAATGGAGAAGAGCAAATAACAGGAAATAAAAATAGAGAAGAGAAAGTTGAATTGAACGTTTGCAAAGAAAAGGTTTTCTGGATATTTTTTTATACGTTAGTAGCCTTTCTTATAGGCTTATAGGAATCATATTCCAACTAAATCACTATCCTAATTCCACCAAACCACTTCCCCTAAACTCTAGGAAACAAACTCTGCACTAGTACACAAATAAATGACTTAAATAAATAATAAAGAAACAACTAATAGCTAGAAAATAGGTACTACAAGACTTTGTAAAATAAGAGAAAATAGGCTGATGTGTATGACTTGAAGACCTCCTCTCGACATCAGCTCTAGTCTTAGCCATGCCTAACTGCTAACAAATGCTTTCCGACTTATTAACACTTAATGCTTTTGTGAACAAATCTGCAATCTGCTGCTCTATTTTAATATGCTTCAAGTCAATCTCTCCTTGCAATACCTTTTTCCTTATGAAATGGTAATGTATTTCCACATGCTTTTTCCTTGCATGAAAAATAGGATTTTCAACCAAATTGTTGCTGATTGACTATCATAGTACAAGGAAACTGTATAGCTAATAAGTTGTTGTAAATCTTTCATCAACCGCATAATCCATATACTTTGGTTAGCTGCGACTATTGCTGCTTGATGCTCTACTTCTGTGGTTGACAATGACATTGTTGGCTACCTTTTGCTGCACCAAGAAATTGCTACAGCTCCAAATATAAACACAAACCCAGTAGTTGAACGACGAGTATCATAATCTTCTGCAAAGTCAGAATCGCAGTAACCAACCAACTTGCATTCTTCACCTTTCTTGTACAAAAGACCATAATTGATTATACTTTTCACATATCTTAGAAGTCGCTGAACAACCTTCATATGGTGCTTCTTTGGATTATGCATATAGTGACTCATCACATCAATTGCAAAAGAAATATCTGGCTGAGTTTGAGCTAAATAAATTAGACTTTCTACCAATTATCGATACATGCCACATCTTCTAAATCTTTTCCTTCATGTGCACATGTTTTGGCATTTGGTTCAATTAGAGTTGCAATTGGTTTGCAGTTAGCATTCCAAATTTCTTTAACAAGTCTCTGGAATACTTTTACTGATGAAGAAAGATTTCTCCTTGAGTACGATCAACCTCTATACCAAGAAAATGATTAAGCTGTCCAAGTTCTTTCGTATAAAATAGGACAAATAACTTTTCCTTAGTTTGGAGAATTTCTTCTCCATTATTACTAGTTACAATCAAATCATTGACATATACTAGTACTATAGCTAGCTTTCCTCCATCTACTTTAACAAAAAAAATTGAAATCTTTAGATGTAATAAAATAACCACTTTGAGTTAAAAATCAGCAACTTTATCGTACCAGGCCCTTGGTGATTACTTTAATCCATTGGTGATTACAGACATACCTAGGATGTTCTTAATTTTAGAAACTCATTGGCTGATCCATATAAATCTCCCATTCTAGTTCCCTATGTAAAGCGCATGTTTAACATCCATTTGCCATAAATTCCAATCTTTGCTAGGAGCAAGTGCAAGTAAGATTAGCACAGTTGTAAACTTCGCCATTGGACTGAAAGTTTCATCATAGTCCAAACTATTTTCTTGAGAATCCCTGAGCTACCAAATGAGCTTTATGCCTCTCTATCAACCCATCTGTGCGACATTTTATTTTATAAACCCATCTAAATGATATAGGCTTCATATCTTTTGGGTTTGGCACAAGTTCCCAAGTTTGATTTTGTTCTAATGCAGCAATCTCCTCCTTCATCTCTCTATTCCACGCTAAGTCTTTAGATGCTTCTTCAAAGCTTTCTAGTTCTTTTCCAGATTTAGCTTCTACTAATTTTGCATTGGCATATTTGAAATTTTTTCTCCGAATCTGTTCAGACCTTCTTGTTTGAGATTGTGGAGTAGCTGGTACTTCTCTGTTGCTTGACTCACTGCCTTCACATAGTGGCTGGTGAACAACTAATTCCTCAAAATCAATTTCACCTTGTTCAACATTGGCATCTTTAATTATCAAAAATAAGCAATTTCTAACTTATTTTTGGATTAGTTTTCTTCAATAATATCTCCTTTCCCACAAATCACTATGAAGAGGTTTCATCAAATACAACAACCAGTGATGTATAACACTTTCTAGTTGTAGGTTCACAACATTTTCAACCTTTTCTCTGATTATCATAGCCTACAAAAATACATCTAATAGCTTTCTTGTCCATTTTTCTATGCAATTGGCTGGAACAGAAACATAGAGAACACATCCAAATACATGGAAATAACTGACATTAGCCTTCATATTCCATAACTTCTCAAAAGGTGAAAGAAAACTTAACCTTTGTTGAGAAAGTCTATTGATGACATACGCTATCGTCCTCATTGCTTTAGCCCAAAATCTTCTTGGAATATTCTTGACATGTAACATATTGCGACATATTTCTGCTAAATGACTATTTTTCCACTCTACGATGCCATTTTGTTGTGGTATGTAAACACAAGTATATTGATGACAAATTCTGCATTCCCTTAGGTATTAAGTGAATTCATTTGAGTTATATTCCCTTCCATTATCCATTCTTAAATAATGGATTTTCTTGCCACTTCTCTCTCAACTGTTTTATTGAACTCTTTAAATTTATTAAAAGAATCAGATTTTTCTTTCATAAAGAAAATCCAAACATACCTAGAGAAATAATCAATAAAAGTAACCATGTACTTCATTCCGCCATTTGATGATTGCTTAACCAGTCCAACACATCAGAAAGAACCAATTGCGATGGTTTATCATCTTTAAATTTTGACTCTTCAAATGGCAATTGATGAGCTTTACCATATTGGCATCCTGAACAAACGATGTTTGTTCTTACTTCAAGTTGAGGAAGACCCTTGATCATTGACTTCTTCATCATCATACTTAGCTTGTAATAACTTATGTGACCCAATCTAGCATGCCAAATATTAGCAATCTTATTATTTTTCATCTTTTCAACAAATGCAGACTCTGCAGACATCACATAGACTGACTTTAGCCTATGCCCTTTCATAATTGGATTTTCTAAGTTCTTGACATCGTGATATATCCTCACGTCATCAGGACCAAATAGAACATAGTTCCTAGATGTTGTTAATTGTGATACTGAAAGCAAGTTTTTCTTCATACCTGGAGCATGATAGACATTTTGAAGTGACATTTGATTGGCCCCTTGTTGAAGAGAAACTGTCGTTTTACCAATATAAGCTATCGGTAACCTTCAATTACTGGTTATCACCACAACACGGCTACCCGTGTACGCTGATGGATTCTGTAATTTTTTTGTCACCTGTCATATGATTTGCACAACAAGAATCAACGATCCAGTCATTCTCCTGATCAATTGATTCAGATATTATCGTCGTAAGTGCTGAGTCCTTCTCTTCTATAACGAAAAATGCTTCAGCATCCCAAGCATCATCGCTTTTCTCATTTGAATTGGACTAGCATTACTTTCCACCAACTATTTCTTGAACCAACAGACCTTTTCTATATGACCCTTCTTCCTACAATTGTAACACTTTCCGTCGAATCTTTTGTCATTCTTGTGCTACTATGAAACTTCTCTTGTGAAAAAATTTCCATCTCCATGAAATTTTTTCTTCTTGGATCCACTAGTAGTATGATGTTTGATGTTCTTACTTTTCTTAGTATAGAGTGCTTCTTCCTCATTTTTCACCAATAATCCTGCCATTTGCTTTGCCATATCTTCTTGGCCAACAAGTAAGCTTTCAAACTCAACAAGTGATGGCTGATTTGGCCATCCCTATACAATAATAATGAAACCTATGTATTCAGGTCTCAAACCATGGATGATTCTTTTTTTACTCTAGGTTTACCAATTGGCAGTGTTGAATCCAAATTTGAAATTTCACGACATATCCTCTTGACTTTGTGAAAGTACTGGGCAAATGTCATATCACTTTGCTCCGTTGACAATAACTCACTCTCCAAAAGTTGTAACCTTGCATCATTCTTCTTTGAGAAAAGTGTAGCAAGGGTGTCCCAGGCTATTTTTGGTGTTTTTGCATCACGAACATGCTCTAACACATCTTCATCAATTTTTTTTGGGCGCATACATTGCTTTACCTGCTTTGATCTTCCACTTCCGCAATGGTCCATTTGCATCCTCTTGCATGGGTTGTGTAATATCACTTATATTGACAACTTACCAGAGATCTCGGCCTTGCATATAAGACATTATACATGTTGCCCATGTATTATAATTTTGGATATTCAGCTTTTTGACTCTACCAACTACTTGAAGATCATTCATTGTGCTGGCTTGGATACCAAATGTAGAACTCAACACACAGGAAGCTTGTAATGGAGAAGAGCAAATAACAAGAAAGAAAAATAGAGAAGAGAAAGTTTCATTGAATGTTTGCAGAAAAAGGTTTTCTGGATATCTTTTTCATACGTTATTAGCCTTTCTTAAAGGTTTACAGGAATCATATTCCAACTAATTATGCTGATGTTGTACGACTTCAACTCTTTCCTCTAATGTTGTGAAATCTAAGTCTGGGTACTTTTATTTTTTTTATCTGTTGTAATTTTCTTATACTTGTAGGTAGGTCTTCAAATAGTGGATAGTGTATTGCACCTACAAAAAATAACAAATAATTAACTAAAAAAATCTCTGACCTAGTTGCCTTCTCTCATAGTGTACTCTAGTGTATATTTCCCTTCTTCCTTCACTTTTTGTATCTTCCTGACCTCCACACAGAGGCTTGAAAGTATGTGCCACTTATCATCTATAATCATTTTTATTATCAAAGAATCAATTTCTATGATGAGACAGAAATTGATTTCTCACTCAAAATTCTATGCCCCTCTCAATTGCCCTGACTTCTGCACAAAGGTTGTTAGTGTTTGGCGTAGCACTAGTAGTAACCTTTAAATCACTGTTATGATCTCTAACACAGAAGAACCATGAACTTAGGCTAGGGTTTCCCTTAGATAAGTCATCTGTGTTGCATTTGCAAATATCAATTGATGGACACTTCCTATGAATGGCTTTGCAATTGACTCATGAGTTATAATTTCCAAGGAACTAAACCCGTAGAGACCATGTCTTAGGAATATTTGCTATCTAAGGATACTTCATCTTCGCAAACAAATGTAGGTTAAGATCTATGTCATAGTAAAATCTGCTTCTTGGCATAGTACCTCCATTATCACTAGTCTTTCTCCACTTCTAAAATCTACCACAGAATAATTGCATGAGAAACTTTGATCAAAGCCTTCACCTTGTGCATAGTTTTGGTTCTCTAATTTCCACAAAAGGACACCTTATTTCACTTGTCCTATACACTAGCAACAAAAAACCTATTAAGGAAAAGGTGTTTGATAATCTCTTTGTAAGGATTGACATAACATTTGTATTTAGAATCTATAGATATGCCATATCTAGCTATACTTGTTGGAATGTTGGCCACATTCCATGGATAGTGGTTGTAACTTCCATAGCCTCCATGGATGTGGTATGTAACTTCCATGGAAGTTGCAAATACCACTACATCCACTACTCATAAAGTTACATAATCATCCACTAATCCACTACTTTACAACTTCTCCACTACTCCACTTTCCACTAACTTTTTACTAACCACTAACTTTTCCACTACTATTCTTGATGGTAGAATAGCTACAAATAAGTGTATTTCTGGTTAAAGGTCCCCAAGCACAAATCTCTTTTCTTACTCTACACTATCTTAAGTGAGGTTTGAGTGCTTAGAAGACTTATCAGAAAGTGAAAAGCAAACGACGATGGTTCCGACTACATCACCAATAATGGCTGGAGGTATATCAATCTACTATTCTGCCATGCTATTGCTCTATGTTTACTTATATTTGGTATCCGAGCAATTGTTGTATCTCTGCCTTATTGGTTTTTCAAATTTGCAAAAATCATTCAAAAATATATCTTAAATTTTAGATCTTATTTTAAAACTTTTGATGGAACATAATGTTAGATATTTTATGAAAATCTATTTTCAAACAGTCATATGATTTTAAACACTATCTATGGTTGCATGCTAAATTATTGTTTGAGTTGTTGTTTATCTGTTTGACACTACTTTAAGTTTTGATGTCTAAGTGATCTTTATAATTTTGTTTGATTAAGAATTAGCCACAACAATCTTGATTAAATAAAATTATATATATTATTGATCACATAAAATATAGACATTAAATCTAAACAATGTCTAAGTGATCTACAATATTATTTTGATTAAAGAGTAGCCACAACATCTTTAATTGAATAATATTATAAAAGTTGATCACATAAATGAATTTTAGACATTAAATTGTGATTAATCATGCATGAAATAATAACTTAATTTCTTTTTTATTTGAATGATTAATTAAGATAAAATATTAAATACTCTTCATAATTACCCACATGAATTATGAATGAGAGTTCAATAGTTTTATCATAAAGATAGAGTATCATGCTGGTAATACATAATTCTATCATAATGTGTAAATCTAATTTGAATTAAAATTTAGGCCATAGGCAATTTTTATGTTAGTAGATTCAATTTTACTTGCCTCAAATTTATTATGCATGTATATATGTTTTGTAGTTATGCAACCTGCAAATTTCTCTGATATTTGTGATATTTTTGAACTCAATAGTGAAAACTATAAGATCTGGAAGGAGAGAATTCTTCTTCACTTAGGGTGCATAGATATTGATTATGCTATCAGGAAAGATGAACCATCTATTAATGAAATCAGCACTCATGATGAGATTACTCTTCACGAACAATGGGAACGCTCTAACCATTTGAGTGTTATGTTCATCAAGACCAAAATCTTTATTGGTATTCGTGGTTCTATCTAATAGTATAATAATATGAAGGCATTACTGAAATCTATTTGATGAACAATTTCAGTCTTCAGATAAGGCACTTGCCAGCACTTTAATTATGAAATTCTCATCAATGAGGCTCACTAGTGTGAAAGGTGTGTGTGAGCACATCATGAAAATGCAAGATCTAGTGACTCAATTAAAGACTCTTGAGGTTGAAATATTTGAAACTTTTCTTGTGCACTATATTTTGAATACTCTGCCTGCAGAATGGTCCCTTCAAGATCTCTTATAACACACATATAGATAAATGGTCTATTAGTACACTTATCACCATGTGTATTCAAGAGAAAGGTCGACTACTGATGGAAATAGGAGAAAGTGCACTCATAACTATTCAAGGAAAGAAGACCAATTAAGCGAATAAAAAGTGAAAAGAAAAGCCTCTACTTCAAACTGACATTAAAAAAGAATCGAATTGTTGCTTCTGCAAAAAGAAGGGACACACAAGACAAGATTGTGTGAAGTTTCAACAATGGCTTGTTAAGAAAGGTAGTTCAATCTCCTTGCTTTTTGTGAAGCTACTATGATTGATGTTAATAATAAAACATGGTAGATTGATTCTGCTTCTATAATTCATAGTACGAATTTTTTGCAGGATTTAAGAAACCTGCGAAAGCTAGTGGGAGCTGAGCAAAATATCTATTCTGGAAACAAGACATAGTCGCATGTCGCAGCTATTGGAACATGCAATTTATTTCGAAGTAGTGGTTTTGTTTTAGAGTTAGAAAAGACTTTTTATGTTCGAAAATTTTCTCAGAATTTAATTTCAGTATCAAGACTTGTACCATTGAGATACTCCTTTATTTTAGAAGGTGATTCTAAACTATTTTATAAATCTAAACTTATTGTTTTTGGTAAATTGTCTGATAGTCTTTACTCTCTCAATTTACAAAATGATTCCACTCATAATGTTATGCATGTCCAAGATGGCACCAAATGATGTGTTATGCATAAAAATTCCTCTATCTTATGGCATTGGAGATTAGGACATATCTCCATAGATAGAATTAAGAGATTAGTAAATGATAGAGTACTTAATACTTTAGATTTTACTGATTTCGATACTTGTGTGGATTGCATTAAAGGTAAGCAAACTGACAAGTCAAAGAAAAATGCCAAGAGGAGTTCAACCATATTAGAAATAATACATTCAGATATATGTTATCCAGATATGGATACATATGGTCAAAAATATTTTATCACCTTTATAGATGATTACTCACGATATATGTATCTCTACATGCTTCATAATAAGAGTGAAACATTAGAAGCCTTTAAAGAGTTCAAAGCTGAAGTAGAGAAACAATGTGCAAAGTAAATTAAGATTGTGAGAACTGATAGAGGTGGTGAATATTATGGTAGGTATACTGAGGATAGACGAGTACATGGTCTGTTTGCTGAATTTCTTTAACAAAATGGGATTGTTGCTCAATACACCATGTCTGGTTCTCTAGATCAGAATAGTGTAGCAGAAAGAAGAAACTGAACATTATTGGAAATGATGGGTAGTATGTTGAGTAGCTCAAGGCTAACTAAGTCCTTGTGGATTAAATCTCTTAAGACAATAGTATATATATTAAATCAAGTTCAAACCAAGGTTGTTCCAGAAATACCTTTTGAATTGTTTAGAGGTTTAAAACCTAGCTAGACACATATATGCGTATCTAGATGCCCGTCTGAAGTAAGAATCTACAACCCATAGAAAAAAATTGGATCCTAGGACCATTAGTGGATATTTCATTGGATATGCCAAAGTTCTAAAGGATACAAATTTTATTGTCCATCTAACAATACTAGGATTGTGGAATTAAGAAATGCAAAATTTCTTGAGAATGACTTGATTAGTGGGAGTGATCAATTTAACAATACTAAATCTGCAAGAGATCAACCTTCCACTTCAAATCAAAAATTGGTTGTTGTTCATAATTCCTCTCAAGTACAATTTGGAGTTGAACAACCAATCAATAAGATTTCACAAGCTGCTGAAAATATTCCTATAGATGAAGATGTTCAAGTAATTCCTGAAATTCTTGAACAACCAGTTGAACAACATGATCCACAAGAAAATATAAGTGCAACATTAAGAATATCTACTAGAAAAATAAAATCAATAATTTCTAGTGACTTTGTTGTATATTTACAAGAATATGACATTGGAGTCAAAAATATTTTTTTCACAAGCCATGAGTTGTGAAAAGTTTGAAATGTCGTACAATGCCATGAAAAGTAATGAAGTTTGAAATCTTGTGGAGTTGCCTAATTGTTTAAAGCCATTAGATGTAAATGTATCTTTAAAACTAAAAAGGTTTCATTAGGCAACATAGAAGGATATAAAGTAAGACTCGTTGCTAAAGGATTCACTCAAAGGGAAAGAATTAACTACACAGAGACCTTTTCTCCTGTGTCTAATAAGGAGTCCTTGTGTATTCTATTAGCATTAGTAGCTCACTTTGACTTAGAATTACAACAGATGGATGTGAAAATCGAATTTCTAAATGATGATCTAAAGGAGGAGGTTTATATGAAACAACCAATAGGATTCTTCTCTAGTAATGGTGAGCACGTATGCAAGTTAAAGAAATCGATATATGGACTAAAACAAGCCTCCCATTAATGGTATTTAAAGTTTCATAATGTCATCTCTTCATTTGGCTTTGTTGAGAATATTATAAATCAATGTATATACCAGAAGGTTAGTGGAAATAAAATATGTTTCTTGGTTCTATACATGGATGATATCTTACTTGCATCCAAAGACAAATGAATGATACACAACGTGAAACAATTTCTGAATAAAAATTTTGACACGAAAGACTTGGGTGATAACCATGATTGCGACTCAGTAAGTACCCTGGTATCAAACAAAGGGTTTTCCTAGACCAAACTCAATGTTTTGGAGCTAAAAATGCAATCAAAAATTTTAATTTAGGGCACGATTCCTGAGGGTGTTGACTAAGTCAATTATTAATCAGTTTTGGTGGCTAAATTTGTGAACCATGATATAACTACACCAGAGATGCTCCTATCTTAATTCAACCGCTCTGGACTTGATGGAACCAGTTAATAATAGACTTAGTCAACATCCTTGGGAAGCATGTGTCAGATAAAAATTTTGATGGTGTGATTAGCTCCAAAATCTCAAGTTTGGTCTAGCATGACCTTTATTTGATACCATGGTACTTGTTGAGTCATATTCGTTTTTCTAATTTGCATTCTATGTTCTTTCCATCTATCAGGGTTGGGTTACTGATTCATATTTAGTTGGGCGGTTGAGGGTTCACTATCAGTTACTGATCCTTATATCCCTACATCTATATACCCCATGATTGTGTGTGGTGTACCTTCTGGGCTTATGGGGCCCAGTTGGTATATGGGCATAGACACTAGAGCCTTATATCCATGTACAACACCCTTCTTTCACCATGTAAGTTGTGATATGTTTCTACTAGGGTTTTAATGGTTAGTCTCGTGGTACATTATTGGTCCTTCTTAGTAGTCTCTTTTGTTTTTAGTTGGTTGGTTCTTCTAGTTTTTCTCTATCAGGTCTTTAGATGTCACAACCAATAATACTTTTTCTTCACAACCATTGCCTCTCTATCATCTACTTGCCAATTCCAAAGTGCCACCCCACATGGCTTTTCAAATTAGCCCAAGTTATTTGATAGGATTCATTTTTAATATAGTTCAAAGGCTACAGTCTTGTTCCTGTGCTACTGTAAGTTTATTGCAGCCTATCGATAAAAGAGTAAGAAGGTCTTAATAGTAGCTTGTAAACTCAATCAATATTAAAATTCTTCTTCGATAATTGTTTAGCGACATTACATAGTTGTAAATATGCATGGACAACTGTCAGGTTCATGGATAGTGGAGTAAATTGAGACAGTCTATTGTTGGTTTTTGCTTTTTTTTTTTCCTTTACTTGAAGTAGTGTTTGTAAAGTAACAGTCAAATAGATATAATTGTTGTGAGTATTTTCTACATCCTACACTTGGTTCGATTATTGACTTAATTAGTTGTGTTGTTGACTTTCTTAATTTCCTTTTCTTGTCCTCCCTGCCCCCTGCATATTATTCATATCTTATTGGTTTTGTAGATGCTGAATATTCTTGATATTACTAGTATGTATATGTATGTGTATGTGTATGTATATATATCTGAGTATGTACTTGAGTCTATAATGGCTAAGTGCAAATGACAGATTCTGTGTAGGTCATCATTGTGTTATAGGTATTTTGCTAGTACTACTATGTTTAGTGATTCAGGATAGGTAACTTAGGTTGGGTTGGCTTGAGGTTAGGTCATGACACCGAAGGAGACACTCAGGAAATATTTCAAACTATTTGGCCACATAATGGGTCATAACATACAAAGTCGAACCTCGATCAAGCAAAGCATAATAATCAAAATAGTAGGATCCAAGCAAACTAGTGGTAACATCTGGTGAGTTTTCCTAATCCTAGCGACTAGCCATGGCATACAGGTAGTTTATGCTTAGATATACACCTTATATAGCACCTTTATCGTTAGCTTAGGTCGATAGTGCTGCCAAAGAAGATTGGGCCTTGCTATCTCTCTCCTATGATCTCAACATTAAACATTTCTTCTGCATATGGTATGTCTGATCACCCTTATTGTATCCATTATTCACCTCTCAACACTCCCCTATTTGAAGGTTACCACACTTTCCATAAGACAACTTCCCCATAATCCTTGAGTCACATTTCCTCGAGATTAGGAAACTTGAGCTTAGAAACTTGGGTGACTCTGTGATTTTTGGTCATATATGTTGCGTTGTGCTGGTGCAGTCATTATGGATGGTCCATAGCTCGAAAACCTCTTATGGACAAAAGAGGTTCCCCCCTTACGTTGCTTATGCTAGCTATGCTCATTTTCAACTGACTTGGGTTTCATGCTTATACATTCCTCCCCATCTTTTTTTTTATTTTCCTCTTTAACTTATTATGCATATAACATGAGTCTGGTGATGTCCATGTTGAAATCCGCAATGACACCTTACACTTCTTCTTTATATGTTTGCCCAAGCTTAAGACAAAATTCCTCATCTTGGACCACATATTAAGAATCATCTTGGGAGCGTACTTGGATATATAAATAAACTTGAGGGCATATTATTTAACAATTATCCTCTCTTTATTAAGATTTACAATCTCCTTAACCTTTACTTCTCTCAACTCCCTAGCACAGAAATAATCAAGGAAGACATTCTCTAATTTATTCCACATTGCAAATGCAGAATGGTAACCTTGACGTTCCTCCTATTGGTTAAACCAAATATTTGCTATATCTTTCAACCATTAAGAAGCAAGTTCAACCCTCTCAACCTCGTTAGCACGCATAGCTCACAGAACTCCACATCTCATTAATGAAATTTCGAGAGGCCTCCTCAACTTTAGACCTAGCGAAGACTAGTGGATTCATCCTTAAGAAGTTTCTAAGGTTTGCTGTAGCTGTAACTTCGTGAGCATGGCAACGTCTCCTTTGAGATTAGCATCTAAAGTAGCAGTAGGTTGAGCAGTCAGTGTCTAAGGAGCCCTATTGGACATGAAGGTCGGCCCCAACCTCTTGTCCCTATCTAAGGAGACACCTCTGGTGGGGGCATCTTAATATTTGAAGCTGAAGCATTCTTTTTTCTGGTAGTCTGCTTAGGAGGTACAATCTGCAAATGTGTAATGCATGAGCTAGGTGGGAATATTAATAGAAAAACTCTATTGCACGAAGTTAGGTTGGAAAGTAAGTTATACAATTCCTAATGTATGATAGCCTCACGATTATAAGTGTGGTGCACGATATACCTATAAACAAGCTCTACTAGACATGGATTTATAGTCACTTTAGGAATCTTGAACTCAGTGCATTGATACCAATTATTTAACACCTAGGAGGGTACTGTAGATGTGGCAGATGTGAGTGGCATTCAAAAACTATTGTTAGTCCCCAAGCAAACTACTTGGCTCAAATCAATTATTTAATAATAGCATAAGATACTGACAAGAATAAGAGAACATTTTAGTGGACTAATTAATTTGTAACTATTAAAATAAAATGTTTTTAAAAACTAACAATTTGAAATAACACACTATAACAAGAATATGTTTAGAGAACAAATCAAAGAAAACCAAAACATCAATTCTAATCCATCATCATCTATGAAGAATCTCTTTCTAAATATCTAGGTGGTGCCAAAACATGTTTATGGTTACCTTAAAGAAACAAAAAAAAATTGCTAAACTTCTAAAAGAAGCATAAATGGATCCTTTAAGTGTATGAAGGTCTCACCATAGTTTTTGGGATGAATAAAACATCGATGGAGCTCCTGATGATGATCTCTAGCATCTATATCTGCATTATAAAATACTGTAGTTTCTAATGGCATCAGCACATGAAATGTATAGTTGCAAGCTAGCATGAATATAACAATCTCAAGATTTACTCAACTCAGATAAACTCAACTCAGATAACCTAACTCAATGAACTAACACAAGTCTGAAGTAAACAATGTGTTAGAAAAGCTCATTCATGAGGGGGTTAGACTAATCATTCAGAGTACTAGCATATCCTATTTAGAAGTTTCTCTAACCGACAACCATCACCTATGAGTTGGTAATGATACAATGAAATGATGTAGTTATCACATCCGTCCAATACTTTGCCAAGGTAAAGGATGAATCACAATCATTAAATCCACAATCAAGTCAAGTCATTTTTTTGGGAAAGAAATATCCAACTTTAATGGTTCAATCCCCGCCTATGATGCTCTCACTCAATTCGGTGTTCGATACTCCTTCAAGACTCAATATGCTCATAAAACTCCAAAATAATTAGTTCAATGAAGTCATCATTAGTCACATTGGACTCTTATCAATTCTACATGTTGTCACAATCAACTCATTTAACTAATCATGATTTCAATTCATTCCCATCCTTCAAGAGCAATGTAAATTTGTATATTTGTTTGACATTAATTTATATTCAATTTCTCTTGTGAAATTTAGTACATAGAAAGGAAGGACCTTCAAACACTATTCAGATTACATTCATATCCATCTCATTCTCCTTAAAGATAGTCATAATTCATGCTTTCCAACTAAATCTATACATAGAATTACTAATTCATAAATAATATTTAATTCGGGTGAATGTAAAAAAAGGCATAAATATTTAATTTGGGTTTATGTAAAAAAAAACACAAAAATAATTACTCAAACTTCAACTCAACTCTATCAAACGAGAAGTAGGGCATATGAATGAACTCAATTTATTGTTTAGTTAGCCTTACATACCCGGAATAGAGATTAAGCACTCAAAAGCAGTTGAACTGGCTTGTTCCTCTTGAACCCTAGTCTCTTGTTTTCTCCCAATTCACCATTCTCAAAGGCTAAGTGTGTTAATGATAAATAACATTTAGGAACTACTATAAGGTCAATTGCAACATCAAATTTATATGGGTTAGGTGTAGGGGAGGTGGGAAAAAGACCAAAATACCTTTAATTAAAATGTTAAAATAGGGTCAAAATTTGGCCTTCCATGAAATAGTCTGCGACGAAATACTCCCCCAAAGTACATTTTTTTAACAATTTTGCGTTGGTTATGTCTTGAACCAAGATTTACAAGGTTCACAATGCAGACTGGTTTGGTTAAGCAATTTTTTGATAAAATATTATCTTCTAAATTCTATCAGACCCAAGTCTGCTACATTAGTCTGCGGAGAGCTAAGTCATCTGATAGAACATCGAAGCAAAACTAAAGCCTATCAACTCCAAAATACATACATTTGAATGCAATAATCTAAGCATAGTATAAGGCAAAATATTGTCAAATTAATGACAGAGATCAAGCATCACACAAGCCACATGGTAAGAACACTAAATATAAAAGAAAAAGATTTGAGTAGTACCTAAAATACCTAAAACCAAAAAAAGCCTAAGACATAGACTCTAGATAATTTAGCATGATCAAAACTATCTGCCCTCAAATTCACATGAATAAACATATAATTACATATTCATGCTCAATCTAAGGAACGAAAAGCCATAGCCTTCCTTAAAGCAGATCTCTCATGCTTTAACTCATGTTTTTAGAGCTTTTCTCTTCCAAACAACCACTAAATGTTGCCACATTATCAAACATAGGATCACAACATTAATACATTCATTTTGACACTAAAGCACAAAAAATAGAGATGAACTAAAATTGGAGTCCAAAATAGAAATGTGTGACACGTGAATAAGATCTTGAATTGACTACATAAATTGGCCCTAAAAATTCTCCCAAAATATATGTTCCAAAATTGTACAACATTCGACACTTCAAATTGCCCAAAATATTATCTCAAATCGATGATCCCAGATACTTTTTGAATATTGCTATGCATTCCCTCGACCACTCTAAATACACAGGCTTGTAATCACAAAAATTGGGGGTTTAGAACTTATGTCATCGGTTTTTGAACTTATGAGATGAAGGCTGGTCATATCTATCTATTAAATAAAAGACTAGATCCATTTGACCTTCACAAATGTGCAAAAGTAGCCTGCATCATTGAGGGTCATTATCATGCCCCGGGAGGGTACTGATGAGTCATCAAAATATGACTCTTTTTAATGCTTTAAACAAAGGATTTTTGCTCGCTCATAAGAAAAAATTTTATTTTTATTTTTTTGGTATTTTTTAGAAAAAGACTAAGGCATGGAGAAATGAGATTATGATAGAAAAAGGATGAAAAAAAGCGCAAAGAGGAGCAAAAATAGAACCAAGTGTAGGCACACAAGGGCCTACACGGCTCGTTTACATCTATAGAGACCGTGAGGCCTATCGTGGCCTCACACTTGGCTGCTGGCAGTGGCTATTCGGCGAATGCAAGTCCCATGGCATGTGTCACGAATAGTGGGATGTCAAACGATCATCATGATGCTCATTAAAGTGATGTGAAGGTGTAGTCCATCGAACGTTAAAAGATTTTGGACAAGTAGCACAAGACGGCACATCTCACAGGTCGTTTGGAGTATGACGGGCCATCCCAAGTCCTGTTTAGGTGATGTGAAGGTGAAACCATCAAAAAACAAGCAAAACAGTCTAAGTGAAGCCAGATGGAGCATTATACGACTGTGTGAACAACCACGATCCGTGATATTGAGGCTTGTGGAAGACGTGAGTGAGAAATTGACTGAGGTGCATTAGATGGTCTGTTTTACGAATCATTCAGACTCACATGGCCCATCCAATAGCATGTGGATAGCAGTGCAACTTTGGAGCAAAGTATGACTAGACAGACTGTTACACAGCCAGTCTAATGTCTCATGGACCGTTTAGTGGCCCGTTACCATGCCGACAGATTTTTCCTATTTTAATTTGGATTAGGTTTTCTTTATATACAAATAGTTATTTTATTTTACTTTTTAGAGAGTCTTGGACAACTAGAGATAGAAAATATTGAGAATTATTATTTTCTTAGAGATTTCATAAGCTTTTGGGATTTTGCTTATCGAATTCAAGATTGTAACTTATGGATTCATCGATTCTTCAATAGTAAGTCATTTATTATGAATTCCTTTTATCCTTGTGAGTTTTTATTTCTTGAATATGTTAGGCTAAACCTACAACTAGGGTTGTGGGAACCATGACAAATTAATAAGATAGGCGAATAAGGGGTAATTCTTAGGAGTGATTAGCGTATTTATCGTAGTAATCTTTATTATAATTTCTTCCTTGATGAGTCAATGCATTAGGGTAAGCCTTTATTATTTGCATGCCCGAAAGGGATGTTTTGATTAGGAAAAGAGTTCTATGATGGAAATTCAGAGTTTTAACCTAGTCTAAGTACTAGATACCGAAAGGTGATAGTATTCTAGGATTGACAACAAGGGTTAGTACGTATACATTTTGAGACCGAAAGGTGATGACTGATATACATCTAAGAGGGACCGAGAGGTTAATTAGATGTTACATAACTTGTTAAATCTAATATACGTAATCATGAATGAGTTTACCACTAGATTCGACTATTGCATTAGATGTCATGGGGAACACAATCCTAGCCTAACATAAATTATTTGAAATCTAGTCATTCTTGCACTCATTTATTACTGTAATTTAATAAATTAGTTTGAAAAACCAAAAAACCCCATATTTACTTTATGCATTTTTTTTTCGGAATAAATATTACATCTGAAAATGGTGCTAATAGATATATTACCACGCATTCCCTATGGGATTGACCTCAACTATGGTTGAGTATGGTTGAGTTCTATACTTGATCAACGACCACTTTACTATTCCATCTGGAGTATAAATTTGGGCGTATCAAATTTTGGCGCCATTGCCAGGAATACGACGAAGTAATAGTCTATTAGTTTCTATTTTCAGTTTTTAATACTAGTCCATAATTTTTTTTCCATTAATCGTGGATGGACCCAAAGATTCACTATTTTTTGGCTTTGGGGTATGATGGAATAAAGCAAAATAGCTCTTTAAACTGTCTGTGCTTCTTTCAATTGTGAAGTAGCAGTTAGTCAATGCAACTTTCGACGCTCATCATGGGTCATCTGGAAACAGTCGCGCTATGTTTTTAAACATAGGGGTCAGGCTGCGTACACCCGACCCCCCCTTACCCCGCAATGGGCGGGAGCCTTTGAGGCATTGGGGTAATGTTGTTGTTGTAATACTAGTCCATAATTTTACTTTTGTCTCTTTTTTTTGTTTCTTGGTAGGGATCCTGCGTTACATGCCAAACACCTGAAGCAAGAGTGAAGCACTTGTTGCCTATGACCCCGAGCTTACTAAATCAATCCGCAGAATGAATGCCTAAGAACGTGAAGTAGCTAGACTGAAAGAGTTGGCTGTGAACCCTGCAGGTAGGTGAAATGGGTTTGGGTGACGATGACAATTCTTGAAATGAGGTACCACCGATAGCGCCACTTAGACAGGTGCCGCTGCCCGTTGTTACAGCCCACGTGCCTTGGCCGCCCCAAGCAATGAACGATGACGATGAGGGTGGTAAAACCACTAGGGAAATTGTATTTCCCCCACTGCCCGTGGGTCTTAAGTTCACTATTACTAGCAATATGCTGTAGATGCTACTGGTGAAAGGGTTGTTCAGCGGAGCAGCAATAGAGGATGAAAATCAGCATATCCTCAACTCTCTGGTGATAAGCCAATCGTCTGAGATTCCTGAGGTCAGTCAGCAAGTAATTAGGTTGTAGTTATTCCTATTATCTCTTTCTGGTGAGGCAACTAAGTGGCTGAATGAGCTTCCACATTATTCTATCAACACTTTGGGAGAGTTAAAGGAGGTATTCTTGGAAAGTTTCTTCCCTACAGCAAGACAGTTGAAAATCACAGACGACATCGGGTCTCATAAGCAACTGTTGAATGTAGCATTATATGAGACTTAGGAGAGATTCAGGCAGAAGCTTAAGTAGTGCCCCGATCATCTCCTAAAACTACTGGAGAAGTATGCAAAGTTCCACTTTAATGATAGCTGCAAGCATGCCTTTGAGACTCTGAAGAAAAAGCTAATTTTCGCTCCTGTGGTGGTTGCACATGACTAGACTGCCCCGTTTGAGGAGATGTGTGATGCAAGCAGCATTATTGTAGGTGTTGTGCTCTTATAAAATCACAATAAGATTTTCCACCCTATATATTATGCTAGCAAGATTTTCAATGATGCTTAAAAGAATTATAAAGTGACTAAGTAGGAATTAGTAGTTGTGGTATATGCATTTGATAAGTTCCGAGCATACTTATTGGGCACCAAATCAATAGTGCACACCAACCATGCGGCTTTGAGATATTTCATGGTAAATAAAGATGCTAATCCACGGTTGATCATATGGGTTCTACTACTACAGGAGTTTGACTTCGAGTTCCTAGACAGAAGAGGATCTGAGAACCAAGTAGCAGACTACTTGTTCAGATTAGAGGATGAGTCACAACTGAAGGATTGGTTGAACATCGATGATTCCTTTCCTGATGAGCAAGTATTGGTAAATTCTGTTGACCTCATTTCTTGGTTTGCTAATTTTGCTAACATTCTAGTGAGTGATATTATGGCAGAGGGCCTTAACCCTCACCAGAGAAAAAATTTTCTTTTTTAGGTGCGCCGGTACTTCTGGGATGACCCACTTGTTTAGAGCATGTGTAATGGGGTTATTAGGTGGTGCATCTGGAGGCAGAGATATTAAGTATAATAGAGGCTTGTCACTCATCCGCAGTGGGGGGTCATCATGATGGGGCTAAAACGGCGAAGAAGATTCTCCAATATGGGTAGTACTGGTCCACCATTTATAAAGATGCCCATGACGTAGTGCTTGGGTACGATGAATGCCAATGATAGGTCAACCTGTCGAAGTACCAAGGGTTGCCCATGACCCTGATTCTTGAGGTAAAAATTTTTGACATCTGGGGCATTAACTTCATGGGCCCATTTGTGAGTTCTTATGGAATAGAGTACATCCTAGTAGAGGTGGACTGCATCTCAAAATAGGTGGAGGTGGTGGCATTACGAAATAGAGAGAGCAAGAGTGTTGTCCAATTTTTGAGGTGGAATATCTTTTCCAAATTTGGGACATCAAAACTATCATTGGTGACAGGGGTTCTCACTTCTGTAGTAAGGTTTTTTATGTGGCGCAAGCAAAATATGGAGTACGATAGCATAAGGTTGCCATACCTTATCACCTTCAGACTAGTGGACAGGTTTAAGTGTCAAATAGAGAGAGAAAGGAAATCTGACCAAGTCTGTGAATATTACTCGAATGAATTACGTGAGGAAGATGGACGATGCATTTTGGGCCTACAGGAAAGCTTACAAGACACCCATTGGTATCTCCATATTAGTTGATGTTTGGTAAAGCCTGTCATCTGCCTGTGGAGTTAAAGAACAAAGCACTTTGGGCTTTGAAGAAGCTCAACATGAATTGTGAGGAGGTTGCTGACTTGAGACTTGACCAGCTCAATTAGTTGGATGAGTTTCACCTCCACACGTATGATAGTGCAGCGCTGTGCAAATAGAGGATGAAGGTCCTGCATGACAAGCATACTGCCAAATGGAGCTTTCGTGTTGGTGACAAGGTCTTGCTGTACAATTCCAGGTTGAGACTCTTCTTAGGTAAACTCAGGTCAAGGTGGTCTGGCCCGTACACGATTAGCCAGGTCTTTCCCCATGGTGAAATTGAACTAAGAGTAGAAAATAGGTATAAGTTCAAGGTGAATGGGCAAAGAGTGAAGCAATATATGGGTGTAGCGGAAGAAGCCTTGCTTGAATTATAAAGTCTAAGGCCTTGCTCCTTGACAAAGTCTGAGTAGTCGACATAATACGTCATGCCGCGATATTAAATCAAGCGCTCTATGGGAGGCAACCCATGCATTGTGATTATAAAAGAAAATATTTTAATTTATATGTCACGCATTTCTTGTTTGTGATTTGTGTTTTTAGGGGAATATAGGTACTATTTGGAAGTTCATGAGTACATCTATGGGTGAGGACATCACTTAAGGCCAAAATAGCCAAGAATCTGCTTGAATTAAGCCACATGTTCACCCACACAGGACGTCTAGAAGTCAATGGACCATTGACTAGTCCATGTGAAGTGGGCACACTTGCCCCAGCTTATGCAAATTGCATAAGTGTCGACACACGGCTTGGTAGACAGACTGTTGGAGCTTTAACGGGCCATTATCTGAGTTGTCAGGCTTTCGTGCATGGGAGACTGGTAACTTCACCTAGAAAATCATAAAAAGACATGAAGTGAGGATCAATGATTGACCAAATAGATCGTGATGCATGTCAAGACCCGTGAGGACATCTGTGGAGGTGACATTGATGAAGGACAAAGCATTGCGTGCTTATTTGATCAAGTATGGTAGGGCAGATGGTCCAAATGGACCATGCAAGGTGTTATGCTTTGTTTGACGAGCCATTATGAAGCACATGCAGAAAATAGCTCTAAGTGTTAATAGGCAGACCACGAAATAGATTGTACACTTGTCATGGGCTGTTAAGCCACTCGTGGAGGTCCCGTCACACAGTGTCAAATCAGATAAGTGCTAATATTTTCCAAGTAAGGTGAGATGGGTGGTCCAAATAGACTATTCCACATGGAACGATCCATGTGCCCGTCCATGTAAGGTATTTTAAATACCCTTATTTGGTCCCGACAACCCACTTCAAGATCTCTATTCTCTCTCTACTCTCACGTCTCTCTTTTTTTTCTCACCTTCCTTCTTAAAACCCAAACAAATCACTATCTTATTTGTGACTATTCATGAGTTAATCACACAATTTGTAGCTTAATCCAAGTATGGGTCTCAAGTGTTTCTAAGACGATCATCTTCTTCATTGCTATTCATCAAGTAAGAACTAAATGCTCTATCTTCAAATGTTGATTTTGATACTTGCATGTGCAGATCTTGTTCAAAGATTATTTCTTTTGTGTTTTAATGCTTTATAATTCATGTTAATGATGTTGGGTCTGTATGTAGTGGTGAAAACCACCATTGTTGAGTTCGTAAGATCCTAACTATGAAAGTGATGATTTTGGGTGATTTTTGACATGATTTTTGGGGAAATTACTTTATATATGCTATTGTGTTGGTTGAATCATAATTGAGTGGGGTGAAAATACATGAATTTGTTGTATGAGCATGATAAGTCACAAATTGGTCCAACAGGTGTTGGATGACTACTTACACGACTTATGGCACATTTCATGGACTGTGTAATGGCTCATGTCGCGCCGTCTATCAAGCCTCATGGCCAAGTCCACCCTGATGGGTCCTTTCACAGATCATGTCTTGTTACACAGGCCGTGTAGGGTCCCATTGACCCTGCTCCACCTGTGTTGTTTTACATTGGTTGTTTTTAAGTTTTACTTTGTATATGTTCTTAAGTGCAATAAACCTACGATAGATCGGGTAACACCATTCTTAAGGGTTATTGTCACTTTTATGGCAAAAGGAAAGTCTGATTACCCATTAGTACATCACCTGCATGTGCAATAATTTCTAACAATGTGTATTCCTTTGTGGCCCTTGCAGGTACTATTAGTCCATGACGCAGCTTAGTCAGATGCAGTGATAGGGACGAGCCTGGGATACGCATCCATGACTCCCCAATTGTATCATCTAACTATCAAGCTAGGAGTTACTCAGGTGATGACTTCTCAATGTCGGTTAAAAGTTTGCTATAAAGGCAATGTTTGCCCCCACTCTCCTCATGCTACGCAGGCCCGTGCATCAGGCCATCACAGAGCTCCCCAGTCTGAAGAGGGGGCCTCTTTCACATGAGTTGAGGAGGAGGCAACTACCCCAAAATAGGAGAACACTTCAAACCAGGATGAGCAGGAGCAAACCCAAAGGCTGAGGGTCATGATAATAAAGAGCAGGCAAATGAGGTCAAACTTTGGGATAGTGATAATGAGGCCATTCATTTTGTAGTCTCCCAAACGATAGACCCTGAAATGGCCAGAGCACTTATTGTCTTTCTGAGGGTTCGGTGGACTATCCCAGGCGCTAAAAATATCTACAATAACGGACTTACTAAAGGTTTCGGAGTGTTAAAACAGTGACTAATCCTTTTGAAGGTTCGAGTAATCATTGACCAACTTGACAGAGTTCCAAAAATCAAAGATACTTTTAACTCTTATAAGTTGGTTGGATGGCACAACCACCAGGGTACTATAGGCTCACTATTGTTAAATAGTTCTATTCCAACTATGTTGCTAGTCTACTGAACTTGATGCAGGGTACCCAATTAAGAAAGGTAAAGATACAGGACACCCTTACTAATTCCCTAAGGTCACATGTAATAGTGCATGGTACATGAGTGAATATATCAGAAACTACCATCAATCGATTCCTATTTGGGCTAGACTACCAAGCTCCTTCAGATGCCCAGTTTATGGATATACACATGCAGATTATGGATGCGGTACGGATGTTAGATTTGTCATCTAGGGCTGCACTATTAGGATGGATCGCGGAGTGAATAGCCATTCAGTGCGGGGAGGCGCCTTGGCTTACAGACCCCAAGTGACCTATCGCCAAAGCATCATTGACATTTGCTACAAAATTTTGGTGGTCCGTGGTGCAGGTCTGGTTGCGGCCCCATAGGAAATGATAACCTACTCCATCCTTCGCATACTTCTCTTATAGTATGCTTGATATCTAGATTCAGAGTAAATGTGGGCTAAATTATTTCTTTCAAGATACGGGACTAAGCTTTATCTGAGAGAGTTGGCATGCCCTACCCATGCTTGGTTCATGCTCTTTGCAAATAGGTTGTTGTTCCTACTACTCATTTTTTGGACAAGAAGATAGCTCCCAAGGGCATAGATACATTGCCCTAATTAAGGATGTCTAAAACCCTCTCATAAGGAGCAGAACACATTCATTAAGGGGCCGACAAACTTCCCATCTACACCTCCACAGCAACCCTTGCCATTTAAGGGCTACACCACTGCCCCACATCAAGCATGGCTTCTAAGCAGCCCGAGGGCAGTGGTGCAGCTCCTCCAATTCAGCAAGGGTATGTATATGTACCCTACGAGTTTTTGGCTAGATTGGTATCGGACCAGCAATAGACACGCGCTATTATTGACCAAATTGTAGAGATGATTCCGCAGGTGGTCCAGTCTCATTCGCAGCGGGTGGTAGACCAATGTAACAAAGCCCTTCTGAGCTGAATCAGCACCCTATAGAGCTAAGTCAACATGTTGGAGGTATACTTCCATAGCATGTTAGGAGTATGACTGGGGATGAAATAAAGGATCTGGTACAGACAGTGAATGGTATGAATGCTCATATTGCTAAGTTCATTGCATAGTACTAGGCCTCTGCATCGGCCCTGGCTCTAGAGTCGTAGATAAACTTATTCAATGTCCCTGTAGTGCTTATTCTGTATGAGATATAGGGTTTTCCACCAGCCCTATCTGAGGCATCTATGCCACCCACTGAGCAGCTCAGGAGGAAGGACAAAGGTAAGCAATGCGATTACCAAAGGAGTCCTCCTCATTACCTATAGAAGGAAGAAAACCGGCAGATATGAAAAAATGCTAAGGCCTAGCGCTAAGAAGCAGCTGAACGAGCAAAATGAGAGTGGCTGGCCATAGAGGCGACATGGACAGGAGCCTCTGGTAGCACCTTTGGATCGAGTGTACATATGCTGATGATGATACCTAGGAGGGTCTGGTCCAACCAACACTACTAACACCTAGGGCATCCCAAGTATGCTCTATCACCTATTTGTTCATTAATTTGTGTTATAGTGTAGTGAGGGCACTACACTGTCTTTTTGGAGGGGATGGGACATCCTGCCACTTGAGAGTTTTTCTTGCCATGTTTCTTTTCTCTCAAGTTATTTTCTAGTAGAACTGGCATGTTTAGGTCATATTGTTGGTGTAAACATAAGTGTTTATAGAAGTCTAGTGTAGTCCTTGTGTTGATCTTTGTGATGTTCCATGTTAACAATGCTAATACATGTGTTTGGATCTCATGCTGACTAACTAGCATGATTGTGGTAACTATTATATGTGTATGGTTGGTATTTTGATGAATGAAGTAAGCCTATGTGATTTAGTACCAACTAGTGTAGAAGATGTGCCATGTGTGTGTGAGCTAATTGCATAATTTCATCGATGCACTTGTAAGATAGAACTTGCCTGGTTAGTCCCACTGAAATAATTAAATGACTGGATTAGGAGGGGATCATAGGCCATTGTTGTTGAATAGTCGATTAGCCAAGAAAAATTGACCAACCAAAAAAAATTGTCCGGTCAAACCAAAAGTTCAGCCTAGATGGACCTTTTCTTTATAATCACCCAAAATTCACCTCCCAATCTATCTGTTCATCTCTGTTTTGGCCCTAGTCTCTCCAAGGATACTGTGAACCTCCACCTAGGGCAAAAGCGTAAGTTGAAGGTGGCTTATGTTGTCCCTGGTCCTTTAGAGAGATATTGCGAACGTCAACCCAAGCCAAAGACTTAAGTTGAGGGTGGCTAGTGCAGGGAGAGCAGAAACATGAATATGTAAAAGAATAAAGTGATAAAAGGAGAAAAATAAATGGGTTGGGACTGTTAGCAAAGCAATGACCGAAAAAGAAAAAGAATAAAATGAGTGCATGAGCACGAAAATCACTTCCTAGACTATAAAAAGTACGAAACATAGGGGCAAGCAAAGTTGGTTACCAAAAAAGCAAATGGTTGAGGCAAAGTAAGTGCTTGGGAGAGGCCGTTCAGTCACTTTAATCATAAATATACCTCACTCGAGCCCAAGCCAGCGTTACAAGCCAAAAAAGTCCTAATATGACCCTAAAAAGGCCATTCAAGAGTTAAGGTGGTGAAATAAGGGCAAGTTTATGATCGATACGTGTGTGTCCACTGGAAGTCATTTCTGAGAGTAAGTGACTACATTCCAGTCTTTGTTTTACATGCTTGTGTTTAGGGTGAGACCTCTTTGTGGTGAGGGAACTATCTTTTGCATTAATCGATTGCTAACTTAACTGGGTTCTCTTTGTTCCTGATCATATGTGAACTGACCATGCATGCATGATGTTTGTGTTAATCTTTGTGGGTACATTTGGGGTGTGAGCACATTCTTAAACTTGTTAGCAAGACATATGTATTGAAAATTATGGGGGCGATCCATATTCTGAGTGAGCACTGGTGTTAATGCGTTGTTTGGTTGAGTCATTGTTACTTGAGGACAAGCAATCATTCTAAGTTGAGGGTGTAGATGAGTTATAGAAATATGACTCTTTTTAACACTTTTAAACAAAGAATTTTTGTGCGTTCTCAAGCAAATTTGTTATTTTGATCTTCATTTCTTGGTGTTTCTCAGGAAAAAGACTAAGGCATAGAGAAATAAGAGTACGATAGAAAAAGGATGAAAAAGAGGGCAAAAAGGAGGAAAAATGGAACCAATTGTGGTCACATGGAGGCCTACACGGATCCTATACATCCACACGGACCATAAGGCACATCGTAGCCTCACACTTATCTACTAGCATTAGCTATTTGGCTAAGGCAAGTCCCACGACATGTGCCACAGACTGTGGGATCTCAAATGAATCATCATGATGCTCGTCAAAGTGACGTAAAGAGGTAGTCCATTAAAAGTTGCAAGATTTTGGTGAAGTGGCATGAGACGGCATGTCTCACAGTCCATTTAGAGTATGAGGGCTGTCCCAAGTCCCATTTAGGTGACATGAAGGTGACACCATTGAAAAGCAAGCAAAATAGTCTAAGTGGAGCCAGACGGTGTGTTACATGGACCGTGTGACCAACCACGGTCCGTGACATTAAGGCTTGTGAAAGACGTGAGTGAGAAATTGACTAAGGAGCATCGATGGTAAGTTTCACTATTCGTTTAGATTCGCACAACCCGTTCAGAGGCACATGGAGCTGCAGTGGACTTTTGGAGCGAAGTACGACTAGATCGACCATTACACGATCTGTCCAACGTCTCATGGGCCTTTTAGTGTCCCGTTGCCATGAACATGATTGATGGGAATCTCTTTCAACCAAAACTCACATTTTCATATTTGGCATATAACTTCTCCTCCCTCAATTTTTGTAGAACCACCCACAAATAACTCTCATACTCCTCCTCACTATGAGAATAGATTAAGATACCATCAATGAAAACCACCATAAACAAATCAAGGTAGGGTTTGAAGACCCTATTCATTAGGTCCATGAAGATAGTCGGAGTATTAGTCAACCCAAAAGACATAACCACGAATTCATAGTGCCCATACCTAGTCCAGAAGGCTGTCTTAGGAATGTCACACTCCCTTGCCTTCACTTAGTTATACCCAGAGCGAAGATCAATCTTAGATAAGTGACTAGCCCCTTGAAATTGGTCAATAAGATCGTCAAGCCTTGGTAGAGGGTACTTATATTTGATGGTGACTCTATTAAGTTGTTGGTAATCAATACACATTCTAAGGGAACCATTTTTCTTCTTGACAAAGAACACCGGAGCACCCCAAGGTGATTGGCTAGGCCTAACAAAAGCCTTATACAACAAATCCTTTAATTGCTCTTTTAACTTCCTTAACTACACCAAGGCCATATAGTAAGGAGGAATAGAAATAGGTTGAGTGTCAGGAAGGAGATCTATGCCAAAATCTATTTTTCTTTCGGGAGGAACACTAGGAAACTCAGTAGGGAAGACATATAGGAACTCATTAACCACAGGAACTGACTCTATCAGAATAACTTTAGACTCCACATCCCTAACCCTCACAAGAAGATAGATACACCCCGTAAAGATCAACCTTTGGGCCTTAATGTAAGAGATAAAAATACGTTTGACCACAACATCATGACTCTCCCACTCAAGAAAGGGTTCATTTGGGAATTAGAATTTGACCCTACGGGTTCTACAATCAATAGAGGCATAATATTTATGCAACCAATCCATCCCAAGAATGATATCAAAATCCACCATATCCAACTCAACAAGATCGCAAGGTAATATTTTATGCAAAATGCAAACGGGACAATTCCTATAGACCTTTCTAGCAACAATAGATGCACCAATTGTAGTAGACGCCTTATAAAACTCACACAATAATTTGGGATCAACATGAAACTTTCTGGCAACAAAAAGAGTAATAAAAGAAAGAGTGTCACCTAGGTCTATCAATGTATGCACATCAAAATCAAAAACTCTTAACATACCGGTGATGACATTGGGCACCTTATCTTTCCCTTGCCTCCCTTGAAAAGCGTAGAACAGATTGTGCATTAGGTCACCACCTTGTTGGACTCCTCTTCCTAAAGGAACCTTATTTGCATCCTGGGCATGTGGGCGAACATCGTTACCCTTGTTTTGATTACGAGTACAATCAACCTTCTTGTGAACCATTTCTCCACAACTATAGCAAGCATTAGTGTCCTTCATACATGGGCCACCATGGCCATCACCATATTTGGTACACATAGCATTAGTCACCACACCACCATCACCTTGGGCCCTTGGGTAGTCATTGGCAAACCTTTTATTAGGAGTATAAGAAGACCCTTGGCCTTGATGAAACCGGCCACCCTTAGGACCTTGGAATTTACCATCAAAATGGGCCCTTTTGGCCTCATCACTTCTCTTCTTTCTCAACTTCTCCCCCTCCAATTGTTCAACATAAGTCATAAGGCAGGACAAGTCCATGTCACTAATCAACATAGTGGCACGACACTCCTCATTAACCAAATAGGACACCCCCATCACAAACCTATTCATCCTAGACCTCAGGTCGGCAACCAAGTGTGCAACATATTTAGAGAGTTGGTTGAAATTAAGGGCATACTCCCTCACACTCATTGATCTTTGTTTCAAATTCATGAACTCCATCATTACGACCTCCCTAAGCTCAAGAGGGAAGAACCGATTGAGGAAAGCCACCTTAAACTCCTCCAAAGGATCACATTGTTATTTCCCTTCTCCTCCTTCCATTGCGTGTACCATATTTGGGACACCCCCTTAAGTTGGTGCCACTAACTCCACCTTTTCTTCTGATCTAACACTCATATTCGATAACACTTTCTACACCTCATCAATAAACTCTTGAGGGTCCTCATCTACTTTAGATCCATTGAATTATGGTGGGTTCATCATTATGAAATCCTAGACCCTAGATGCCAGAGTCATAGCATGAAGGGCTTAGGCCCCTTGATTGACTTGGTTAGTTATGGCTTGAGTTAGCAATGTGAGAGCATCCTGAAGCTCTCCATGAGCCGATTGATCTTCAGGAGTGCTGGCTCTTCTTTATCTTGTGTTAGGCATGGTCTAAAAATGGCAAAGAACATTCGTCAGAGGGGAAACCTTACCTAACTTCTATAGCATGATATAGATTAAGAAAAAGAGAAACATTTTCTAAAACGTCTAATAGCCTCTTACTAAGAGTCGTGGTGCACATCATAACCATGAATAAGACTCTAATCAATGCAGTGTATTAGATGCCGAGGACCATTAACAACCTAGTTTTTTTATACCAAGTTTGTCACGACCTAAGCCTAGGGTTTAGACATGACACGGCGAATGGAAACCCAAAGGGTCCCCAAAAAAGACTCTTACCATATCATTCACACATCCTTGGTCACAGAACAAAGTAAACAACATCAAGAGAATACAACTAGAGATATAGACTAAGAAAAGAGTTTAATAATATTATTCATAAAAAGTCAAGGCTCAACCGTAATATCACTTGTCTAACAACACCTCTCATAACGTAGATTGGGCGAGGGCCATACAAACTTCCCACGCTTACCATTTTAGTATCAAAGTGTTCATCATAAGGGAATAACATAAGCAAGATAGAAAGGATAATGTTCTCGAACTTGAGTACTCACCACAAGCTATCTCCAAGATGTCAAAACTAGCCACAAGTAGGATGATCATGAGAAGCTATGGTTCCTACATGGTAACATCATGTAGGCATAGAGCTTGTAATAGAACGTTTGGATGTACTAAGTATGTAGGATCCAATACAACAAGAGATAAACAACATAATCAAAATGCATAATTAGGTAATAAATGAGCATATAGGAATATGGCATGCATGAATAGTGCTTGAAGTAAAATATCCTTATATAGAACATATTACATGTGTAGTAAGAGACCTTCATTACAGAATCCAAGGCCTATGACCCCCTTGGAGAGGGGATTGAGGTATCAACCCCTCAATTGGTAGATGGTAGTCACACCCTGCTATCCATAGTGATCGAGGCCTAGCATCCCCTCAATAAGGTGTGGTCAACTTGCAACATTATAAATATTTTTCATGAAATAAATGTATACATATATTACTTCAATCAACATAAAGTCATTCAAGTCATAGGTCATGCAATGGATCATCAATAATTCAAGAACCCTAAACTGGACATTTTATCATATACTTGGTGCATGTGTAATGCTAGTGTAAAACCATGCACTTAAAGAATGAAATCATGAAAGAAAACTTGACGCAAATAAACCCACCTACACTTAGTTATATCACCTTGCAAAATACAATGAAACCTCCCACCAAAACTCAACATAGATGTCAAATTCATGACTCAAAACATGCATAAATAGTCACACTTTTACAAAACCCCAACATAGTTCATGGTCAAATTCATAATAAAAAGACCGATAAGTGAATCAACTTAGAAGCATGTAATTTAGGTAAAAAGAGAGCTTGGGCACCATGGGTGGAAGGACCCAATGGTTGAAACCCACATACCTCAACTTTGGAGATTTTTCTTGATGAAGATTGAGATGAGAACTTAAATCTTGATTGAATTCCTTGAGATTCAGAATGAGTTTGGGGCCCTTGATTTTGAGTGAAATATTTGTCTAAGTGTTTGAGAAGGATTTGGGGAATGTCTTATATGATATGATGTTGAAAAATGACTAAGTATAGATGTTTTTATGAATGGGAAGGCTTAGGCCCAAGACCCAAAGGCCTTGGACCGAAATAGAAATAACAGGCACAAAATAACACTGGTTCGCACCCTGGTCGAGTCGCGCCAGGGGCGCAAATTGTCTTTGGAATTTACAAAGTTTGGAAAATCAAATTTTGATATGGTTTCTCTAAAATCGGGGTTAGGCCCATTTCCTACTCAACTTTGCCCCTGATCACCAGTATGAAGTCGGATATTGATATCACTATCATGACCCAAGCCTAAGGTGTAGATGTGACATGGAGCATGGGGAACCAGAAGGAACCCTAAGCAAGCCTCTTAACATATCAGTACATGTCATTAGTCGCGGAAACAAGTAAATGACATAATAGAATAGAAATAAGGGAAATTTCTTAGAAGAGGATACCTATTATTGATGGTGAACCTATTGTGTTTCCGGTAGTCAATAGACATTCTAAGAGACCCATCCTTATTCTTCATAAACAACATTGGTGCATCCCAACGTGTTGGCTAGGCCTAATAAAACACTTCTCCAACAAGTCCCTCAATTGTTCCTTTAACCCCTTTACCTCTGCCAGGGCCATATGGTAAGGGGGAATAGAGATAAGTTGTGTATCTGGGAGGAGGTCTATAAGAAAATCTATTTTACTTTCGGGAGGAAGCCCGAGAAGGTCATTTGGAAAGACATCAAGAAACTTATTTAGAACTGGAACCGACTCTATGGGAAGGACTTTGGAATCCATACCCCTTAACCTTACAAGATGATAAAGACACCCCTTAGATATTAACTTACGGGCTTTAATGCAAGAGATGAATCAACCCTTGACTAGCACATCATGACTCTCCCACTTAAGAACGGGTTCATTTGGGAATTGGAACTTGACCCTACAGGTTCTACCATCAATACTTGCATAATATGCATGCAACCAATCCATCCCAAGAATGACATCAAAATCAACCATAACCAACTAAACAAGATGACCAAGCAAAATTTTATAATGGGGCAATTTCTATACACCTTTCTAGTAACAATAGATGCACCAATAGGAGTAGACATCTTATATGACTCACACAACGATTCGAGCTCAATATGAACTTTTTCACAACAAAGGGTGTAACAAAAGAAAGAGTGGCACCTAGATCAATCAATGCATAAACAAAATAAAAGATTTTCAACATACCAATGATGACATCAGGCACCTCGTCAACCACTTATCTCCTATGCAAAGCATAAAACTAATTGTACCTTGGGGTACCACCTTGTTTTCCACCTTTCACTAAGGGAACTACATTAGCACCTTGTGGACGAACCTCCTTACCCTTGTTGCGATTTCGAGGGTAATCCAACATCTTATTCCCAACTTCCCCACAACTATAACAAGCATTAGTGTCCCTCAAGCACGAGCCAATGACCCTTACCATATTTTGGACACCCACTATTAAAAACTACATCCCAACACCTTGGGTCCTTGGAAAATCATTGGCAACCCTCTTATGAAATACATGAGAAAACCCTTGGCCTTGATGGAACTGGCTACCCTTTTGACTTTGACATTTACCATCAAAATGGGTGTTCTTTGCCTCATGACTCTTCTTTTACTCAACTTCTCCTCCTCCATATACTTGGAATAGGTCATCAAATAGGATAATTCCATGTCACTAATCAACATAGCGGACCGTCATTCTTCACTTATCAAATGGTAAACACCCATCATAAATTTATTCATCCTAGACCTTGAGTCAATAACCAAGTGTTGGGCATACTGTGAGAGTTGGTTGAACTTGAGGGCATACTCCCACACAATCATAGATCCTTGTCTCAAATTCATAAATTCCACCAATTTGGCTTTCCTAAGCTCAACAGGGAAGAACCGATTAAGAAACGCCGCCTTGAATTCCTCCTAAAGCACCACATTATTAATTCCCTTCTCATCCTTCTATTGATTGTACCATATTTGTGCTACCCCTTTGAGTGGAAGGCCACAACTTTGCCTTATCTTCCGAGGTCACATCCATGATAGCCAAAATCTTATAGAACTCATTAACGAACTCTTGAGGATCCTCCTACACCTTTGACCTATAGAATTTCAGGGGGATTTGTCCTCATAAAGTCTCTCACTCGAGATACCAGTTTAGGAGCATGAGGGGCTTGGGGCTCTTGGTTGGCTTGATTAGCCACAACTTTTGCAAGCAAAGTGAGAGCATCTCAAAGCTTACCATGAGCCGGTTGTTCCTCGGGTGTACGCGCTCTTCTTCCGCTTATGTTAGGCATAGTCTAGCATAGAAAAGAACAATCATTAGGGGGAAAAAACATACCTTAACTTCTATAGCATGAGATAGAGCAAGAAAAAGGGAAATATTTTCTAAACACCTCATAACCTGTTGCTCATAGTTGTGATGCAAAACACAACCATGAACAAGACTTTAATTAACGTGGTGTGTTAGATTCCGAGGACCATTAACAACCTAATGCGTTGATACCAAGTTTGTCACGATCCAAGCCTAGGGCCTAGATGTGACACGATGCATGGGGAACCGAAAGGAACCCCAAGCAAGCCTCTTAACATATCATTACACATCATTGGTCGTGAAAGTAAGTAAATGACATAATAGATTAGAAATATGGGCAAAAGGGACTAAGGGGAAACCTCATAACATAAATATCAAGAATAAGAGAGTCAAGGCTCATAGCATAGATACATAGCATGTCCAACAACACCTCTACTACATAGATAAGAGTGAGAGCCAAGACAAGCAACTGACCTAACCTTCATACTTAATACATACATAAAAGAAATATAGTCTTAGAACATAACATGAGATTATAAACATCGTCACCAGAATGGAGGACTCACCAACAAGCTTGGGAGAAATCGTACTAGCTACATGGAGGAGGATGCTGAAGAGGGACTCTAGTTCTTACATGGTGACATCATGTACACATAGAGAATGTGTTAGTATAGTTGAATGTACTAAGTTTGTAGGATGTAATGCAACAAGAGATAAGTAACATAATCAAAATGCATAAGCATAGGCAATGAGTACCATATAACAATATGGCATGTCTAAATGATGTTTAAAGTAAAATCATGCTTATGTAGAACATAATACATGTGTAAGGAGTGACCATTATTAGTGAATATCCAAGGTATACCACCTCCTTAGAGAGGTGAATGAGGTACCAATCCCTCAATTGGTTGATGAGGTACAAACCCCTCAACATGGTTGATGCGACACAAAACCCCCAACATGGCTGATGAAGTACAAACCCCTCAACATGGCTAATGAAGTACAAACCCCTCAACATGGTTATTAAGGTACAAACCCCTCTACATGGTTGCACGGTCCTACCACCTCCCAAGCGAGACGATTGAGGTTCAAACCCCTCAACAAGGTTACCCGGGCCTACAACCTCCAGAGTGAGGCTTGGTCAATTCCCAACACTATAGAGATAATATCATATCTATACATTCCTTTCATCATCATATAGTCATTCAACTCATAAGACATGCATTGGACCTTCAATTCCTCACGAAACCAAAATCAGACATTTTATCAAATACTTGATGGGTGTGTAGTGCTAGTGTAAAACCATGCATTTCAAGGGTGTAATCATGCTAGAAAATCCAATGTAAAATCATAAATAGATAGATGGTAATATGCTCAAGCAATATACATCAAAAACCTTCATCAAATCTCACAGTAGACCTTAGATTCATAGCTCAAACGTATTAAAACAATCACAAATCCATGAAACCCCAACATAGTGTGCAGTGAAATTAATAATAAGCAAAACCCATGAGTAAATCAACTTTAAATCATGCAATTTTAGGTAAAAGAAAGCTTGGGCATCATGGGTAAAAGGAACCCATGAAAGAAACCCATATACCTTGACTTTGGAAAATCATTGAAGAAGATTGGAGATGGAGACTTGGAGCTTGATTGAGAACCTTAAGATCCTGATGAGTTTTGGGACTTGAAATTTGGAAATGAAATATTATCTAAGTGTTTCAGAGAATATTTGGGAATGTCTTCAATGATGTGAGAGTGAAATAAGGCTAAATATAGGTATTTTCACTTATGGGAATACTTAGGACCAAGACCCAAAAGTATTGGACTGAGACAGAAAAATTGGACAAAATTTACACTGAGGTGCGCCCTTGGCTTGTCGCTCCAAGGACGCGGAAACCTCAATGGAATTTGATTCTTTTGGGAAACTGAAATTGTGATTCGTTTGCTCTAAAATAGTGGTTAGACCCATTCTCCACTCAATTTAACCACCTGAATAAGAATATGAAGTTATATTTTTGAAATCACGCACCGATTTTGAGATATCTGGAAATTATGTTTCCAGACACTTTTGAGGCACATTTTGGGCTCTTCTTGGGGTCATTTCAATCTCACACGAACTTTTGAGATATATGGAGATTACGATTATAGGCACTTTCGAGGCATATTTTTGGGTACTTTTAGGGTTGTTTCATAATAGGCAATGTGCAATCATGCTGGTGCAATTCAAGTTAGTACACATGCCTGCCCCAGGCTCTAGCTCATATTCGACCTTTCCCCAGCCATTTTTTGTGTAAAGCAACTCATAGGAAAGCATCGGTATAATCTAATCTAAGACCTAAGAGGCTAGATAATCTAAAGGATGACACCACTTAGATCATATCGTAGCTCAGAATCCACAAAGAATATCACCTAAGGCAACGATGTGCTGGCCCACTAAAAATGTGCCCATCTCAACTAGATATCCATTCCCAAGACAACCCCCATATAACTAGTGTCCATTGCATATTGTCTAGAATGCCCATAGGTTATAACCTATACCTCGCTAGCAGGTTCACACTCCCATCTCTAACCCACCAGTGGCTCAGTGGCAGTGCATCTCGTATCACAGGTCAGAAGGCTCCATTAGGGGTATAGCTATGGCTGTCCCCAAAACATGGTGTATCTCTAGTCACTAACCAGTAGCACAAGTACATAATATATAATAGTAGTATACAGGATCATATAAACCATAGGGCAACATAGAATCATGTTTAATTAGGGAATTCTACCAAAAGTACTCAGTAAAGATATAGATAAAACCACATCATGCATATGCATACCCAAAAAGTAAACATACTATATTTAGCGCACCGAGTAGCATGTAATCACTCAGCATACACACTGTCCCTCTCAGAAAGTAGAATATTTGACATAAATTTCCCTTAATTCCATTAAGAAATGACTGAGATATTGCAATGTAAAGTTTTCACTCATTCCCGATACATCAATGAAGAAAAAGTAGAGATTTACCTCAAAATATATGTCAAACCCCAAATCTGACTTCACAATAATATTTCTTGTGAAAATCTGAGTCATGCAACTTTTTTAATTACTCAAATCGGATGAAAAATGAGCTCAGAATCGTGGTGCGAAGTTGTAGGAAATGTTTGTGTATATGTGTGTCTGTGTGTGTATATATACATATATAGAATTTTTGAGGAACATATGCATACATATACAATCAGCAGGGCTGACATATTTCAGCTATGTGGCAGACCTGACTGCCCTATATGGCAGCCGCAAAATAAGGCTACATATACCCCTTTTTCCAATAATCCCCCCATCACTTTTTTGTCATTTCGGGTTTGTCTGAATTTCGATTTTCAAAAACAAAACATGTAATACTATAGATTTTGACATTCCAGATCCAAAGGTGCATTCAAAATTTCCAATGGAGCTCTCTATGATAAAGTGACAGTCCCGCTTCTTTATCTTCAACTTTTACGAAAAGCCCCTGAAGGTCAAATCACATCAGCAAATCCCTGGTAACGAACGAAGGGTCGATCCATGCCAAAATCAATGTTTTAGAGATAAATGTGCTATCAAAATTTTCATGTGGTACATGATTCTCGAGAGTATTGACTGGGTCAATTATAAATCGGTTCCGACGGCCAAAATTGCAATCCATGATATAATTGCACAAGACCTGCTCCTAGCCTATTTCGACCATTTCAGAGCTAGTGGAATCATTAGAATTCTATTCCAAAGTCGTTTACTAGGACTTTACTCAAAAATTCATTTTATGGGTATAAGTTCTCGATTAACTCAAAAATCCACATAAATCCCGAATAACCCGACCAATAATCACTCAATAGTCCCGAGGTCACTATACACAGGTTCAAATCAATATAATAACAGCAAAACCATATAAATGACCCGGAGGTTCATTACAAATTTAACTATGACATGATATTTATAATATTTAATATTTGTATCAAAAAGATATTTCATAATGTTCACTTAAAGTTTAGTTTTTATAAGTAATTTAATTAAAATATACTAATTTAAAAAATATAAATTATTTTTTTATAATATCAGTTAAGAATAAATAGTTACTAATTAATATATTTTTAAAAGATAGTACATATCTTAAATATTTAATTTAATATTATTTATAAATACCAATATTTTTCTAATATAAGTTTTAAATTTTAAATAATTAACTTTTTGTAACACCTGGTAAAATTACCAAAATACCCTAGGTAAGAGATGTACGCATAATGCATCTTCCAAAACTCTAATGGCAAGTCCTAGGCTGGGAATGCGATCAGCATAAAAAATTAGGTGGTGTAATGTTCTTGGTTGATTTTTAGAGCAACCAGATCAAAAAATAATTTTTTGATGCAAAATGCAATTTTAGAGAGAGTGCATGACATGTTGACTTTACTAACTTGTCGCGGATTTACACTTGGATGTGATCTCAATATTTTCTATAGGATTAGAAAACTTGATCGAAAAATTTATAGCAAAAAACCCTGAAAATCACCCAAATTCTACGATGCGGACTTGGTTCCCCGAAATGTTTTTTTAAAGTGTTTTGTCAGGGGCATCCCAGACTTTTTGTAGCCCCCTCTTGAACATAAAATATGATCAAAATAGGTTATTTTGAACGTAAAAAAGGTTTTAAAACCGAATCCTAAGTCTTTCTAATCTTCTAACAAACACTAGGCTAAAGAGAAGAGAGGAGGAGCAAGAATTCAAGAGGATTGAGGAGAATCCTTACAAGATTGACTATAAAACTCCATATCAGGTATGTAATGCAAAACTAAAACATGGGAATGTTCTTTCATGTGCCCCCATTGATGGTAATAGAAAGATTGTGAAGCTGTTGAGTCTTTATGCATGGTTTCTTGAAAGGTTTTCTTATAAACTCTATATTCTACGTATTTTACATGCTTGATGATCAACATAAACTTGATTTCGCTGATTAAATACTTTTCGTGAGTGATTGCATAAATCCTATATCTTATTTTATAAAGGATTGCATGAATGAACCTAGGGATTGAGTTTACAGCCTCGATTTGAGAATGTTCATTATGATTGTGATATGAGTATGATGATAGATTTATATAACTTGATGGTCCTTGAGTATTTATAATTGAACTCTAGAGAATTGGTCTACTTGATTTTCTCCTAATGATTTATCTAAGCCTTTAAGATGTTTAATGAGAATTGAGTTGATGAGATAATTGATATGATAGCCTGGAAGGCCTGATTAAGATAGAGCAAATGCGATGAAGAGGGTCCTTATGTGACTAATGAGATGATTGATTGAGATGGATGGTCTTATGAGCATTGAGTCTTGGGAGGAGTATCGACCACTAATATGAGTAAGAGTAAGTCCAACTCGTACTTGTTATATGTTGCTAAGCATAGGTAAGGATTGAAATATTACATCAGAGGTTCCCTCTTGAGGTGAATTCTCTGAAAGCAATAGAGGACTTGAAAGACTAGATCCCTTTTGGATCTGATTCGTTCTTTACCTAGCAAGTACAAAATGACTATAGAAACATCAGCGAGATTTTTGTACAATCACTAACTCATAAGTGATTGTTGACGAATAAGAGAAACTCCCAGATAGGTCCCACACTGATAGTACTCTGAGTTGATTTAATTGGATGAAGTTGGATTGGTATTGATTGGTCATTGTATACTCTTTATTCTTGCTTTAGATAGACATTTGACATTCTGATTGAGTATCTTCTGAGTTGATGTTATCCAATATTTTTTTACCTATATCTATTTCATTCAACCATTTTACATACTCGTACATTTCATGTACTCCATTTGGACTAAATCATTTCATGATGTAGAGACAGGTACTAGTGATCATCAATAGGCACTCTGTTGAAGAACTATTTCTCACATCAGCTGATTGATGACTCCTCCTTAACTTTGGAGGATGCACATGATTTGTTTGATCTGGCTTTCTAGAGTTAGACTTGATTTATATTTATTTTGATTTAAGGTAGCCATGGGTCTATCATTGGCATTAATTAATATAGATAGAGGCTTCATAGACTAGAGTTCGATTTATCGTGAGTTGAGAATTTATCTTGGCTAGTTTCTTTCTTACTAGTCTTATTGAGTTGACTTGATTTTATATATATGTCAAGAATTATCCACCCATTTGCTATATTTAGTCTTATGTTTTTTGGTTAGTTATGTTGAATGAATGACGTGATAGGCCCAAGTGGTTTGCTTGGAGTATAGCAATAGTCTCAGAGTACAAGCCATATCTAGGGTACCCTCTTGAGGCATGATAAACTTGTTATCAGAGCACAACGTTCAAGTACCCTAGGGAGTCTATAAAGCCATGTCTAGTAGAATCTTGTTTATAGGTGTGTTATTCACCATACTTCATAAGTAATAGGCTATAGTACATTAGGAATGGTTACACTAATTTCACGATCTAATTTGTGCGATGGAGTTAAACTCTATAAAACTCTTTTCTAATTCGTGTATTACACATTTGCAGAATTGTGATCATGCCTCCAAGAAGGGCTGTTAGAGAAAGAGGGCATCCTACTTGATAGAATGTTAACTAACCTGAGCCCCAGGATCATGATGAACCCATAGGCCCAACTGTCCCTACAGAGCAACCACCATAAGCTGAAATCTCAAATGATAAACTTTGCCAGGCTATCCAGACTCTAGCATGGGCTATCACAGCACCTACTTCTAGACAAGGAATAGGTAGACAGGATGTACATGACACATCTAGAGTCTGTGAATTCTTGAGGATGAACCCACCTGAGTTCATAGGGTTTACACCCAATGAGGATCTAGAAAACTATATTGACGAGCATCAGAAAGTGTTTCAGACAATGCATATAGCTGATGTTGATAAAGTTGATTTGGCTTCCTACTAGTTCAAAGGTGTTGACTATGGTTTGATTAGTGGAAGAATGATAGAGTAGAGGAAGATCTAATGCTGACTTAGGCAGTGTTCGAGAAAGCTTTCTTAGGGTCTTTCCAAGGGAATGGAAAGAGACCAAGGTATGAGAGTTTTTCAATCTAAAATAGGGCTCTATGACTGTGCAATAATATGGACTTAAGTTCACCCAGTTATCTCGCTATGCACCTGATATGGTTGCTGATATGAAAGGGAAAATAGGGTTGTATGTTAATGGGCTGAGCAAAGGGCCAAAGAAAGATAAAAGGGGAACTATGCTTCTGAGTGATATGGATATTAAAAGGTTGATGACCTATGTCCAACAAGTTGATGAGGAGAGATAATAAGATAGGGAAGAGTACAAAAATAAGAGGGCAAAGACATCCAGTCATGCAGTTGGGAAGAGAGGGAATGGTAATAGGCTTTAGTCAGGGCCAACACTATCATTTGCTAGTGCACCCATGCACAGAAATAGAAATGATCATAGGTCACAGAATTTTGGAGCCTAAGGATCTCAGTCATAGGCTATTGTGGCTCAAGATTCACTAGGTAAAGTTATCATATGGTAAGTGCAGCAGCTTACACTTGGGGAAGTGTTAGGAATTGAGTGATACATGTTTTAAGTGTAACCAATTAGGTCACTTTAAGAGAGATTATCCAAAATGGGCTGACTGGGCTCAATTTTGTACATAGCCCCACTCGATAGAGGAACTCAGAAAGGTGCTACATCAGGCATAAAAAAAGCTACAAACCCTTTGTATGCCATGGGTAGTTTCCAAGATTAAGAGAACTCTCAGATGCTATGACAAGTATCACTCTAGTCTTTACTCTTGGTTGTTATGCATTGATGGTTACTGTTGTAACATTGTCATTTGTGTCTCCTTATATGGCAAGTAGATTTGATAGAATTCCTGAGTGTCTTTTTGAACCCTTTGATGTTTCTACTCTGGTGGGTGAGTCTATTCTAGCTGAGAGAATCTATAGAGACTATGTAGTGTATGCCCATCATAAGGATACTCTTATTGATTTTATTGAGTTAGAGATGATTGATTTTGATGTGATCCTTGATGTGGATTGGTTTTATGCCTATTATGCCTCTATTGATTGTAGGACTCAAACCGTTAAGTTCCAATTCCCAAATGAGCCGGTCTTAGAGTGGAAGGGTGATTTTATTGCACCTAAGCATAATTTTATCTCCTACCTTAGGTCTAGAAAGCTGATCTCTAAAGGTTGTATCTATTACCTCATGTGAGTTAAGTCTGATGATGTTGAGCCTCTTACTCTTGAGTAAATCTTGATTTTGAATGAGTTTCCTAAAGTGTTTCTAGATGATCTTCCTGGAGTCCCTCTTGATAGGGAGATTGACTTTGGGGTTGATGTTCTCCCTAATACTCTGACTATCTCAATTCCACCTCATAAGATGGCCCTCACTGAGTTGAAAGAGTTCAAAGAGAAATTGAGAGATTTGTTAGAGAAGGGCTCTATTAGGCTAAGTGCTTCTCATTGGCGTACTCATATCCTAGTCGTGCAAAAGAAAGATGGGTCTCTCAAAATGTGCATTTATTATAGGAAACTGAACAAGGTCATGATAAAGAATAAATATCCTTACCCTAGGATAGATGATCTATTTTGAGTTAATGGTCATGTCCTTTGGGTTAACTAATGCTCTTTCAGCCTTCACGGATTTGATGATCAGAGTATTCAGATAGTAACTTGATATGTTTGTGATCGCGTTCATCCATGACATTTTGACATATTTGACAGATAAGGAGGAACATGCCAATCACCTGAGAATTGTCCTCTAATCTCTTAAAGAACATGAGTTATATGTAAAGTTTTTGAAGTATGTGTGTTTGGCTCTAAGCCATATTATTTCGGGTGATGGTATTTGAGTCGACGCCAAAATATTGAAGAGGTTAAGAACTAGCCCAAACTGACCTCTCCAATTGACATAAGATGTTTCTTGGGGTTGGCAGGCTATTAGCACAGATTTGTTGATGGATGTTCCTCCCTATCCTCATCATTGATTAAGTTGACTCAAAAGAAGGTCAAGTTTCAGTGTTTTGATGAATGCGAGAAGAGCTTCCAGGAGTTGAAAATGAGATTGACTACTGCACCAATTTTAATCCTGCCTAATAGGACAAAGGTCTTTGTGATAATTGTGATGCGTCTAGAGTTGGATTGGGTTGTGTGCTGGTGCAGCTAGGAAAATTAATATCTTATGCTTCCAGACAACTTAAACTTCATGAGAGGAACTATCCAACCCATCATCTTGACTTGGCAGCGGTAGTATTTCCACTTGAAATTTGGTGACATTACTTATATGGAGTGCATGTGGATGTGTTTACTGACCACAAGAGCCTGCAGTATATCTTCAGACATAATATCTTAGTCTGCGATAAAGAATATAGTTGTAGTTGCTCAAGGACTATGATATGAGCATTCTCTACCACCCAGGTAAAGCTAACATTGTTGTTGATTCTCTTAGAAGGTTGTCAATGGGTAGTACCGCCTATGTTGAGGAAGGAAAGAAAGAGTTTACTAAGGAAGTGCATAGATTGGCTCGATTAGGAGTTCAACTTGAAAAGAAAAATGAAGGGGAGTCAATGTCCAAAATGGGTTTGCTTGATCTTTAGTAGGAGAGGTGAAACAAAAGCAAGACGAAGATCCTATTATACTTCAATTGAAATAAGTTTTCCACAAACAAAAGCTGATGGTTTTCTCTAGGGGGAAATAAGGTGTTGAGGTACCATAGTAGGTTATGCGTTCCAAATGTTGATGGTGTCCAAGATAGAACTATGGTTGACGCCCATAGCTTTAGATATTCCTTTCATCCTAGCTCTACTAAGATGTACCACTATTTGTGGGAAGTCTATTGATGTAGGGGAATGAATAAGGATATTTTGAGTTTGTCTCTAAGTGTTTGAACTGATAATAAATCAAAGTTGAGCATCAAAGGCCATATGGATTGGCTTAGAACTTTGAGATTCCCGAATGGAAGTGGAAGATGATCAATATGGTCTTTATTACAAGTCTACCTAGGTCTCAAAGGCAATATGACTTGATATGGATGATTGTGGATAGAATAACTAAATCAAATCATTTCTTGGTAGTTAAGATGACTAACACTACAAAAAAGTATGCCAAGTTATACATCCGCGAGATTGTGAGACTGCATGGAGTTCCCTTGTCTATCATCTTGAACAGAGGAGCTCAATTCACATCCCAATTTTGGACACCTTCTCAGAAATGATTAGGTACTAATGTGAATCTGAGCACTACCTTTCATCCTAAGACAGATAGCTAGGCAAAGCATACTATTCTGACTTTGGAGGATATGTTGAGTGCTTGTGTCCTTGAATTTAAAGGAAATTAGGATTACGACATACCTCTGATCGAATTTTCATATAATAATAGTTATATGCAAGCATACAGATAACTCCCTATGAGGCTTTGTATGGGAGAACATATAAATCACTAATTGGGTGGTTTGAGGTTAGAGAAGCCGAGTTGATTGGATAGATCTTGTCCATTAGTCGATGGAGAAGGTAAAGGTTATTAAAGAAAGATTGAAAACTACACAGAGCTGCCAGAAATCTTACATCGATGTAAGAAGAAGAGACTTAGATTTTGAAGTGAGTGATTAGGTATACTTGAAGGTATCACCCATGAAGGGTGTCATGAGATTTGGGAAGAAGAGGAAACTAAGTCCACGCTATATTGGTCTGTATCATATTGTGAAAAGGATTGGGAAGGTTTCGTACGAGTTAGAGTTACCTTCTGAGCAAGATGTGATTCATCCAGCCTTTCACATATCGATGTTAAAGAAATGCTTGGGAGATCTTTCCTTGGTAATCCCTATTTAGAGTATTAGAGTGAAAGATAGCTTGTCTTATGAAGATATTCCAGTCCAATTCCTTGATTGTCAGGTACGTAAGTTTAGAACCAAAGAGATTGCCTCGTTCAAAGTCTTGTGGAGAAATCAATTCATTGAGGAAGCCACATGGAAAGTTAAGAAAGCTATGAAAGCTAAATACCTACATTTGTTCGTTCTTGATGATGAGAATGTGGAAGGTAATGTCCTTACCATTGACTTGAATTGATTTTTCTATCCCTGAGTTAATTTTTCTATTCTTGAGTCTGAATAGCGATTGTCTAGAGGGTTGATGGGTTGATAGATTGATTGGTTAATTAAGAATTGAGAGGAGTATTGATTGCTATTCATGCCTTGATATCCACCTTACTCTTCATTCGAGGATGAATTATTCTAAGGGGGAGATAATTGTAACACCCGATAAAATTATCAAAATACCTCTAGATGAGAGATGTGTGTATAACACGTCTTCCCAAAATTTGATGACAAATCTGAGGCCAAATATCCAATCAACAATAAAAATTAGGTGGGGGAGTGGTCTTGGTTAATTTTTAGAGAAACCGGATTAAAAGATAATTTTTCCATGCAAATCGCAATTCTAGAGAAAGTGGACAACATGTCGCATCGCGAACTTATCATGGATTTACACTTGGATGTGATTCCAATATTTTCTATGGGATTACAAAAGTTGATTAAAAATTTTTTAGCGAGAAACACTGAGAAGCAGCTAAGTCCATGACGCGGAGTTGGTTCTCTGAAATGTAATTTTTTTCAATTTTTTTGCGAGGGACATCCAGACTTTTTGCAGGCCCTCCTAAACTTAAAATACGATTAAAATAGGTCATCTTGAGCATAAAAGGATTTTTAAAACTCATTCCTAAGTGTCTCTAATCTTCTTACAAATATTAGGGCTAAAGAGAAGAGAGGAGGAACAAGAATTCAAGAGAATTAAGGAGAATCCTTACGAGATTGACAGTCAAAACTCCATTCCAGCTATGTAAGGCTAAACTAAAATATAGGAATGTGCTTTCATGCACCCCCCATTTATGGTAATAGAAAGATTATGAAAGTATTGAGTGTCCATACATGTTTTCTTGAAAGTTTTTCTTATAAACTGTCTATTCTAATTATTTTACATGGTTGATGATCATCATAAACTTGATTTTACTGATTAAATACTTTTCATGAGTTATTGCATAAACCTTATATGTTATTTTATAAAAGATTATATGAATAAAACTAGGTATTAAGTCCAGAGCCTTGATTTGAAAATGTTGATTGTGATTGTGATGTGAGCATAGTGATAGATTAATAGAACTTGATGGTCCTATGAGTCTTTATAATTGAACTCTAGATAATTTGTCTAATTGACTTCCTTCTAATGATTGATCTAACCTCTTGAGATATTGAATAAGAATTGAGTTGATGAGTTGATTGATATGATAGGTTGGAAGGCCCGATTGATATAGAGATGATGGGATGATGACGGACCTTATGAGACTAATTAAGATAATTGATTGAGATGGATGATCTTATAAGCATCAAGTCTTAGGAGGATTATCAAGAACAAAAAATGAATAAGAGTAAGTCCAACTCGCACTCGTTAACTATGTCGTAAAGCATAGGTGAGGATTAAACCATTATATCAGAGATTCCCTCTTAAGTTCAAGTCCTTGAAAAAAATAGAGGACTTGAGAGACTACATCCCTTAGGTATCCAATTCGTTCTTTACATGGCAAGTTCATAACGGTTGTGGCAACATTAGTGGGATGGTTATATTATCATTGGCTCATAAGTGATCGTTATTGGATAAGAAAAACTCCCAGTTAGGTCTCACACTAATAGTACTCTAAGTTGATTTGATTGGATGAGGTTGGATTGGTATGGATTTGGTCATTGTTTACTTTTGTTCTTGCTTTAGGTAGACATTTGACATTCTGATTTAGTATCTTCTGAGTTGATGTTATTCTATATTATTCTACCTATATCTATTTTATTCAGTCATTTTACATATTTATGCATTCCACGTACCGACATCCATTTGGACTGCATCGTTTCATGATACAAACGTAGGTACTAGAGTCATCAATAGGGACTCTATTAAAGACCTATTTCACACATCAATTGATTGGTGAGTCCTCCTTGACTTTGGACGATGCACATAATTTTTTTTCATCTAGCTTTCTAGAGTTATGCTAGATTTAGCTTTATTTTGATTTGAGGTAGCCATAGGTCTGCCTTTGGCATCAATTGATAGTCATAGAGGCTTCATAGATTGGAGTTTGATTTGTCATGAGTTGAACATTTATCTTTGCAAGTTTCTTTCTTACTAGTCTTATTGAGTTGACTTGATTTTATATATATATCAAGACTTTTCCACCCATTTTCTATCTTTAGTCTTCCACTGATTGGTTAGTTATGTCGAATGAATGAATGTTGTTAGGACCCGTAACTTAATTTAAACCCAGAAAGTCCTTAATTGGTTCGATTTAATAAAGTTTGGGATCGAATGCAACATTTCTTCTAGGTTTGGTCCTTAAGGATAAAATTGATGTGGGGTTAAGGTGTGTGTGAGCTTGTGATTGGCCCAAGTGGTACATATGTGCCTATATATACATGTATATCCTTTACAAGATCA
>JAOTQJ010000007.1:12189511-12199821 GCA_025642045.1 Solanum sejunctum | reverse complement strand
TAATTTTAATATGATTAATAATTTTACATAAGTATTTTCTTTACATAAAGATTATTATAAAAATATTGTACATTTACATAAAAGTACATATTTACCAATTGGATGACAATCCTTTCATTTCATCCCAATTTGTTTAATTTGTAGCCTTTTAATTCAATTCATTTAAAATCTAACCAATTCCCCTGCAATTTATTTTAACTTTGGTCAAATTATTTTGCAATTCTTTCAAATCTAGTTTAAATTGAGTCAATTTCTGACTAAAATTTTGAATCTTGAATCCAATTCCTTTTAACCCCAAATCTGAATAATCCATCTTTTATTCAATATCTGAAATTTAATCCTAATCATTCACCTTATCATAATGAATGGTCTGGATCAAAGTCAGCTTCTTGCCTTTTTTTTTTTACTCAACACCAAGTACCCAATTCCCCAAAACTTCATTCTCTCTCTCTCTCTCTCTCTCTCTGCCCAGCCTTTACTCCACCACCTCACGGTATCGACAATGACAACCTCTAAATGACCAATGCAATCGACCAAAACTTACTCCACCAGCAAAAACTCGTACCAAACAGCCCTTGTCGCTCCTCTTCCCCTGCGAAATCCAACCAAAATGACCCCAAGATTCGGCCAAAAACCACAACCCCCGTCGTCCCTTTCTCCAATCCCTCAATGGCGCTGCAACAGTAAACCAAAATAACTCCTCTAAATCCAATAAGATGGACTGAGAATGGGTGGAAATATCTTGGGAATTTAAAGCATCTGCAATTCAGTTTAATTCTATTAATTTTAATTTTATTCCATGAATTTACAATTACGTGATTACATTATCTCTCTTTGAAACTACATGGAGTTTTATCTATCTCTAAAAACTTTACAATTCTCCGCTACATTTGTTTTGAATTTTACATCTATTTTTGCCTATTAGTTTTTGTTTATCTAGATTAATTTGAGCTTACTACTTTGTTAAAGCTCAAATCTTCTCTTTTGATTTTCTTTTACAGTCCGTAAGAGTTGATTGATTAGCTTAATTCACGAAATAGTGAAACTAATTTTGGATAGATGATATTCTAACTAGTTTTTCTTTTCAGAATCTATATGATTGATGTGTATCATTGTTGAACAATTTTGATTTGTTATGATTTCTACCCTTTTTTAATTGCTTTAATTGTGATAATGTTCCTTAATTTCTTAATCATTGATTTTAAGCTTGCTTACTGATCCTTCTATTTGCCTTATTTAATTCTAGAGTAATTTGTTTGAATAATATTAAAAAAAAAGAAAAAGAAATTGAACTTTTTATTCTTTGTATACAAAAACATCATGCTGCCTTACTTTTTTAATATTATTAATTGATTCCTTCCATATTTATTTTTGAAAAAAATTGATTGTTTCTTCCGAATAAGTGTGTTTATGTACTGATTTTTGTAAAATTAGAAAAAAAAATCATGTTAATTGATTAAATTCTTTACTTCTTCACTTATGGTAAGATCCTTGATTTAATATTTTCTGAAATATTTTCTTACCATTTTTTATTAATTCTTTCCCTCAATTAGCCTACCTACAGTAGCTATATAAACAGATTTCTTTTCATTCTTTAAAGGGCCAGAAGACGAAAATATGCTAAAGTCACTCTCTGCACCTCTTTACAAAATATAAAAGAGTATTATATTGTTCTAAATTTTCTACTTCTCTTTCTCTACAAATACATACGTATATATATACTCACAATAAGACAAAGAAAAAGGGAAAAGAAGGCCGTAATTACATCACTCTCAAATCCTCCCCGACTCCTTATTATTTTCATAGCTAGTGAGCATTTATTTTTTCATTACTATTTTTCGAATTCTATTACTCTTTTTTTGTTTAGCAGATCCTAAGTTCCAAGTCTAGACGAAAGAATCACCTAGGAAGAAGAGGACTTTGAAATTTTTTTTACTATCTGTTGTATTTTACTTTTCTGCAAAAATGATGTAATAAAAAATATAGTGAATAACTGGGGTTGTTACTGATTGAAGGGTGAAAATTTACGTGCTATGTGTTTTAATTTTTCTTTATTTCTTCTTCTCTTTTAAAATAAACTTTTCTCAAATTCTTTTTAAAAAAAGAAAACCATTGCCTAACTCTTTTTTTTTTGAGTTGGACAATGCCTATTGAAAAATGGGCTCTCTTCTAGCCTATAGTTAATGGGAAAGTCAAAAGGAATTACGAGATCTAATTTCACTTTTTAAAATAACTGATGCGTTCTCGAAAGTACCATCTACCCAAACTTTAAAAAAAGGAGTTATGTGTACTTATATGTAAATATTTATATGTGTATATCTATATATTATATCAAATCTTTTACAGTGTTTCAAATTATTTTTCAAGACCAATCTCAAAATAAAATTGTTTCTAGGTGAAGGAGCTATGATAACTAAATATTATAGTTTCGTACCTACAAAGGAACATACATTTTTAACTCTTTTTAAATCTTCTTCTCTTGAAAATAAAAAAAAATCTTTTATGAAAATATTTTTCTTTTTTGGGTAGTTTAGTCTTTTTAATTGACACTAAGTAACCCGCTTGCTTTATTTGTCTCCCTATTATTTGCTCTCACTAATGATTCTAAAAAAATAACAATAATAAAAATTAAAATTTATGTGATCACTTAGAGTAATAAAATTAGATAATAAAAATAGAGCTTTTGTGTTATAATAATTACTTAGATCTTAATTATATAAAAGAGTAAAATAAAATTATGTGTTGTATAATTATGTGATCACTTAATTATAATTAATAATCAAGTTTCTTCATTAACATTAGTTAATATACCACATAGATTTAACCACTTGCTCAATTACTTTTGCTTAATCACCTATTTGATGAGATAAAATAAAGTAAATAAATTATCACTTAACATTAATTTAGGAGTCAATGCTGTTCCACTTAATCTCTCTTTCATGGCCACATATCTTTACGACTAAAGAATGATAAATCTTTCTTCTGTTACATGAATTCAATTTTCATTTCATTCGGAAAAGTCATCTTTTTCTCAACAATGTCTTTGTCATTTGATCCAATAGCGTTCCTTAGATAGAAACAAATTTGATAAATACTGATAACTCTCGGATAGAGTATTAGAACGGAAAGATCCATTAGATAATGAACTATTGATTCTAAGCCATCTCTGTCGATTAATCAACAATTCGAAGTGCTTTTCTTGCGTATTCTTGATAAACCAGCGTTTATATATAAATGTATCCGATTTCTGGTAACTTAGACTTAGATTTAATAGTAGATTAGAAATAGTGTCATAATGAACCCAATTATTAGGTGACGACTCTTCCTTAACTTCTTAAAAATCTCAAAAGAGTCCTTGCCACGACATTGTCTAGGTTCTCATCTTTTAGCAAGGAAAAATCGGGCGCGACAATAAAAATAAAAATAAAAGAAAGAAATTAAAAAGTAATCAAGATGTAATTACACCATTTGAGTATGGCAATTCATAACTTCTCTATGAATTGAAGAGTGTACTTACATCCTGTCAATTACACCCAATTACCTTCTAAAAAAGGGCAAGCCCGTTGCACTAAAGCTCCTGTAATGCACAGGGTCGAGAGAAGGATCCAATCATAAGGGTGAATTACATTCAATTACGTGTTGATCAAGTAATTATTTATCCAACTAAATAGATCAAATAATATATTTATACTTAATTATATTAAATTCAATTAACGGAGTAATTTTCCTAACAAGCCGTAAGTCGACTGCATATTAGTTATCTTTATTAAAACACAATTACTGCCGTCAAAATTGGGACTAAATATGCATTGGTTTTTAAAAAACATGGACTACTACTGAGTAACTTGAAAGAAATAGGATTATCTTAAGCACAAATCTAAAGCTAGTGGACGATTTTGATCTTTTTCTTTTTTTCCTTCGTCGCGTTCTTATTACTCCCATATTATGTATTGATTGGATTACGCATAGGCCATCCAATTTTCTTCTCAGAAAAGAAAAAAAAAAGTCTACTTTCTTCCCCAATATTTCAATTTAGGGTTTGTACAAAAGATATGAAGGGACAAAATCCAATTGAGGTGGCGAAGACGGTGTTGGAGGTGGCCGATGTGGCATGGTCGGCGGTGGAACACTGTCATCACCATACCCACAGTCATACTGAAAAGACGCCGTTTGATGTATCTCATAGTTGTGAAGAAGATGAATTGAAATCGTTGATGTCTGAAAACGAGCGGCTCAAACGGTTGCTTGAACAAAATCTTATGCTTCTTCAGAGCATGTCACAATCTCCTTCCTTACTTCAAGATTGTCCCCCTGATGTATGTTTACTTTTATTCCCTACAACCCATTTCGCATTCTAGCTAAATAAAAATGATATTTTTTGATTTTATATAGAGAGATATATGTGGATATATAAATGTATAAAAATGTTCTCACATTTGGATTGTGTTTTTAGTGAGATCTCTTATTTTTTTAATTTTAATTTTTATTTTGGGAAGCTTCATGATCGTCTCGTAGCTGCTGTGGAGTCTGGAAGCTTTTTGAAACAGCTAGAATCACTCAATCGAAATTCTTTTGATGGGAATGGCTGTCAATTTCCTTTCAAGGAGGCAACTGGTTCGTTATTGTGAGGCTTTTTGTTTTTTTTTTGCTTTTGCCATACTGCTGCTATGTTATGGATGACATTTAATTTTTGTTAGTTGTAATATTTTCCTTGGTCCCAAGGGCCCTTGGCTTAGTGGTCAATGAATGAGATGCTAACCTTAGTATGTAGAGTTACTTCATTATCTAGGATTGTCTGGTTTAAAGGACACTCTTGCATTATAGAAGAGATCAATCTTGGAGTAGTATTAGGATTCAATAGGATTGGATGAATCCAGGAATATAGTTATTCCTTTGAATTGGATCGAGTCACAGGGTTATTAACTAATTCTTTTTCTGGACTTCTCTTAATCTCTATGTGTTTTTTGATAAAGGACAACTACTTAGAGAAAAGTTAGATGTGCTAAAACTTTACCAGAGTTCAGTAGTTGATTGATGACTGCGTGGGATCTGGTTTTCACCTCTCATTATTTTTTTCACTTTCAAAAGATGGTCTTTCGTATCATCTTATTCTTAATGTGTTGTTAGGTTATTACCTTTATTTTGTCTAGTTTCTGATTGACCCCAAACAAAATATTGTTAGGTTTTGACACGGAGACAGCAGAGCTTCTGGTAAACATGAGTCTTGAAGAACCAAGTTGGTGGGTTTGGGTAACTGAGGATATGGCCCCTGGCAATTTTGAAGAAAGAAGTGGAATAGATAATGACAACTATGTGATTATTAGTGAGGAATATGTCGTAGATGCAGTTGCTAACTTTATGGCTAGATGCATAGTATCCAATTCGAAAGCTCAGGTACAAGGAAATTTATATATTTGTGCATGTTTGCCATATTTCAATTAGGGAAAATAGCATTTAGTCCTTGAATTATTGTTTTATTCTGGGTTTCGTCCCTATGTTCATTGATGAAGCACATTTACCCTTCAGCCTAAACAATTATGTGGTTTTGATCCCATCATTGATTGTAGAATAACAGATGTTAGAAAAAGCTGAATGTGAGTGCCACGTTTAAAGTGCCAAGTTCCCACAAGCAAGGCCAAGGATTGAGACTTAATGATGGCAATCATATTTCCACCTCAAAAAAAGAATAACAAATGTTAAATAGTTCCCGTTCCTGTCTTTGTGTCTTGGTATATTGGCTTTCTTTCTTTTCACCTGACCCACCCCTTTATATTCCATGTAGATAGGTTGGGTTCTGTCTCATGCTAGTGGTTCTGAGGGGGGAAGCAAGATGTTGGAACTGCTTTCTTTTCACATGAGCCACCCCTTTATATTCCATGTAGATAGGTTGGGTTCTGTCTCATGCTAGTGGTTCTGAGGGGGGATGCAAGATGTTAGAACTAACGGGAAGCAATTTTCAGATTTTATAAACTACTCGAACAACTCTGAACTGATGGATAATGTTTAAGAGCACATCTTTTGGGAGGTCAAAGACAATGGAGACATGGAAGAACTTTGTTGAACTGAAACAATCGTTCCAATTGATTGGCTAGGTGCTATAGTTGATATCTGCCAGAATTCTGGATGATCCTCCTAGATTGGCTGAGACTTCACCACTGCCCCAAACTTTTATTACCACTTCCATAATCAGACCCTCGTTGCACTCCTGTCTTCCTCCCTCATGATTTTGTCTCTTCAAGTCAAGGCTATGGGTGAATCTTTATTGCGTCTGTTAATTTATTGGGAGTAGCTACTTTATAGCAGATGTGACTTGAATCAAGAACAAGCTAGTGCAGAAGTAGTTGATCATGCACGGGTGGTAAGAAATGCTGTGCCCTAATACCTTCCAAGGGAAAACCAGAGTGGGAGCTATCTAACTTCTGTTTATTTTCCATCAATTATTGGATTAAAACTGCACATTAAGTTGAACTAAAAGCTAAATGTGCTTTGTAAAATAACTCAGGGATTGAAACAAGAAATTCTCATGGACTAATAGTGTATTTCCCCTAAGTTATGTGGGGGGTCATGTCATTCTTTTAACTGTTCCTGTGTATTGCAATTGCAGAAGATGTCTCCTGAAGAACTGCAAAAGAGTAAGTTACTACTTGTTCTCTTCTATTCTATCTGAAGATCTTTGTTCTTTTACCATAATACCATAAAACATCAAGAGTCAGGTGCAAATTTGCTTCTACATTTTGTTTTACATGTTTCTCTCTCCTGGATAGTGGATAATTACATGTATAGGCATGGTAATACTGGATCTAGCCAAATCTTGGCGAGGAATGGTCAGGTGATAGTTTACTTTTGATAAGTCCTTTAGATAATTGGTGGAGAAACTGGTACCTATGAGTTAATTACTTAGATGATCACTAAACTTGTGGTATATTCCATCAAAGTCATTTTTGTTCTCTTTACGACAATAAATTCGCCCAATTTATGGGGATAAACAAAGTCACTTTTATATTTTTAGGACAACAAAGTCACCCAACTATTGCATTTTGACTCAAAAATACGAAAATACGACACATTTAAACCATATTATATTAATGTCTTATTTTTTTTTTATAATAAACTTATTTAACCATAATTATTTTATTTTAACACATTGTATGGACCTTGAAACTTCTTGTTGTAACACTCATTTACATTTGATATGTTCTGGTTACCACTCAAAAGTGGACTAAAGTTCAAGACATTTTGTCCATATGAAACTACTAGTAATCTCTTATTGGGGATAATTATTCTCGGTTCTGAATATAAATATTTAAATATTAAATGAAAAAGGGTCAAAAATACCCTTGTACTATTTGAAAAGGATTAAATATGCTCCTTATTTAAATATTGGGATAAAAATACTCCTCAGTTACCTTTTGGGCTAACTGATGCTTGCAGCCATGACAAGTTTCAAAGCTTTTGAGATGTTCTGATTTTGACTTGTCAAAGTGCAATTTCTTTCCCCCCTCATTGAGCCACCCATTTTGTGATTTTACACATGCATTCTCCCCTTTTCTTGTTCTTATTACTCACACCATTCCGTTTTATACACAATGAAGATTTGGAGGTTTTCCTTTGTCGATGTTCAATCAAACATGTTTTCTCTCGAGCTAAAAAACTGTTGCTTGGCACATCACTTCAGGTGGGTCTACGAGATTTTGGGAAAAGTTCCATTTCTTGGTTTTTTCTTCTCTGTCTCATAAGCAAACTGATGTTTGCACCCTGCCGGGTTTCAAAGCTTTTGAGCTAATCATGTTTTGGTGTTCGCAATGTTCAATTTTTTTAGACACCAAGCCACCCTTTTGGTGAAACTACACGACCTTTCACTTTTCATTATTACTCTCTCCAACATAACTCAAAAAAAAAAATCAAACATGTTCTCTGTTGAGTTGAAAATCTGTTGCTTGGCGTGGCACATCAGGTGTCTATGAGATTTAGGAGAAAGTTCCATTCCATGGTGTATATTTCTGTCTCATAAGGCTCACTGATGCTTGCAGCCATGACAGATTCCAAAGCTTTTGAGCTGATTTGTGTTTTGGCTAGGCAAAGTTCAGTTTCTTTCTCCCCCCTCACCAAACCATCCATTTGGGGAAATTGCACATGACCTTCCACTTTTCTTATTTTTTTAATGATCTCTCCGGTATACTCAAAATGACGATCAAACATGTTTTCTCTTGAGCTGTAAAACTGTTGCTGGGCATGGTACCTCAGGTGGGTTCTATGAGATTTCGGAGAAAAGTTCCATTGCTCACTGTTGCTTGAAGCAATGACGGATTCTGACGCTATTGAGCTGATTCTTGTTTTGGCTTGGCAAAGTTCAGTTTCTTTATCCCCCATCACGAGATCCCACCCATTTGGTGAAATTACACATGACCTTCCACTTCTCTTATTTTTATTACTCTCTCTGGTATAACTCAAATGGCAATCAAACATGTTCTCTCTTGAGTTGAAAAACTATTGCTTGGCTTGGTTCCTTAGGTGTGTCTGAGAAATTTTGGAGTAAGTTCCATTTTATGGTGTTTCTTCTCTTTCTCATAAGGCTAACTGATGCTTGCAGCCATGGCATAATTTTAAGCTTTTGAGCTAATTCGTGTTTTGACTTGGCAAACTTCAGTTTCCGCGCATCACTGAACCACCCTTTTCGTGATATTACACATGCACTCCCTCTTTCCACTCCCTCTTTTCTTATTCTTATTACTCATGCTGTTCCGTTTTATACACAATGAAGGTTTTGGAGGTTTTCATCCATAGTGTTGAATCAAACATTTCTTCTCTCGAGCTAAACAATTGTTTCTTGGCACGACACTTCACGTGGGTCTATGAGATTTTGTGCAAAGTTCTATTTCTTTGTCTTTCTTCTCTGTCTCATAGGCTAACTGATGGTTGCAGTCATGTTGAGGCTTAAAGCTTCTGAGCTAATTGTGTTTTTGCACCTCAACCCCCCGCCTCCCAAAAACAAAGGGATGTGGAGTTCTTCATCAGTAGATGTTTAGTCAAACATGTAACTGATCGTCTTTCGGCGTCAAAAAGTTCAATTTTTTAATTCAATAAACCTCCTTTTTGGTTAAAACACACGACCTTCCACTTCTCTTGTTTTTATTACTCTCATTGATATAACTCAAAAAAGCAATCAAACATGTTCTCTCTTGAATTGAAAAACTGTTGTTTGGCATGGCACCTCAGGTGGGACTATGAGATTTAGGGGAAAGATCCATTTCATGGTGGATCTTCTCCGTCTTGTAAGGCTAACTGACGCTTGCGGCCATGACAACTTTCAAAGCCTTTGAGATGTTCTGGTTTTGACTTGTCAAAGTTCAATTTCTTTCCCCCCTCACTGAACCACCCTTTTCGTTGGGGGTGGACGTTTGGTTCTTCGGATTGGTTTTATCAAATTTCGGTTCGGTTCTTCGGTTTTGAAAAAGTGTGCACCTTACTCCGCACCATACTAGATTAGTTCTGTTCGATTTTTTCAACTTTGGTTCGGTTTATTTCGGTATTTTTAAAATGATTTTTTGGTGCAAATTAAAAATAAAATGAAAACGATTAGACAAAAAATGAAATTAAATCAATTAATTTGCAGCACACTATTTGAAGAGCCAAACTTGGCACTTGGCAGTTGGCAGCAATCAACATTCCAACGTGGCTTGCAGCAATTCAAAATAGCCAAATGTAACCTGTAGTGTTTGCAGCAATTTGCACTTCCAATTTTTTATTTTTCAATTGCCAGTGACCTTGATAGGTTGCTGCAAATAGCCAAATAGCCAGCTGCAAGCTTGCAATCAAAATAACAAAGGTCAAAGTGCAAGCGGGGGAATCTGTGGAAAAGACAGAGTTTGGTTTAATAATGGGCTTGGGTTAAAATTGGGTTGAGCTTGGAACTTGGGTTAAAATTTTAAAATAAAAATTTGTTAGTATATATTATTAAAAAACTTTGATTTTTATGTGCACCGTGGTTTCGGGACCCTTACACCGAGAACCGAATCGAAGAACTAAAGCTTTTTGAAGAAAATCGAAATCGAACGAAAAAACTGAATTAATTCGGTTCGGTTTTCGGGTTTTTAATATTTTTGCCCACCCCTACTTTTCGTTATTTTACACATGCATTCCCGCTTTTTCTTGTTCTTATTAATCACTACATTCTTTTCCATCAATCTCGGATGGAGTCAAAGATTGACTATTTTTTGGCTTTGGAGTATGATCGAATAAAGCAAAATGGCTCTTTAAACTGTCTGAGCTTCTTTCATTTGTGAAGTAGCAGTTAGTCAATGCAACTTTCG
>JAOTQJ010000007.1:12169473-12189411 GCA_025642045.1 Solanum sejunctum | reverse complement strand
GCTTTATGTTTTTAAACATAGGGGTTAGGCTGCGTACATCCGACCCCCCCCTCACCCCGCAATGAGCGGGAGCCTTTCGAGGCACTGGGGTATGTTGATGATGATTAATCACTACATTCTGTTTTATACACAATGAAAATTTGGAGGTTTTCATCTATTGATGTTCAATCAAACATGTTTTCTCTCGCGCTAAAAAACTGTTGCTCGGCACATCACTTCAGCTGGGTCTATGAGATTTTGGAAAAAGTTCCATTTCTTGGTCTTTTCTTCTTTGTTTGGGATGGGCAAAAAAATCAAAAGATTGGAAAACCGAACCGAATTAATTTGTTTTTTTGTTTTTTTTTTCCGGGAACTTCGGTTCTTCAGTTCGGTTCTCGGTGTAAGGGTCTCGAAACCGCGGTGCACCGAAAAACCGAAGTTTTATTATAATATATTTCTAAATTTTTATTTTAAGATTTTAACCCAAGTTCCAAGCCCTACCCAATCTTAACCCAAACCCTTTCCTTTCCACAGTTTCCCCTGCTTGCGCTTTGACCTTTGCTATTTTGGATGCAAGCTTGCAACTTGCTATTTGGCTATTTGCAGCAAGCTGTCGAGGTCATTGGAAATTGGAAAATGAAAGTGCAAATCGCTGCAAACGCTACAGGTCACATTTGGCTATTTTGAATTGCGGCAAGCCATGTTGGAATGCTGATTGCTGCCAAGTGCCAAGTTTGGCTCTTCAAATAGTGTGCTGCAAATTAATTGATTTAATTCCGTTTTTTGTTTGATCCTTTTCATTTTATTTTTAATTTGCACAAAAAAATTGTTTTAAAAAACCCGAAATAAACCGAACTGAAGTTGAAAAAATGAAATCGAACCGAACTAGCATGGTGCGGAGTATGGTGCACAGTTTTCAAAGTCGAAAACCGAAGAATTGAACCGAAATTTGCTAAAACCTAACCAAACGCCCACCCCGATCTCTGTCTCATAAGCAAACTGATGCTTGCATCCCTGTTGAGTTTCAAAGCTTTTGAGCTAATCGTGTTTTGGCGTTCGCAATGTTCAATTTTTTTAGTCACTAAGCCACCCTTTTGGTGAAACTACACAACCTTTCACTTTTCATGTTCTTATTACTATCTCTAACATATCTCAAAAAAGAAATCAAACATGTTCTCTCTTGAGCTGTAAAATTGTTGCTTGGTGTGGTACCTCAGGTGGGTCTATGAGATTTAGGAGAAAGTTCCATTCCATGGTGTATATTCTCTGTCTCATAAGGCTCACTGTTGCTTGCAGCAATGACAGATTCCAAAGCTTTTGAGCTGATTCTTGTTTTGGCTTGGCAAAGTTCAGTTTCTTTCTCCCCCCTCACCGGACCCCAGTCATTTGGTGAAATTACACATGACCTTCCACTTTTCTTATTTTTATTACTCTCTTCGGTATAACTCAAACCGCAATCAAACATGTTCTCCCTTGAGCTGAAAAACTGTTGCTTGGCTTGGCACCTTAGATGTGTCTGAGAAATTTTGGAGTAAGTTTCATTTCATGGTTTTTCTTCTCTGTCTCATAAGGCTCACTGATGCTTGCGTCCATGACAGATTTTTAAGCTTTTGAGCTAATTCGTGTTTTGACTTTGCAAAATTCAGTTTCTTTTCTCCCATCACTGAACCACCCTTTTCGTGATATGACGCATGCACTCCCTCTTTTCACTCCCTTTGTTCTTATTCTTATTACTCGCTCTGTTCCCTGTTATACACAATGAAGATTTTGAAGGATCCATAATGTTCAATCAAAAACATGTTTTTTCTCGGGCTAAAAAACTGTTGCTTGGCATGACCCTTCATGTGGGTCTATGAGATTTTGTGAAAAGTTCTATTTCTTTGTCTTTCTTCTCTGTCTCATAGGCTAACTGATGGTTGCAGCCACCCTGGGGTTTAAAGCTTCTGAGCTAATTGTGTTTTTGCATCTCAAAGTTCAATTTTTTATCACTTGACCACCCTTTTGGTGAACCTTACTTCCACTTTTCTTTTTCTAATTAATCTCACTGTTATAACGCAAAAAGCAATCAAACATGTTCTCTCTTGAGCTGTAAAACTGTTGCTTGGCGTGGCACCTCAGGTGGGTCTATGAGATTTAGGAACTAAACCACCATTTTAGTGTTATTATACTTTCGCTCCCTCTTTTCTTATTCTTATTGCTCACTCTGTTCCGTTTTATACAAACTGAAGATTTGGAGGTTTTCAAGTAATCAGTTTCCAAAAAAAATAAAATTACAAGGATTTGGACTTTATCTGTGGATGTTCAATCAAACATGTTTTTGCTTGAGCTTAGAAACGGCACTTCAGGTGGGTATATGAGATTTTGGGAGAAGTTCCATTTCTTGGTCTTTCTTCGCTGTATCATCGGCAATCTGATGCTTGAAGCGATGCTGAGTTTCAAAGCTTTTGAGCTGATCATGTTTTGGTGTCACAAAGTCCATTTTTTATTCTATAAGCTTCCCTTTTGGTGAAACCCCACGACCTTCCTCTTTTCTTGTTTTTTTTACTCCCACTGATATAACTCAAAAAAGCAATCACACATGTTCTCTCTTGAGTTGAAAAACTGTTGTTTGGCATGGCACATCAGGTGGGTCTATGAGATTTAGGTGAAAGGTCCATTTCATGGTGGGTCTTCTCCGTCTTGTAAGGCTAACTGATGCTTGCAGCCATGACAAGTTTCAAGGCTTTTGAGATGTTCTGGTTTTGACTTGTCAAAGTTCAATTTCTTTCCACCTTCACTGAACCACCCTTTTCGTGATTCTACACATGCATTCCCCTTTTTTGTTGTTTTTATTACTCACTCCGTTCTGTTTTATACTCAATGAAGATTTTGGAGGTTTTCATCTGTTGATGTTCAATCAAATATGTTTTCTCTCGAGCTAAAAAACAGTTGTTTGGCACATCACTTCAGGTGGGTCTTTGGGATTTTGGGAAAAGTTCCATTTCTTTGTCTTTTCCGTCTCATAAGCAAACTGATGCTTGCAGCCCTGCCGGATTTCAAAGCTTTTGAGCTAATCGTGTTTTGGCGTTCACAATGTTCAATTTTTTTAGTCACTAAGCCCCACCCTTTTGGTGAAACTACACAACCTTTCACTTTTCATGTTCTTATTACTCTCTCTAACATGAGTCAGAAAAAGAAATCAAACATGTTCTCTCATGAGCTGAAAATCTGTTGCTTGGCTTGGTACCTCAGGTGGGTCTTTTGGGATTTAGGAGAAAGTTCCATTCCATGATGTATATTTCTGTCTTATAAGGTTCATTGATGCTTGCAGCCATGACAGATTCCAAAGCTGTTGAGCTGATTTGTGTTTTGGCTAGGCAAAGTTCAGTTTCTTTTTCCTCCCTCTCCAAACCCTCCATTTTGGGGAAATTACACGACCCTCCGTCATTTATTTTGCTACTTTTTTTTGTATTTATAATAGTATGAATTGCTTTCCGCTCTAGTTTTTTTTGAGATAAGTATAAAAACACTCCTAAATTATTCCCGTTTTTTGAGTTTCATACCTAAACTATTGAGAGCGAGAGTTTCATACCTAAACTATCACTTGTTAGTTTAAGAAACACACCTCAGTGGTGTGTGTAACACTCTTTTCTTTTATTGAAATAAACCTTGCAACATGACATGCCACATGGATAAGATTATTTCACATTGACAAAAATTAAATAAATTATAACTATTAAGTAAAAGTTAAAGATTAATGTATAAATATTCTTTCAAACAAAAATAGACATTAATTTAAAAAAAATAAAATTCAAAAGATTTTCCTCACCTACTCCACTGTCCACCTCCTCCCAAACAATCCCCGCCTTTTTATTTTTCTGAATCTCTTTTATAAAATATTTTTAAAAAGTTCAAACTTTAGCTCCTACTCTACTCCTACCTAAAAATTGATATTTTTTAATAAATAAAAAATTCTAGCCCACCCGCATTTAACTTTCCGCTCCTAATTTATTTTTATTTTTTTAATTCTTTATAGGTATGTACACTTATTTTTAGAGATCTTTTTCTGCTTGTGTATTTAATATAATAGAAATTAAAAATTTATTTTCATTTTTTATGGCAAATAAAAAATAATTTTTTAAAAATGAGAAAAAAAATAAAAGCGGAGGATTAGGTGAGTAACATAGAATTTTTTTTCTAAGAAAATTTAAAATAATATCTACGTTATTTTTTTTAAGAGGGGGATAAAGTAATAATTTTTTTTAAAAAAATTATAATTTTTGTAAAAGAAAAAAATATTAGTTGGTTCAGGAAAAGGAGGAAGGGGAGGTACGGTGAGAGGAAGTGGTGAGGTGGGCAAGAAAAATATTTATATTTTATTTTATAATACTTTTTTGAAATAATAATACTTTAATATTTAGTTTTAATTAATACTATAATTTATTTATTTTTAATCTAAGTGAAATTTTATATCTATGTGGAGTGTGATGTGGCATATTTTTTAAATAAAAGAGAGTGTAGTTCACACACCATGGTAAGGGTAGAATAAAAGATAGAGGTTTGTTTCTCGAACTAATAAGTGATAGTTTAGGTATGAAACTCACACTTCCAATAGTTTAGGTACCAAACTCAAAAAAAAAAAGATGATAATTTAGATGTATTTTTGACACTTATCTCTTATTTTTTTCATGCTCTGTATTTTCTGCTCTTGGGGCTAATATATTTGAGTTGAGGGTCTTTCGGAAACAACCTCTCTATCTCTATGAAGTAGTGGTAAGGCCTGCGTGTATTTTCCCCTCCCCAGACCCCACTTGGGATTTCACTAGGTATGTTGTTGTTTGTTATTTAGGTGGTGCTTTCCTATTGGATAAATTAAATCCCAACTCTTTAGATATTCTCCTACCCACCCCGACCCATATCCACATCTCTTGACCCAAACGCAATGAAAAGACCACAACCACACCGCACCCCACCACCAATCATGACTGGTCTGCTACTTTCTCGTCTTTCAGATATTGTTCTGGTTGCACCGTACGGCTAACTGTTTACTTTCCAAATCTTGGAGATCCAAAAAACATTCTTAGTTATTGCATATCTAATTGTTAGTAATTTGGCAGATTACCAATGATTTGTATGATTATTTTTTCTTAATAAATTTACAGAAGAGGTGCTTGATCTGTATAAAATTACTCAAGGATGAATGAAAATAGAATTACCGATGATTTGTATGATTATTTTTTCTGAATAAATTTACAGAGGAGGTGCTTGATCTGTATAAAATTACTTAAGGATGAATGAAAATAGAAATAAATAATGATGAATTCATAGTGAATTTTATATGCTAATCCCTCTTTGGTTCTTTCAAGTTTACCCCTTTAGCTTTTCTAGACTTCGTGCAATTCTTTATAAACTTAATTACTTCTATCTCTAATTCCCCTTCTGCAATTCTCAGTGCGTGTTAATGACTTTAAATTCTAATGTGAAGCAGTAAAATAATAGGTAAACTTATATGGTTGTAGAGATAGGAGTTCTGTAACAGATGGGAGTGAAAATGAAGAAGAATTCAACTTCTTCCCCATCTTTTTTGTTTCTGATGGGTCTTTAGATTGGGTTTGGGTCAAGGGATGTGGATATGGATTAGACTGGGTAGGAGAAAATCTGATGGGTTGGGGTTTAATTTAATCTAATAGGAAGATGCCATGTAATGCATAATATAATAATAATAATTAAAAAAAGGCTGAGGGTATTTTTAGCCCAATAGGTGAATGAGGGGTATGTTTAACCCTTTTCGGATAGTCCAAGGTATTTTTGGCCTTTTTCAAATATTAAATAAACATCATATCATTGAAAGAAGTTGATTTTATTCAATTCTAGGATAGCAGTAATAGTTGGAAGTGGAAGATACTAATGTCTTCATATTCCACTCAGACATAAACGATACGTAACAATTAAGCAACATTTGCAATAGAATGAAGATATAATAGTTATATCCTGAAATTAGATTTTATTAATCATTGTATTATTAAATATCAATATCAATGTCTGTTTTGCTCTTCAAGTGACTTATCGTATGCCCTAGAGAGGAATACCAACAATTCATCATGGTCGGTGGTATTGTAAAATAAGCTAAGGAACTTTTATAGCAACCTTTCCCCCCCTATTTGGGTGGACTAGATGGGTAGAGTCATGGGTTAAATACTTTCATTATTAAAAAAAAATAAATTTTAATATGATATAATATGTTGAATGTGTTCTATATTTTCTGAGTCAAAATGCAATAGTTGGGTGATTTTTTTTTTTTTGGATGACAAGGGAAACCCTAGTCGTTACCTTTTGGGTGTGCGCAGGATAAAACCCGTGGTCCTGTGCAATCCCCTCGATCCAAGTGGAGCATGCATGAAGTAGTCAGATGCTTCTAGGTAGTATCATGCCCTTTAGCTATTGTCTTGAGACTCGCAAATCATACCAGAGAGGTAACCCACACTAGGCAAGTCCGGTGCAACAAGCTCGACCTAGAAGGTGAACTCCTTGTTTCACAGGCAAGGAGTTTCGAATTTAAGACCTCTCCAACATGGAAGTCTCAAGCTCAAACCACTTGACCGCCCCAAAGAGTCAATAGTTGGGTGACTTTGTTGTCCTAAAAAGAATAAAAGTGACTTTGGTAGTGTTTTCCTATAATTTGAATGACTTTGGTTGCTAAGAAGAACAAAGTGACTTTATTGGGATATTCCATGAGTCGAGTGACCGTTCTTGATGGATTCGTTGAGTAATTGTTAGAGATCAGTTGATTGATAGATTGGTATAGGAAATTGATTGGCCCTTCTTGTTTTCCATTGTATTATTAATCTTTACTCGATCATCTTCTTATTATGCGGTTTTCAACTTGACTTACAGCCTTGACAAAAGCATTAGAAGGCAAGGGTAAAGTAGAAAGATTGTTCAATATTTGGCATGCCGCACAAATGTTCTACGTCCTTTCCACTTGGGGACTTGCTGCAGTAGGGTGAGCACTCATTTATTAGTTTTTGCTTTCGTATGTTTCCAATCTTACATACAACAATGCCTTATTCCCAAACAGTTTAGGGTCGCCTATATGAATCATCACTGGCCATGTTTCTCCATTTTAGTTCTTACATATTTCTGATCTTACATGTATTGAAATATGTGAAATTTCTGGGGCGTTTTAGGTCCTTGTGTTAAAATGGAGAACTTTGGGTTAAATCTGTTAATTTTAGCTTTCGCAGTTTGAGGCTTCAAATCATGGACCAGTTTGTAAACATGATTGGGCTAATATCTTTAACGATATAATTTAGTTCAGATTTTGTTGTTCTGATCTCCGTATATGTAATGCGTCTGGCTTGAACTATGTTTTGAAGGGTTTGATATTTTGTGACTAAACCTGTTGTTTCTGCAGGTTGTACAAGAGCCGATCTGTTGTTAGACTTGCTGCCAAAGGGGTTCACAAGACGGGCAAAGTGATTCTTAAGGCTCTCTGAAGATGCTTCTGCTGTATTGGTTGTGAATAAAGCATCGTGTAAATGTTTAACTAGTTGTACAGTCTTGAAATTCAAATCAACGTTATGCTTGACTTCCAATTCGTCTGTGTGGGAATATTGTAAATAGTGTGCAATTTGATTGCTATTTTCACATTCTCGTTTTTTGCCTATCCAGTTTAGGGTAGTTCTCACGTATATTTTCAATTCTTTCAGAACCAGCTGGATTTGACTAGTGGCAAGGATTGGGTCCGGAGGTTTCAACGTTTTCGGTTCATTTTACATATTTCCAGTGTATTGTTCTTTCCAATCAAAATAACTATGGTTTTGACGAACATTTGACCACAAACTCACCCCATTCAAGCAAAGGGAAGAAGAGTTCAACCGATAATAATAGAAATTTCACAATATTGGTATATTTTTAACATTTGGTATCAAATGGTGTTTCATGAAGTGGTTAAGAGTCATGATGTAATCTCATTGGAGATGAAAATATTAGATGATATATATATATATAATTTTGGTGGATAGAGTTATTTGATAGTGAAATTAGTTGAGGTGTATGAAAGCTAATATTAAAAAAAAAAATTAAAAAATTAAGTAATTTCAGTCAAGGATCCAAAGCAGCCACTCCACGATGTGTGTGTATATATACATACATATATATATATATATATATAAATTCATTGGGTCTAGCAGGTGGCATGACTATCTAAAAGGGTTAATGAACCACTTCTTGAGATTGGCGGAGGGCTGCTTGTCGGCCATTCTTTCATTGACAACGCCAGCAGATGCAGCAAGATCATCAGCTGTATCCAAGGGATTCAATTTAGCAGGTCAATCAGATGTTATTTGGGAGAGATTTCTTCAAGAATTCATCATCTCCACATCCAATTTGCTCCACAAAGAAACAGCTTTTCATTACTCTCTCATCTCATTCACATATCCTCCTCCATGAACCCACATTGGTAAATCCCATCCCTCCCTACTAGGGTTTACCATTCTTATGAGCTTCTACGTTGATTCTCATTAAAAGTGAAATTAGAATTGATTTTATTAGGTCAAAATTATTGGAAGTGATCAAAAAGCCATTGACTATTTGGTTTTTGGAAGTTTGACTTCTATTGGCTTTGAGTTTGTCTCTTTCTTATCCTAAATGTGCAAGGGATTAAGTCAATTTCTTCACCATTGTCCTCTAATTATCCTATCGTGAATCTTGTTCATGTTTTGTTATTTAATAAAATTTACATAAATTCCAAAGTGCCAAGAGCTAATTATATTATTTTTCTGCTTTTTTCTAAATTACAAAAAGGATTTCGGTTGGATACATCAGCAGTAGACATGCAGATACATCAATAGACATGTGGATACATGTATACCAGAGGGGAGGGATGTATCCGAGGGGAGAGAGGGATGTATCCGACAGAGGATTAGGGATGTATCGGGGAGGGATGTATCTGAGAGGGAATTTTTTAATAATTTTTTTAGATGATAAGAAATTTTAGGAATTATGGTAAAATAAGATGAGTACTTAGGTAATTCTTCCTATTTAATATGCTGGAACTTAGCTAGTCACCTTAGAATCTGATGTATAAAGATGAGGAATTTCCCCAATTTCCACTAGTATTACTATTAATTCTTGTCTTTGGGTGGTGGTTTTGGGGCTGATATTATGAGCTATCACTTATTGTTGTGTCAAAAATTATAGTTGATATCAAGGATATAATTTTATTACCAAACAAATGTCATGTTTGAACATAACTCCAATCCAACCATCTAGCCCCTCATAGGCCTTGCCATAGGCAGGATGTTGGTATTACCTAACATTTAAGCTGTCACGAAACTTTGGGAGACTATTAAAGGAATTTGAGTCTCATGGGACTAACATTATATTACATCGATCTAAGTCATGAATTAGTCTCCACTTTATGCTCCAGCGTCTTGTAAGAGACACATTTATATTTATGAGTGTTAAAAAGATTTTGCTTTATCATCTTGGTAACAAAATTCCTGAACTTGATTTTTTTTTGAATCCACAAAATCTCACCTAATGTTCTAATTATTTGAACTGTAAAATGCAGAGTCACTCACTTGATAGGTGGAGTGGAAAGAAATGCTTCATGGTAGGATCAAAGGCACTTAGCATTGCATTTGTTGACAACCCACGCCACTGGGAGTTGACGACTCATCCAGATTCCAGGTTCTATATACTTCCTTCTCATTAAGATTGATTTTACAAGATTGTTCATTTGTTAGTAAGAAAACAAAACATTATAACTTATAGATGTCATTTCCAATACTTTTGAAAGATTCTTAAATGTACACATTGGTTGGATATTCGAGGGAAGAACTCACATGCTGTCTCCAGGGACAAATTATCTTGTATTCAAGCTAGTGAGTGACACATATAGCATCGAAACATTGAATGCTATGATCACAGTTGTGAATCATGAGAGTGAAAATGAAGCTGCCAAACGAGCTACAACGGTGCACATTATTCTTTGTTAAAAATAAAACAAATCCACTGTATGAAAAGTATGCGAAGATAAGAGGTGATGGATGGATGGAAGTACAATTGGGTGAGTTTTACAATAATGAAATTGTTGATAATGAAGAAGCAGAAGCACAGTGTATGGAGATTGAGCGCCTTCATGACAAGAGTGGCCTCGTTGTTGAAGGAATTGAGTTTCGTCCAAATCCTGAAACTAAATAAGCACTTGTTGTAGCGTGACTAATTGTTGCGTACCAACTTGAATGCGAATTATCGAAAACATTGTTCTAATTTTACCCTATGTATAATACATGGTTGTATTTCTGAATCTAATGTTGGCTTTGTGTCCCGATTGTAATTAATTATCCATGACCAGCAACCAGCTTTCCTATCTGTGGCGGGCCATAACTCAAACCAACCATTCATTTTATGAAATCAAAGAAACCATAGAGAAATATGAAGAGAGATTAAATGATAACTCTTTGTATTGATTTTTGCATTTATTGAAGTAGAATAGTATGTCATTATTTACAAGCAATTAAAGAGAATAAATAAGAAAAAATATTTCATTTTATTGATAGGCCTTGGAAATAACCTCTACAGAAATGCAAAGTTAGTTTGCATATAATAGATTCTTATGGTTAAACCCTTCTTTGGACCTTGTGAATAGCGGGAGTTTTAATACACAAGGTTATCTTTTTTATGCTCCCTCCATTTAAAAAAATGAGTTTGACTTTAGAAAATAAAGAAAATACTTTTTAATCTTGTGATTTTAAATTAAAGTTATGTCAAATATATCAAAATATTTCTTAATCATGCCTTGTGAAAAGCTGAAATCGGGCTGTGATTACACCTGCTATAAACCCTCCAGTAGACAAGCCTAAACCCCAATGCAGAAGAGAACAATATAATGAAATAAGCAGAAGAAAAGATAAGGATATAAAACAGGGCCCATAATACACGCGCGCGCACATAGACAGATGTTAAATTACTATCTTTCCCTTTTTTTAAAAAAAAAATAATGCACACAATCGAATTAGTGCTAGTTAATTCTCTTGGGTCAGGTCTTGAAACAGTATTTCCAGCTGCAAAGAGAAATTATAGAGCGACCCTGGCTCAAATAGACTATCTGGATGTGGAAAAGGTGGACTTCCTGTAAAATCAAAGATGCGCGATTCGTTGCTTTTTTGGAGCATGAACGCTGAAGCAACTCTAGATCCACCAAGTTTGCATGGTGAATAAATTGCATATATGAATAATGGGCGATGAACATTGACAACTTGATATTGCATACTGGTAATGTCTAAAATATACTTCTCTAAAAAAATATAAATGATCATTTGCAATAGATTTATCTAATTTGTGAATCAGGGTCGATTCCACAGGAAATAGAAAAAAATATTGTCAATAGTAAAAATTTTAACTTGATCGTTGTTATAAAATTGGAAGACAGGGGGATTTAATTTAAATTAAAAAATAGATAATAATAATAATAATAATAATAATAATAATAATAATAATAGTAGTAGTAGTAGTAGTAAAGTAATAGTAGTAATAGTTTCCATGATTTTATAACTTAACAAGAATAATGTGTTAGTGATCTATTTCAAGTTTTACCATGCAGAGCTAGTAAGTTATGTTTACCTAAGTCCTTGATCTGGCAAATAGATGAATTTCACCACGCAACTTGATCCGTCTATGGATGTCACATTACTAATCCTTGCCTTGGTCCCAGTACAACCATCCGTATTGGTCTATTTACGCTGATTAGACGAGAGTACTCACATCGAATCATGTTATTTATCTTTTATCCCATTCATCACCCCATCGGTCCGACAAGTAAGAATAAGATGAGTTCTAACTTTGGCCATCATTAAAAATAATCAAAACGAAGAGATGAATAATACATACATAAAATTAATTCAAAAATCACTTTTTATATTAACTTAATTCGTTAATCCATCATCATTCCCACAATCCTAGTTATAAAATTTAGCTACTCATTATCGTAAAAACACAATTAAAATTTATAAAAACAAACTCACTTGTTTAGTCATAAAATTTCAAGAACAATAACTAAATAATCTTCCAATAATCGCGAATATAAATAAATAAAGGAGAAGAAAAGAATGAACCAAAATTCTCCAATCTCCACGCCGGCTCTTCAAAAAACTTTAAGCTATAAAATTCTAAAACCTAAATTATGTGTAAGTGGCAAAATCTTCTTCTAGGTTGGGTGTTAGTTATTTCTGGAAGAATTATTTTTATGGACTATCTATAGATGTAGAAAAATAGTCAAGTTCAAAATAAATTGAGAAACCCAAAATTGAAAGAAAATTGTACGCTATCGCGGCCTTCAGCTTACTCCTCGTAACTTAGATGCGACGTGGCAGCTGAATTGCAAATTGTATTGAAATTTCAGCCGTTGTGACTCATTCATAATATAGATGTAATTTTATTTTATTAAATTTAATCAATTAAGCTACCTGCTTGATTTTCCTGGTGTGATCTTCCATTTTTAATTCGTTTTAGTTCCAAATTTCTTCATCTTCATGCCAATTTAATCCTACAAATAAAAAATACACGTTTTAGCACAATTCATAACAAGAAATAAACAAAAGATCAAATATAAAATAAATAATAATTAAATATATTTATTTTTAGCCTCACATCATATACTAACATCCATCTTCTAGCTCACAATGTTTCACTTGCTATACTGTATTCTGGAGTAATGGTCATGATTGTTCACTTGTTTAATTGACGATTGAGTACAGTTGTGTATATTTTGTTTTAGGTGGGTGCCGTGTGATTAAAGGTAACAAATGGTCGTCTACGAAACGGATGCACATCCACGAAATACAAGGCTTAACCAACCGCTAGAGGTAAACATTTTGTTCTGGGTGAATTTAAATACATAAGTAGAACAATCTAACGGTATTTTCATGCCATATAGCTTGCACAAAATAATCTCCTATGCCATTGTGTTACTGGTGGCGCTAGGTGGTAGGCCAACAAGAATTTTTTGGCATATTATTCCAAGCACCCATAAATATGGTGTTACCGTGAATGTCTTAGCATTCTTAACAAATTGTTTGGATGGTGATTTTTTATGGTATGATTAATAAGAGAACCATATTTGTTTTGATTGCTTTATTAATTGCATGGTATGGTATGATTCGGTTTCATATTTTGTAACCATGAAAAACCTCACTTTTTTAAATTACTAATTTGGTGGTATTCCATGGTTCTCTTATTTTTTTTTTTGAATTATACACTTACTTAACTTTAGATAATTCTAATTTATCCTTTGTAATTTATTAAACTTTACACTAGTATATCTCTTGTTTTTGTATTACTCATTTTCCTCCGGATCAACTTTTGAAGCTTCTCTTCGACTTTCCGTACTTTCTCTCACGATTTAGTTTATATTTGAAGTTCATTTTTAAAAAGTTATTACTTTTTTATTTTCTTGTGTTGTTTGTATGGATTAGAGATTGTAATGGCCCTCAAGGTCATCTATGACATTTTCAATAAAAATTACTATTTTATCCTTCTTGATAGCGGTCTTGAGTCATGTTTGATTAATTTTTAAAGTTGATTTTCAAAAATTTTGTGAAAGTTGAGCTTTTTGCCAAAGATTTAATTTATGAAGGTTAAAGTTGTCTAATTTTTAAATTTTGAGATATTCGGAGATTTGAGTCTCGAAATTGATTTTCATCGATTCCATCAGTTTCAAAATGTAAAAGTTGATCTAGAAGAGTTGTTAGAATTAGACGTGGAGTTGTTACGTGGATTTTAAGTTCAAGGTAAAAAATTGAGTTAAAGTTTGACTTTGGTCAATGTTTTAAGTTTCAGTGCTCGAATTTAATTTCTGATTGTTCCATTGATTGTAGATGTGATTTTAGTGCTAAAATGAACCTGGCTCTAATTTTCAAGTGTTCCAATGACGTTTTGATAATCCAAGTGACCTAAGTTAGTTTGGTGGCACCTAATCGGGATCTGAGTCAAGGAGATCTCAAGTTAAATTTTCAACAATTTTATTGAGTCCGGAATGTTGAATTTAGTAGGCTAGCATGTATGATTTGTGTGTATAGGATTTCAAACAAATTCCAAGAGTTGATTTTGAGTCTTTGAAAAATTATTGAAAGTTGTTGCGTTCTAGTGTTCTGCAGACCTCACTTTAGCGAATGCCTGATAGCTAAAGCGACCAGGCTTCACTTTAGTGAAGACCACATGTTTTGCGGATGTTCTTTAGCGACACCTTTGTCTATTTAGCAATATCCGAAGGGGTTTTTCAGACCTCTGATTATTCATTTTGAATATTTTCTCCATTTTGGACTTTGAGCTCGGCTTGGGTGATTTTATTTTATTTTTTTTTAGGAAAAAGGTATTATCAACTCCCCTTTACCCATTAATTATCCCTTGATTTTAGCATTAAATTTGGAGTTTTCAATGGAGAAAATTGGAGATTTTTCATGAACAACAGGTAAGGGTTAGTAATGTCATACTGTGGGGATAGATCAAATCGCGTAGTGAAATTTACTTCTAACCTGGATCAAAGGGTTTGGTAAACTTAACTTACCATTCTGTATGCTACACACTAGAAAAGATTACGATTATCTGGTGATACTAAGTTAAAAATTCACGGGGAACACATTAACCTAGTTACTTCTCTCACTAGTTTCACAATATTTGCTTTTAGTTTAGGTTTACTTTCTTGTAATTACAAACCCCTCCTTTCGAGAGATAAGTAGGTTAATTCATTCGACTTGCTTGCAATTACTCTAGGTCTGACCATATTCCAGGTGGGATTCGACCCTAACCTTGTTTAGGTTATATATCTTGACAACGACTGTTTAAGCCTTCAAAAAGAGGATGTAGCTTGGGTGACATTAATACCTAAAGTAAAATCCTTAGAATTGAAGAAGAAAATCTGGAAAACCTTGGTCAAACCTTCAAGCCCTAGCTTCAATGGAATCCTTGACTTAGAGAGAGAAATATTAAGAACCATTGAGAAAAATTTGATGATTAAAGGCTTTGAATGATTTTAAAATTAAACTTACAGGGGATAGGTCAGTTAGGATAACCAAAACAACATAGTTTAGGACTTAGACGAATTAAAAATGTCAAAATCATCTATATGACGAATTAAAAATGTCAAAATCATCTTTATTAAAGACTATCGTAACTGTCCACAAGACTCTTCCTATGAGCTGTGGTTCGTCCAACCATCTGTGCCCAGTCCTATAGAACTTCATGTCACAAAATTTAAGCTTCTGAAATTTGCAGCTTTTAATCCACGAACGTTCAAAACAACCCGTAGTTTCACTTACAGGCCGTAAGTCCTTCTGTAGAAGTGTTCCAAACTTAGAAAATTTTAGGTCCTTCAGAGCTTCTTTCTAAGAAACCTTTTGACGGGCCGTGGTTTCTTATATGGTCCGTACTGGCAACACTTAAGTCAACTTTGAAAATTGTTTAAATTTTTTATTTTCACTAGGCACTTCCATGAACCCACCTACGATCCGTGGTTCCTTCTAAAGCTGTAGAGTGGCTCGTAGGATCAAACCATCAGCAAAATTCTGAACTTTCAATTTTCATGGACTATAAACATGAAGGGTGATGTAGAAGGATTCCAAAGAGGAGATAATACTATATCTTGAAAAATTATTAAAAGACCCCTAGATAAGAGATTGCCTCTATAACACATAATTCTAATTTTTTTTAATAAATTTGAGGACAGAATCATGATCAGCACATAAATTTGAGTGGAACAGTGGTCTCGACCGAATTTTAAGCCAATCATATAAAAAAATAAATTTTTAGAGTGAAAATCCCAGAAACAGAAAAATGGGAGACCACTCTGCATCGTAGAGGTTCCCCAGAATAGGTCAAAAAATTTATTTTTTATTTTCGACGGTCCCAAATGATTATTGGAAGATATCATGAGAAAAAGAGAACTAAAATGAACCACCAACACGATGCAAAGTGGGTCCATCTTAGTTCAAATTTTTGCAGTTTTTATGAGGGGCATCCAGACTTTTTTTTACTCCTCCTACACTTAACCTAGGACTGATATAGGCCATTTTAAATCTTAAAAAGGTTTCCACAGTTATTCCTAAGCATTTTTACGAACTCTGACTAAAGAACTATGGCAAAGGAGAGGAGAAGAGACTAAGGTTCAAAATTCTTGCCAGTATTGATTGCCATTTTTTATCCCAAGTAATCCTAAATATGTAAGACAAACTAAAGCATAGATTATGTCCTTCCATGTTCCTCAATGATGTGATGGGTTTGGGGCTTCTATGATTTATTTTTTTTGAGAATTTCTTAGGCCCTAACATATTTATACATGATATTGCCTTAATAATGATTTTCATAACCTGAATTCTTGAAAAAATGAATTGCATATTTTATTTCATATAACCATACTTATATTTTGATCATAATTGTATGTCTATATGCCTTGAATGAAATTGAAAGTATGAATTGTGAAGGCCGTAAATGTGATTATGATTGATTATGAGTGTAGTATGAATGAAACTGAAAGTCCTTTTGTATTTTGAAAGTTTGAATCCAAATGATTTTACCTAGCTGAATGTGGTTATAAATGTGAGTCTAAATTACTCTTGAAAGATATGAGTGGGGAATGATTGGATGGTTGATAGGCCGAAGGCTTGATTGTGACAGAATTGATGGATTGATAATAGTCCTTATGAGACTTGATTGATTGGATGGATTGAACTAAGTGGATATAGTCTTATGAGCATTGAGCTTTGAGAGGAGTATTAAGAATTAAATTGGGTAAGAGTAAATAATAACTGAAACTCAATAACTACATAGCCAAACGTAGGTGAGGATTGAACTGTTAAGCCGAATGTTTTTAATGGTCCCCTGAAAAATAGTGGACTCGATTGATTAATTGTAGGTCCATGATTGGTTGATTCATCCTTTACCCTGGCAAAGTATTGAATGAATGTGGCAAAAACGTCAGCTCATTGTATAGTCACTGGCTTATAAGTAATCATTATCAGATACGAGAAACTCCCAGAGAGATTTTGATAGTACTCTAATGATTAGATTGGATTGTATATGATTGGTCGCTGTTAACCATATTTTACTTTAGATTTATGATATTCTGATTGAATTCCTTATATTTTTTATTGGAGTTATCTAATCTAATATTGTTCCACCTTGACTCATGTTTCATTCTGTCATTTTACATACTCGTATATTCCACGTACTAAAGTCCATTTGGGCCTATAGATTTTCATAATGCAGAGACAGGTACTAGAGGTCATCAACAAGTGCTTCGTTAAGGATCTTATCTTCCATCAATTGATTGGTGAGTCCTCCCCTACATTTGGAGGATATCACTTATGTCTTTCTTGCTTTTGAGTTAGTGTTTTATTTTGATCTTTGATAGTCATAAACCTGCCATTGACACCATCTAGATAGTAGTGATAAAGGCTTCATAGACTACGCTAGACAATGATGGTTTGAATGATGTCATTATCACTTGATTGTTCTTGTCAAACTATTCCTATGATATGGATTTTGAGTTTGTTTTGTTGGCCATATGACATTTATCATTGAGTTAGACAATAATGCTCCTCTATTCTAAGGTTATTTCTTGATTGTTAAGCCTCCTGCTGATCGAATGTATGATTGAACTAGTGATCACGCAAGTGGTTCGCTTAGGGACTATCAATGGTCTCTAAGTGTCGTCCATGCCAAGAGTATCCTCTCGAGGCATGACAACCTTAGATCACGATACTTTTTCACTGCAAAATGATAGTACTTAACTTTTAATCTGGTTTCCTAATTGTCAAAAAATTATTTTATTGAGCAAGGTGGGACAAAACAAGATGAGTTGAAAATAGACAAAAGTGTTATGAAGGATGGAGTGAAGCATATTGAAATTTTGTGGATTAAGGTGTAATTATGCCGGCATCTGTCCCGCCCTATTGTTATCTCTAGTTATTCTCTTTAGTCTAAGAAAGGCATCTCTTTGCTCTCTGAAGTGGGAATTGCCTAAACGTTTGTTCAAAGAAATATCCTTAGCTTGTTGTCTACCTTTTTAGTGCGCGAATTAAAAAGGTTGTATATGAAAGAAATGTCCTTAGCTTGTTGGGTTTGACGGTATGTTTTGAACCTTGTGATCTTATTAAGTAGTCTTTTGATATTCAATATATGCATATAATTCACTCTCTTTTCTTTATTAACAAAACATTGCACCAAAATTCCACAAATATAAGTTACTTTAGAATAGTAATATTGGGCTTACGCTTGGCACAGACATTGCATATCTAAATACAGCATAACTAACTTTCCTAACCGACTATTAACAAGATCAATCTTAAAATCAAAATACTATAATCATCCTTGTATGTAATTACACTTGACTATATATCTAATTGCATTACACTTGAGTATATGCTACAAAGGATGTGGAGTGCAAGTGAGACTTGAGATTGAACAAAAGTTTATTTAATCAGGTTCCAAATTAATTATTCATTGTTGGTGTCCATGTAGCCAGTTTGTCTTTAATTGCGAATGGCATTTTTACTGATCCAATCCACAAATTCCCATTCATTTCATGAACTTCACTCACAAACTTCCCATCTTTTTCTGTCTAAAATCTCCACTACATGGCCATTTTCACCAAGTCTAATTGCTAAACTACCCCCACCAAAGCCAATACTAGCCAAGTAAAAATGGGCTTTGGTAATATCTATAGGGACTTTAGCCAAATTATTTCTAATCCAACTGTTAGAGAGGATCCAGCCCAAGAATTTGCTTTTTCTTGAGTTAACTCCCACCCAAAACTCTCCTTGTTTATTTCGTCTAATATTGTCTGGAAAACCTGGGAGCTCTAAAACAATTTCAACACTGCCTGTTTTGAGCCAAAATTTAAAGATTTTGCAAGTGGTTGTCTCTGCAAAAAGAAGGAAATCACCATGTTTGCTCATGGCTACACCATTTGGGAACTTGAGATTCTTCACCAGAACTGAGACTTGTTTGCTTTTCATGTCATATTTCATTAGCCTTCCTGTGTCATCACCGCTAACTATCACCGATACCTGACTCCTGAATATTCAAAACAATCTCCATCTAACCAATTTATCAAAGCTACCAGCAAATTCAGAATGTATTCAATATTTTTTAAAATTTTAGCCACTTCTTAGTAAAATGTCAAACTTCAGTTGAGTGGATGATATACTAATAAAGAAGAGAATTAGTTTAAATATACCTCTCCAGTTATATTTTTGAATCATATATATCTTTTTCATTATATTTTAATGGTTATTAAAAACAAATTGTATGTGAAGATAAAAAATATTGATTAAACTAATTCTTCTCTTTGACGTTTCAACATATAAAAACTTTTAGTTTGATTGAAAATTTTACTTTTTTATTCTTAATTTTCTTTAAAAATTATATTTGTTGTTCCTCCCTTTTTTGTTTACACAAATACTTTTAAATTGATATTTTTTAATAGAAAAATTCAAAATATTATAGTCATGAAATTAAAAAAAATTAACTTATGCATTTATTTTTTTAACCAAACTCATCAATACATAAGTATTTATTTATCCATTTTCATCATATGAAGTACTCTAATCCACAATCTAAAATTTAAACTCATCAATATTTAAGTAACATTAAAAGAGAAAATAACATATCCAAAAGAAGAAGAAAATGGTCTATCATTTGACTTTTTATTAAAATTAAGGGCAAATTTATATTAAAGTATAATAAGAGGGATATATTTAGCCTGAAAGTGTAACAAGAGGGATATGTTTGAACCAAAAGTATAATGAGAGCTATATTTAAACTTTTTCTAATAGTATAAGGAAATATTTGACCTTTTTCTCTTTTACTAATAAGTTTTTTTAACGTGACTTTCTATTATATTATTTTTCATCAATCTCGAATGGAGCCAAAGATTCACTATTTTTTGGCTTTGGGGTATGATGGAATAAAGCAAAATGA
>JAOTQJ010000007.1:12144721-12155323 GCA_025642045.1 Solanum sejunctum | reverse complement strand
CATAGTAATAAAGAAGGCTATTCAGCATCACACCATATATTACTCATGAAAATATTCAATATTCTTCCAAAAAATAGTATATATAAGTTTATCAAAGAAACATCAAATCTGTCAAGCACGTGCTTATCCCAACATATACACCAGACAGAGAAAAATATATTTTTCAAAGCATGCTTGAAAAGCAAGCACTAAAGCTTAAAGTCTCACTTACCTTATTAATGACAAGTTCCACAATCTTGCATGCATAGAACACCCTCCAAAACAACCCCTACTTTCCTCAATCTCTGAAAAAGATATCAATTATAGAATATTAATTATATTGGCCAAACACAAGCCTCAATATCCCCAGTCTTTTAGTTTAGGGTTAAACTCTAATACCAATACTTTAGACTATAAATTAAAAGTAAAGATATTCTTGATCTCATTGTTAAACCTAATTGGTGAATCTTCTAGTGAATATGTTTTCAACTAACAAGAGCACAAAATAAATAAGAAAATACTTGCACTTTATCACCCAAAACAGTGGTACAAAGATCAAGTTGATTCTATGTATGAGTTTTTCCCAAATCACCTTGTGAGTTGTGAGTTTTCTTCTAAGAGAAAAGAATGAAAGAAGAAGAAAAAGAATTGTCACTTCTTTTTTTCTGTCGCTGTGTAAAAATAAAAGGGACTGGCCCTTTTTTTAAAAAAAATCTTTTAAAAAGAATTATTAAAGGATAAAATATCAATTAATCCTTCATTAAAAAATTAGCGTTATTACAACAAGAATATGAAGTCGGATTTGCTAAATAACTCACAAATTTTAAGATATTAAAAAAAATGCATCATAGAGTATTTTTGAGCTACTTGAGGGATGTTACAATATCCCCCCCCCCCCCCTTGGAACATTCATCCTAGAATGTGAATAGAGCCAACATGAATAAAGTGGGACAAGATCTATCAACCCCTTATGAATGCAATAATGCAAATCAAGCATTATTTTGATACAAATTTCAAAGTCTCTAACATGGACAACCTTTTAAGAACATGAGTAGCACATTTTTATAATTGAATATGAAACTTCAATCAACTTACTCATGAGCATGCATGCATAATATGTAACATGTCAAGACTAAATAATTGATGTATGAGATTGAACATGAACTACCATTATTACCAATATGACAACACAACCACTTACCAAAACTTCAACCATAGCACCACAACTTACGAAATCATTTAGTACCAACCATCACCATATTCATGGAAACACATTTGTATCGAGCATAGCATTACAATCTCTCTCTCTCTCTTCAATTTTTAGTGACCATTGGGCAATCCCTTCTCTTGTGCCCGAACTTACCATAGTCAAGGCAACCTTCTTAACTTGCTAAGCGCACTCCTAGGTTCATCTTACCAGACAGGTCACAAGTAGGATATGCATTTCTTTCCTTCTTACTGCTAGCCTCTTGTGTCTTGGTAAATAATGATCCACCCTCTTCAAAGCAAGCTCCTTATACTCTTGCTTTCTTCTTTATATTCTCATCTTCGATTTGCTCCACTTAATTCTTCAGCCTTGAAATATCCATCTCCTTTACTGGCATAGCAGTTCAGTACTCTTGGACAAGTAAGTCAGATAATCCAGACATAAATTTGCTCATTCTTGCTTGGGGGTCTATAACTAATGAGGTCCATACTTGGATAGTTGGGTGAACCTGAAGGAATACTCCTTCACACTCACATTCCCTTGCTTAAGGTCGATGAATTCTTGCATCTCAGCTTCCCTAAACTTTAAGGGAAAGAAACAATCTAGAAATGCATCCTTGAACTTTCCCCAAGAAATGAGATACTTCTCTCCTATCATTCTTCCATTGAGTGTTCCATCTTTATGCAACCTCTTTCAATTGAAAGGCTACCAACTTCACCTTTTCCTCCAAAGTCACACCTATAACGGCCAACACCTTATACATCTCATCCACAAACTCTTAAGCATCCTCCTCCACCTTTTAACCATGAAACTCGAGAGGGTTAATCCTAGCAAAATCCGTTACCCTTGAAGCCAAGGTGGAAACATTCAGAATATTAGCACCTTGGTTGACTTGATTGGCTAATAATTATGCCATCATGGTAAGGGATTAACCTTGGAAACATTCTTCTCTTGTTGCATGGGAAGGGCTTAACCTTCAGTATCACCAATTGGAAAATGTGCTCTTCATGGCGACATCTTCTTGAAATGGCAAAAAGGGTGTAGTTAGTGAGAGGAATATCCTTAGATAATTCTAATGGCATGACATGAATCATAATAAAGATAAGCATTTCCTAAAATGCCTCATAGCCTACTAGTCATAGATTTGGCAAGCTTCACACACATGAATAAGACACTACTCAACGTAGTGTGTTGGATGTCCGAGGACTATTTATAAACCTAGTACTCTGATAATAAGCTTATCATGATCCAAGCCTAGGGTCTAGACATGACACTGCAAACGGGAAACCTGAAGATAATCCAAATAAGCCTCTTAGAATATTGTTTGCACATCCTTGGTTATAAAATACAAAACAAACATTCAACAAATAATTCTAGCGGAATAGGGGTTTATGAATCATACTATGGGGATAGATAGGGGAAAGGGATTTGCATAAATCATATAATAAGAAAGTACTAAGGGGGAGCAAGTAGGACCAAAGCTATGGTTAAATAGGGACTTAGTACTTTCATCACTTCCCATCATTATCAATAGCATCAAATAGCATCACATGAGGGTTAGAGTCTAAGGGATAAGTCTCCATAAAATCTTAACATCATGTCGTAAGTACATAACATAGTATCCGACAACACCTCTAAGTATGAATAGGACAGGAACCAAGACATGTCCAAGGCATACCCTTAAAATAGAAAGTATAGTAAAACAAATTCTTAATATAAGCAAGATAAAAGTAGGATATTATCCTCGAACTAGTGGACTCACGACAAGCACAATCTTCTATGATCCAAATGCTAGCCACGTGGAGGGTATCGAGAAGCATCAGTCCTTACATGGTTAAATCATGTAGGAAAAAAGTATGCATTAGTACATTGAATGTACTAATATATGGGCATGCAATGCACAAAACACGAGTCATAAAACTAGTGAACAATATGATCATTGTAAAACATCACTTGAACCATAAAACATAGGTTAATGAGGGACATAGTTATCATGCATAAGTAAAATGGTCATATCCTTTGGAAAAATATTGCCTTTACATCAAAGAAAGAATTATCCAATGTAAATGAAACTTTTTTAGTAATAATGAAAGACACCATACATACTTTTAAAGAAGGTCATATACCTTTATGATAAATGTCATTTTCAATAACATGGAACCATATTATATGTAAATAAAATCATTTGAACATTAGAGAGAATGAGTTATACAACTTTATGATACCTTTGGACATGACATAAAGGAACCATCATAATCATCATAAGAGGTACAACATGGGACCAGAAGGAGAACTTGAACACGTATGAGAGTAACCATTAATCGACATAAATCCTATGCACTAAGCCATGGAGTATTGATGTTTCCCCTAGCACAGGAAGAAAGTGGGAAGTCACTTGCTAAGAAAACCTCCTAAGATGCCTAAGTGGATCCACTAAAGTGAGCTATTAAGCAACCTCTACTAATGGGTGGTCTAGAAGCAAACCTCTACTAGAAATGAACCCTATTTCTTATGTTGGCACATAGTTATGGGACAATGGGATTCTACTAATGGTCTCTTGCCCTAACTATTGGGGGGTATCCGTATTTATCCCAAGTCCTCTCGGTGCTAAGTATGACTCTCACGGAATGACCAGAACTTGAATCATAGAATCATTTACTATGGAGAGGTATTCTACTGACCCATCCCTTAAACATCTTGAAACAATGGAGAGGTACTCTACTAACCCATCGCATAAGCCTTTTGAATATAAATTAGCATCATAAGGATAGCTCCTAAATCTTGTCTATGCCTTTACTATCGACTCATCTCATAATCTCATAAGCTTTACTAGGTGGAGGACTCATACCTCAATCATTCATTCATTCACAATTTCATAAGACTAGTCCCATTGGACATACACATATGAGGTTAATAATGACATGTATAACTTGTATACCATAACATCATAAAGAGGGATTTACAATAACACTAGCTTTCATATAATTTCAACATATTTCACAATAGACTTAATATACCTTATCCTGCATCACATTCATGAACTAGCATACATATAGTGAATCCTTTTCATCATTCATAAGAAACTTCATCATTAAATCCTCATCATTAGAAAACTCAACTTGATTGGGTAGGCTTATGGATGTAATTTTAACTCATGTAAAAAAATCAAGAGGACGATGCTTGGAAATATTGCAATTCATCAATTATAATCATATCTAGAATAACCCATATCAGTCATACATATCATCTTTCAAAACATGGATATTAAAATATTAAATTTACCTCACACAATCGTCAATTTTGTAGTTCTAGAAATTACATGCATAATCTCATAATAGCTCAGTATTATCAAAGAGTAGCTCATCAAAACCAATGCTTCATAAAATCAAAGTAAGGGGCTTTATATCATTCAAAACTTTCACAATGTTCTCATGAGCTCATAGCATGCACGATAGCCCTTCAACATTCTTAACATTCATAATTTATATGTTTTACAATAGGACTTTCATCAACATAGAAATTCGTCAAATACTTTAGCCAAAGCATGGTGGATAATATGCACAGAATCTTAAAATCATACAATTCAAGAGTATAAAATATGAAGGGGGTAAAATAATATTCCCTCTATTCCATTTTATATAGCACACTTCCTTTTTAGTCCGTCCCAAAAAGAATGTCACCTTACTCTAATTGAAAATAATTTGGCTTTAGAATTCCATTTTTACTCTTAATGAAATGAATCTCAAACACACAAATTTCTCAGAATGATTTTATACACAAGTTTCAAAAGTCTTATTTTTTTTCTTAAACACCGTGTCAAGTCAAAGGATGCCACATAAAATAGGCCAGAGAGAGTATTATTCAAGAATCATGCAACATAACCCACTAATATTATAGTTAAATCCTTCGTTTGTGTGCTATGAAATCCATCTTAAAAATCCATAATCTTCCAAAGTTTTCATAGTTCATATCATGCATGGTTCCAATAGATAAAACTCAACTTATGGAATAAGCTTTACATAGATGTTCATGCATAATTAACCAATATTTGATAAAATCAAACATAAAATTCATGTTCTTTATGCATAATAAGAAGTACCCATAAAGAATCTAACCTTGAAATCATGTAATTTCATAAAAAGGGGGGGAGTTGGAGTCCATGGGTGAAAGGACCCATGGATGAAGACCCACATACCTCAAATTCTTGAAATATATAGAGGAAATTTGATGTGACTTTTTTGACTTCACTTGGATTCTTGAATTCCAAAAAATGTTCTTGAAAATCTTGAGATTGAATGGAGGTTTTGATGATGAATTGGGAGGATTTTAGGAGTATTTATGAGAGATTTAGGGCATGAAATGGCTGAAAAAATGAAGGATTCGCATCTATATAGATATTGGATAATTACCCAATTTCCCTCAAGTAAAAAGGAAGATTTTTGGAAATTTTTGACCTATGGTTCGGCAGGTCGGCGATGTGGACCTTACTGGTTTGCAAAAATTTCATCGAAAAAATTATTGTTTGACTTGGGAAACCTATACATTGTAGGTAACTAATATCCCACACAATTTTTCCCTAAAATAGAATATGAAGTCAAATTTGCAAAACAACACACAAATTTTAAGATATTTAAAAAAATGCATGATAAGATATTTTCGAGCTACATTGAGGGGTGTTATAACAGGTAAGTATGACTCACTCTAGGGGGTAAATTCAGGACTCAGGATCTTTCATATCATAACATAAAAGTATATGATAATACTCATAATCAGTCTAGATAACAATACCCGATAGATAGCCATAGCCATAATCATAATCTCTGATTACAACACTTATCATATAAATGAACAAGAGTCTATAAGATGTGCAACAATACCTCGAGTCATAAGATAGGATGGAGGCCAAGACATGTTTTGAGGTCATCCTCAAAGTATATAACATAAACAAAACTTCATAGGTAGAGGAATGGTAGCTTGTACTCGAAACATAGGACTCACCACAATAAGTATCTCAAGATCTAATCTAGCTTTCTTACAGTGGATGAAGGTAATCTCTGATACCTACATGGTGAGATCATGTAGGCAAAAGTATGTTTTAGTACGTTTAAATGTATTAAGTATGCGGGCATGCAATGCATATGACTTATCAAACCTGCATTCAATGTTAGATGGCAAGGACACATAGTATAAAAAGAAGTATATATCCAAAGAAGAGTAATAAAACAATATGTCATGAAATTTATGATGCATGAGATGCAAAATGCTCATATAAGAGGGAATGAGGCCTCAACTAACATATAGGACCAAGAGAACTATTACATGGAATCCAAGGTTATCGCCACACTATAAAAGAGGTGGTCTACTTACCAAAGGTAAACCACACTTCTCCTTATGGGCCTCCCATTTTGGAGAAGTGACCTTCCTTACGAGCCTCTTATTTCGGATAGGATTTCTACAATTTTATCAAATCGTATTAACGTTGTAACTGTGCCTTATGGGCCTCCCATTTTGGATAGGATTTTCATAATTTTATCATATCATATCATATTGTAACCGCACCTTGTGGTTCTCCCATTTCGGTGAGGGTTACCATATACATATACCTATGCTAGAATATAGTTCAAGGAAAGAGAGAGAACCCTTGGGGATAGCCCTGGCGCCCTAATCAATTGGTCTTAATTCATCATCCCACAAGAAATACATATACGTATATATGATTTCAAAAGAGATGCAAGTCATTCAAATTCTTTCAATGAATACTTAGGCTTAAAAACCAAACAACATTCATAATAATTCATACTTTGGCTCAAATGCCAAATAATAATCCATGTCATAATTTTCATGAATAGGAATAGTCTTTTCACAATTTTCAATAAGGTGTAAATACTTAATATGCTCAAAGAGCCAATATCATAGATATTTATGTGATCACATCCTTGTCATAATCATATACATAAACATAATATGGCTTAACCCCCTTCATGATTTTCAGAAAATCCAATGCTCTTAAATGCATGTTCCATGAATGATGTAAGATTAGGATGGGCAATATAGATCCAATCTAAAATAAACAATACAATATGAAATTCAAGTAAATTCATAAGTAAAATTCACATTCAAATCACAATTTATATTATTCATGCTTAGATCAAACTTTAAAGGGAAAATGCATATTCAAATCTTCATAATACTAATGTAATTGAGCATATTAGGGCTTAAATCAAGTTAAAATCAATAATAAAGCAAATCTCATACCTCAATTGAATTTAATAAACAATAATATTAAAAACTCATATTTAAAGTGAGCTACAATTCATGAAAATTCAAGTAAAAGAGTTTGGGTCTTCTTGGTTGAAAGTAACCAAGAAATAATCCCACATACCTTAGCTAATTAGCAAGATTCAAAAAGAAATTTGATGAAGAAAAGAATCTTCCCTTGATTTCCATGCTTAGTCTTCACAAGAGTATTTGAGAGAGTCCTGAAGAATGAGTTGAAATAATGCTAAGTGCTAGAGTGAATTTGAATGAGAGAAATAGAGTATAGCTCACTTGAATGCCTTTAGGTAGCATAGAAAGTCTCAAAAGACCCTTAGGAGACCCATAATTACGAAAATATCATTAATGAAATGAGTAGAAAAAAAATGTTGCCAGGATTCTCAAAGGAGGGTATACAGTCCGTGTAAGGGTATACGAACCGTATACTTCTTCCGGGATCCAACACTTAGAAAAATTCTTGTTGACAAAGGTTCTAGACGGTAATTACATACTTAGAAAAATTGCACGCCATCATCCATACGGAGGGCTTCATGGATCGTACCAAGTTATATGGATCGTATACCTCCTCTGTGAAGCTTCACTTAGAAAAATTCTTCAATGATAAAGTTTCAAGATGATGATCCAATACTTAGAAAATTTTAACTTCGACACCCATACGGAAAGCCTCACGGACCATGAAGGACTATACGGTCTATGAGAGGGTCCATGTATGAAATTCCTTGGCCAAGATATGGGTTTTCAAGGCCAAGGCTATCCATACAGTCTACCACATAGACCATATGGGGTCCATATATGGTATGCCTATGTTAAACTTCCACATTAAAGCTAGCACACCGACACAAGGCCAAGGTCCACTTCGAGGAGAATCCATACAGTCGGTATACCCTTACATTGACTGTGAAGGCTTCCCTAAAGCATCACCTTGGACCAAAACTTTTTGGAACCAAATTTCAAAACTCCATTGAGGTCGTATGAAATTCGGGTCCTTAAAACTAAGAAGCATGATATGATATGTAAAATATCATTTCCAATTTGCTTATGTAGCCCATGCAAATGTGTGAGAGCTTATGCTACAAATTGCCAGTTGGCAATCAAACTAACCATCACCGAGCATTCCAATGCTGCGCCAAATATGCACCTGACCATTTTCCTCTGCATCTTCATAAGGCTTTTGAAATTCCTAAAAAATGTGCTTTGGAATACCCATACTTGTAATGTCTATATATCTAAAAATTTATGTGTCATATCAAAAATCTAACTTCATATTCTAGATCAGGGGAAAAATTAAGTGAGAAATGGATATAACACAGATTTTAGAGGACCCATAGCAAAAAATTAATTTTGTTGATTTCTGATTTCTAGAAAGCATCCACACCCTAGTTGTGACACGCTAGGGGCGCAAAGCAGTGTAAAAGTTTCCTTTCCATTTGGTCCGCATCGCGGACCAAATACAGACCAGTATAAAAATTTCCTTATTTTTTCTTATGCACCCAAGGGCATTGGGGTTATAGCCCCATGCCTACTTATACGTAAAAATAGCCATACTTAGCCATTTTTTGACTCTATATCACTCAAAACCCTCACAAAAATCTCTCCAAAACTTAACCAAACATCTCATTCCAAATTCAAGGATTTCAAGCTTAACTTTGGAACTCAAGGATTCACTTCAAGTTCTAAGTTTCCTTCAAGCTCATCTCAAAAAAACCCAAGTTTGAGATATGTGGGTTTCATCCATTGGATCCTTTCAGCCATGGAGCCTAGTCTTCCTTTTTATGAAAATTGCATGATTTAAAGTTGTATTACCTATGGGTATCTCTTGTTATAGATTATGAATATAAATCATGTTTGAGTTTTATGAAATATTGATTGATTTTGCATGACTGCCTATTTCAACCTTATACCATGAATTAATTCTGTCTATTGAGACTAGGCATATTTTGAGCTATGAAACTATGATCTATTATGAGTTTTGATGATGGATTTACAGGTATCCTACATGAGGGTTTTATTAGATATTGGTGGTTTTATATACATTAGGTTTACTCATCCTATTTCACTCTTGAATTGCATTATATTAACAAGTATCATGAACCCACCATGTGTTTGATGAAATGTCAAGTCATGAATTATCAAGTTATTGATGATCTATTTCATAATTTACAAGCCAAGTGACTATATGATGATTAAGGGCTTTCAAGTATGTATTGAATTCATGAAAAGTGTCAATGATTTTTTAAGTTACAAGTTAGCCTTATTTCAAGATTTTTACCTCTTGTGAGTCATTCATGTTAAAGCAAGGGTTCATATATGATTATGATCTACCCTCATGTTTTAAGTTAGGCTTACAATTAGAGGTCAAATATGATTTAGGAGCTACTCATGTCATGTTATCATGTTTCTTACAAGTTATACAAGCTATAATTATTTCAAGTACTCCGTGGGATTTGACTTAGCACCAATTGAGGCTTAAGATTGGGTCTCGACTCAAGGGATCCTTACATAAAGTCTTTTGTCTCTAAACTATGTGCCACCATAGGATTATGATTATTACCTTGCTATACTAGTAGATCCATCTAGTTCATGTTATCATGTTTGGTTTGCTTTGGCAAGTAGACCATACTCGCTGAGGGGTGTCATGCCCAGTCACATGAACCAAGGGGGTGTTAAGCCTCAGAGTCCAAGTTGTTGCTTCTTGGTCTATGTAAGTTGAGGTCAATTCCCACATATGTATGATATATATTATTTAAGATGATTGATTAATAAGCATATTTTATTATGAACATTTATCATGCATGTTTATACTTATCCATCGCTTATGATTATACATTTTGACTATATAGGCTTGTCTTATTGTATTGTATCACGCATACTTAGTACATTCAAATGTACTAACGCATACTCTATACCTACATGATATTACCATTTAGGGATCGTAGGACCTTCTGATCATCCTCCACGTGGCTAGTTTGGTACTTTAGAGATAAGTATTGGTGAGTCCACAAGTTCGAGCAAGCTATTTATGTTACTCTTGCTATTCTAATATTTCTTTATGTTAAACACTTGTTACTATAAGGGTGAGCTCGTAAAGTGTCTTTGCCCCCACTCCATTCCATGTTAGAGGTGTTGTTGGACATTATGAT
>JAOTQJ010000007.1:12129349-12144621 GCA_025642045.1 Solanum sejunctum | reverse complement strand
TTACTATAAGGGTGAGCTCGTAAAGTGTCTTTGCCCCCACTCCATTCCATGTTAGAGGTGTTGTTGGACATTATGATGTATTTATGCTATGAGCTTCACTCGTTTATGCTTTTATGATTATCAAAGACTTCTCTTAGTCCCGCTTCCCTTTATTTATACCTTTTGTTGTTGATTTTGCTTCCGTGACCAACGATGTGTGCATGATATACTAAAAGGTTTGTTTAGAGTCCCTTCAAGTTCTCCATTCATCATGTCACGTCTAGGCCCTAGGCTTGGATCGTGCAAAAATTGGTATCAGAGCATTAGGTTGTTAATGATCCTCACAAACTAGCGTACCAAGTCAATTGGAGTCTTATTCATGGTTGCGAAGTGCGCCACAACGATTAATGGGAGGATATGAGGCATTTTTGAAAATGTTTCATTTCTTTATGGTCTATATCGTGCTTTAGATGTAAGTGTAAGGCTTTTATCCTAACGAATGCTCTTTGATCTTTTAGATCATACTGATTCCAAGAGGGATACTAAGGAGGGCCTATATACCCAAGGAGAAACTGGCCCTTCCTACTCCTCAAGCTCCTACGAGAGGAGGGGTAGCCCAAGATGAGGTGCGAGATACCATTATAATGTTAGCTCATGCTATGACCAACCAAGTTAACCAAAGGGCCCAAGCCCTTCATGCTTTCACTCTGGCTTCTAGGGTATGGGATTTCATAAGAATGAACCCACCAGAGTTCCATGGATCCAAGATAGATGAGGATCCCCAATAGTTCATAGATGAGGTGTACAAGGTGCTATCCATCATGGCGATTAATTCAGAGGATAAGGTAGAGTTGGCAGCCTACCAACTCAAAGGAGTGGCTCAAATTTAGTTTACACAATGGAAGTTGGAGAAGGGAAATAATTATGCTATCCCTTGGGAAGAGTTCAAAGCCACATTCCTCAACCATTTTTTTGCTATTGAGCTAAGGGAGGCTAAGATGATGGAGTTTATGAATCTTAAGTAAGGTTCCATGAGTGTGAGGGATTATTCCCTCAAGTTCAACAAGCTATCTAAGTATGCTCCATAATTAGTTGCCGAGCCTAGATCAAGGATGAATAAGTTTGTGTTAGGAGTGTCTGACTTGGTTAATGAGGAGTGTCGTACTGCCATGCTAGTAGGTAATATGGATTTGTCCCACCTCATGACATATGCCGAATAAATAGAGGGGGAAAAGCTTAGAAAAAAAAAGAAGTGGTGAGTCCAAGAAGGCTCATTTGGAAGGAGGTTTCCAAATTTCCAAGGGTGGCCAGTTTCCTCAAGCCCAAAAGTTCCAAGGTTATGGGTCTTCTAATACTTCTAATAAGAGATTTTCTAATGATAATCAAATCCAAGGTGGTAATGGTGGGATGACTCACACTAAGTGCCAAAAGTGTGGAAGAGACCATGGTGGTCCGTGTTTGAAGAATTCTAATGCTTGCTTTGGTTGTGGTGAAATGGGTCACAAGGTTATTGATTTTCCTCATGCTCAAAACAAAGGTAAAGATGGTCGTCCACAAGGACAAGGTACAAATGCAGGTCCAAGGAAGGGAGGCCAACAAAGGGGTGCCCCAAGGCAAAATAGATTCTATGCTCTTTGAGAGAAACAAGGGGTGGATGAGGTGCCCGATGTTGTCATCGATATGTTAAAGGTTTTTGATTTTGATTTGGATGCATTGATAGACTCGGGTGCCACCCTTTCTTTTATTACTCTTTTCACTGCCAAAAAGCTTCATATTAGTCCCAAATTTTTGTATAAACCTTATGTAGTGTTAACCCCCATTGGTGAGTCCATTGTTGCTAAAAGAGTCAATAGAAATTGTCTTGTGTTCATATTGCATAAAGTCTTACCTTGTGATTTTGTAGAATTAGATATGATGGATTTTGATGTCATTCTTGGGATGGATTGGTTGCATGTGTATTACGCTTTTATTGATTCTAGTACCCGTAGGGTGAAATTCCAATTCCCTAATAATCCTATCCTTGAGTGAGAAAGTCATGATGTGGTGGTCAAGGATAGATTCATTTCTTGTCTTAAAGCCCAAAAGTTGATTTCTAAGGGTTGTCTTTATCATTTTGTGAGAGTTAGAGATATGGAGTCCAAAGTCCTTCCTATTAAGTAAGTTTTGGTGGTTAATGAGTTTCTTGATGTCTTTCCCGATGAGTTTCTCGGTGTTCCTCCCAAAAGGGAAATAAACTTTAGTATACACCTCTTTCCTGATACTCAACCGATTTCTATTAACCCTTACCTTATGGCCTCAATGGAATTGAAGGAATTAAAGGAGAAACTGAGGGATTTATTGGAGAAGGGTTTCGTAAGAACTAGTATGTCACCTTGGGGTGCACCGGTGTTGTTTGTGAAGAAAAAGGATGGTTCTCTTAGAATGTGCATTGATTATAGGCAACTAACTAGAGTCACCATAAAGAACAAGTACCCTCTACCAAGGATTGATGACCTTTTTGATCAACTTCAATGGGCTAGTCAATTTTCTAATATTGAGCTTCGGTTCGGGTATCACCAAGTTAAATAAAGGGAGTATGACATTCCCAAGATGACTTTTCAGACTAGGTATGGGCACTTTGAGTTTGTGGCTATGTCCTTTGGATTGACTAATACAACAGTTATATTTATCGATCTCATGAATAGGGTCTTTAAACCCTACCTTGACTTGTTTATGGTGGTCTTTATTGATGATATCTTGATTTATTCCCATAGGATAGAGGAGCATGTGAATCACTTGAGACTGGTGTTATAAATCTTGAGGGAGGAGAGGTTGTATGCTAAATATGAAAAATGTGAGTTTTGGTTGAAAGAGGTTGATTCTCTAAGGCATGTAGTGTCTTAGAAATTGGCCTAGACCTTTGACTCCATCTGATATTGGAAGCTTCTTGGGTTTGGTGGGTTATTACCGGAGGTTTGTAAATGGTTTCTCTTGTATTGCTTCTCCTATGACAAAGTTGACACTAAAGAAGGAGAAATTCATATGGATTGATGAATGTGAAAAGAGTTTCCAAACCTTGAAAGATAAGCTTGTCTCCACTCCTATCGTGGATCTACCGGAAGGGTTGGAAGGATTTGTTATATATTGTGATGCCTCAAGAGTCAGTTTAGGGTGTGTTTTGATGCAAAATGGTAAGGTGATAGCACATGCCTCTAGACAACTTAAGGTGCATGAGAATAATTATCCCACCCATGATCTTGAATTAGTGGCCATGGTTTTTGCTTTGAAAATTTGGCATCACTACTTGTATGGGGTTCATATTAATGTGTTTACCAACCACAAGAGTCTCCAGTATGTGTTCATCCAAAAAGATCTTAACTTAAAACAAAGAAGGTGGTTAAAGCTCCTTAAACACTATGATATAAGTATACATTATCATCCCAACAAGGCTAATGTTTTTGGTCGATGCTCTAAGTAGAGTATCAATGGGTAGTCTAGCTCATGTTGATAATGGTGGCAAAGAGGTGGCTAGAGAGGTTCACCAGTTGGCTAGATTAGGGGTTAGGTTGGATGAAGTTGATAATGGTGGTATGGTGGTTGTTAATGGTTCTAGATCTTCCTTGACTGAGGAGGTAAAGGCAAAACAAGATCTTGACCCCACCTAGCTAGAGTTGAAGACATTGGTGAGAGATAGTAAAGTGGAGATTTTCTCCCAAGGGAGAGATGGTGCCCTTAGGTACCAACGTAGATTATGTGTGCCAAATGCAGATGACTTGAAAGAATTGATCTTGAAGGAGGCCCATAATTCATCCTATTCCATTCACCCTAGTTCTACAAAGATGTATAGAGACTTGAAGGAAGTATATTGGTGGGGTGATATAAAGAGGGATATTGCCAAGATCATATCCAAAAGTCACAATTGCCAACAAGTGAAAGCCGAACATCAAAGGCTGGGTGGCCTAGCCCAAGCATATAAATTCCTACTTGGAAGTGGAAAGAGATCAACATGGATTTTGTGGTTGGGTTGCCCAAGACTAGGAAATATTTTGACTCTATTCGGGTTATTATGTATAGAATGATAAAGTCGGCTCACTTCCTATGGGTCAAAATCACTTATGGTGCCAAATATTATGCCAAGTTGTACATTTATGCATTGGTTAGATTGTATAAGGTGCCCTTGTCTATCATTTTAGATCGTGGTTCTTAATTCACTTCTCACTTTTGGAGATCATTTCAAAGAGGTCTTGGTACCAACGTTAAGCTTAGCATGACTTTTTATCCTCAATTGGATGGTCAAACTAGGAGGACTATCCAAACTCTTGAGGATATGCTTAGAGGTTGTGTTTTGGAATTTAAGGTTAGTTGGGATGAACATCTTCCACTCGTTGAGTTTGCTTACAAGAATAGCTACAACTCAAGCATTGGTATGGCTCCCTTTAAAAATCTTCATGGTAGACATCATAGATCCCCAGTTGGTTGGTTTGAAGTGGGGGAGATGGCTTTGCTAGGTCCAAATTTTATCATGGATACCCTGTACAAGGTAAGTATGATAAGGGAGAGATTGAAAACAGACCCAAGTAGACAAAAGTCCTACTCCTATGTGAGGAAAAGAGATGTTGAGTTTAAGGTTGGTGATTGGGTACACTTAAAAGTCTCACCCATGAGGGTTGTAGTCCAATTTGTAAGAACAGGAAACTAAGCCCAAGGTTTGTGGGTCCTTATAAAGTTTTGAGGAGAGTGGGTAAGGTTGAATATGAGTTGGAGATGCATATGGAGATGAATATGGTTCATCCGGTCTTCTATGTATCTATGTTAAGAAAGTGTGTGGGTGAGCCAAGTGCTATAGTGCCCTTGGATGTTGTGGGTGTCATAGAAGATAAATTGACCTATGAGGAGTCTCAGTGGAGATTTTGTATAGACAAGTGAAGAGGTTGAGAAACAAAGATGTAACTTCCATCAAGGTACTTTGGAGGAACCAACAAGTTAAAAGTGTCATGTGGAATGCCGAGACTGACAAGAGAAAGAGATATCCATATCTCTTCCACTCTACTCAAGCTGAAGGTACTAATTTAAGTCCCCTATATAATTTCAAGTCTTAAGTCTCCTCCCTTATGTCATCTTGCATGCATTCATGTTCATGGTAACAAGTTTATAGTGATTTTTGCCACTCATGTTGAGACTTTTTGAAAATGATGTTTAAATGCATTTATTTTATATATGTGGGGCTAAAATCTTTATGATTACTTCTTATGCAGGTTTCTTTGACATTCGAGGAAGAATGTTCCCAAGGGGGGAATATTGAAACGCCCCAAAAATATGCTTCAGAATGCCCATAATCGTAATTTTTGTATATCTCAAAATTCATGTGTGATATTGAAAATCCAACTTCATACTCTCATTCAGGGGGAAAAATTGAGTGAAAAATTGGTATAACCTAGATTTTGGAGGACCCACAGCAAAACATAATTTTGCTAATTTTTACGATTTCTAGAGAGCATCCATGCCCTGACTACGAAGTGCCAGGGGAGTAGAACAATGTAAAAGTTTCATTCGTATTTAGTCCACATCGCTGACTAGATGCGGACCAATACAAAAATTTTCTTAGTTTTTCTTATACACCCAAGGGCATTAGGGTCATAGCCCCATGCCCTCTTATGTGTAAAAACACGCATACTTAGCCATTTTTCAATTCTGTATCAATCAAAACCCTCACAAAAAAACTCTCCATGACTTAATCAAATATCTCATTCCAAATTCAAGGATTTCAAGCTTAACTTTGGAACTCAAGGATTCACTTCAAGCTCTAAGTTTCCTTTAAGCTCATCTCAAGAACACCCAAGTTTGAGGTATATAGATTTCATCCATTGTGTCCTTTCACCTATAGAGCCCAATCTTCCTTTTGATTAAAATTACATGATTTAAAGTTGTATTGCCTATGGATATCTTTTATTATGGATCATGAATATATATCATATTGGGGTTTTATGAAATATTGATTCATTTTTCATGACTATCTATTTCAAGCTTATACCATGAATTGATTTTGACTATTGAGACTATGCATGTTTTGAGATATTAAACTATGATCTATTATGAGTTTTGATGATAGACTTCAAGATACCCTACATGAGGATTTCAAGGGTCTATTTCAAGATCATCCTATTTCACTCTTGAATTGCATTATTTTTAACAAGTATCATGAACCCACCATGTGTTTGATGAAATGTCAAGTCATGAATTATCAAGTTATTGATGATATATTTCATAATTTACAAGTCAAGTGACTATATGATGATTAAGGGCTTTCAAGTATGTATTGAATTCATAAAAGTATCTATGATTTTTTAAGTTACAAGTTAGCCTTATTTCAAGATTTTTACCTCTAGTGAGTCATTCGTGTTAAAGCAAGGGTTCATGTGTGATTATGATCTACTCTCATGTTTCAAGTTAGGCTCACAATTAGAGGTCAAACATTATTTAGGAGCTACTCATATCATGTTATCATATTTCTTACAAGTTATACAAGCTATAATTATTTCAAGTATTCCGTGGAATTTGACTTAGCACCGATTGAGGCTTAAGATGGGGGCTTGACACAAGGGATCCTTACATAAAGTCTTTTGTCTCTAAACTATGTGGCACCCATAGTATTATAATTATTACCTTGTTATACTAATGAATCCATCTAGTTCATGTTATCATTATTTATTTGCATTGGCAAGTAGACCATACTTCGCGGAGGGGTGTCATGCCCAGTCACTTAAACTGAGGGGGTGTCAAGCCTCAAAGTCCAAGTTGTAGCTGCTTGGTGTATGTAAATTAAGGTCATTCCCACATATGTATGATATATATTGTGCAAGATGATTGATTTACAAGCATGTTTTATTATGAACATTTATCATGCATGACATGTTGAGATTATACTTATTCATCGCTTATAATTATGCATTTTGACTATATTAGCTTATATCTTGTTGCATTGCATCCCGCATAGTCAGTGCATTCAGACATACTAATGCATACTCTATACCTACATAATATTACCATGTAGGGACCAAATTACCTTTTGATCATCCATGGATGTTATCTATGTTGCTCTTGTTTTTCTCATATTTCTTTATGTTAAACACCTGTTACTATGAGGGTGAGCCCGAAAAGTGTCTTGGACCCTACTCCATTCCATGTCAGAGGTATTGTTGGATATTATGATATACTTAATGAGCTTCACTCTTTTATGCTTTTATGATTACCAAAGACTTACCTTAGTCCCACTTTCCTTTATTTATACCTCTTTTTGTTGTCTATTTTGTTTTCATGACCAGGGATGTGTGAATATATGCTAAGTGGCTTGTTTGGGGTCCCTTTGGGTTTCCTATTTGCCATGTCACATCTATACCCTAGCCTTGGGCCATGATAGCTTTCTTTTTTGCAACATTAGGTGATGGTTCATCACTTTGCTGATACAATTTGGTGATTCATCGAAGTTTCTATCACATTGCCTTCTTATCAATGTTTTTGGACTTTGAGTACTGCAACTTTTGGTGGTCTTCTATGCCATTCAATGATGCACTGATTATAATTTACAACATCAATGTTGACTATATTCTCGACTTGAGATTGAACCTTGGTTGCTTTAATGCTAGACAGTCTCCCTAAATGTTCAGTGGATCACCGAATATGTAGGCTATGCCACTTTTCTCATCCTTTTTGCACTTTTGCTCCCTTTCCAAGATTGGACAAGTATTGTCCATTTATGCACTTTTAATCCTATTTACTGACATAACACATGCATATTCTTCAGAGATTGGAAATAATAGCATACTAAGGATAATGTTTCTTTGCAAGCTAGCCCCAAAATGAGTCCAAAATATGGACTAATCAAAATCTCCAACTTAAGCCTTTGCTTACCCTTAAACAAATAAAATGTCAATCTATCCAATTTCAGAGCTTGCAAATAGGACAACAGGGACAAAACACATGCATTTTCACCTTTTTATCCCTTCTCGAACTTCCATAAACTACTTACATGATTTAGAAGCCTCGAGAGATAACTAAGGAGTAATCAAAACAGAGATATGCTCACAATCACTGATATAGTTGTTGATAACTACCTAAAGGCATCACCATTTATACTCATGCCAAAGAAGATCCTGAATCTCACATGATTATGACATTATTTTCAAAGGATCTGTTCTACACTCACTTCGCAAATTGATAAAGAGATTGTAAGCTTCAAACCATAGGCTTCCCTTATTCCTAATCGTAGTTCACTTGACTTTCTTCCGAACTAAGATCCCAAAGGACTTTGTGTCACGATCCAAGCCTAGGACATAGATGTGACATGATGAATGGGGAACCCAAAGGGACCCCAATCAAGTCTCTTAACTTGTCATTACACATCATTGGTCGTAGAAGCATATAAAGACATAAAATTAGGATAAAGGGCAAAGGGGCTAAGGGATAGCATGCAAAACATCATAATGAAGAGACAAGGAGTCAAAGCTCATAACACAGATACATAACTTGTCCAACAAACACCTCTAAATACATAGATAAAAAGGGGGACCAAGACAAAGTAACCGAGCTTACCCTCATAGTCAAAATAGAATATGAAATAGAGTGTCTCAATACAAAGCAAGGGAAAACATACACCAAGGACCCAAAAATAGAGGACTCACCAACTGGCTTGAGTAGTACCGAACTAGCCACGTGGAGGATGATGGTCAACTTGGACTCTGATTCCTACATGCTGATATCATGTAGGCAAGAGTATGCGTTAGTATGTTTGAATGTACTAAGTATGTAGGATACAATTCAATAATAAATAGGTATCATAATCAAAATGCATAATATTAAGCAATAAGTATAAATAATAATATGGCATGTATGGTCAATACTTGAGTAAAACATGCTTACATAACTCATGCTCATATAGGATATCATATATGTAGAAGAGACCAAGCTAGCTTTTCAAGGTATAAACCCCTTGGTGGTTGTGTGGCATAAACCTCTCACATGGTTGACAATAATCACACCTTATCAACATGGTGACGAAGTATAAGCCCCTCGCATGGTTGATGAGTACAAACCCCCAATATGGTTACTTAGCCTCTTATCCCCCAGGATCAGGTATGGTCTAATATAATACTTTATATAGAGTATATCATACACATAAGATCATTTCATCATCGTATAGTCAAATATATCATTTCTCATGCTTTAGACCTTCAACTCTCAAGAAACCACATTCGAACATTGTATCAAACAATTAGAGGCTATGTAATGCTAGTATAAAACCATAAAATATAGAGATGAAATCATACAAGAAAATTCATTATAAAACCATCAATCAATACCTTGTGATACCCTTAAGAAATATACATCAAAACCCCTCATCAAATCTTATAATAGATCCATGATTTATATCTCAAAGCATAGCAAAACAGTCACAACTTTACATAGCTTTAACATAGTGTCCATTGAATTTCATAATATGCAAGACCCATTTGTAACTCGACTTTAAATTATTCAATTTGAGTAAAAGGAGGCTTGGGTATCATGGGTGAAAGGAACCCATGAAAGAAACTCACATACCATAGCTTAGAAATGAACTTTATGAAGATTGAGATGGAGACTTGAATCTTGAAGAAGAATCTTGAAGGAAACCTTAGCTTGGGATGAGGGTTTCTGACTTGAGTTTGGGGAGTGAAAACATGACTTAAGTGTTTTAGGAAGTATTGGAAAATGTTTAGGATGATATAAGGGTAAAATTTGGCTAAGTATTGATAAAAATATTTTGGAAAAATGTGGAGCCAACACTTCAAATATTTTGGACGAACTACAAAAATAGTGTCCATTTTGTAGCGATGCAGATTTGTCTATGGAAATCGTGTTCTTGAAATTTTGTAATTGGTAAATCTTTTCTCTTAAATTGGGGCTAGACCCTTTTCCCCCTAATTTGGACTCCTGTAACAAGAATCTGAAGTCAAATTTTTGAAATAACAAATGAATTTTGAGATATATGAAAATTAAAATTACAAGCATTCTGAGGCACATTTTTGGGGCATTTTTGGGGTCGTTACACTTTATTAGGATTGTAATGTAGGGTTAAATTTGGTAGGACAATATAGGGACAGTCGTCGCTAATCCCTCCTTAAACTCTATACATGTCATTCATGCTCAAAAGTCCTTTTTGGTCCTCTTCTTTTCTTCTCCTTTTGACATCTCTTTTGCTTTTGATTTATCATCCTAAGTGTCTCTCTTTTTTGCACTCTTTTTCAAAATTTTTGAGGATCCTCTTTTTTTCAAGAAACTTTGTTCAACTTGTTTTTTCATCATTTTCTTTGCTTTCAACATTTCTAGGACTCCTCACTTTTCTTTCATTCTCTTTGGCCTTTTCTCGACTGTTCATAAGAGACACCCCCTTCTTTCTACTAACACCCCTAACTTATCCTTTGGCTACCACTTAGCTCATTTTAATGTCAAGTAGGGGTCCGTAAGTAACAATAAGAAATTGTCTTTTATAAATATGAGTCAAGCTTGCATGGTTACTAACGAAAGAATCAAGGCTCAGAGGGCTTCACTAAGGACTCGCTTCATTGTCAAGGGATGTCACTATGGTCAAGCAAACTCAAAGGAACTAAAGAAGTCCTAATGTCCTTTCCTAATCCAAAAATCAACCAAGTTACTCCTCAAAATAAATTGGGCAAGTTGTAGGTATTGCAAAACATGCATTTCAACAAAAATTCCTAATCCCACATTGGCAAAATGGATTCGTATTTAAATAATGGCAACACAATTGTAATTTTCAGTAATCACATATCCAAGCTCAATTACTCACATACTGAACTTAAGATACATCAAATCCATATATTGACTGATTTATCTAGAAAGGACTAATTAGTAAGTGAGTACATGACCTTGTCCATAGAACCATCCGAATCAAGGATATGGAACATCGATGCTCGGATTGATAAGGACTAGACACGCAATATTAGCATTAGAAAGACTTTTCATATATGCATGAGGTTTACGAAAATTCAAGGATATCATTTGCAATCATTCATCGATTCAACTCAAAAAGAAGAGAGTAAAGAAAAATAGCAACACAAATACTACTCTATACAATCTAATTTTAAAATTTATTTACAACCCCAAAATATTTAAAAATTGTCTCAACATTCATCAACACATTAAAATAAACACCATTTTCTCATCCAACTCATAACAAAAACATAAAGTAATTATCATCCAAAAGATATGGAACTCCGCATGCTCACCCCTTTCTAAAAAATATTATCCTCAGTGTGCAAGGTACAATAGAGATTAAGCATAAGAAGAAAGAAATGAGTATGAGAATCCCCTAGTTTAGATCAATCCTACTATAGTGGTGATGGAGGTATAGAAGTGGTCATGGGGGTATTAATGCCCCATTTACCAGTGTATTCTTAAAATCAATCAAAGATTATGGCCCCTCAGGCTCACATAAATTGGATGTACTTATCATGGACTTGTCTAGAAGAGATGTTTCTTTCACCGTGTCAATAATTTGGATCTCCATCCTAACTAGCTACTCATATTCCTTTTGGCTAGGCTCTGCCCCTACTCTTTCTTCATTAGTCTCCAGGGTGCTTACATCTTAGGTATCTTCATCACCATCACATGAAATATTCATGTTCAACACATCGTCGGGGACCATAGCTATATCTAGTTTGAGTGGATCTTCTAACCCGTCAAAGAAAGTGCTCAAGTCTATGGACTGCAAGGCTACCACCCCCTTCTTCAACAAATCAAAATCATCTTTCAAATTCAATGCGTCTACACAGCCACCACCTGCCTTTTCTACAGCTGCCACTCTATCTTTCAAGTTAGCCAACTCCTCCCCATAGTCATCAATCATTGTCCTGACTTTATCAATCCTCATTTTATGTGCCTCTATCAACTCCCGCTGCTTTATTTCAACCTCAATATATGGCTTTAAATCTTTGGCAATGGCTACTTCAACTAGCTTAGACATAGAGGACTAAACCCTAGTAAGAGGGGGTTGTTCATCTGTAGCTTGTGCCTCTGCTGTGCCTTAATGGTGGGAACAGGGGTAGAATATGAATGTAAAGAAGGGGAAGGAGAGCTTATACCTAACTCGGATCCCAACTCTGCGGCAGTGGACTCGAGGACCTTAACTTCAACTATTGGCATTTGGTCTATCAACTTCTTCCTTGCCTTGTCCTTCTTGTCCCTCAAAAGCTGAGCCTCAAACCTCAGAATATTAGTGTATGCCGATGGATTTACCTCTACATCAACCTTTTTTATTCGTAGGCACTCCAACTCTCTTACATAAAGTAGTAATGAGGCTGGGAAATGGTAATGAGGTCTGAACTTAGTTTGTCCTTGTGAGATGTGTTGGGGAGATAATTATGCCAAGGTTTAATCGTTTACGATCCATAATAGTCCTAATAATGATGCCTTAGCCTGTTAAAGTACTGATTCATTTTGTGATGGCATCATATTTCTTCTAATAAACCCAAACCAAAATCTCACCGAGATATTCATTTCCTTCTTTTCAAAGATGGCTCCCTCCTCTAACCACGAGGGAGTAGGAATCCCAATTATAGGAGCCAACCAAACATTCGTATCTTCAAATAAAACATCATTGATATCAATTTGACTGCATGAGACTTGCACACCCCTAATCTCCACAACATCAAGAGGTTTGAGCACTAACTTTACTTTACTTTTGTTCTTTAGAATGGCCTTATTAAAGAACTCATGGACCAAGGTAGGAAAATATAGGTCCCAAGGTTTAGTGAATATTTGGAAGTTATGGATATTAAGAGTTTCCAAAACCTTCGATTATCTATCAATCACACTATCAATTGATAACTACTTCTCTTCTAGTATTGTTCTATGACACTTTGTCCTGAGTCTGTTTAAGTTTCATCGGGCTATTATTTCTCGAATCCTTTGAGATGTTAGGAGAAGAGGATCATGATTGGCCTTAGACCTAGCCTTACTTTGTTGCATTTTTATACCTGGCTCTGAAGTAGGCCTCTTAGAAGTCTTGGATCCCTCTTCCTCACCTTCTAAATTATTCTAAGTTACATGGAAGGATCCCTCCTCATCACTGTTGGCCTCTTAATGCTCAACTACCTTTCTTTTACCTTTTCCTTGATCCTCCTTTTTAGGTCTATGAGATCTTTATTTTGCCCTTTCGGGATCTATAACAACTCCCCTAGCTGCTCTGGATCTATCTCGAGTGGCAGGTTTCTTAGGTTTGCCTATTTCTGTATAATACACTCCAAACATTGTGTGAGTAGCAGTTGTAAAACAATTAGGTGCAATGTAAACATAAAAGAATCATTCAAGGTAGACTGGACTATTTGAATATATAACATGTTCAGTGAGTCACTAAATTGATTCAATAGTCAAATAGACCATCACACTTTTGCATAATTTTTAGACTTTAGGCTACTGCTACTTTTAGTGATGCTTATGTACACTCAATGATACACCGCGTTGCTTCAGCGATGGATAATTCCATCATCGAAAGTTGATATATTCAAACATGAAGAACAGTCATATAACGTGGTATATTTAACAATGAGGTACATCTCCAAGTTCACTTAGGTGGTCAAAATGATTATCGCCAAAGGTGACTAGCATGATCATTCATCCATTCACTCAGAATTCAATAATTTTACACCAAGAACATGGATGAGAGTCACATACCAACCCACAATCAAACATTAATCTATGCTCATCTATCGATTTTCATAATCATATGGTCTTCATGGCTATAAACTCCATCAAATGATGATTTGTCCTTAAGAATAACATCACCTAATCTTTTATAGGGCAAGTTCACTTCACTCAAAAGAGTTTCAGAGGTACTTGGGCTTCAATCATAGCCCATAAGAACAATCAATTCAATCAAGCAAACATTTTCATTCAAGCATTATCATGATCATGGTACTATCTTGTCACAACCCAAGCCTAGGGTAAACAAGTAACATGACGAATGGAGAACCCAAAGGAACCCCAAATAAGCCTCTTATCATATCAATCACACATCCTTGGTCGCGGAAGCATAATAACAATAATATAGGATATAAATAAGGGAAACAAGACTAAGGAAAGTCTTTGATAATCATACAATACTCAAGAGTCAAGCTCATGGCATAAGTACATCAATTGTTCCAATAACACCTCTCACATAGATTGGAGTAGGGGCAAAGATACTTTCCAGCCTCACCCTTGAGGACTCCCCAAAACTTATCTTTCAAAATGCCAAACTAGCCATGTAAAAGATGATCGAGGGGTGCTCTGGTTACCATATAGGCATAGAGTATGTGTTAGATGTTTAAATGTACTAAGTACATAGGATGTAATGAAATAAGACATAAACCAACGAAATGACCCCAAAAAGTCCCTGAAGACGTGCCTCAAAAGTGGCCGAAATTTTATTTTTCGTATATCTAAAAATCCATTTGGAATTTCAGAAATCCACCTTCATATTCGTGTTTAGGGGGTCTAAATTATGATTGCAAGGCTAAAACTTGAATTTAAAGCAAAGGAATCAAATTATAAAATTTGCACTTACTGCAATTTCCAAAAGTAGTCAGCGACCCCTCCGCGACGCGGAGAGGTGTCTTTCCTGCACTATCTTTTCCTAGTTCACCTAGATTTTTCTAAGTGTTAGACCTAAGTTTTTCCAAATGTATTTTCACCTATACTTAGCCTTATTTTACCCTCATACCACCCAAAAACATTCTCCAATATTTTCCCAAACACTTAGACACATTTCTAACCCTAAATTTAAGTTCCAAACTCAAGGTCAATCTCAAGGATTTCTTTAAGGATCTCACCCAAGCTTCAACTCTCGATTAAAGTCTTCTTCAAGAACTTCACAAAAGGTAAGGTATTTGGTGTTGAACCATTGGGTCCTTCCACTCATGGTGCCTAAACCCTATTTAAAGTTGATTTTACATGTTGGTTTGAATATTGAGAACTTTACTGCACAATGATTTTAATATGTGAATGTATGGTTGTTTAAGCATGTTTTGAGCTTTAAATGTTGGATATAATGTTGGTTTTGATAAGGGGTTTTGATATAAATGTGTTGGCGATATTGCAAAGGGTTGACTAGAGGTTTTACCACTGATTTTCCTGCATGATTTCATCTTCAAATTGCATGCTTTTTTACCCCCATTACTCACCCCCAAGGTGTTTGATAAAATGTCTGGTTATGTTTTCTTGAGGAATTGAAGGTCCAAAAAATGAGATATGATATGAATGATGTTATGATGATGAAATGAGCT
>JAOTQJ010000007.1:12103498-12129249 GCA_025642045.1 Solanum sejunctum | reverse complement strand
AAGAACAAGAATAATAAGAAGAAGTCAAATAACAATAATTTCCTGAGAGGAGAATGTGATTTTTGGTCAAAACAAAAGGGGAAAAGGGGGAACAGCATACTGCAACTTTTGACTAAAGAACTAAAATAAATAAATATTATTAAAATAAATAAATTAATTTATTACTCTAATAGTAATGAAAATATTTTCACTTTTTTTTCTTTTAAAAAACAATATTCTTCTGATTATACATATGAAAGCTTAATTAATTTAATATAAGAGCAAAAATTAAAAATTAAAAATATATTGTATGACAACGTCTTCTTAAGAGACAGTAGTGGAACTGAAGTATAATTAGATTGTTATTGTACATGGAATACATGATTATTAAAAAGAAAAACTTAGATTAGTGTATTAGTTTTAGAAGTATAGGGTCATATAATAATAATAATAATAACAACAACAACAACAACAACAATAACAACAACAACAACAATAATGAAAAAGAAAAAAGAAAGATCTCGTAAAAGTTTTTATTATATTTTTTAAAATTTATTTAAAGAAATCTTTTAAAAAGGGTGGGGGGGTTTAACTAATTAAATATGGTAAACCAAAATGGGGTGTCAACTACATTCAAGATGAGAAAAGAGCTTTGGAAATCCAACTCGAAATGTGTGCTGTTGAAAATAATCTTTTTGATGAATAAATTTTTAAATTAAAAAATCTCTTAAAAAATTCTCAAAAGTTTTCCAGTCTTAATAAAGAAATCAAGTTAATTGTCTCAAACTAGTCGATTCATTCTCAAAGTGAATACTATAGTCTGTCTAGATTTGATGAATCTGGCAAAAGCTCATGCTATTATTGTGGTAAAACTTGTCACTCCTATTCCAGGTGCAAATTTCGTCTCTCTGAACCAACTAATATGGTTAGGAAAGTAAACAATAACCCTAACAAAAAAGGACCCAAAACACATTGGGTACCTAAAAATAAGTGATCTTATTTTGCAAGAACTCCGTGTTAAATCAAAAAACAAGCAACAAAAATTTGTTCAAATCTATTGCTAACTTTTATGGGGGAGGGGGGGGGGTGAATCCAGTTTGGTGACAATTCAATTGAAACTGTTATTGGTATTGGAACTATCTCTTTTAATGAAACTTGTGATATTACTAGTGTTTATGTTGTGAAGGGAAGGTACAGTCTATTAAGTATCAATCAAGTATTGATGCTAACCTAGAAGTAAGATTTTAAGAATATTAGGTGCATTATTGAGGATATATCAGAAAAGGAAATTCTTCTAGGAAGCAGAGACAAAAATGTTACATTTTGGACTCAGTCAAAAGTTCAACAAACCATATTTGTCTGGCATCTGTTTCAGAAGATCCGTGGATGTGGCACAAAAAACTAGGTCATGCAAGCATGAGATTAATTGAAAAGCTCGCAAGACTGGAACTGATAATTGAATTACCAAAGCTAGACAACACAAAGGATCATATCTATGATGCTTGTCAAATGGGTAAGCAAAGAAGGAACTCTTTTTTAGTCTAAGCACATTGTCTCTACTACAAAACCTCTTCAACTTCTTCACATGGATCTTTTGGCCCAACTAGAACTTCTTATTGTTGATGATTATTCCGTTTTACTTGGGTTATACTTTTATCTAACAAGGATGATACTTTAAATTTTTTTGAGTTTTATTGTAAGAAAGTACAGAGAGAAAAGGGTTACTACATTACTTCTATCAGAAGTGATCATGGAGGAGAATTTAAAAGCAGAGCCTTTACAAACTTCTATAATGAAGAAGGGTACTCACACAACTTCTCTGCTCCTTGCTCTTCTCAACAAGATGGAGTAGTTGAGAGAAACAACAGAACTCTTTAAGACATGGCTAGAACCATGATATGTGAACAATCTTTTCTTCACTATTTCTGGGCAGAAGTAGTAAGTACGGCTTATCATATTCTTAACAGATGACTAATTCGACCCATTTTCAAGAAGACACCATACGAACTATGGAATGAGAAGAAATTAAATATCAACTAGTTTTATCCATTTAGCTATAAATGCTTTGTTCACGATAACGATAAGGATAATCTAGGTAAATTTGACCCTCGCAGTGATGAAGGTACCTTTCTTGGTTATTCTCACTGTAGTAGAGCATATCAAATTTCTAAAAAATGTACCTCCACTGTAGAAGGATCCATACATGTTGTCTTTGATGAATCTAACCCTATTTTTGAGAAAAGATGTAGTTCTGATGATGAAGATGTTATTAACAATAATGTAACAACTTCACAAGCAGTTGCAGAAAAGGATTAGTAAACTATTATTGAAGAAAGTCAACTAGTAGTAGAAACTATTTCTAATGAATGGAGAACTGAGCCCGACTACCCCAGAAAGTTTATCATTGATGATGCTAATGATGGAATAAGAACAAGGGCATCGAGTAAACGAAATGCTAGCATTGCTCTTATTTCTCAACTTGAATCTAAAAAGGTTGAAGAAGCACTGAAAGACAATGAATGGGTAAAAGTAATAAAGGAAGACCTGGACCTATTTGAAAAGAATCAGGTCTAAACTTTGGTTCCTAAGCCTAAAAATATCACTATCATCGATACCAAATTGGTATTTAGAAACAAGCTAAACGAGGCTAGAGAGGTGACTACAAATAAAGCCAGACTTGTACATAGGGTAGTGTCTTGATACAAAGATAGCCAACTAGATAGGAGGAGTCCACAGAAGATCCCAAAGGTTGTCCAATGCTCACAAAAGGTCTCCTGGAAAGGCAATCATAGGTCAAAGTTAGCAACAATGGTTCGTTCTTGAACCTGCGCCATGAACATCTGCAGAAAAGTAGGGGTGAGCCCCAATATAAGATACCCAGTAGACATCATTAACTAACTAAGTGAAATATAGTAAATGCTGTAAAAATGACAAAACTATGCACTATAAACATTATTTATTAAGCTAAAAGCCCAGTGATAAATGTCTAGGGATTCAAGCAACCCAACTACCACACCAGGTGACGTATTTCTACACTACAAAACCAAAAGACAAGTGATAACTATCTAGAAATTCAAGAAACTTAACTACCAACCTAGGTAATGTATGCCTGTGGAATCTTGGAAAACTCAACTGAATGGAACCAGGCAATGTACAATTGTACCAACTGATAAAACCCAAAATAGAACTATGTCGAAACTGTCACATAGTCGAGGTATAGTATTGTACATGGGCATAAGGCCTTAGTATCTATACATGTATGCCAACTGGGTTCCCATAAGCCTAGAAGGTACACCTATACACAATTATGTTATGCCTAGGTGGATGAATACAAGAATTAGTAATAGATGGTACCAGATCTCCACCAATGTAGTACACCTCTAACTTGAATTTAGCCACTAAAACTTGACGCTATCAGACTCAAGTCTACTATGACAGTCTACAAGGGTATATGCCTATTAAGTCACACTACGTATGTATGTAACAACATCAGCTCTAAATGACGTAAGTCTAGGGAATTACTAGCCTAAGCCTAAGCTAAGGCCTAACAAAAAAGTAGATAATCAGATTATCATAAGTATCCAGAACCACTCTAGACAACCTAGCAATAATAAGGAAAACAACAGCCACAGAATCTCAGCAAGTAGCTGAGAGTACATTAGACAACGATTTTCCATGATATAGTCTCAATATAAGTAATAGGTAATTAGAACCACAATATATATAACATAGGTTTCAGTATCAGGAAGTCCGGTAGGTCAAACCATCATTTAAACTGCCAACTATATTCGCTCACGCAACACCAATACTCAATTTACCTTTGTCATGCTCCACCTCACCTTTATGGTTCTTATCAGATAATTTACAATCCAAAACAATACTTAAACAAGTTATTACAATGGACAAAGCTACTACATTGTCCAAACAATACTCATAGTCTCAACTAGCATGTGTACTCTTTAACTCAATAATTCCCAACATTATTCAAGCACTTAATGCATAATTCAACTTAGTCTAGGAGAAAAGAGGCCTAGTCTACCTAGATGTCAATCACGTGCATTCATGTCTACTCCACGAGGCTATACTCCTCTTAGTTTTCTCAAACTACTTTCAAACTATCAAAATGTCAATATAGTCATTTTGATACTAAAAACATAGAAAATGAGCTTAGGTTAGTTTTTGGGCCAAAATACGAGCCCATGGTGAAATTTTGAAACAAAGCCAGATAATATTCTTTATACTTCCCTGAGCTTATAACTCAAATTCGGGCTTAATTAGGATCTAAAATGATATAAAATAGCCTAAAGACAAAAGACATTTCTTTCCAAAAATAGTTTCTTTACTAATTTCTCCAAATACAATAAAATCAGTAGATTCCAACTATAGCACGATGTCAAGCTCGAAAAATCCTTCAATTTAGATCAAGATTTCACTGAAATCTAACTCAAAATGATGAAAAAAATCATATTTCAAAATTTTCAATAAAAAACACCAATATGACAGTAGCTATTTCACCAATTTACCTGAAATACAGCAAAATCTAAAGAATCTAATAACACCACGATGTTCTACTCGTAAAGCTCTTCTAATTGGACTAAACTTTCACTAAATTTCGATCATAAATGGGAAAGATATCAATATTCAAAGTTTTTTAGAAACAACAATGTTATACAATAGAAAACCATGAAATTCACCTTGAACGACATGCCAAAAACAATTTCCTACACTTTCACGATGTTTCTCTTGAAAACAAAATACACAAGCTAACCTTTTGAATCATTACATTCGAATGAAAAATGGCTTAAAAATGACATGGGAAGTTTGAGAGAGAAATATATATAAAGTTAGGCTACCATCTCAGCACACCATGAGGTGGCATGAGGTGCAATTGCATCGCCTCGCTATGAAAGAGCCATGTTGTGCCACATGGAAGCACCATAGTGTGCCATATCACCCCGCCCTTCAGTAACCATCCAACCTTTTTTTCGTTGTTTCGAGCTTGTTCGGAATTCAATTTTCTCAAACAACCTATGTAACCCTACTAATTCTGACATTTCGAATCCAATGGCATAGATAAAATTTCCACCGAAGGTTGTTATGATGTTATATGGGTCCCACTTCCTTATATCTAACCTTTAAGATAAGGACCAAATGGTTCAAATCGCATACAGAAGTCTCTGGTACCAAATAAAGGGTCATTTTAGACCAAACTCGATGTTTCAAAACTAATTGCACTATCAAAATTTTCATACAAGCATATTTTTCAAAAGTGTTGACTAAAGTCAACTATTAACCTATTTTGGAGGCTTAGCCTTATTTGGTTGCTAAGAAGTTAATGGGACCGTCAAAATTCCATCCCAAAGCCATTTACTGGGACTTTACATGAAAGTTTATTTTTCAGTTATAATTGACCGTCTAACATGAAAAACTACATATTTTCCAAACAAACAATTTGACAACTGGCACTATCAATGTCGGCAAGTCCCACATGTCCTAAGGTCGCTATAGACATGCTCTAATTGACTATATATATGCAAAAACACAGAAATGACCCAAAGGGTCATTATAGGTTGTTTACTACTTATTCTCCTAAATTGTTTTTATTACAATTTTTTTGTTTTTTGTTATACAATGGCCATACTTATGTTTTAATTAAACTTTAAATATATCTTATTATCATTATCTTTATTTTGTTCAATTGCTCTTTATTTGGGTCAATTGCATATCATGACATGTAGCATAAGCATTACTCACATGCTTAGTACCTTTCATGTGTTGTCAAAATACAACATTCTTTATGCTTAAACTTAAAATTTTGTGTGTTCTCATAGTGATATTAGTAGATTTGAAGTGTTTTTATGTTTGTTTTTCAAGATTACAGAGTTTCCATGATTTTTAGGCCAAGTGTGCAAAAATTGCAGAAGTTGCTGCTCTACACACCCTTTATAGGTCGTGGAAGTTTCCATGGGCCGTAAAGAAGTTTTGTAGAAAAATACAGTGAAGTCTGTAAAACTTTATATGGGCTGTAGATAGGTCTCAAAGAAGTCACCCCTATAATTGTTAAATGAATCCACGAAGCCCCAATTACAGTCCATACAATTTTATATGGCTCGTAGAGTTGTCCATAGAGTCTTCCAACCTCATTCTCCTATTTCATTTTAGTTTTTTTATTTTAAATACTATAAATAGACTTTTTAGGTTAATTTTTGTATAAAACTTTAGAGAGTCAGTAAGAAAGAGTGAAAAATCTTGTGCAAAACTTGTGCAACAACATCTTGTGTTTTTAATACTTACTTGTGATCATTATTGAAGAGATGGGATTTGTTGTTCTTAATTCTATTATGTAATTGCTTAATTATGCTATTCAATATCATGATTCTTGCATCTACACTGATAATGAGTTGCTAAATCCATAACTAGAGTTATGGGAACCATAAAGAACCAACAAAGTTAAACTAAATAATTCATAATTCTTGGAAAGTGTGCATGCATGTATTAATTAATCATCTTTGGTTTGAATGCTTTTTAACAGTGGCCAATGTTAGAACTCGCCTAGTGTTACTAATTGGACCAAGGTAGTAATGAATAGAAAAAGAGATTTATTACCAGGATTCGATTGATGTTTCTCATCTAATCAACCAAACTGGATCAAGGGGAGGTTGTACTGGAACAATGGATAAGGGTTACTAATGTCACACTGCGAATATGGATCAAATTACATAGTAAAATTTGCCCTTCACTTGGATCAAAGGATTTGGTAAACTTAACTTACCTGTAACGCCTCTAAATTTATAAAGACGGATAGACACTCAATGCCCTCAAGGCCTAATAGAACCAACATACAATTTGCGCTTACTATGCATATGATTATGTCAACTACACATCGGTGACACGTTCATGCAAACTGTAGAGATAAGAGATCAAAATAGGTAACACCAAAAGTTATATAAAAGATTTGGCCATTGAGACCACAACTATTTCGAGACAAGATGAAATTGAGTCATATACGATAAGTCTAAAAAGCTTCTATAAGATAAAAACCTTAACATAGGTCGAGATAGGTCCTGCCTTACTTTGAACTATTATACAAAACCAAAACACATATACTAAAGATTCAGTAAAGCCTCGGATCAACTTGGAGCTCACTAAAAGCAATTGAGTGTTGCGTGAGTCTACACTGCGGCCTACTAGCTGGAGAACATATACCTGTAGCATGAATTTAAGCATCCCCCAAAAGGGATGCTAGTATGAAATAATATACTAAATATGTAAGGCAACAACATAAGCAAAATGAAAACTCAAGTGAAATCAAGTAGCTATACAGAAATGCATAGATCATGATGAAAGACCACCATTGTTATTCTTGTGAAACTATATACATTACATTATTTTACTTACTTTTTATTGCTTTATAATCTATCTAGACAAGTAATAAAAATGACTAGTTGATAAATCATAAAAAAGGATGACACATCCTAGCATTTCAACAATTGGGATATTGTCCTCATAGCTATACGGCTTGGGATTGACTCATGGTAGGATTTTGCCCTAGGCTGCTACCCTTATAAACTAAGTGAGATCGACCCATGCTAGCTCTCCTCCCTAGGATGCCATCTACACTGTGAATAGTGCTCATATTATTCTTTAATATTTTAAGGTAGTTCTTTGGTGGTCATGATAATTTTGAAGTTCTAGAACTATGTAACCATAGTGTTAGATATGACAATGGTCACTTCAGGTAGTACAATAATATGAGAATCAAATGTAACATTAATGTGATACTGAGGAGTTTAATAACACAATTGACTTCACGAATGAAAGTAGACTCATCTTGGTAGTTCTTGAAAGAGTAATCTTCAAAATTACTGATAAACAACATTGCCACTATTAGAATAGCATTTGAACGCTTACTGGATGATGGTGACACAAGCGCTAGATTTTATGTCAAAGAATGTGGAATCAAATAGACTTATATGCCTTGTTGTATGACTTTGTTATTACCTCGAAGTAACTTCTTTTCTTCTCAAATATTTATCTACAATAGAGTGGATCATAAAACTAGTATTAGTAGCTCATAAACATGTGTTGGTTGTCCAATCTTACCCAAAGTAACATTCAAGCAGCAAGTTCATAATTACCAACCTAAGGGTGTTCTTTCAACCCTTCCTATTCTAATTGTATTTGTGTGATACATATTCTTGTACAAATAGTATTTTTGTACAATTTACAAGGTAAACACATAACAACTCTACAAAACACATAATCAAGTAGTCGAACTTACACCCTTTTCCTATATTTCAACACCAATAATTCACACAATTTCCCAACATTAACCAAACTAGTTTCAACATATTTATATGCCTAAATAGTCCGATGTACATGGAGGATGTGAGACCGTAGTTCCCGATTATCCTCCCTTGAGTTCCTATCAGACTTACGCTTAAAATAACATACTTAACCTTATGTTGAAGGAAAATAAAGATATGGTAGTAACATACTTCAATTCGTATAACTTGTCCTTTTTAACTCAATTTCTTTAAGAAAATCAATTTCTCTTCATATTTTAAACCAAATAAGAAGCCAAAAGTCACTTAACAATCAAGAAGAATGAGTAGCAACTTAGGAGAATATTGTGCAGTATACTTCAATTTAAACATAAGTAACATGTTTTCCTTGTCTTTCATTATAGAATCAAGCTAAATCTATAGGTATTTGCACTCACCTTAGCCTACAACAAGGAGGGTTTTATCAAGAATCCTAAACGAATTTTAAGACTACTATTTCTTAACCCTTGAGAGAGAAGAGAAAGTTGGAGTTTAATCAAATTTTTAGTGTGTTAAAATGAATAAAATGTATAGGTATATTTTCCTTTTTATGATCTCTTTTTGTCCCTTAAAATAATTCCTAGCACCACCTCTTCTTGCTTCATTCTCATCCACTAAATGGCCAAGCAGATGATGCAGCAACTTACTTATGTTAAGCTGCTCAAGAGGTCAAATTAGGTAACACACCTACTTGCTTTATACTTTGTTGGGCTAATTACTTGGGCCTTGGCAGATTTTGCAGTTGGACTTCTTTTTTCTATTTTCCTTTCTCTTAATTTGTTTAGGCCTCAAGTGAGTCCATTAATATAGGCTTAGATTTGACCCATTAGCCTAGGACACTTTAATTAGATCCATATAGCTCAAGTAGGTGGTGCACCTAGTAGCTTAATTAAGTCAAGCAATAAACTCGTTATCTTATATCATTTTTCAAATCTTAATCCTATATATTGTATTTGAATACTCTATTTTAGATTTTTAACTCAAACAGCACCTTATTTGTCTCGGATTTAAATGCTTTCATCGAGTTTATCTTGGACTCATACCCACTGAAACATGTGGTATATCACAACAACTTTCGATCCAATTCAAATTATTACCACTCTTAAGAAACAAAACTTAGTCCCTCACCTGCACTATAAGCCTATGTCAAGTGTCATATAGACAGGAATAATACATAGAAAATACAGAGTGTTACATCCTTCTCCCCTTAGGAATATTCATCCTCGAATGATAGTATAGTTAGTCAGCCCAAACAAATTCGAGCCTAAGTTACATATCACATAATGCATGTAAACACATACTTGCTTGTCTATGCTTCAACTCTGATTTGTTTCATCTTTCTCAGTGGGCTAAAAGAGATAAGGGTATTTGGATTTCATTGCTTCTTTCCCTTCCCAAGTAACCTCTTCTACTTGCTTATTCCTCCATAGTACTTTTACAAAAGCTAGTTCTTTATTTCTTAACCTCTTAACTTGTCGATCCGGAAATAAAAATGGATACTTCCTCATAAGTGAGATCTTCTATAACCTATACAACTTTGGTTGGAGTGATACGAGATGGGTCACTTATGTACTTTCAAAGCATTGAAATGTGAAATACTGGATAAACCACATAAAGCTCCTATCTTAACTCTAATTCATATGCAACTTGGCCAACTCTTTTAACAATCTCATATGGTCCAATGTAGCGTGGGATGAGCTTTCCTTTTTTACCAAATCTCATTACCTCTTTCATTGGAGACACTTTTAAGAACACTAAATCTCCTGTGGAAAATTTTATTCCTCTTTTTGTAATATCTACATATGCTTTTTATTGACTTTGAGATATTGCTATCCATTGTTGTATTATCTCAACCATCTCCATAGCTTGATGAACAAAATCTGGCCCAAATAGGGTAGTCTCACCTGCTTCAAACTAGCCAATTGGTGACCTATACTTTCTTCTATACAAGGCTTCATAAGGTGCCATTTTGATACTTGAGTGGTAGCTATTATTGTAAGTGAATTCAATAAGTGTCAAATGATCATCCCAGCTACCTTTGAAGTCTAATATGCAAGCTCAAAGCATATCTTCAAGTGTTTCGATTGTGTGTTCTTCTTGACCATCCGTTTGGGGGTGAAAGTTTATACTTAAATTTACTTGTGTCCCTAAGGTTCTCTAGAATGACTTTCAAAAATTCATAGTGAATTGAGCTTCTCTATCGCATTTAATAGATATCGGCGCTCCATGCAGCCAAACTATCTCTTTGGTATACAATCTTGCATATTCTTCAACCATACAAGTAGATTTGACCGGCAAGAAGCATGCTGATTTAGTGAGTCTATCAACTACTACCTATAAAGAGTCCAACTTCCAAAATGAGCAAGGCAACCCAGTAAAAGAATCCATACTGATCATGTCTCTCTTCCGAATTGGAAGTTCTATGTGCTGCAAATAACCAACAGGATTTTGGTGCTCTACTTAACTTGTTGACAATTTTGATATTGACATATGAAATCTGCAATATTGTGCTTCATTTCCCCCCTCCCACCAATACACTTCCTTCAAGTCATGATACATTTTGGTTGAGCCTGGATGGACTGAATATCTTGAATGATGTACTTCCATTATAATTCTCCTTTTTGCCCATCTGCATCAGGTACGCATAATTTGTTTTGACATCAAAGTACTCCCTCTTGCATGAGCTCAAATGTCTTTGTCCTTGTTGTACATTCTCCTTAAGCGATAATAGAATAGGATCTATGTACTGTTTCTCTTTCACTTTTGCTATCAACGAGGATTCTGCTGCATTTTGCATAATAACTCTTTCATCTGGAGATTCAAAAAGGTGAAACCCCAGGCTAGATAATTGATGTAGATCTTTACTTATCTCTTGCCTTATTATATACTTCCTTAAAGTGCTTGTCATTGTCTTGCGGCTTAAAGAATCCGCTACCATATTTGCCCTTCCCAGCTGATACAAAATATCTATGTCATAATATTTCAATAACTCAAGTCATTTTCATTGCCTTAGGTTTAGATGCTTATGATTAAAGATATGTTGCCGACTCTTGTGATCAGTAAATATATCAACATGAACTCTATAAAAATAGTGGAGCTATATCTTAAAATCAAATATAACTGCCGCTAGCTCCAAATCATAGGTTAGATAGGTTTTCTCATGTAGATGCAATTTCTTTGAGGCATAAACTATTACTTTACCATGTTGCATTAAGACACATCCTAATCCCACTCGTGAAGCATCACAATACACTGCATAATGTTCCAATCCTTTAGGAAGTACCAATACAAGTGTTGTAGTCAATTTATTCTTTAGCTCTAGGAAGCTCCTTTTCGCATGCTTTGCTCCACTAGAAGGTGCCTTATGCATTTGCTTTGTTGAAGGTGTGAAAATAGAAGAAAATCCTTTGACATGCCTTCTATAATAACCTTTTAGCCCAAGGAAACTAGGAAGCTCCGTAGGTATTATAGGTCTTAGCCAATTCTTCACAGCTTCTCTCTTTTGATTGTAAACTCTTATTCCTTCATTAGATATAATGTGCCCCAAGAATGCCACAGACCTTAATCAAAACTCACACTTGGAAAAATTTGCATATAAGTTGCGATCATGAAGAATTTGTAACACTTGTCGTAGGTGATTAGCATAATCCCCTTTTGATCTTGAAAATATAAAAATGTCATCTATGAATACTATCATGAACACATCCAAAAATGGCTTAAACATCCTATTTATCAAATCTATAAAAATAACATGTGCATTTGTCAGCCCAAACGACATGAAATCGAAATAACCATACCGTGTTTGAAAAGTTGTATTTGGTATATCTTGATTTTTGACTCTCGCTTGGTGATAACCCAAGCTCAAGTCAATCTTTGCAAAACACTTAGCACTTTGTAACTGATCAAATAAATTTTAGGGAGGGGATATTTGTTCGTTATTGTTACCTTCTTTAATTATGGATAGTTAATACACATCCTCAATGAGCCATCTTTTTTGCGTCTAAATAAAACTGGTGCTCCCCAAGGGGACATACTGGGCCTTATAAATCCTTTTTCTAGCAAACCTTTTAGTTGCTACTTTACTCTCATAATTCTATTCGGGCCATTCTATATGGGGGAATAGATATAGGTTGCATATCTAGGAGCACGTCAATACTAAAGTCAACTTCTTATTCAAGAGGCAAACCTGAGATACCTTCAAGAAATACATCTAAAAATTCATTTACCACCAGAATAGGAAGGTTGGAGGACCTGCGTCTATGTCCCTCACCCTCACTAAATGGCATATGTAGCCTTTGGACATCATCTTCCTTGCCTTAAAATTTGAAATAAACCTACCTCTTGGCACCCCAATATCACTTTTCTATTCAAGGACTGTCTTCTTTGGAATATGAAACTACACATATTTGTTCAGCAATCCACCATGGCATAACAAGAGGTCAACCAATCTATACCCATTATAACATCAAAATCTACCATTCCTAGCTCAACAAGGTTAGCCAACGTTTCACAGTCACAAATAGTTACTATGTAATTACGATAGAACCTTCTATCTATAAGAGACTTGTCATTTGGTGTAGACAATTCAAATGGTTTAGCCAATAATTCTGGTACGTTTTTGAACTTCTCAGTAGTTAATAGAGTGACATATGATAGATTAGATCTTGGATCAAGTAATGCATATACAATATATGACAATATGGACAATGTACCTACAACCACATCAGGGAATCCTCCAAATTTTGTCGATCTTCTAGAGCATACATACGATTTTGAGCTCCTCTAAAAACAACTGCTCCTCTAACACCCCTTACACGACTTAAAGACAATTGTGGACCCTTACCTAATGAAGGCACTATTGATGATGATGCAGCAATTGATCCAATGGGTTAGGCCATACTACCCATGTCCCTTTGAGGGCAACTTCTCATCATATGACCTAGTGTTCCACACCAAGTATATACATCTATCCCAAACCAACATTTACCTAGGTTAGTTCTTTTGTATTGCTTATAAATCTATTGAGGAGGTCTTGATTATCTCATACTCCCTTGCTCTTGGTGCTTCACTATTTGTGAACCTTGGATTTCACCTTGTTGCCCTAACTAATTTCCCCTAGACCCTTGATATCAAGGTGGAGCACTAGTTGTAGAGTAGTATAATGATGGTCTAGTGTTCTATTAGAAAATTGAGGCCCAAACTCATCTTTGAATGGTGTAAATTGCCCCATCGATCTAGCCCTCTTGGACTGTGCTCTTTCCGACTCTTGTATAATCCTCCTCTATCATTGATCCTCCAACTTTTGTGCAAAATCTTGCATCCTTACTATATGCATGTTTTATTAAATGAAGTAATTAAATAATCTCTAACCAGGTAGGAATCTAATTGATGTGCTGCCAAAATATAGCACTTTTGATGCTTAAAACTTAGGTTTTTGTGTGTTTTCAATGCAATATTAGTAGATTTTATGTGTTTCTATGTTTATCTTTGTAGGATTATAGGTTGACCATGATTTTAGGGAAAGTTACAGAAGTTGTTATAGATTTGCTATTATACGAGACATCTTATGGGTCGTAGACCATTCTACGAGTCGTAGGGTGGTTTCGTAAGGAATTTTAGTGAGGGGCCAAGTTTTTGAAGTTAATTCTACGAACATATAGATGAGCCATAGATTAATGTATGACTTATAAAAGAGGTCTCATGCCCTGAGGATCAGAGAATGAAGACTTTCTAAAGTTCATCAAACGAGACCCCCTTTACGGGTCGTAAACCATTTTACGAATCATAAAGGGGTGTCGTAAAGAAGAAGTCTAGTTTCCCAACAATAATGTACGAGACCCCAATTATAATCTGTAAACTTCAATACGGACTATAAAGAGCTTTCGTGAGGCGTGTCGACCAGTTCTCCTAAATCATTTAGGATTTGAATTTTATATATTATAAATAGGTCTTTTAGGTTATTTTTCAGAGATGCACATTAGTTTTCATAAGTTTACGATAGTACTCAGAGAACTAAAATATTTAGAGAGAGAAAATTATAAGAGAGTCTTTGAGAATACTTATGGCTGAATTTTATCTTAAAGCTTATGATTCTTATTGACATTGGATTGCTTGTTCTTAAATCTATTGTGTAAGTTCTTAATTGTGACTTCTCAATTCATAATCTCTTCATTTGTACATAGCATGTGTAGCTAAGTCCACAACTAGGGTTGTGCTAACCATGAAGAACTAACAGAGTAAAACTGGATAATTCACAATTCTTGGAAGATGTATATGCATATATTAATTAACTCTTTTCGTTTTGCAAGTTTTCTAGTGGTGGCCCACCTTAGTACCCACCTAGTGTTACTGACTAGACTAAGGTAGTAATGAATAGGAAAAGAGACTAATTAACAGAATTCAATTGATGTGTCCTCGTCTAATCAACTAAATTGGGCCAAGGGGAGGTTGCACTGGGACTAATAGGTAATGGTTAGTAATGCACACTATGGAGATGGACCAAGTCTCATAGTGAAATTCACCTCTCACCTTTGACCAAAGGGCTTAGTGAACTTAAATTATCGCCTTGCATATTATACACTAGACAAGAATTAGATTATCCAGGCATACTGAGTAAGGGAATCATTGGGAACAAAATACCCTAGTTGCTTTCTGTTATTGATTTTTCTCTCGTAATAAGTAGTTAGTTTACTTTTCTCATTGATTATTGCAAACCCCTCTCCTTTTTTGGGGGAATTGAGTTAGTTAATTACTCGAGTTGTATATTGGTGAATGTTCTTGAGTCTACATATTCACTATGGGATCGACCCTAACCTTGGTTAGGTTCTATATCTTGACAGCGACCACTTTATCCTCTAATAAGGAGGTGTAACATGGGTGACATCAAGATTTTTGCACCATTGTCGAGAAATATGGCTAGACTTAGTGAATTCATTAGTAGTTCGAGAGTTAATTCTTAGTTCCCTTATTTTACTTTTATTTATTTTTGTTCTTTTCAGGGTGTACGAGTAGTGTATGCCCAACACTCGAAGTCAAGGTAATCCCTTAACTCCATTTGATCTAGAGATTTATAGTACCTTAAGATAATTCCAACAATGCAGCCAATGCAACTCTGAATAAGAACAATAATGAGGATATTAGGGATGAGAACCACCTCCTTTGGAGGCCATTCCAAAGCCTCAGGATTTCAATGACAATGCTTACCAGTGAAATCAGTACAAGTTGAATCATTTGGCTATGGAGGTTACTCGAGCTATTGTGTTCCACTACTACCAACAAACACAAAGTTCACAATGTCGAGTGGGTTACTTCAGATGTTGCAGAATCGTAGGCTATTTACAGGCTTACCATAAGAGGATCCACATAGCCACCTACATAATGTGGCATTTGTTTGTAAGAGTGTGATAGAAACACAGAATCTGTCTATAGATATTGTGGGACTCCATATGGTTATCTGAGCTCCCGCAGAGTTCAACCACCAATTGAGTAGACTTGCAGAAGGTCTTTTGGGGGAGGTATATCCCTAGATCGAAGAAGTTTAAGTTAAAGGACCAGATCAACAACTTTGAGCAACTTCTTGGTGATTTATAAGCACTACTCTGGAGTGGTTCACAAAATATCTAAGGAGAGTCCCTAACCATAAAATAGTTGATGACCCTTTGTTAGAGATCTTCTACCATGCCCTTGATGAAAACAGTTAGGCCTGTGCTAACAATATTATGGGGGCATGTTTCTAAATCAACCATTTGCAAGGATTATGGAGTGCATAGAAAGAGTGGTCAAAACAAATCGTTCATGGGTTCAAAGGGATAGAGCTTCTATAAAGAATTCATGCTCTGCCAGTATTGGTCCAGAGCAAGCAAGAACTAACGAAGAGATCATGCAACAGCTTGCTCAGATTCATACAGGTATGAAGGTGATGATGAAGCAGAGCCAAGAGAGAGTGAATATAATGGTTCATTAACCTCCACGTGCACCCATGTATGAGGAGCCATACTATGATAAGGATACATGTTTTGTTGCTGATCAGATGGGGCTTTCTAGACCAACGTCCAAGGGTCCAATCAGAACTATCAATGCCAAGGTCAAGGAAACCAAGGTCAGAACCTTAGTAGAGATAGAGCTTACAAGGATAACCATAGAGGTTATTATGATACGAACAGGGGTCTAGATACAGATTGGGGTTGCAGAGAAACCTTCAGAAATGGTCCTTGTGTGCCACCATATAACTCTGATGCAGGTACTGGCACTTTCAAAATTGAGAAGATATTTGATAGCCTGTTAAAAAAGGCTGAGACACAAGATGAGACTCTAACAGGAATGAAATTAGAGATTTCAAGTATTAATAAGAAAATATAGTCTAACTCTATGGCTATCAAACAGCTAGAACAACAATTCGATCAAGTGTCGACTCAGCTTGATGAACATCAGAGGGGTACACTACCTAGCAATAAGTGTAAAATCCTAAAATTGAAGGGAAGTGTATGGCGTTTACTACTCGTGGTGGCAAGAGCACCATTGACCCTCCCATGTCAGTTGATAAGGATGATGTTCATGAGAAGATAGTTGCGATAAAAGATGCGAAAGAAAGAGATGATCATCACAAGGATGGGGTGAGTAAAGTTGTTGATATTCCACAGAGGTTTAAGCCCATTCCTAGGCCCTCTCCTCTCTTCCCTCAGAAGATCAAAAAGAAGAGGAGGAAGCTAAGTTAAATCACTTCCTCTCCATGCTAAAGTAGTTATCTATTAATATCTCTCAAACTGAGGCATTGGAGAAGATGATAGCATATGCAAAATATATGAAGGACTTGGTCACCAAAAAGCACACTGTGAATCAGGAGCTTTCTCAAGATCTTCAACATTATTGTGCTATTGCTATGAGGCCCTGGTTCAGAAGAGAGAAGATCCAGGTTCATTCACTATACCCTACACCATTGGAGATGTAGAGTCTCTGAGGGCACTATGCGATCTAAGTGCCAGCATAACCTGATGCCCCTGACAGTCCACAAGAAGCTTAGATTGGAGCCCCTACTCCAACTAGCATGCTGGTACTAATATCGGATCGAACGGTGAAGAAGCCTATAGAGATATTATGTGATGTGCTAGTCAAACTTGAGAAATTCATATTCCCTGTAGATTTTATGATCCTAGATTGCAAAGTTGACTTCGATGTCCAAATCATCTTGGGAAGGCCATTCCTAGCCACTAGACTAACCCTAGTGGATATCGAAGTTGGTCAACTAAGGTTTACATTGAATGACAAAGAAGTTATCTTCGACATTCTTCAGTCCATGAAGTATCCAGATGAGATGAAGAGCAAAGTCTTAGTAACCCGTTTGCCTAAGTCATACCGTAATAATAAATCAGCCATTACTTGGGAGGCAACCCACGGTTTCTGATCTAATAGCATAGTCATAGGTCTATTTTCAATTTTTAGAAACATAGGCAGTTTATTTTATTGTGTTTTGCTTGTAATTATAGGCATTGGGTTGGTTGCATATAGGGAAATAGTGTATTTTATGAAGAGTATACAGGTACAGGACTAAGTTAGCTAGTCTGGCTGATAAGAGCATTAAGTTGAGTCTCTACGACTAGGTTTATGGGTCGTAAATCACTTAACCACCCGTACCCTACCTCTTAGAAAATTCCAATAAGCAGGAAAATATGCACTCCAGTCCACAAGCCAACTTTATGACTCATAGATCAAACTATGAGTCATGAATGGGGCTCGTGGATCCCAGGTAAGTTTTTTAAAAATTTGTTAAGTGTTGGGGTCCTTATGACCAACTCTACGAGCCGTAAAACATTTTATGAGTCATAGACTAGTCCATAAAGCCTAGTCCTGAAAACTAGAGTTTGGATGTTCTACAAAATCATGCTTTACAAGACATAAAATCCTTTATGACCCATAATTGGGGTTCCGTAGAGCCCAGGCCCAGTAATTCTTAGTTGACTCGGTAAATATAAATAAAGGGATCAAAATAATTTTGACCCCATAATTGACCTAATTTACTAAAATTACCCGACCTACCCTGCACCCTCAAACTTTTGATCAACTCCAGCCACCATCGACCAAATTTCCTGCAAGAATTTCGGTTGCCCTAGGGTTTTAAGTCTAAATCACCTCCTTTATCTTCTTCACTTGTACTCAAAAGCGTGGTAAGTTTTCGATTAAAACTAATACAACTAATTTGCCTTGTTTTTAAAGGATATAGATATTGTATGGGGAATGGTGGTGAGACATAAAACCCATGAATGGATTGAATTTGTGATTGGTAGAAATTAGGTTGCCCTTGTTTGAATTATCATCTAAGTCCAGAATTGGGCACTATCACCTTTTGTTAATGTCTTGATTAATTATGTTTGTGCCTATTGAATCACTTACCATGCGTGCTTGAATGCTTCTGTTGATGAATTGGCGAGTGATGAAATAGATACATGATCTTGTTTGAATCAATTAGAAATGGTGAGAATAATAGGATTATCCATGCTAAATTACTTTCGTGGGGTGTCTACATATAGAACATGTTGGAGGCAAGGGTTGTAGTGTTGAAATCATGCGAGTGTGTGTGTTATTGTTTTGATGCTGATAATTTGTTAGTTGAAATAGTCTTTTGGGGTCCATATGATGGAGTTAGAAACTCAACTGACTGAGTTTTCTGGTTCACGGGTGGCTTTTACGGCCTGTGGAGTAATCCACGAGTCATAATTACCCCTCTTGCACCATTCCAGAAACTTGATGTTTCCAAGTATCCATCAAACGAGACCTTCTACAAGTTATAGATCACTTTATAGCTCGTAGGTAGGTCTCATGGACACCTGCCTAAACTTAATTACTCAATGGAGATCTCTACAACTTAATCTATGACTCGTAAACCACTTTATGAGTAGTAACTTGGTCTCATAGACTTTTCTAGTAACTAAAATTGTTTGAACCACTAGTTTACAAAGGCTTTTTATGGCTCATAAATTCCACTACGACTCGTAAAGGAGCTTTCAAAAAAACCTTCAGTAGCTTAACTCTAATAATTTTTTGCATTTCAATCTTGATTTGTAAGGCTAACGATGGTGCATATATGTCTATGTTTCAGGTACTATGGCCCAGAAAGATAAACGTGTTGAGATCCAGGCTATGAGGAGGAGGCTCAGGGATAAGCCTTTAGATACAGACCACTCAGCTGAGTGGTCCACTAGAGATCCTAGATGTAACACTGGACCCGGAGGCTGTTGTACCACAAACCAGAGCTATTACCAGAGCTAGGCGTACTCAATTCCTATTGCTCACTCTCCCCAGTCTGAGGAGGGAGGTAGCAATGGGAGCATTTTACCATAAATGACTCTATCTAGAGAAGAGTCCAGCTCTGAGGGTGGCTCTGAGGACAGATCAGAGTCAGAGTCCTCCTCGCACCCTGATTATCAACATCTACACCAGATTCTCTCACTAACTAGTAGTGCATCGAGGGCACAGGGGAGGTATTTATGGAGGGAACATAGTAGAGAGAGCAGGACAATCCAGGCCGCTCTATTTATAAAGAACCCAGAGTCATTTATGATAGATTTGACTATGTCCCCGGACTCCAACACATGTGGACAAGATACGGGCTTTAGTAGCTGTCAAACCTCTTGGACAATATGCTCCAACCAAGGTGAGAAAGTTCTATACCTCCTATGTAGCCACTATCCATCTTACTCTTTCCAAGGGGAAGAAGCCCCTTACTCAGCCCAGACTAATAGAGACGAGGGTGAGGGGCTAGTGGGTGGATATTTATATCAAAGAAGACTATCCATCGTATATTACTTTGTCTCGAGATTCTTGCTCCTAGATCCACCGTAGAGTTCGACTATAGGGTGGATCAGATGAGGGACCCACTACTGATGAAAGATCCTGAGCAATGAGCCATATTACTGAGATGGGTGGCTAAATATATTGTAGAGTAGGGTCTGGAACCTGCTTGGTCGCCACTCGTTTGGAGCCTATCGTCAAGGCTTCACTCAATTTCCCTGATAAGTTTTGGTGGGCGGTTGTTCATTTGTGCATCTAATCAACATTTGCTGATAATACTCTAATCTCGGAGCGTGCAGTTTTGGTTGCCAGCATCTTAGCTGGCCATGAGATTGATTGGGCCCGCCTTATTTCTAAGCAGATCCATGAGTCTACATTGAAGAGGTCCACCTCCATCCCCTTCCTGCACTTGATTTACATGCTCTTTCTAGAGTCAAGGGTAGAGATACTACATTAGCAAGATAAAATGATACAGGCCCAGCATATATTGGATCCCAACTAAATCAAGGCTGAAGAGAACTTGGTGGTACTCCGGTGAGCACAGCCTCCACCCTTGCTTGAGATATTCGCCCCAACATCACCACCTGAGTGTTCTGAGACCACCATGACTACTACTGCTGTTACTATTGAGGAGAGACCCCCATAGTACAAGGCAGTTGAGAAGAAGGGGCCATTTATCATTGTTCTTGCACCAAAGGCCACTACTTCACATCCTAGGGCATGATCCACATGTCCATCGCTTATATAATGTCCTTAGCAAAGAGATTATCATATGCTGAGTCACAGTTAACTCAGATTGTTTATCATATTAGGTCATGAGTCCCAGGCTATTGCAGACTTAGAGGATCAGTCGTAGGCATTCACGATAGCTACTATACAGACTGTATTTCTATCATGGATGCCTGCATTGATGCCTTCTAGGAGAGGGTACAGTGTATATTGGGTGAGGCTCAGAGATCCAGCTGCGCCAAACTGACCTGACAGCAGCACTAGCGACACCAGTTGCACTACTATGGACTACACGAAAGATATCAGTAGTGGACCTATTGCTCCTAAAGAGCCTACCTAGTCTTCTCTCGAGAAGAGACCTTGCATGAATGAGGATCCAGATGAGAGGCATGTACGTGTGACGATTATAGAGGAGGAGCTTAAGCTTTCCTTGAGGAGATTGAGGCATGATGAGGAGATGAGACAAGTTCGAGTGACATAACAAGTGAGGGATGTTGGCCCCTTCAAACAGAGCACCACTGCTAAGCAGACCACCTCGCAATAGAAGGTTGGCCAGACTCAGCCACAGATTGGTGCCTAAGTATGTATTTTTTAACCCTTTTATGTTCTATTTTATTTTGATTTGTGTACTGGGATAATGTACATCTTTTTCGATGTTGTGTGGGTAGTTATGGGCCTCAGTGAAGTTTGAGTAGCTTGGGTCCATAACTATCCTATTTTATTTCTCGAGATTTTCTTTCCTGTGTTATTTTTTCCTGTGGACACTTAATATCAGTTGAATTGGGATGTTTAGAATATTTAGATAATATATGTAGCATATAGTACTAATACTTGTGGCATATAGCATGCTTTCGTGTTTTGTTTGAAAAATGATACCCAACGAAAATTTTGATTTAAGTACTTAGATAGTAACCATGCATGTATCAGTGTGTGACAATATATATTTTGATAGGTGAGGGCGTATTGAGATAAGAAACATGATATGTAAGTCTTTTTGTTGATAATGTATGTAATGTCGTGTGAGTATGAGCTTAATTTGATAAATTCATGTGTTTGGTGCTAACTCGGAACTTGCCTTTTACTCTAAGTTATATTGTAGATTAATTGGATTATAAAAGGATATTAGGTTGTGGTTCTTAAATAGTCCACTTTAGCCTAAAATTAACCAACCAAATTAATGATATATCCCTTGTTCCTAATGTTTGAGCCTAACATGTACCTATTCTTTGAAAACACCTAATTAACCTAGCCTTATCTAGTGAAAAATCCTGAAAATGGTCCTGGTCTTTCCTTGAATATTGTGTACCTTGACTAAGGCAAAAAGCCTAAGTTGAGCATGGCTAGTGTAAGGGGCAAACACAAAAATAAGGGGGTGAGTCAGGAATATGAAGAAAAATCATGTACTACTTGCAAGAAAAATAAGTGATGCCTTATATGTGAACTAAAAAGTAAAACGAAGTGTAACAACAAGCCAAAAAACTGAAAAATGAGAAGAAAGCACCCGGGAAAGCTTGAAAATAGAAAAAGGGAGAATAAAGTGAAAGTAGCAAAGTTGGTAGGGAAAAAGTATAGAAAAATGTAGTGTCAAGGAGGGCCTTTAGTCACTATTTTTTAAAAAATATCATACCAAAGCCCTCTGAGCCTATGTTATAAGCCAAGAAAGTCCTATGTGATCCTAGTCCAGTTAGTTGAAGGTTTGAGTCATGAGTATAGAGGCAAGCCTATGGTATTAGTCATTATGCATGAATATCTTTTGCGACAGTGAACGGTTTGTATAGTTCCAAGATCAAATATGAAAACATCATTGAGTGTCAAGTATGTGACTTCTTTTTGTAAGGGCACTTGCACAGCATTGTTAGCACTAGGCTTGTTTAATAATTGTGGATTGTTAATAATACCTTACTTGCCATAGTTGTGTAGTCACATACACTAGTTTGATTGGTTTGCTAAATAGCTATCTAATCCTATTTTAAAAAGTTGGTGCGAGTATCTAAGTCTAAGATTAATGTGGTATATGCCATTGAGTTAAGGTCTATCTGTTATTGTATAATCTATATAGATTGAGTCCGTCATTTGAGTACAATCAACAATTTTAAGTTGAGGGTGTCCATGGCTGCCAAAATACAACACTTTTGATGCTTAAAACTTAGGATTTTGTGTGTTCTCAATGCGATGTTAGTGAGTTTTATGTGTTTTTGTGTTTATCTTTGCAGGATTACAGGTCGCCATGATTTTGGGAAAATTACAGAAGTACTTGCAGATTTGTTGTTATACGAGACACCTTACAGGCCATAGACCATTTTACAAGCCATAGGGTGGTTTTGTAAGAAACTCCAGTGAGGGGCCAAGTTTCTGAAGTTCACTTTACGAACATGATGAGCCATAGATTAATGTACGAGTTGTAAAAGAGGTTTCGTACCCTGAGGAGCAGACAATGAAGACTTTTTGAAGTTCATCAGACGAGACTACCTTTAAGAGTCGTACATTGGAGCCTATGTACATGACTCCAATTATGGGCTGCCAACCAGTTATCCTAAGTTATTTAGGATTTGAATTTTAAATATTATAAATAGGTAATTTAGGTTATTTTTTAGAGGTTCACGTCAATTTTCATAAGTTTGAGGATAGTACTCAGAGAACTAAATATTTAGGGAGAGAAAATTGTAAGAGAGTCTTTGAGAACACTTGTGGTTGAATTTGATCTTGAAGCTTGTGATTCGTATTGACATTGGATTGCTTGTTCTTAAATCTATTGTAAGTGTTTACTTGTGTCTTCTCAATTTATAATCTCTTCATCTATACATAGCATGAGTATTTAAGTCCACAACTAGGGTTGTGGGAACTATGAAGAACTAACAGAGTAAAACTGGATACTTCACAATTCTTAGAAGATGTGTATACATGTATTAATTAACTCTCTTCATTTTGCATATTTTCTAGTGGTGGCCCACATTAGAACCCACTTAGTGTTACTGACTGGACCAAAGTAGTAATGAATAGAAAAGAGATTAGTTAATAGGATTTGATGATTTGTTCTCATCTAATCAACTGAACTGGGCCAAAGGATGGTTGTAGTGGGACTAATAGATAATAGTTAGTAATGCACACTATGGAGATGGGCCAAGTCACATAGTGAAATTGACATCTCATCTTTGACCAAGGGGCTTGATGAACTTAAATTATCATCCTGCATGTTATACACCAAGACAAGAATTAGGCTATCCGAGGATATTGAGTTACGGAATCATAAGGAACACAATACCTTAGTTGCTCTCTATTATTGAGTTTTTTCTATCGTAATAAGTAGTTAGTTTACTTTTCTCATTAATTGTTGCAAACCCCTCCCCTTGGGGTATTGAGTTAGTTAATTACTCGGATTGCATGTTGGTGCATTTTCTTGAGTCTATGTATTCCCTGTGGATCGACCCTACCTTGGTTAGGTTCTACATCTTGATAGTGACCGCTTTATCCTCTAAAAAGAAGGTGTAACTTGGGTGACATTACTAATCTATCCACGTATCGATGAACTTGATCCTCCATAGTAACAACTATATTAGGAGCACAACTAACAAAGGAATTAAATTGGAGAATGTACACTCTTATGCCTATACCCCCTTGGTTAAGATTTAAGAACTGATCTGCATGAGCCTCTTGAATCTCCAACTGCAGATAGTGGTCAGGAAATGCCTTTTTGAACTCTTCCAAAGCAATTTAAGGTGCATCTGTACCCCTGGATTGCTTCTGAGCTTCATACCATAAACAGCTATATCCTTCAATCTATATGTTGCTAACTCAATATCTTCTATACTGCTTACTTTCATAACATCCAAAGCCCATTAGATTTGATCAACAAAGTCTCGTGGATCTTTTTCAGGATCTGACCCAGTGAATGAAGGAGGATCCAAATTAAGGAAGTCACGTATACATGTGCTAGCTACCCAATTTTCACCACCTTTACCTAGAACTGGACCTTCTTGATTTTGTCCTTGACTAGTAACTACGTGAGTCAATAATTGGACCACATTCCTTAAATCTTGCTCAATAGCATTATTAGGAGGCTCTTGAGGTGTTATTGTCCTCCTTAGCTCCTCTAGAGATGGAGGATTCGAGGAACTCTGTTATAAGGACTCATCTTGAATCTCACTTTGATTAGGTCTAGCTCGGGATTGGTTGGTCTATACTCAAAAATCTATTTGCTTACCTATACTTCTTCAAATTGTGACAGGCATCTTTAGCTATACATAAATCAAACAGTTTAGGGGTTAGATATGATTCGCCAATGATAATGGCTTTATGGCACGATATAAGAAATGAAATTAAAAAGGAAATTCCTAATTGTACTGTAACCTCATGCTTATAGATATGGTGCACAACACACCCATAAACAAGACTGTACATAGACACAGCTTTGTAGACTCCCTAGGATGACTTGCTCTAGTACCACTTTTGTCACACCTCCAAATTCATTGTCACAACCCAACCCCAGGGCCGTGATTAGTGCCGGTTAGGCACCCAAACATACATTAAACCGAATCTTTATTCACAATAGCTAAGGAATTTCTCGAAATTTCGGCAGAGTTTTCTCTGTTTTACTGACTAACCTCACGTGCAAATAGTGAACCCAGAAATAGCAACATCACTGTATAAAATATATATATATATATATATGCTGGCCGACAAGGTCACCGCTGCGGTAAAACCGCCCAACAAACATATCATACAAACGATGTCACACCAACATCGTTCCCACACCTAAATGTATCCACAGACCGCTATACATAAAAACTAGATCATAAGACGTTACAGGGCCCCGTCATACCCTCAAACATGTACAAATGCAAAATACAAAAAGTACGTATACAAGTATATACCAAATGATCTGCTCCTGATGTAAGGGAGCACTTCAACGATAGGCGAGGATCCTAAGAAGACGGC
>JAOTQJ010000007.1:12080799-12103398 GCA_025642045.1 Solanum sejunctum | reverse complement strand
AAACTTAGAAGAAATATTGCATTCGGTCCCAAACTTTATTAAATCGAACCAATTAAGGACTTTCAGGGTTTAAATTAAGTTACGGGTCTTAACACATATACAACTATTAAGAAGATTCAAGAGAATAATAGAAGAAAGTGGAATAGTAGAAAGTGAAAAGAAAACTAAAATATGCAAACATAAAATAGAATTTCTAGGATTAAAAATAGACAAAAATGAAGTCGAGATGCAAGATCATATACTAAAAAAGATAGCAGAATATATGGAAGAATTAAAAGAGAAAAAATAATTGCAAAACTTTTTAGAATTAGTTAATCTGATTAGAAATTATGTACCAAATTTAAGTGAAATACTAATACCTCTTCAAAAGAAACTTAAAACAAAAACAACGGTATTTGAATGGACTAAAGAAGATGTAGAAAATTTAAAAAAGGTAAAAGAATATTGTAAAAAATTACCTAAACTACAAATTCCTGAAACAGATGAAAATATAAAATGGATTATTTACATTGATGCTTCGGAATATGCCTTTGAAAGTATATTGACCTATATTAATTTAGACAATGAAACACAGAATATAACTTCCTTTAATTCAGGAACTTTTAAAGAAAATAAGATAAAATAGGAAATAAATAGAAAAGAATTACAGAGTGTCTTAAAAACATTATTACATTATGAAATATACTTGGCATATACTCATTTTATATTAAGAACAGATAATACCCAAGTAAAGTTTTGGCTAATGAAAGACCTAAAGAAACAATCAATTGCTACTAAAAACGTAAGGAATATGGTAAGTCAAATATCTTTATTTAGTTTTGATATTGAGCTTATTGGTATTAAAGATAATTTTATTGCAGATTACTTATCAAGAAATAAGTTATAAGATATTAATCTATGACAGGTACCCTCGCATGAGGAAGTATTGCACAAAGTACTACAAGACATATTACAAAAATTACAAGGCATGGAATAGAGTATCTCAAAGCTTGATAGCAGACTTATACAACTTAAAAAAACAAGCTAGAACAAGAGACACAAAAAGATCAGGAAAGCACTTTCCAACAGATCAAAATTAGTCATACAAATTATGAAAAAATGAATTATACAAAAGAAAAAAAGCAAAAAATATGACGGAAGAAATAACCCCACTTGCCAAAAACATAATCCTTTTAACATCTAATTAAGACCAAAACAACCTATGCTAGAAAGGACTGATTTCATTTATCAATTACCTAAACCACAAACTGATACTTACAGTGAAGTTACTAAAAAACCATTACAAAGCCCTTTTGCACACAAAATATACACTTATCTAAACTAATTTATCTAAGTAGCCAATTATCTCAACAAAAATATCCAGTCAACATATTATAACCCAAAAAAACTTAGTAGATGGAATATAAATCCCCTGAAAGGATATAATAAACTTATTGCCTTAAATAACACAAACCCAAAATTTGTACAAACCACTTATAACTATAGATTATTACATGCTATCTATACAAAAGATGGAGACAATGTACAATATATCCCTGAACTATTCCAGGTGGTAAAAAAGTACTTAGGAATTACAAAGGCAGATCTAATATTTATCAGAATCTACTCAGCTCCATGTGAAGTTACACCATAAGATATATATCATCCAATTATAGCAGTCAAGATTGGAATTACAAAGACAATCATATGTGAAGAACCTCTGAGACAATCAGGCTTAGTAATCCAAGAAATGGTGGAATTTCTGCAAAATAAAAGATCTATCATGATAAAGATGATAATACAAGAGTTTATCAACAGTTATAAAGAAGGAAGTAAATGGATATATAATAGTAAAAGTAGCACTATAATCTATTCAAATGCAAAAGTAACAAAAGACATAGAAGAAATACAGAGATGAATTATTACCCTAGCAAATTGGGAACTTACTCCAACAACAAATGCTCTAAGGAATTATGCAAATCAACTTACAGAAAAGATAAAATATTTACTATGTCAGCAACTGAAGAAAATGTACAACTTACATCATTGTAGACATTGCAACCAAAAGAATGAAGAACCCGGTATCTACCTGCCACCTACACAGTCACCTACATAGGACAATGAAAAAGAAGAAAGAGATCAGAACAAAGAACCAGAGAGAGAGACTTGACATAAATAAGAAATGATAACATAAGCAATGACGTATGTAGATATTCCTTTCTGCCTTTTCTGATTGTAAATAATACTACTTTTGACTTTTGTAAAAAGTAGAACGCATGAAGTGATAAGATGAAATCTTTGAGTGGATGATAGGGCCCAATGAGCACCCGCACTCAATAATTCATTCTTTTTTTTGCCTATATATATGTAAGAATTATGTAAGGGAGAGATATCAAATCCCTTGCCTCTTTAATAAAATTTCCTTTTTCAAACTTCTTTGTAAACTTTCTTTATACATAGCTCATAATAACTTATTATCTAGCAAGGACATAATGAAAGCAAATAAGGTAGGGAAGTTTATGGCTAACTAACTTCTTATGAAGTAAGGCTGTAAAAGATTAACCATCTTATTAACATGATATTAATCGTATGACACCAATCAAAAACTCAGTATAATAGCCAGTAAGAATAGCTAAAGTGAATTTGGAATAACGTAAATCCACGCTAAGGCACTGTGCCGTAAGTGGTGTAAATCCTCGGGATCCTTACCTGCTTGACTTGCTGCTGCTGTTGTTCCGCTGCAGTTTCGTTGCACCTTTTTGATTGGTTCTTGATTGGTATCAGAGCATATTTATCATGTTAATAAGATGATTAGTTTGTTATAGCTTAACTCTCTAAGAAGACTTTGGTATACCATCCCTCTTACTTATTTAATAACTATGCCTGCTTGTTTATATGTTTATAACAAAACTTATATATATTCTGGAGATTTGCAATTTACTAAGAATGTAGGTAAATTAATGCAAAAATATCCACTTACCTTCTAGTTTAAATTAGCATATATAATTTATTTACCTAAATTATAAAGTATATTTGCATATTTTTTAACAAAGCTGGGGCTTGACTTTTTTTCCTTGAATTCCAACAAGACTTCTTGAAAATTTTGAGAGTGGATGGAGAATTTGATAAAATTTAGAGAGAAATTGAGAGGTTTTTGGTTGATCTTTAGTGTTCAAAACGGCTTGACAATGAGGGATTTTCATGTATATAGGTATAAGGTTATTACCCAATTGCCCTGGAGCAAAAAGAAGAATTTTTAGAAATTTGTGAACTAGTCCGCATCAGATCGAAATCACAGACAACTACTGTTTTTATGAAGTTTCACCAAAAATTATTTTTCTTGGCACGGAAAACGTATACCTTGTAGGTACTCATTTTTCCACACAAATATTTTCTCTAAATAAGAATATAAAGTCGAATTTACAAAATTCTGCATGAATTTTGCGATATTCAAAAAAATGCATCATAGGGTCTTTCCGAGCTACATGGAGGGGTGTTTAAAATCCCCAACTTGAGATATAAGGGAATTACTATTATGGAGGCATTCCTAGGCAAGTGTGGGGTGTTTCATAGTACAAGGTATTTGGATGAGACATTCATGTCCCAATAGTATATGAGACAAGCTATGCATTTATGATTACTCTCAAGCATGTTAGATCTAAACATTCATTATACATGTCATATTGAGCTCATGCCTATTGCCTATGATTATGCATCTTGATTATTATGCTTATGAATTTTATTGCATTGCACTCCACATACTTAGTAGAAGTACTAACGTATACTTTATGCCTACATGATGTCTCCATGTAGGGACTGGAGCTCCTATCGACCCTCCTCCTCGACGTGACTAGTTGGACCATTCAAAGCTAGCTATTGGTGAGTCCTCACATCTGGGGAAAATATCTATTTTCTTTCTTATTATGTTGGGACTTCTTCTTTATGATAGATACTTATTGTTATGAGGGTGAGCCCGGGAAGTGTCTTAGCCCCCACTCCATAAGTTAGAGGTGTTTTGGATACTATGTTTCTTGTATGCTTTGAGCTTGAATCTTTTTATGCTTTTATGATTATCAAAGACTTTCCTTAGACCCATTTTCCCTTTTTATTAATTGACTCTTATTTGTTGCTTAATTTTGTTTTCGCAACTAAGGATGTGTGCATTTTACAATCAAGAGGCTTATTTGGGTTGTCTTCGGACTTCTCATTCATTGTGTCACGTCAAGGCCCTAGGGTTGGGTCATGACAAGCTTGATATCAGAGCATTAGGTTATTAATGGTCCTCGAAAATCCAACATACCACGTCAATTAGAGTCTTACTCATGGTTATGAAGTACGCCACAACTATGAATGGGAAGTTATGAGACATTTTAGGAAATATTTCACTTCTTCATGATCTATATCGTGCTCTAAATGTAAGTATAAGGTTTTCCACCTAATGGATGTTCTTTACTCTTCTAGATCATGCCGTTACCAAGAGGGAGACTAAGGAGAGCTGATGTTCATGATCCAACAGTTAAGCGTTGACTATCACGTATAAACCTAACCAGAGGCTAGGGTCGTATCCACAAGGAATATAGGGTTTGACCAAACTGACTCACCAACAATCATTTCAAGTACCGATCGACTATAATTTTCTAGAATGGGAGGGGGGAGGGGTTTGCAAATTCGAATAAAATAACTACAAAACTATACTAATAATCATGAAGAGACAATCAATTTGAGGAGCAACTTAGGAATTGTGTTCCCCATGATTCACTAATTCAAATACCCTAGATAACATAACCCTAATTGATACATTGCAAGCAGGATGGTAACTTAGGTTCTTCCATTCCTCTTGTAAAGTTAAATGTCGAATTTCACCATGGCACTTGGTCAACAACTATGATGTGCCAACTAACCATTACCTATTGTCCAAGTCAACCTCTCCTTAATCGAGTTTGGTTGATTAGATGAGAATACATCAATCGAATTTTATCACCCATTTTTTTCTAATTCATCACTACCTTGGCCGGGATCATGACACTAGGTGGAGTTTGGTGTTAGCCACCACTAAACAAAAAGCATTTCGAAGGAAAATAGACAATACATGTAAATACCCAATCAAAGAAATACAAATAATTCGGGTTATTAGAAGCTAGCTACTGATGGTTCCCACAACCCCAAGTTGTGGGGGTTTAGCTACTCATTGCTAGGGAAAACTCACAAACAATGAATAGAATAAACATGGTTGAGAAATTACCCAAAGAAAATGAAGAACAAAAATCACCTTGATATTGAAATCACAAGCTTGAAGAATGAAGTTTGATTACAAGTGATTTTGATGGAGCTTGATTACAAGTGATTTTAAATCTCCAAATTGGGTCTTGAAAGTAAAACCCTAAGTATCTACAATGAAACTTAGAAAAAACTCTCTAAAATATTCTTAAGAAACTCTCTAATGTGATATGAATAATAGCCTCTTTGATGATTCTCCTTTTAAAACCTTAACTTAAACTATTTATACTATTTACAAAAAGGACCTAAAAATAAATAAGAAAAGTTGGTTGACAGCAGTTAGGTTTATAGGTATGACACATAGAGTAACCTACGAGTCATAATTGGCCTTTCATAATTAGTATTTGGCATATTGGACTTGACTGCTATGGTCTATGCCACGAGCCGTGGTCTGATGTACGACTCGTACCGCGGGCTTGTAAGTCTGACTTCAATTTCTCAAATTTTGATATTTGGAAGTTATTAATCACCACAACCACCTTCAATTTCTCAAATTCAACAAAATCTGTTACTTTTCCCCAAAATCAAGCCAACATGTATTTTCTACAAAAATAAACATAAAACGCATCAAAACAATAAAAAATCACATCAAGAACTTGCAAAATCCCTTATTTTAGGCATCAAATGTGTTGTATTTTGATAGCACATCATCACCCTCAACTTAGAACTATTGCTTGTCCTCAAGCGACGACTCGCTCTACATAGACAATAAGTAATACATGACAATCATTCTAATGGCATATACTTCTCTCAGTTCCAGCTCAAGTAAGTAGAATTTTCAAAACTTAATTAGATGGCTACCAAGTAAACCAAGACACATTGATGCATTTGACAATCCAACTATGATAAGCTAAGAAGTATCAACAATTCACAAGCACTGTACAAGTCATATGCTAATCATGCAATACAAATACCCTTATAAGAAAGAAATACCTCTTTTTCACTCAATAAGCAATGAAAGAAGATTAAGGCACTGTGCAAGCATACTCATTGTCATAAAAAAAATTCATGCAATCAATCCCAAAGATTTGCCCATATACTCATACTTCGGACTATTGACTAGTTGGATCAGGTTTACTTTAGGACTTCATAGGCTTGTAACGTATGCTCACGGGGCTTTGGTAAGGTATTTTTGGGCAATTAGTGACTAGAAACCATCCTTGAACCACAATTTTCAACATTTTCACCTTAATAACTCAACTATTTTTACTTTGTCCTTCCTTATTCTTCATTTTCAAGCTTTTCAAGGTACTTTATTTTCATCTTTCAGCTTGTGCCTTATTTTTTTAACTCATCTTGCAATTCTTCTCATTCTAACACAACTTTTCTTCTTTTTCTCTCACTTGGTACATGATTTTCCATTCTTTCTTTCATTCCTAATTAATCGCCTCATTTTTGCTACTATACCACAACATTAGCCACCCTCAACTTAGCTTTTAGCCTGAGGTGAAGTACACAATATCCATTCCCTAAATCAGGTCCACTTTTGGTAGCAACCCGCAACTTAGACTTTTTACCTCAATTAAGGTTCACATATTCAAGGATAGGTCAGGGCAAATATTAAAGTGTTTCACTAGACAAGGTTAGGCTAGTTAGGTCTCAAGAAAGAAATGGTATATGTAAAGCTCAAACATTTGGAATAAGGGGTAAACTCTTTCATTTGGTGAGTCATTTAGGCAAAAATGAATTAATTTAAAGAACAATAGCCTAATATCCTTTCCTGATCAACACAATCTCCAGTCCAATCTCAGAGTAACAGGCAAGTTTTGAATCAGTATATAATGCATGAATATGACAAGATTATCTCACACACATGGCATTACATATTAGTTAACATAGTCTCACAAGTCATGCTTCAAGCATTAACTTGCCTTCGCTTCGTCAAAACAAATATTGCCAAACCAATCACATGCAAGATTGCAATAGTAATCAATAATTCCAAAAATTTTGTGGGTACCATTTTTTAACACATTCAATAAAATTATTCAAAACTATATACATGCAAAAAGTATTAATCGCTATCTATACACAAATTATCTACAACACCTAAAACATGTCGGTTCAACATAAAGTAAAATCATCCACAAGGAAAAAAATATGACAAGAAAACCTTGGGATATCAACAATAGGATAGTTATGGACTAAAAGCTATGTAGACTTCACTCAAGTCCATAACTTAACAAACCCTACCAAAAATGATGCTTGTCCTCAAAGTAGATATATATAACAAAACCAACAAAAATTTATTATCCAAACAGTAATGAAAAACCAAATTATCCAAAAACAAGTATTAAAACAAAGTATCCAAAAATAGTAGCAAGAACAAAGTATCCAAAATTAGTAAGCATGGGGGTCAAAAGTAGCAAACACAGGGTGCTTAGGTACTGACATCAATCTGGTCCTGGGGCTCTCTCTCCTCCTAGGTGGTCTGGCCTGCAGCTGAACTCGAGGTACTAGCTTTATATAATCTCCCAGGGCTACCTCTGTTGCTCCATCTATATAGACTCTCTCATCACCAAGTAAGTAATCTGCTCCTCTAGCTCCGTCTCCTCCTTAACAGTCCTCTATCTCTTTTGGGACACATCTGCATTATCACTCTCCAGAGGCCTCTTCCCAGGAGAAGGTAGGCTATATTTGAATAAATCGATCAAGTCCTTACCCATAGGTGCCTCCTTTGGGGCTGCTAATGATGTCATCAAGTCGGCCTTAAACTTGACCAACTCCTACTGTACGACAGCCAAATCTGCAGGATAAGCTCCCTCAAGCCTTTTCTGGACCCTAGCCTAAAAAATGTCCACCCTAACATCCACTATAGTAATTCTCTGATCTAACTCAGATAGGTTCAATGCCTTAGCCCATTCCTCCAAGGCCTGGACTGTCTGATGAACCCATGGCTTGATCTACTTCATCAACTTGCCTGGCTAGGCCTTTGCCCTAGTCAACCTGCGTACCAAAGCTTGAAATGTAAAAGCAGACATAAGGTAAGTCTACAAAAGTAACTTGAGAAGCGGATGAGCTCTGATGCAGGTGTATTTGTGGAGGGCATCGCCTCGGTATTAACTGCTAGAGGCTGCTCTGGTGCAACTAGAGTTGAGGTGGTAAGAACTGGAGTCGACTCCTCAGTAGCTGGATCGAGAGGAAAAATCTGAAGGCATGGGAGGAGGAACTGCTCTTTGATGGGCCGTTAGATTCTCATTAGCCTTGATAAGGCTGGGATCCATAGTGTGAAGGGCAAAGACACACACACTCCAGGCTCAATACATAGTCTGTGTATTAAGATAGGGAATGGCAATGAGGTATTCATTCGGAGCATGGACTCATAAATCTTTTTATCCATGACATGAGCCCAGTCGATCTCATAACCAGCTAAGATACTAGCTAGTAACACAACCCTCTCTAAGGTGATGACATTATCCGTAAATGTAGGCTTGATGCGTGACCGGATAAAGGCCCACTAGAATTTAGCTGAAAAGGAAAGGTAGGGCTTCACTATAGGCTCGACGTGATTTGTGACCTATTTAGGCTCGATATCACCCTTTATTATTTAGATCGCTACCCAAATGAGGAGCTCAGTCCTTAAATCAATATTCTTCCCGATCAACTCACTGCTGTTTACAACAAATTTTAATATGACAAAAAATAAATTGAAATCACAAATAAAATATGAAGAAACAAAATTTTATAGATAATAATGTGAGTATAAATCTGTTCCTCCTTTGATTTTTCTCTCATAAGATTTCTTCATCTCCCTTGATTCTTCTCTCATAAGATTTCTTCTCCTCCCTTAATTCTTCTCTCATAAAATTTCTTCTCTATGATTTGAGGGCCGTTAGTAGCGTATTTCTCAAACATAGGATAATATATTTTGATCTCTATCAGATATTTGATATGCCTTTTCAAGGAAATATAATACCCTTTATATAGGCATAAATTAGGTTTAGGGTAGAGTGGCCTCCAAGAAACCTTGACAAAAATAGGACTAATTTTGTAGAGTCCTTCAAAATTTCAATGTCGACAAATGACCCCTACTTCAAGGCTTGTCAAAGTGTGGACTTGATGAAACTCTAAGACAAGGCTTGAAGTACTCGCAACATTTAGCTTCAGATTTGTAGATTTGATTTATGAGAGAAGAGTTGAAGGGCAGATTTGGTCCCACTGGGCATGCTGGTTTGTTTACAACATATTTTAAAAGTAACAAAAAATAAATTAAAATAATAAATAAAATAAAGAAACAAATTTTATTGATAAGCATGTTAGTACAAATCTATTACTCCTTGATTCTTTTCTAATAAGATTTCTTCTCCTCCCTTGATTCTTCTCTTAAAGATTTCTTCTCCTCCCTTGATTCTTATGTCATAAGATTTCTTCTCCATGATTCGAGGGCTGCTAATGACGTATTCCTCGAACATAGGATAATATATTTTGATCTCTATGGGATATTTGAGATGCCTTTTCAAGGGAATATAATAATCTTTATATTGGCATGAATTAGGTTTAGGGTAGAGTGACCTCCAAGAAATCTTAACTGAAATAGGAATAATTTTTTAGAGTCCTACAAAATTTCAGTGTTTACAGCCGCATCTTATCTATCTTGCTATCGTAGTCAGTTGTGTGCTGTGGCATCTGTAGTTAGGACCAAACTGAACTCGACGGATGGTTTCCTCGGAGATATCTACCCTTTGACCTCGAACTAAGACCCTACGCAACCTGGGCTGATCCATCGCCTTCTTCCCCTTGGGAAGATCTCAGAGAATGGTAATAGTGTAGGCAACATAGAACGCAACCACAAGTGGAGCACTCTTTCCTAGTCGCTCTGATGACCGTCGGAGCCTATGTCGATCGATCTCTGCCTCTAAAGCAAGAACTCAACTCAACCCTAAGTCATTTAGCCGAGATTCTTTATGAAATTGTCTGGCAGGTTTTCCTTGTCCCTTTGGCTCTAGTCCCTTTTCATAGATCTCCTGCATGCCTTTGCATGCCCTTGATTCCCCATTGGTGATGATGAAGATCAATGATAGAGATAGACGGGTTAACTGATGACTCTGTTGCTGCTTCATCCTGAGGTGCATCATTAGACTCTGTCTAATCTACATTAACATCTGCGTTGGACTGGGGGAACTATCAGCAGTGTGCTCTCACTTGACCCCTCATGCTGGTCATCGTCCATATTTTCGTCCCTCAGTCGTCTGTTAAAATCTTTCATAGCAGCACCTCTAGTTTTTGGGGAATTATTCCTAAAAATTGCATCATAAATTCACAATCAGCCCCAAAATAATCCTCACAAACAAAGAAAGAAGCAAAGAGAAATAGAAATAAAAAAGGAAACACACAAAAAATAACACTGCACCAGTTGAAGGTTGTAGGTATGAGGCATAGGTATGACTCATACGATGACCTACGAGTCATACTGTGGCCTCATAGTCCAAAGGTGGCTGAGAAAAAATGACACTCAAAATAGGTACGAGGCATAGGTGAGTCGTAGGCCAGCTCATACGAATTTCCAGTAACATTTGGTAAATACAAGGCATGTTCACAAAACCCCCACTATGGTTCATAGTGGACACTATGACCCATAGGTGGGTCTCGTATGGTAAATGATAAAGGACCACAGGTAATTGTTATTCCCTATGAGAGGACCACTGTGACTCGTAGGTCCTTCTATGAGTTGTAGGTAGCCCTCATAGCAGGGAATCTCAGATACCTGTGGTGTCTTCAACCTTACCACTCGAACCATAATCAATCAACCAACAAGTTTAAACACTATCCAAAGCAACTTTTCAAACTATAAAATAGGCACAACAATATCCCACGACCCCTAGTCATGACAACTCAATCTAAACCTAATCAGGTAACCATCAATTTCCCAACACATTCGAGGACTTCCAAAAATCACCAATCCCAGAACTCACAACAACAACATTAACAAGCAAACTTGGAAGTTCAAGGGGATTAGATGCATAAATAGACCAAGAATCTCTCAAATGACTATAATCAATCCAAACGCCATACCAGTGCCATATTTCAGTCCCACCATAAGTCTATTAGTGAATCAACTATCATATAATCATTTCATATACGTGATCAATACTAAACATATCAAGATATCATCATCACAACCAACCAACAAAAGCGATTTCAAAATCTAGAACTACACTAGGGAATCTTAAACAACACAACCCTAATTCTCATTTCTATGAATCAATTTTCTCATAGGTACTTTCATTACCAATTTCCAAACACACAATTATCTAGGAATTTCAAGAGACACAAAAAGTATAAGTGCAAAATTTAACCAAGAAACATACCTTTTGAGAATATGATGAGCAATTAATCACAATGAGAAGAAAAAGGCCAAAACCATAGGTATTGGATGTTTGCTAGAAAGTACATCGAAAAGTGATGTGGGTATGTCAGGAAGTTGATCAAAACAGTGGAGGAGGATATTTAGGGGACAAATTTCATGGGTTAGGTTTATACTTGGGGTAAAAATGAATTTTGACCCCTCTTATAATCAAATCGGGCCGACGTGTAAAATCCCTAAGTCAGGTCTACGAGACCTCAACTACGAGTCGTAGGGCTAGCTAATAGTTTTGTAGCAGACCCTAATATTTAGAAAAATTCAATAATCTTACCTGATCACTACGAACCCCAGTTACGACTCATAACATGAATTATGAATTGTAAGATTAGCTCATAGTGTATTTGCCAATTTCAATCAAACATATTTAGCTTCTAAGAGGCATGACTACGAGTCATAGTGTAAGCTATAGCTTGTAGGCCTGATTGTAGAGGTTACTTCCAATGGCATTTTCTTCCAAGTTTTAGCACTAAGTTCATACCTACAATCCTTCATCTCAAAATATACAATCATCCCATAAATGCAACTGAGTCAATATCTTCAAAAATTAAAACAAACATCAATCCACTATCTAGCAATTCAAACAACCAAAATAAACTTCAAAACAAGCCAAAAATATGAAAATACTTAGGTTTCCTTCTAAGAAGCACCTTGTTTAATGTCGTGGCTCGACTTAGTCATTCATGAATCATTAGAAATCCTCAATAGCCCACACCTCGCTCTTGAGCTCATCCAGATGCTTCATTGACTGGCAGATATAAAAAATAACTTCTGTATCATTGACTTTGAACCTGAGTTAATCGGGATCTGTGTCCACAAATACTCTCCCGGTGGCCAAGAATGGCCTCCCCAAAATAATAAAGACCTCAAAATCAACCTCACAGACAAGAATCATGAAATCTACTAGAAAGATAAACTTATCAACTTTCACTAACACATCAAAGAGAATTCCCTCCGGCTTCTTGATTGTTCTAACTGCTATGAGCAACTGTATTTTTATGGGAGTAGGATAACTAAGACCAAGGTTTTAAAATGGCAAGAGGCATCAAATTTATGCTTGCTCCCAAATTATGTAATGCCCTTGCGAACTCTACATCACCGATAATAGAAGGAATGGTGAATGCACCAGGGTCTTTCCTCTTTTGGACTAGGCATTTAGTCATGATAGCACTACAGGAGCTCTTGGCTTACCATGAACTTTTTTTATAAACAAATTCTTCATGTACTTAGCATACTTGGGAATTGAAACGACCCCAAAAATTGCCTGAAAATATGCCTCAAAGATGCTCATAATCGTAATTTCTATATATGTCAAACTTCATGCGTGATATCAAAAGTCTGACTTTCTATTTGTGATTAGGGGGCAAAATTGAGTGGGAAATTAGTAGAACTGCAATTTTAGAGTAATCATAGCAATACTTTAATTTTCAAAAATTTATAAAATCAGTAAGGGTCCGCGCCCCTGGCGCGACACGACCAGGGTGTAGACTAGTGCTATTTGTTGCTAATTTTTATTATTTTAGTCTAAGGCCTAAGAGTCTTGGGTCTAAGCCTTCCTATGCGTAAAAACACCTATACTTAGTCATTTATCAACCCTATATCATTCAAGACAGTCCCGAAAACCCTCCCTAACATTTAGCCAAATATTTTACCCATTTCAAGTGTGCCCAACTCACTTTTGGATCTTAAAGAATTCATTCAAGCTCCAAATTCTCATTTAAATCTTCATCAAGGAAATCTCTAAAGTTGAGGTATATGGGTTTCAACCATTGGGTCCTTTCACCCATGGTGTCCAACCTTCCTTTTTGAGTAAGTTGCATGATTTCAAGTTGATTTATGTATGACTATTTATTATTATGAATTGATTATAAATTATGTTGGGGTTTCATAAAAGTGTAACTGTTTAAGCATGTCTTGAGTTTTGAATCTATGTTCTATTATAAGATTTGATAAAGGGGTTTCAATGTATATTGCATGAGGGTTTTACCAAGTATTAGTGTGTTGATTTACGTTAAATTTTCTCACATAATTTCACTTTTGGATTGCATGATTTTACACTAGCATGAGATATACACCAAGTGTTTGATAAAATGTCTGGTTTAGGATTCTTTAGTTATTAGTGGTCTATTGCATGATTTATGATTTAAGTAACTTTATAATGATTAAGGGTTTATATTTATATGTTGATTTATTAAAATGTGCATATAATGTTGCAAGTTGACTACACCTTGTGTGATCCTTTGGTGTGATGGTCTGATGAGCTATTATACTCCTCCTAAAAAATTATATCATAAGGTAAGGATAATCTACCGAAAAAGGCATACCATAAAGTAGAGTAACTTGTAGTTCCTACCTAAAATATTATATCATAAGGTAGGGATAATCTACCGAAAAGGGAATACCTTAAGGTAGAGTAACTCATGGTTCCTACTTAAAAGATTATATCATAAGGTAGGGATAACCTACCGAAAAGGACATGCCGTAAAGTAGAATCTTTCTTACCGATGAGATTGTATTCTAAGAGAAGTGCACCCCATATTCTTACTGAAAAGATTATGTCATAAGGTAAGGAACCTATTAACTTCTACCGATGAGGCCATGCTGTAAGGTAGGATCAATCATGACTCTTACCAAAAGGATTATATCATAAGGTATGAGGCATCTCATACTACCTACTGGCAAGATTCTCTGAAAAGGATATACCGTAAGGTGAGTGGGTAACTACTCGGCCATTCTCATGTATGCTTATGTAAGGTTGAGTATATATTCCCTATTGAGCTTATGTTCAATGATTATCATTTAAAAGCACATTTTACTCAAAGCATTGATCATGCATGCCATATTGGTATTATGCTATCTATTGACTATGACTATGCATCTTAACTATACATGGCTTATGATTCTTGTTGCATTGCATCCCACCTAATTAATATATTCCAACATACTAACGAATACTTTATGCCTACATGATATTACTATCTAGTAACCAGAGCATCTTTGGATCATCCTCCTCGTGGCTAGTTCGGTGCTTTGAAGATAAGATTTGGTGAGTCCTCAAGTCTGGGGATACTAGCTATGCTATTCTTACTTATGTTATCTCTCTATGTTAAACTCTTGATACTATGAGGGTGAGCCTGTAAAGTGTCTTTGCCCCCACCCTATCTATGCTAGCGGTATTATTGGAACAAGTGATGTAACTATGCTATGGTCTTGACTTTTGAACGTTTTATATTTATCAAAGACTTTCCTTAGCCCCATTTTCCCTATTTATAACTCTTGTTAATTATTATTCTACTTTCGCGATCAAAGATATGTAATTGATATGCTAAGAGGCTTATTTAGGGTTCCTTCGAGTTTTCTATTCGTCATGTCAGGTCCAGGCCCTGGGATTGGGTTGTGACAAACATCTTTTCCAATGCTTCTAAAAGGGGAATGTTAATGGATAGTTGCTTCAACATGAAAGAAAATGTTTAAATTTACCATCCTTCTCTTTTTTCTTGAGTCTTTGGAGAAAAGGGGGAGGAGGTTTTGGGATCATCTTGGCTTTTTCTTGCTCTTTCACCTTTGCATCCCATTGTTTTCCAAACCTTTTTCCTCAACCTGAAACTTATCATCAGCACCCTTCTCACAAGCTTCATTATCAACCACCGTCATTAGGGGATCTATGGTGCTTTTCCCACTTCTCATCATGACCACCATATAATGTCCATCATTGTTTTGATTTTGAATCGTATTACTTGGCAAAGTGACCTTTCTGCATTAGTTTAATTAGGAAGATACTTGACAAAATTATTGTTCTAATTGTTTGATGACCACCGAATGAGACTCTATCTTTTGATTGATACTTGAAATATTCGATTTCATCACTTTTGGAGTCTCATCTTGATGGTCGGCCCCCTTAAACAACTTCTCAAACATTTCCTTAATCCTAGAATTGGTAGACCCGACATCATGACTATGGGGAGACATATAGGGACCATTCCTATATCCATCTCTTCGCCTCCACTTGGCCTATGGTACTCTTTCTCTTTCATAATAAATGCCATGGTTATCTCTATATGCACCTTCTCTATTATAGTTCTGAACTTGATTTCTGAAACCTGGCCGCCAATAGTCCAAAATGGACCTTTCGATATTATTTCAGAAACCTACCGATTGATTACTCATAAAGCAAGAATCTTCATCAAAGCAGGATTCTTCATATATGGGGTCTTTTGGAGGTTGGTGAGTCATTATATGAACACTTGCTTGGTTTTGCTTCAATACCAGTTTCATACTTATGCAAAGTTGAGCGAGTGGTTGCATAATCTCCTCATTCACCTTAGCTTGGTCATTGTTAGTGTTTACCGCACAAGAAGTTTTACTTGTACCTCTCTCTCTTTGACCCCATGCTCTATTTATTTTGACCACTTACTCCATTCTTTTGGTGATCCGCATAAAAGGTTGATCAAGAAATATGCCTCCCATAATGGTATTGGCACAAGCTTGAATATTCTCATCAAGAGCTCAATAAACAATCTAAACTAAGGCATCATCAATGATTTTGTGATCTGGAACCATCCTCAAGCACTTGGTCTTTCCAATGTTGTACTAATTGAATCACCCGACAATTACTCAATGTTGTTGATTTGATCTTTTAGTTTAAGCTTTTTGGACATCAGAAAATACCTCTCTAAAAAGGCTCTTTGTAGCTTGACTGAACTTGTGATAAAACTTTGTGGGAGTTCTGACAACCGTATTGCTACATTTCCAGTTACAGATAGAGGGAACACTCTTAGACCAACTGCATCTATTGAATGATTTTGTGTACCCATCACACTCTTATAAACAAGCGCAACATTATGGAGGTGACTATATAGATCCTCCTAGCCCCGTAAACAGACCATGATTTTGAAGCATTTGTAGGAGACCACTAGACATGGTGAACTTAGTGTTAACCGGTAGTGGTCAACACTATTACCCCTATGACATCTATGGCCATAGGGTTCAACCTATATTCATTCCAACCATATGCATTCTCATTGAGATCCCTTTGGTGTGGCCTATTATCCCTTTGTGGTAGGTTTTTATCCCTACCCATATGTTTATCATGTTGACCAATAGCTTCATCAATCGCGATGTCCTCATTTTCTTGAGCCATTCTTCTTGCAAGTCGGTGGATCTCCAAGTTAATAGAAACTAAGGGATTGCCTTGGCTCCTTGTCTTGGGCATATAAACCTAATACACCATGCAAATACAACCCAAAAAACAAAAGCAAAAACAAAAGTATAAGAGAATGTAGAAATTGAAACTTGAATTAACCACTTGTGAAGTCAAATCCAAAGCCTAGCCGTATTCCCTGACAAGGACGCCATAAATTTTGATGTTTGTCCAACAAAAGTAAAGCTATCACTATCAAGTATAGACCTAACCAGAGGCTAGGGTAGAATTCATAGGAAATACGGGGTTTCACCAAATTGACTTAACAACAATCATTTCAAGTACTAATCGACCATATTCTCTAGAATGGGGTGGGTGGGTTTGCAAATTGGAATAAAATAACTATAGAACTATACTTATAATCATGAATAGATAATCAATTGGAAGAGCAACTTAGGAATTGTGTTCCCCATGATTCACTAACTTAAATACCCCAGATAACATAACCTTAATTGAGATATTGTATGCAGGATGGTAACTTAGGTTCTTCCAGTCCTCTTGTAAATATGAAGGACAAATTTCACCATGGCGTTTGGTCGGCAACCATGGTATGCTAACTAACCATTAGCCATTGTCCCAGTCAACCTTTCCTTGGTTGGGTTTGGTAGATTAGATGAGAACATATCAATAAAATCCTGTCACCCATTTCTTTTCCTATTCATCACTACCTTGGTAGAGATCATGAACTAGGCAAAGTTTGGTGTTAGCCAAGACCAAACAACAAATATTCTGAAGGAAAATGGACAATATATGGAAATACCTAATGAAAGAAATACAATTAATTTGGGTTATTAGAAGCTAGCTACTCATAGTTCCCACAACCTCAAGTTGTAGGGGTTTAGCTACTCATAGCTAGGGAAAAATCACAAACAATAAATAGAATAAACATGGTTGAGAAATTACCCTAAGAAAATGAAGAACAAAAACTACCTTAATATTGAAATCACAAGCTTAAAGAGTATAGTTTGTTTATAAGATATTTCTAATCCCCATATTGGGTATTCAAAATAAAACCCTAAGTATCTATACTAAACCCTAGAAAAAGCTATCTAAAATATTCTCAAGAATCTATCTAATGTGATCTGAATAATAGCCTCCAAGATGATTCTCCTTTTAAAACCCTAACTTCAACTATTTATACTATTTACAATAAAGACCTAAACATAAGTAAGAAAAGTTGGTTGGCAGTAGTTATGGTTCATAGGTACGACTCGTAAAGTGACCTACGATTCATAATCGAGATGAGTCATAATAGAGCTTTCGTAGTCAGCACTTGGCATTTTGGATGTGGCTGCTATGGTCCATGCTATGAGTCGTGGTCTGATCTATGAATTGTACCCTGGGTTGTATGTCTGACTTTAATTTCTGAGATTTTGATATTTGGAAGCTATTAATCATGATTACCACTTCCTACGACTCGTATCTTTGGCTACGACTTGTAGTGTATGTCTTAGGTCTTTAAATTCAACAAAATCTACTACTTTTCCCCAAAATTAGGACAACCTATATTTTCTACAAAGACAAACATAAAACACATAAAAACCATAAAACATTACATCAACAACTTGTAAAATCCTTGTTTTTGGCATCGAATGTGCTATATTTTGACAATACATCAAGAGACCATACACCCGAGGAGCAACCGACACTTCCCGCTCCTCAAGCTCCTCAAGATGGAGGAGCTACCTAAGTTAAGTTCCAAAATACTATTACTATGTTGGCCCATGCTATGACCAATCAATTGAACCAAGGGGCCCAAGCTTATGCTCCTAATCCATCCTCAAGGGTGAAGGACTTCACAAGGATGAACCCTTCAAAGTTTTATGGGTCCAAATAAGAGGAGATCCCCACGAATTTATTGATGACGTATATAAGGTGCTAGCCATTATGGAGGTGAATTTAGAAGAAAAGGTGAAACTAGCAACCTATTAACTTAAAGGTGTGGCTTAAGTTTGGTTTGCTCAATAGAAGTTGGAAAGGAGAAATAATGATGCTATTCCTTGGGAGGAGTTCAAAGCTTCCTTTCTTAATTGGTTCTTCCCTATTTAGTGAAGAGAGGCTAAGATGATGGAGTTTATGAACTTCAAGCAAGATTCCATTATATGAGTTGTATTGCCCTCAAATTTAACAAGCTCTCAAAGTATGCTCCATATTTGGTTGATGACCCTAGAGCTAGAATGAACAAGTTTGTGTTGGGAGTGTCCGACTTGGTAAATGAAGAGTGTCATGCTGCTATGCTTGTAAGTGATATGGACTTGTCTCGGCTCATCACATATGCCAAACAACTTATCGGGGAGAAGCTTAGAAGAGACGAAGTGGGGAGTCCAAAAGGGCTTGGTTTGAGGGTGGTTTTTAAGGTTCTAATGGTGGCCAATTTCATCAAGGTCATAAATTTCAAGGCCAAGGGTCCTCTAGTGCTCCCAACAAGAAGCTTGCTAATGATAGAGTGCCTAAGCCAAGATCTCGAGGTGGCAATAGTGGGATGACTAATCCTAGGGGCCAAAAGTATGGGAGGAATCATGTGGTAAATGCTTGAAGGATTCAAATGCATAATATGGGTGTGGGGGAATAGGCCATAAGCTCGTTGGTTACCCTTATGTTCAAAACAAGGGCAAAGATAGTTGTCCTCAAGGGCAAGGTGGTCATGTTGATCAAAGGGCTCAAGGTGGCCAATAAGGGGATACTCCACATCATAATCGGTTCTATGCACTCTAAGGAAGGCAAGGAGTGGATGAAGTACCCGATGTTGTTACTAGTATGTTAAGGGTTTTTGACTATGATGTGTATACATTGATTGATCCGAGTGCCACTTTTTCTTTCATTACTTGTTTTGTTGGCAAAAAGCTTCATGTGTGTCTCGAATTGTTTTGTGAACCTTATGAAGTATCTACCCCCATTGGTGAGTCCATTGTTTCTAAAAGAGTCTATAGAAATTATCCCATGTTCATATTGAAAAAATTCTTACCTTGTGATTTTGTTGAACTTGACATGGAGGATTTTGATATTATTCTTGGGATGGATTAGTTATATGCATATTATGCTTCATTGATTATAGGACCCATAAGGTGAGATTTCTATTCCCTAATGAGCCCGTTCTTGAGTAGGAAAATTGTGATGTAGTGGTCAAGGGTAGATTCATTTCTTGTCTTAAGGCTAAAAATTTATTTCTAAGGGTTGCATCTACCATCTTGTAAGTGTTAGGGATGTCAAGTCTAAAGTCCTTCCCATTGAATCAGTTCCGGTGGTTAACAAGTTTTTTGATGTCTTTCTTGATGAGCTTCTTGGTGTTCCTCTCGAATGGGAAATAAATTTTGGTATAAACCTCCTCCTTGATACACAACCCATTTCCATTCCCCCTTATCGTATGACCTTGACCGAGTTAAAGGATCAATTAAGGGATTTGCTGGAGAAGGGTTTCATAAGGCCTGGCAAGTCAACTTGGGGTGCACCAGTGTTATTTTTGAAGAAAAATAATAGTTCCCTTAGAATGTGCATTGATTACCGACAACTTAATAGAGTCATTATCAAGAACAAGTATCCTCTACTAAGAATAGATTACCTTTTTGATCTACTACAAGGGGCTAGTCACTTTTCTAAGATTGATCTCCAGTCTGGATACCACCAAATGAGAGTAAGGGAGTGTGATATTCCCAAACTGGCTTTTCAGTCTAGGTATGGGCATTTTGAGTCTGTGATAATGTCTTTTAGGTTGACTAATACACCGGCTATATTTATGGATCTCATAAATAGGGTCTTTAAAGTCTTCCTTGATATGTTTGTGATAGTCTTTATTGATGATATATTGATTTATTCCTAGAGTAAAGAAGAACATGTAAACCATTTGAGAGTGGTGTTACAAATTTTGAGGGATGAGAGGTTGTTTGCTAAATATGAGAAGTGGGAATTTAGGTTGAAGGAGGTTGCATTTTTGGGGCATGTAGTGTTGGGTGATGGAATTAAGGTGTATCCTAAGAAGATGGAGGTGATAAGGAATTGGCCTAGACCTTTGACTCCATTGGATATTAGGAGCTTTTTGGGTTTGTCGGGTTACTACCAGAGATTTGTGAATGGTTTCTCTTCTATTGCTTCCCTTATGACAAAGTTGACCCAAAAGAAGGCAAAATTTGTTTGGACATATAAATGTGAAAAGAGTTTTCACACCTTAAAGGATAGGCTTATTTTCGCTCCTATTTTGTCTCTACTAGAAGGGTTAGAAGGGTTTGTGGTTTATTTTGATGCCTGAAGGATTGGTTTGGGGTGTGTTTTGATGCAAAATGGCAAAGTTATAGCTTATGCCTCTTGAAAACTTAAGGTGCATGAGCAAAACTATCCCACCCATGATCTTGAATTGGCGGGCGTGGTGTTTGCTTTGAAAATTTGGCGTCACTATCTGTAGAAGGTTCATGTTGATTTGTTTACCCACCACAAGAGTCTTCATATGTGTTCACACAAAAAGATCTTAACTTAAGGCAAAGAAAGTGGTTAGAACTCCTTAAGGATTTGGGACATGAGTTTGCACTATCATCCTAACAAAGCAAATGTTGTGGCCGATGCTCTAAGTAGAGTGTCCATGGGTAGCCTAGCTCATATTGATGTTGGTAACAAAGAGGTGGCTAGAGAAGTTCACCTGTTAGCTAGGTGGCGGTTAGGTTGAATGAAGTTGCAAATGCGGTGTAGTGGTCATTAATGGTTCCAGATCTTCTTTGATTGAGGAAGTCAAGTCAAAATAAGATCTTGACCTCGCCTTGCTAACGTTGAAGACTTTGGTGAGGGATGGTAAAGTGGAGGTTTTCTCCTAAGGGGGGGGATGGTGCTATTAGGTACCAAGGTAGGTTGTGTGTGTAACACCCTAAACCTTATAATATTGGCACAATGCAAATGAAACATGACATGGTTTGGACAAATTAGCGCTAATTTTCAAAAGTGCTTGCATATCGCGTTAATAGGCTATATGTGCGTCTAGAGCTTAAGAGGGTCGAGTGTATACATGTTTTGTGTTGAATTGAGGAGATTACAACCTTCAAATAAAGTGAGAGAATTGAGGTTCTTGTAGGACTTAATAAGCTAGCAGGTGATCACCTACTTGCTTAGCTTAAATTTGGAAGTTAAACGGAGATGAGGATCGACGTCGAAATTGTCCAAGTTCAATTATGAATAAAGTCCGTGCTAAGAGTATAACTTTGGCCTATGTTTTAGTATCATAAATGGGCTACATGATCATTCCAAGAATTATAATAAAAAGGGCCCCAAAGACATTACAATACAGTTAGCAATTTGGGCCCAAAAAAACCAAGTAAGAAAAGTTGGCAAAATAGGGAGCCCAAGTCCATCAACTTGGAGGCCCATTTTGGCCCAAGTTTAATGGACAAGCTACTAGATAAGCAGCTTATTAATGTGTTGTGTAAGATGGTCAAAAGAACATGAGAAGGTCGGCCAAAGTAGTAGTATAAAGAGGGGTCATAAGCAGCAAATATCCATTCACCTTTAACTTGGAAAATTTCTGCATTCTCCCAACTTTATTGTTCTTCTTTCTTCACCTAACAAGGTCCGACAATGAGGTATGTAAGGTTACTTGATTTCGTATCACTTGGCATGAAACATAGATCCTTCGTGGGTACATAAAGGCACTTGCCAACTCCGACACAACTATTAACCATGTATCCATTCTTTTACATATTCATATGATTCCATACATAGTTACCTTCAAACCTACCTAGATACTTTGACACCAAGTTACATGAGTTCCTGCTACAAAATAAAGTTCACAAGTTGCTCCATTTCATAC
>JAOTQJ010000007.1:12058475-12080699 GCA_025642045.1 Solanum sejunctum | reverse complement strand
AGATTAGACTTAGCACCGAGTGGACTAGAGGCAAGTCCCCAACTCTTAGGTGAATGGATTAGAGGCAAGTCCCAAAATCTCTAAGAGGCGAGTACCCTAAATATGAGGACTTGAGGCGAGTATCCAAGTCTGGACTTAAGGCGAGTACCCAAGTCCAAGAATAAGATGTGAGTACCCGATTCACATAAGGATTAGTGGATCCTCTTAGTCATTAGTAGGTTTACCTTGGCAAGTAACTTCCCCTTTTCTTCCGATGTAAGGGTAACATCGAAATTCCAAGTTGTAGCTTGCTTGGTCTTATCTTATGTCGATTGAGGTTTCTTCCCATACTTATATATAGTGTTTAATGTAATATGGATGATTTATGAAGCATGATTTACTTAAGCATTGATCATACATGTCATATTGTTATGCTATATATTGCTTATACTTATGCTTTTTGACTGTGGTGCCTATCTCTTGTTGCATTGCATCCTATATATTTAGCATATTCAAACATACTAATGCATACTCTATGCCTACATGATCTTACCATGTAGGAACTGGTGCTCTTATTGATTATCCTCATGGCTATACGGATTGTTCAAGGTAACTTTTGGTGAGTCCTCATGTCTGAGGACAATATCTATATTCTTTCATGCTTATGTTTAGACTACATCTTGTATATTTTGGAATACTTATGACTATGAGGATGAGCCCGGTTGGTTGTCTTGGCCCCCGCTATGTTCTATGTCTAGAGGTGTTGTTGAATAAGTTATGTATTATGTTTGAGATTTGACTCATCAATATTACTCAAATGTTTAACTCTCTCTCTCTCTTAGTCCTAATTCCCTTATTTATGCTTATCTCTTATTGTCATTTTATTTGCTTTTGCGACTAAGTATGTGTAATAATATGTAAAGAGGCTTGTTTAGGTTTCCTTCAGGTTTCCTATTTGCTGATCACAACTAGGCACTAGGTTTGGGTCATGACCAAGATGGTATCAGAGCACTAGGTTGATAGATCCTCAACATCTAACACACCGTATTGATTAGAGTCTTATTCATTATTGTGTTGTGCACAACAACTATGAGTAGGAGGCTATGAGACGTTTTAGGAAAAGTTTCCCTTCTTTATAAAGTTGTGCTATAGAGTTGGACTAAGTTTTCCCCTTAATGATTGTTCTTTGCTATGCTAGATCATGCCTAACACAAGAGGAAGAACATTGCACTCTCCCTAGGATCAATTGGCTCATGATGGGTTCTGGGATGCTCTTATCATGCTTACACAATTTGTAGCTAATCAAGCCAACCAAGGGGCCCAAGCCCCCCATATTCCTACTCTAGCATCTCGAGTGAGGGACTTTATAAGGATGAGCCAGCCAATGCTTGATGGCTCAAAGGTGGATGAAGATCCACAAGAGTTCATTGATAAGGTCAACAAGAGTTTGACTATCATAGGTGTTGGGCTAGATGAAAAGGTGGAGTTGGCGGCATACCAACTCAAAGGGTAGCCCAAATATGGTATGATCAATTGAAGAGGGATAAGGGGGTTGGCAATGTAGTTCTATGGGAGGAGTACAAAGTGGCCTTTCTTAATCAGTTCTTCTCACTTGAGCTTGGGGAAGCTAAATTTATAGAGTTCATGAACTTGAAACAAGGTGATATGAGTGTGAGGGAGTATTCCCTCAAGTTCACCCAACTTTTGAAGTATGTTCCTCAAGTGTTGTCCAATGCAAGGACTAGGATGAATAAATTTGAGATGGGTATCTCCAACTTGGTGAGTAAGGAATGCTAGTCTGCTTTGTTGATTAGTGACATGGACTTATCTCATTTGATGACATATGCCAAATAATTGGATAGGGAAAATTTGAGGAATAGGAGAAGTCAGGGGTCTAAGAGGGCTCAATTTGAGGGTAGCTTCCATGATCATAAGTCTGACCATGCTAAAAATGAGAGGGTTATAAATAATAGAGTGGGAAGCCCCAAGAATCTAGGTGAAGCTATTGGTGGACAAGCTCCTCCTATGTGCAAAAACTATGGAAAGTGCCACTCGGGAAATTGCTTAGCCAGATTGGGTGCATGTTTTGGATGGGGTGGATTGGGTCATAAGATGAGATATTGTCCATGTGTCCCCAAGAACCATAAGGATAGTTGTCAGCATTCTCAACCATACCCCTCTAGGAGTCACTAGGCTTGGTATGGTGCTTCAAAGGTAAACTGAAGTTTTTCATCTTGATAGATTCGAGTTTCATTATTTCATTCATTATTATTTTAGTTGCTAGTGGACTTCTTATGTGTCCCAATTTATGATGTGAAACCTTGGTATCTATCTCTTGGTTCAGTATACAGTTGCTAGAAAGTCCATAAGTGTTGATTCATGTTCATATTGCATTAGATCTTGCCAGGTGACTTGTTAGATTTGATATGGTGGATTTTAATGTTATACTTGGGGTGGACTAGTTGCATGCATATTATGTCTCCATTGATGGTAAGACCCGTAGAGTTAGAACCCAACCCCCCTTACGAACCCATCTTTTAGTGGGAGATTGTCAAGTAGTAGCAAAAAAGGTAGGTCCATTCTTTTCTTAAGATCCAATTAATCTCTAAGGGTTTCTCCATGTTCTTGTTGCATAGAATCCTTGCCTTATGATCTTGGTTGAACTTAGCTTGATGTGTTGGAGGTCTTGGGGTAGTTGAGCCACTTGAATAGCATGTTTCCAATAAGTGTAGAACCCGTAAGGTTGTGATATGATGGCTAAGGATAGACGATCTATTTAGTCAACTACAATGGGTTAGTAACTTCTCTAAGATTGATATCTGGGTTAGGTTCTGTCCCAAAGTGAGAATAAGGGTAAGTGATATCCCTAGGTGTCTTTTTGAATTAGGAATGAGCACCATTAGAATTGGTGAGATTGTTTGGTTGACTAATGCACCTGTGGTGTTGTGGGTTTCTTGAATAGAGTCTTAAAACCCTACCTTGATAAGTTGTGGTGGTCTCTAGTGATGAGGTATTGATTTGTTTAGAGCTTGTGAATCATTTAGGAGTAATGTTGCAAGTCTTACAACATAAAAGGTTGTTTGCTAAGTATGAGGAGTGTGTGTTGAGGATAGCAAGAAGGTGGTTATAATTCTTTAAGGATTATAATATCAGTGTGCATTATCTTTCCTAATAGGGGTAATATTGTGATCAGTGCTCTGAGTAGCCTAGCATATGTTGTTGATGGTGGCAAAGAGGATAGTAGTGGGGTTCATCAGTTGGTTAGATTGGAAGTTAGGTTGGGGTAAGTTGAGCATGGTGGTGTAGTATTCTTTATGGTTCCAAATCTTCTTTTATTAAGCTGAGCATGGTGGTGTATAATTCTTTAAGGATTAGGCAAGGCCATGAATCCACCTTGTAAGAGTTGGTAATTTTGGGTGTGAAGATGATAGAGTGGAGGTTGCCTCCGAAGGGGGAGATGGTGGTTTATTGTACCAAGTGGGGTAGGTGTGTTTAAGGTTGATAATTATGGTTGTGAGCCCTTATAGGATATAGAGGGAAGTTGGTAAGTTCGCATAAGTTTGGGGGATTTCCTATGGATAGAGGTTTGGTTAGTCTAGTTCTACCTGCTTCTAGGTTGATGGGAGTGTGTTGGTGACTCTAGTGTTATAGCACTCGTTGAGATTTTGGGTGGTGTGAAGGATAATTTGGCTTAGGAGAGGGTCCTGGTGGAGGTGTTGGATGGATGAGTGGAGAAATTGATTGATATTGATGTACTGTTCATCAAGGCCTTTTTTGGTAGGGGAGTCGTCTATTTGTATGTGTCTCTCCGAGAGCTGGTGCGGGCATGGAGAAGCAATATCCATATTTCTTTCATTCTATTCAAGCTTATAATGACATGTCAAGTCCTTTCTATGATTCCAAGTCTTATATTTTAGCCCCTATGTCATTCATATGCATTCATGATTAAGTTGACAAACTTATGACGATTTTACATTTATGTTGAGGTTTTAAAAATGGTGTTTCAAATGTAATATTGCATTCATGTTGGGGATGATTTGTTTATAATCAATTTTGTCTTGTACATCTCTTTTACATACGGGGATGAATGTTCCCAAGGGGGAGATATTGAAATGACCACAAAAAGTGCCCGAAAATGTGCCTCGAAATGCCCGTAATTATAAATTCCATATATCTAAAAATTTATTCGTTGTTTCAAAAATCCGGCTTAACATTCTTGTTCATAGGATCAAAATTAGGTGGAAAAGAGTCTACCTTGATTTTAGAGCAACCATATCAAATGTCTAAATTTCAATAATGCAGATTCGAGAGGCAAAATCACGTTGCCTCCGCCACACGCCAGTGCCTATTTTTTTTAATTCGGTCCAAGACTTTTAAGTCTTGGGACTAAGACTTCCCAAACATGAAAATATCTATACTTATCCTTATTTCACCCTCATATCATCCTAAATATTCCCCAATACTCACTCAAACACTTAGACTAATATTTCTCTCAAGATTTAAGTCCTAAAACCCTCATCTGAATCTAAGGAATTCCCTCAAGCTTCAAGTCTCCATCTCCAATCTTCTTCAAGGTTTATCCAAAAGCTAACGTATGTGGGTTTCAACCATTGGGTCCTTTCATCCATGGTGCCCAATCCTCTTTTCTATTTAAATTGCATGATTTAAAGTTGATTTACTCATGGGTCTCAATTATTATAAATTTCACTGCACAGTAAATTGGGGTTTCATGAAAGTATAATTGTTTTAGCATGTTTTGATCTATAAATCTTAGATCTAATGTGAGATTTGATGAGGGATTTTTATGTATATTGCTTGAGGGTGTTACAATGTGTTGATTAATGGTTTTATATGGGATTTACTTACATATTTTCACTCTTGCATTGCATGATTTTACACTAGCACTACACACCCGCCAAGTGTTTGATAAAATGTCCGGTTATGATTTCTTGAGGAATTGAAGGTCCAGTATATGCCTTATGAGTTGAATGACTTCATGGTGATTTTAAGCTTTCTAAAGATATGTCAAATTCATGGAAATGTTGATGATGTTTTTGGGACAGATCAAGCCCTTTTTTCAAAGATTTTACCTCTTGTGAGCCTTTGATGTTGATGCTAATGTAAGGGTAATGTTGATGATGAACCATTTTTATGTATAATGATTAGACTCTCCATTTGAGGTCAATAATGTTGAAAGATACTCGTGCGATGTCTCTATGGTTATGTCAAGTTATTAAAGTATGATTATGTTATCTATTTCGTGGGATTAGACTTAGCACCGAGTGGACTAGAGGCGAGTCCCCAAGTCCTAAAACTATGTGCCACCATAGGTGAAGATATTATAGGCGCGTCCCCAAATTTCTAAGAGGTGAGTATCCTAAATATGAGGGCTTGAGGCGAGTACCTGAGTTTGGGGTTGAGGCGAGTACCCAATTCCAGGCTTGAGGTGAGTACTCGAGTCTGAGCTTGAGGCGAGTACCCGAGTCTAAGAACTAGAGGCGAGTAACTGGTTCTCATATGTCTTAGTGGATCCACTTAGCCATTAGGAGGTTTACCTTGGCAAGTAACTTCCTCTTTTCTTTCAGTGTAGGGATAACATCGGGATTCTGAGTTGTAGTTTACTTGGTCTTATCTTATGTCGGTTGAGGTTTTGTCCCACACTTATATATTTTGTTTTATGTAAGATGGATGATTTGCAAAGCATGATTTACTAAAGCATCGATCATACATGCCATATTGTTATGCTATCCATTGCTTATACTTATGTATTTTGACTATGTTGCGTATCTCTTGTTGCATTGTATTCAACATACTTAATACATTCAAACGTACTAATACATACTTTATGACTACATAATGTTACCATGTAGGAACTGGTGCTCCTATTGATTCTCCTCATGGCTATACAGATTGTTCAAGGTAGCTTTTGGTGAGTCTTCAAGTCTGGCGATAATATCTATCTTCTTTCATTCTTATGTTTAGACTGCATCTTGTATATTTTGGAATGCTGGCTCACCATCATAATCAACTTCACACTTGAGGATCATAAAATCTACAGGGAATATGAATTTTTTAACTTTTACAAACATATCATAGAGTATCCCCACAAGTTTCTTCCCCGCGCTATCTGCCATTAACAACTGCATGTTAATTAGAGTAGGGCACCTAAACCGAGCTTTATGTAGACAGCAAGAGGCATCAAATTGATACTAGCACCTAAATCACACAGTTCCCTCATGAACTCTACATCACCTATAGTAGTAGGTATGGTGAAAGCATCTGGATCTTTATGCCTTTGAACTAAGGACTTAGTGGCGATAACACTACAATATTGAAGCTCTTGACTCTCTGTGCATTGTTTTGTAACCAAATCCTTCATATACTTTGCATAACCCGGCATCTTCTCCTATGCTTTAAGAAGAGGGATGTTGATGGATAATTGCTTAAGCATTAAGAGAAAGTGCTTGAACTTGCCTTTATCCTCCCTCTTTTTGAGTCTTTGAGGGAAAGGAAGAGGAGGCCTAGTGATGGGCTTATACCTTTGTGGCACTTGAACTGCTTCAACTACCCCATCCTTGACATAATCATCTCCTTTGACCACATCCTTATCTGCAACCATCTCCTCAAGAATATCTTCTACATCAATCGGCATAGGAGGATCAATGGTGTTTTTGCCAACCCTAGTGGTAACCGCCATACATTGCCCTTCATTCTTTGGATCTTGCACTGTGTTGCTAGGAAATGTTCCCTTCTGACACTAATTCAACTGAGTTGACACTTGACCAAATTACTGCTCAAACTGTTTAATAGACACAGAATGAGACTCTATTTTCTTATTAATACTTGAAATATCCAATTTGAAATATCTAATTTCATGCCCCTTCGAGTTTCATCTTGTGTCTTAGCCTTCTTCAACAGATGATCAAACATTTCCTAAATTCTGGAATTGCTTGCACTTGTGTCATTGTTATGTGGTGGCACATACGAACTATTTCTGAAACCTTCTCTGCGATCGCAATCTACTTCTGGAACCCTGCTACTATCATAATAACAACCTCGGTGGTCTCTATAAGATCCATCTCCACCATAGTTTCGACCTTGGTTTCCTTGACTCTAGTGCCAATAATACTGATTGAACCTTTGGGTGCTAGTTTGAAAACCCACCGTTTTACATTGACAAAATAAGCGTTCTCCTCATAATAAGGATCCTCACACATAGGTGCACATGGAGGTTAGTAACCCATTGCATTCACTCTATCTTGATTTTGTTTGATCACCACATCCATACTTGTGCAGAACTGAGTAAGTTTTTGCATAATCTATTCAATTTTGGCTTGCTCTGAACCAACATTAACAACATATGAACTCTTTGTCGAAGATCTATCCCATTACCCTCGTACACGATTCATCTTGACCACTTGCTCCATATGCTCTGTGATCCTTGAAAATGGTTGACCCAGAAACATACCCCCCATGATAGTGGCATTGCAAGCCTAACTATTCTTATCAAGGGCAGGGTAGAAGATCTCTACCAAGGCATCATCAACTATCTTGTGGTCAGGGATGCTTTTCAAAGACTTAGTAAACTTCTCTCATGTAGTGCTTATCGAATCACTAGGAAGTTGCGCAAAGTTATTGGTTTGGTCCTTCAACTTGATCTTCTTCGATCTAGGGAAGTACCTCTCTAAAAAGGCCTTCTGCAAATCATCCCAACTAGTAATTGAACTCAATGAGAGCTCAGATAGCTATAATGTAGTATTGCCCGTAAGAGACAATAGGAAGACACGAAGTGCCACAGCATGCATAAACAGATTATGTGTCCCCACCACACTCTTACAAACTAATGCCATATTGTGCAAGTGGCTATGTGGATACTGAAAAAAGATCAAGATCAAACTGCTTCTCTTATTTATTCCCAGGAGAAAGATCTTTCTTATCGAGATTTCTCTATCGATATTGAGATTATATATTCAATGTCATAGAATGATGACAGAAAATCTTGCTATCCGATTCCTTTACTGGAGTTGGGGCTCGCTACACAAACTGTTGAGAACAGTTCTAGATCTGGTCTAAGACGTCAGCCTTTTCATCGATAGAGACATCGCCCGACCAAAGACAATGTCCCAAAACGATCTAGTCAGCCTGCAGGCAACTGCTATAGATGACGCGCCTACCATGACCTGTTCAAGAGGAAGGTCACAGTAAGGTTCCCAATCGATGACTGAAATGACTTTCCTCAGAGGGTCCGAAGGAGAGAGGAGATCTCTGCTCTTATCAAAAGACGTGCCTTGCCTTGGTGAGCTTCTGATTTGATTTAACATGCTATGGTCGAATTTCCTAAAAGCAAGTCAAAACTACGAGAAGGGCGCGAGCTGACCAACACCAAGTCTCCGACTTTGTAGTTTGTTGGGCCTCGCTTCCGGTCTGCGAACTTCTTCATCCGCTTGGCCGCTTTGGCCAAGTGAGACTTTGTAGTGTCCAGTTGCTCTCCGTATCCCTTAGCCAAATGATAAGTGCCCAAACTCCTACCCTCAAATGCTGCTGGTAGAGAGTGGGGAGTTTGAGACCAAAGGAGGAAATAGAATAGAATAATCTACCTTCTTTTTTCCTTCCCGTTGATTCCCCCCGATAATCAAGCTGCACTTCCTTCTAACAAGTGGCTGAGAGTTAGCAAGCAACCTTGGCCTCTTGGCAGGAGGTTCGCCGTCCCCCTCCTTTCCGGTTCGGCCACAGTACGGCACCTGAACTCGAAGCTACGATCAGATCCGATTGGATCTGGTCCTATTCGACCCAACCCCAGAATATGATGGTAGGCCCGCAAATAACCAACAATTCTGCAGCATCTGAAGTAACCCACTAGAGATTGTGAACATTGTGTCTGTAGGTATTGGTGGTAACATAATAGCTCCTTTGACATCCATAGCCATGGGGTTCAACTTATACTGATTCCACCAGTAAGCATTGTCATTGAAATCCTAAGGCTGTGGAATATCCTCCAATGGAGGTGGGTTTTCATTCCTACTATCATTATTATTACCCCGATTCAATGTTGCATTGGCGGTATTGTTGGCATTTTCTTGGGCCATTCTTCTTATAATTTGTTGGATCTCTAGATCAAATAGAGTTAAGGGATTGACTTGACTCCGAGTCGTGGGCATACACTACTAGTATACCCTGGGAAGAAACAAAAACAAAAGTAAAATATAAGGGAACTAAGGATTAACACTCAATTACAATTACTAGTGAATTCAGCTAAGTCTAGCCGTATTCCCCGGCAACAGCGCCAAAATCTTTGATCACACCCAAGTTACACCTCCTTTTTAGAGGATAAAGCAGTCATTATCAAAATATAAAACCTAGCCTAGGTTAGGGTCAAACCCATAGGGAATACATAGATCATAAGAATTACAAATAAGAATATCAACCAACTCAATTCCCCGAAAGGGGGGTTTGCTATAATTGATGACAAAGTAAACTAAACTAAATATTATGGGAGAAAATCAATAATAGAGAGCAACTCGGGTATTATGTTCCCTATGACGTACCAACTTAGTATCACCGGATAATCCAATTCTCGACTAGAGTGTAGTATGCATGACGGTAATTTGAGTTCACTAAGCCCTGTGGTCAAAGATGATAGGCAAATTCACTATGTGACTTGGCCCATCTCCATATTGTGAAATACTAACCATTACCTATAATCCCAATCAACATCCTATTAGCCCAATTCAGTTTGTTAGATGAAAACACATCATCGAATCCTATTAATCAATCTCTTTTCCTATTCACCTTTGTCCAATAAGTGACACTAGGCAAGTTCTAATGTTGGCCACCATAAGTAAACATGCAAAATGGAGAAAATTGATTAATACCATTCCAAGAATTGTAAATTATTCAGGTTTACTTTGTTAGATCTTCATGGTTCCTACAACCCCAAGTTGTGGATTTAGCTATTCATGCTATGGGTAGATAAAGAAATTATGAATTGAGAAAACATAATCAAACACTTACCCAATTAAATTAAGAATCAAGCAAATCCAAAATTGATTCAGAATTACAAGATTTGAAGATCAAATTAGTTCACCAATGTATTCTGTCAATTTTCTATCTAAGTATTGTATTCCAACCTAATTGCAATGAAACTGACAACTCTCTCAGAATAATGACCTAAAAAATATTATTTACAGTAATTGTAATTAAGTATTTAATAAAATAGAAAAACTAGTCAGCAAACTCTACGAAAGGTACTTACAACTCATATATTGCAATTAAGTCCTTAATAAAATAGAAAAACTAGTCAGCAAACTCTACGAAAGGTATTTACGATTCGTATGTGATTTATGAGTCGTAATCGGGGTCTTATAATCATCTTATAGGATCTTGGACTTCTCTTCTATGAACCATCTTAACCACTCATAAACTGATTTACCACTCATGCTTCAGACTCGTAGGCTTCAACTGCTTCAAGTTATCCTTCTCTGAAAATCTTCATGATACCTGTCTATACGACTTATAGAATGCTCTATGACTCATATAGAGATCTCATATAGCTGATCTTCAGATATCACCCTTCACTAGAATGTGTCACGAATCTACCTCTATGACGCATAGAATGCTCTATAACGCATAGAGGGTCTCGTAAATCACCAAAAACCAGGAAACTCTGCAATTTTTCCTAAGTCATAGCCAACTTGCTTTACAGCAAAACCAAACACAAAAACACATAAAAGTCATAAATGTCGCATTTAGAACACACAATTTTCCTTAGTTTTGAGCATCAAAAGTATTGTATTTTAACAGCACGTCACCAACCTTATCTAACTTAGACTAAAAAACTGAACTTCTCGACAGAGAAGATACATAACAAGTTTCTAATAAATCTACATGGTACCTAGTATCGAGAATCAAATGGTAAGTCCCAATATCTTTAACTGGAGCCTTCATTATATTCCCCATATACACAAATCTTTCATTTTGTTTATGATTTATTTTGTAAGAAATCCTGCATCATATTAGAAACATGAACAGTACAACTAGAGTCAATCCACTAAGTATTACAAGAAATATTGATTAAGTTTGAGTCGAGACATGTAAAAGTACAATACCTACTTTTCTTCTCGAACCATACCTTATGTTTCAAGAAATTTCTCTGAAAGTTTCCAAGTTTTCTACAGAGACGACACTTAATCCTTATGTTCCTTCTTACGTACTTGATATGAGGATTCATTAACATTATGTTGCCTTTGTTTTCCCTTAACATGCTTATTTCCTTTCTTTATAGTTCCTTGATGACTTCCAAAGTTTATGGAGTGGGTTGCTTGATTCTTAAGCCTTATTTTCACTTGAACCAACATTTCGTGCAATTCATGTTCATTCTATTTCTCTTTCATGGTGTTATAGTTCATTTAGAAAGGGCCATTCTCAGAGGTAATGAGTTGATAATGAATTGCACAAGAAAAGTTTTCTCCATTTCCATCCCCAAGGACTTAAGTCTTTCTAATATGTTTGTTATTTCAATGACATGCTCATGCATAGTACGTGAACCATCAAACTTTTTGGTGTTCAAAGTACCCTTTAGTGTCCGGCATAAAACTTATCAACAGTGTGAGTGGATTCTTCCACAAGTTTCGAAAAAAATCCCTTAAATTCTCAGTCTTGGGAAGAGTGGGCTTAATATTGGCCACTATGTTCATTCGCATGAACAATAGGCCTAATCTGTTAGACCAATCCCAGTGCATATAATGGGTCTTTTCTCAACAATACTAGTTTCAGTAGTAGGAGTTGATTTTTTCAATGAAAAGTGCAATATCAAGATCTAAAACTCTGAGATGAAATTTATTTTCTTTCCACAAGTCTAAGAAGTTAAGTTTGTTAAAGTTCATAACAGAGGCAAAGTACGAATGAAGAGCAAATGTTGCAAATATGTTATGCTCAATAGTAATACTTTGAGTTATATTATTAGATTCATAAATTATTTGTAAACTCTTAAATGTATATGGATGTCCTCCTTTGGATGAACATCAAAATCCTATTTCATACATAATGACGCTTAAGTATAAATTTTAACATTATTTGATTATTCTCAACATATCAATTAATAATATTTATTATCTTTGGATAAGTAAATATGATTAAAAATACATCTAAACTAATTTTAATGGTTATATGAACAAATAATCAACCTTTAGGTGATCCATAAATTTCATATAGCCAAAAACTTCAATTTATCCATTTAAATGTTATATTGGTTATAAGCATCAAAATAGTGGATACTTCTGTTTAAGTTAAATCATTATTTTGGAATTAATCCTTCAAAGACTAGACCACTTTGGTGATTAACTAATCTTACTAGTAATTCCAAGTTATAAAATATAACAGAAGCATTAAAAGTTTTACATATTCATAATTTACAGTAATTATGACTCCTAGCATTTCATAAATATGATTCATAAAGTTGAAGAAAAGATAAGTCTAAATGAAAAATCAGTAGTTCTTAATCATGCTTTGATACCATATGTAAGGAGTCACCATAATTCGGATTTTCAAACATAAACAATCGAACATGAAATTCTATCATAAATTCAAGATAGTAAACTATATGATTTTCACATAAATCATCTTTACACATTAGTTTATTCAAGAAAACATTACCAGAATCAGTCATGCGATCTTAACTTGACTTGAGCAAAAATCTTTTCTTGTTCTTGATAAAATGTTAATTTTATCTCTCTTTACCTTTTATTGATGTCTTTCAAAATAGTGGTTGATGAAAATAAAGTATTATTCAGTATTTAAATTTAGAGAGAGGATCAGTTACTTTTAGTTCTACTTTCTATCATCATAGGTAGGGCAAGTTATAACCATGATAAACCTTTATAACTTCCCACTAACATGTCTATAATTTCCCACTATCACATCCATAACCCCCCCCCCCCATTAACATAGGTAGTAGGCGAAGTTATAATAATTTCCACCAACATATGTGGTGGTGGGAAGTTACAGTAACTTCCACCAACATATGTGGTGGTGAAAAGTTACAATAACTTCCACCAACATAGGTAGTGGGCGGTTTCAATAACTTCCACCAGCATTATCTAGTTAGAATTTAGTTAGTAATTAAATATTAAACTAAAATTAATATTATTAAAGTGAGCCATAAAAACTAAGAAAATTAATATAAATCTTTACAAATATCAAGAAGAAAGTGAGATTATTGTTCGACCTTTATCTTAAAATCTCACACATAATTAAACTCCCCAAAAATGTGCTTCAAAAATGTCAATAATTATAATTTCAATATATCTCAAAATTCATGCATGATATCAAAAATCCAACTTCATATTTTCGATCAGGGGGCAAAATTTAGTGGGAAATAGGTATAACTCGGATTTTAGAGGACCTATAGCAAAAAATAAATTTCGCTAATTTACAATTTCATAAGAGAATCGGCACCCTGGCCGCGACGCACCAGCTGCAAGGAGCAGTACAAAAATGGCCTGCCCAATGGGTCTGCATCTCGCCAAGGACACGGACCAATGTACTATTTTCCTTGGTTTTTCTATCTCGGCCAAGGGCATTGGAGTCATAGCCCCATGCCCATGTATACGTGTAAACACCTATACTTAGCTATTTATTAACTCTATATAACTCAAGACGCTCTCAAAAACCTCTCCAAGACTTGACCAAATATTTCATTCAAATCTCAAGGATTTCAACCCTAATTTTGGAACTAGAGGATTCTCTTCAAGCTCATCTCAAGAAAACCCAAGTTTGAGGTATGTAGTTTCATCCATTGGTACTTTCACCCATGGATCCCAATCTTCCTTTTTATGAGAATTGCACGTTTTCAAGTTGTATTATCCATGGGTATCTCTTATTATGGATTACGAATATAAGACTATGTAAATTTTGAGCTATGAAACTATGTTCTATTATAAGATTTGATGATGGATTTCAAGGTATCCAACATGAGGGTTTTGCAATATGTTGGTGGGTTGGTTTGCATTGAGTTTTCTCACATGATTTCACCCTTGAATTACATTATTTTGAACTAGTATCATGAACCCACCAAGTGTTTGGTAAAATGTGATGTCAAGAATTTCAAGTTATTGGCAGTCTATTATATGATTTACATGTCAAGTCACTATATGACGATTAAGGGCTTTCAAGTATGTGTTGAATTCATGAAAAGTATTTATGATGTTACAAGTATCAAGTTAAGCCCTACTTCAAGATTTTTACATCTTGTGAGTCATTCATGTTAAAGCAAGGCTTCATGTATGATTATAATCTACTCTCATGTTTCAAGTTAGGATCACCATTAGAGGTCAAGTATGTGTAAGAGCTACTCATGACATGTTTCTATGTTTCTTACAAGTTATACAAGTTATGACTATTTCAAGTATTCTGTGGGATTAGACTTAACATAGATGGATTGGATGTCAGCGTGGACTATCTTTAAGGGTCCATACTCCTTTCCTCAAACTATGTGCCAACATATGATTATGCTTTATTCTTTCTATACTAGTGGATCCATTTAGTGAACTTTATCATGAAATCCACCCTAAAATGGGACGAATTCCCGTAAGAGGGGTTACTTCTTCAAAATGGGATGGGCTCTCGTAAGACGGAGTACAGTTTACCTTAGCAAGTAGACTACCTCTTTATCAATGAGGGGTAATCATCAAAATTGCAAGTTATAACTTGCTTTGTCTTACTTTTGTCTATTATGGTCTCTTCCCACACATGTGATTATGTTCTATGCAAGTGGAATGATTTGCAAGCATGATTTCCTTCAAGTATTGACCATGCATGTCATGTGGAGATCTTACTTATCTTTTTTCTTATTACTAGGCATTTTGACTATGGTGGCTTATGTCTTTTTACATTGTATACTATATACTTAGTATATTAAAACGTACTAACGCATACTCTACGCCTATATAATATTACCATGTAGGAACCGGAGCACTACTTGATTTTTATCCTTCACTTGGTTAGTACAATCCATTGAAGCAAGTCTTGGTGAGTCCTCAAGTGTGGGGACGGTATCTTTACTTCTCTTTCTATATGGAGACTTCTTTTGTTGAACACTTATGATTGTAGGGGTGAGCCCGGAAAGTGTCTTTGCCCCCGCTCTGTTCTATGTTAGAGGTGTTATTGGAATATTATGATGTATTTATGCTATAAGATTGACTCTTAATGCTTTTATGATTATTATAGACTTCTCTTAGTCTTATTTTGCTTGTTTTATACCTCTTGTTGTTGTTTATGCTTCCACAACCAAGGATGTGTGATGGATATGCTAAAAGGCTTGTTTGGGTCCCTTCAGGTTCCCATTGCATCATGTCACATTTAGGCCCTAGGCTTGGCTCATGACAAACTTGGTATCAGAGCACTTGGTTGTTATTGGTCCTCGAAATCAACATGCCACATCGATTAGAGTTGTATTTATGGTTGTGAAGCATGCCACAACTATGAATAGGAGGTTATGAGGCATTGCAGAGGTTTGTAATGCTCTATAGCTATTGGCCACGATTATAACCACTCAAATTAATGAACAGATGGGTGCTCCCAAGACTTTGAGGGGTAAGAGGAGGGAGAGTGAGGCTAAGAGGGCCCAAGTTGGTAGTGCCTCATCTTATACTAGTCTACTGGTTCCCAAATATAAAAAGAAAAGAATTCCTTTTATCACTAACCAAGGGTGTGGCAAGAAACATCAAGGGAGGTGTTCGGCGAAATTTGAGGGTTGTTTCAAGTGTGGCAGTGTTGGGCATAAGATTAGCGATTGCCCGATGGTCTCAAAGGAAGGGAGAAGAAGGGTTCAATTTGAAAGTGCCAATGGTAGGGTAAGTTTTCCAAGGTGCCAAAAGTGTGAAAGGAATCATAATGGAAGGTGCTTGACGTATTCAAATGCTTGCTCTAAGTGTGGTAAGATAAGCCACAAGATAGTTGATTTTCCATATGCTCAAAGGAAAGGCAAGGGTGTTTGAGTTCAAGTTTCTCCTTCATTCCACAAGTGTGGGAAGTCCCATCCGGGTGATTGTTTGGCTGGTTCGAGTGCATGTTTTGAGCAAAGGATCATGAGTCGAGACATTGTCCATAGGTTACTAAGGATTATAAGGATGACCGTCGATGTTCTCAACCATACATCTCTATTGGACACTAGACTTGGCATGGTGCTACACAGGTACGTTAAATGTTTTTTATTTTGATATGTATGCATTGATAGACCCGGATGCCACTCTTTCTTTTATTACTCTATTTTAGTCTCAAATTGTTGTGTGAACCTTATGAAATGTCTAGCCCCGTTGGTGAGTCCATTGTTGCTAAAAGAGTCTATAGAAATTATCCCATGTTCATATTACATAAAGTCTTGCCGTGTGATTTTGTTGAATTAGATATGAGGGATTTTGATGTCATTCTTGAGATGGATTGGTTGCATACATATTATGCTTCTATTGATGTAGAACCCGTAGGGTTAATTCCAGTTCCCTAATGAGCCAGTTCTTAAGTAGAAAAGTCATTATGTAGTGGTCAATGGTAGATTCATTTCTTGTCTTAAAGCCCAAAACTTGATTTCTAAGGGTTGTCTGTGTCATCTTGTGAGGGTTAGGGATGTTGAGTCGAAAGTCCATCCTATTGTGTCTGTTTTGGTGGCTAATGAGTTTCTTGATCTCTTTCTGGATGAGCTTCCTAGTGTTTCTTCCTAAAAGGAAATAGATTTTGGTATATACCTCCTTCCTAATACTCAACCCATTTCTGTTCCCCCTTATCGTAGGCCCCGCTGGAGTTTGAAGAGTTGAAGGAGCAATTGAGGGATTTGTTGGAAAAGATTTTATAAGGACTAATAAGTCACCTTGGGGTGCCTCAGTGTTATTTGTGAAGAAGAAGGATGGTTCTCTTAGAATGTGCATTGATTACCAATAACTTAATAGAGTCACCATAAAGAACAAGTACCCTCTACCAAGGATTGATGACCTTTTTGATCAACTTCAAGGTGCTAGTCGCTTTTCTAAGATTGATCTTTGGTCCGGGTATCACCAAGTGAAAGTGAGGGAGTTGTGACATTCCCAAGATGGTTTTCCAAACTAGATATGGGTAGTTTGAGTTTGTTGTTATGTCTTTTGGGATGACTAATGCATCGGCTATATTTATGGATCTCATGAATAGGGTCTTTAAACCCTACCTTGACTTGTTTTTGGTGATTTTTATTGATGATATTTTGATTTATTCCCGTAGTGAGGAAGAGTATGTGGATCACTTAAGGGTGGTGCTGCAAATCTTGAGGGAGGAGAGGTTGTATGAAAAATATGAGAAATGTGAGCTTTTACTTGAAAGAGGTTACTTTTCTAGGGCATGTGGTGTCAAGTGATGGTATTAAGGTGGATCCTAAGAAAATGGAGGTGATTAGAAATTGGCCTAGACCTTTGACTCAATCGGACATTAGAAGTTTCTTAGGTTTGGTGGGTTATTACAAGAGGTTTGTAAATGGTTTCTCTTCTATTGCTTCTCTTATGACTAAACACAAAAGAAGGCAAAACTTTTGTGGACAGATGAATGTGAAACGAGTTTCCAACTTTGAAAGATAAGATTGTCTCTGCTCCTATCTTGGCTTTACTGGAAGGGTTGGAAGGATTTGTTGTACATTGTGATGCCTTTGAGGTGTGTTTTGATGCAAAGTAGTAAGGTGATAGCATATGACTCTAGACAACTTAAGGTGCATGAGAAGAATTATCCCACCCATGATCTTGAATTGGCGGTCGTAGTATTTAAATTTGGCATCACAACTTGTATGGGGTTCATGTTGATGTGTTTACCAACCACAAAAGTATCCAATATGTGTTCACCCAAAAAGATCTTGACTTGAGACAAAGAAGGTGGTTAGATCTCTTTAATGATTATGATATGAGTGTGCATTATCACCCCGGCAAGGCTAATATTGTGGTCGATGCTCTAAGTGGGGTGTCTATAGATAGTCTAGCTCATGTTGATGATGGTGGCAAAGAAGTGGCTAGAGAGGTTCACCAATTGGCTAGGTTGGGGGTTAGGTTAGATAAAGTTGATAATGGGGGTATAATGGTTGTTGATGGTTCTAAATCTTCTTTGATTGAGGAAGTAAAGGCAAAACAAGATCTTTACTCCGCCTTGCTAGAGTTGAAGGCCTTGGTGAGAGATGGTAAAGTGGAGGTTTTCTCCCAAAGGGAAGATGGTTCCCTTAGGTACCAAGGTAGATTGTATATTCCAAATGTTGATGATTTGAAAGAATTGATCTTAAAGGAAGCCCATAATTCATCCTATTCCATTCACCTCGGTTCTACAAAGATGTATAGAGACTTGAGGGAAGTTTATCGGTGGGGTGGTATAAAGAAAGACACTTCCAAGTTCATATCCGAATGTCACAATTGTCAACAAGTGAAAGACGAACATCAAAGGTTGGGTGGCCTAGCCCAAGACATAGAGATTCCTACTTGGAAGTGGAAAGGGATCAACATAGATTTTGTGGTTAGGTTGCCTAAGACTAGGAAACGTTTTGACTCTATTTGGGTTGTTGTGGATAGAATGACAAAGTCAGCTCACTTCCTACCAGTCAAAACTACTTATGGTGCTGAAGATTATGCCAAGTTGTACATTCATGAGTTGGTTAGGTTGCATAGGGTACCCTTGTCTATCATTTCGGATCGTGGTGTTCAATTCACTTCTCACTTTTGGAGGTCATTCCAAAGAGGGCTTGGTACCAAGGTCAATCTTAGCATGAGTTTTCATCCTCAAACGGATGGTCAAGCCAAGAGGACTATCAAACTCTTGAGAATATTCTTAAATCTTGTGTTTTTGGAGTTTAAGGGTAGTTGTGATGAGCATCTTCCATTCATTGAGTTTTCTTGCAATAATAGCTACCACTCAAGTATTGGTATGGCTCCCTTTGAAGCTCTTTATTGTAGGCATTATAGATCCCTGGTTGGGTACTTTGAAGTGGGGAAAATGGCTTTGTTAGATCCTGATTTGGTCATGGAAGCCTTGGAGAAGGTAAGGTTAATAAGGGAGATATTGAAAATAGCCAAAAGTAGACAAAAGTCCTACTCTGATATGAGGAGAAGAGATCTTGAGTTTAAGGTTGGTGATTGGGTTTACTTGAAAGTATCACCTATGAAGGGTGTGGTCCGGTTTGGCAAGAACGGAAAATTAAGTCCAAGGTTTATGGGTCCTTATAAAGTTTTGAGGAGAGAGGATAAGGTTATATATGAGTTGGAGTTGCCTATGGAGATGGACATGTTTCATCCGGTCTTTCATGTGTCCATGTTGAGAAAGTGTGTGGGCGAGCCAAGTACCATAGTGCCCTTGGATGTTGTGGGTGGTGTAGGAGATAATTTGACTTTTGAGGAGGTCCCGATGACAATTTTGGATAGGTAAAGAAAGAGGTTAAGGAACAAAGACGTAGCTTCCGTCAAGGTCCAATGGTGGAATCAACAAGTTGAAATTGTCACATGAGAAGCCGACGCGGACATGAAAATGTGTTATCCATATCTCTTTCACTCTACTAAAGCTGAAGGTACTAATTTAAGTCCCCTATGTAATTTCAAGTCTTAAGTTTCTGCCCTCATGTCATTTTGCATGCATTCATGTTCACGATAGCAAGTTTATGATGAATTTTGACATTCATGTTGAGACTTTGAAAATGATGTTTAAATGTGTTTGTTGCATTCATGTCAGGCAGAAGTCTTCATGATTACTTCTCTTATGCACATTTTTTTGACATTCAGGAATGAATATTCCCGAGGGAGAGATATTGAAATGCCCTAAAAATGTGATTTGAAAATGGCTATAATCATAATTTCTATATATCTCAAAATTCGTGCGTGATATTGAAAATTTGACTTTTTATTCTCGATCGGGAAAAAAAATTGAGAGGAAAATGGGTATAACCCAGATTTTAGAGGACCCATAGTGAAAAATAAATTTCACTAATTTACAATTTCCAAAGAGCATCCGCGCGCTGGCTGTAATGCACCAAGGGCGCGAAACAGTACAAAAATGGTCTGCGTAATGGGTCCACATCGCGCCAAGGACACGAACCAATGTAAGTTTTTCCTTGGTTTCTCTATCTTCGCAAAGGGCATTGGGGTCATAGCCTCATGCCCACTTATGTGTGAAAATACCTATACTTAACTATTTTTCAACTCTATATCACTCAAGACCCTCTCAAAAACCTCTCCAAGACTTAACTAAATATCTCATTCAAATTTCAAAGATTTCAACTCTAACTTTGGAACTCAAGGATTCTCTTCAAGCTCCAAGTTCTCATCAAGCTCATCTCAAGAAAACCCAAGTTTGAGGTATGTGGGTTCCATCCATTAAGTCCTTTCACCCATGAAGCCCAATCTTCCTTTATATGAAAATTGCATGTTTACAAGTTGTATTATCCATGGGTATCTCTTATTACAGATTATGAATATAAATTATATTGGAGTTTTATGAAATGTTGATTGATTATGCATAACTATCTACTTCAAGCTTATTCCATGAATTGATTTGTCTATTAAGACTGTGCATGCTTTGAGCTATGTAACTATGATCTATTATGAGATTTGATGATGGATTTCAATATTTCTAACATGTGGATTTTGCAATATGTTGGTGGATTGTTTGCATTGAGTTTTCTCACATGATTTCACTCTTGAATTGCATGATTTTGAACTAGTATCATGAACCCACTAAATGTTGAACCCACTAAATGTTTGAGAAAATATGAAGTCAAGAATTCTCAAGTTATTAATGATATATTACATGATTTACATGTCAAGTGACTATATGATGATTAAGAGCTTTCAAGTATGTATTGAATTCATGAAAAGTATCTATGATGTTACAAGTATCAAGTTAAGATCTATTTCAAGATTTTTACTTCTTGTGAGCTATTAATGTTAAAGCAAGGGTTCATGTATGATTATAATCTACTCTCATGTTTCAAGTTAGGCTCATCATTAGAGGTCAACTATGTTTAAGAGCTACTCATATCATGTTTCCATGTTTCTTACAAGTTATACAAGTTATATTTATTCCGTGGGATTAGACTTAGCACCGATAGATTGGATGTCAGTGTGGACTATCTTCAACGGTCCATACTCCTTTCCTCAAATTATGTGCCAACATAAGATTATGCTTTACCCTTGCTATACTAGTGGATCCATTTAGTACACTTTATCATGAAATTCACCCCAAAATGGGACGGGTTCCCGTGGGGGGATTACTTCTTCGAAATGGGATGGACTCCTTAAGATGGAGTATGATTTATCTTGGCAAGTAGACCACCTCTTTACCGATCAGGGGTAATCATCGGGATTCCAAGTTGTAGCTCGCTCGATCTTACTTTTATTGGTTAGGGTCTCTTCCCACACATGTATTATGTTCTATCCAAGTTGAATGATTTGCAAGCATGTTTTACTTCAAGCATTGACCATGCATGCCATATTGAGATCTCACTTATATATTGCTTATTACTATGCATTTTGACTATATTAGCTTATGTCTTGTTGCATTGTATACTACATACTTAGTACATTAAAACACACTAACGCATACTCTATGCCTACATGATATTACCATGTAGGAACCGAAGCACCACTTGATCATCCTCTAGTGGCTAGTATGATCCATTGAAGCAAGCCTTGGTGAGCCCTCAAGTATGGGGACACTATCTTTACTTTTCTTGCTATATTGAGACTTCTTTTGTTGAACACTTGTAATTATGAGGGTGAGCCTGGAACATGTCTTAGCCCCCGCTTCATTCTATGTTTGAGGTGTTGTTGGAATATTATAATGTATTTATGCTATAAGCTTGACTCTTTATACTTTTATGATTATCAAAGACTTCCCTTAGTCTCGTTTCCCTTGTTTTATACCTCTCGTTGTTGTTTACTTTGCTTCTGTGACCAAGGATGTGTGATGGATATGCTAACAGGCTTGTTTGGGTCCCTTCAGATTCCCATACACCGTGTCACGTCTAGGCCCTAGGCTTGGATCGTGACACATAAAAACCAAACAAATGACCATACAATCAAACTATCAGTGCTAGCAAGTCATAATTGACTTAAAGTCACTATAAAAATGATCTAACTGATGAAAATAAGGCATTGACACATAAATGGCCGAAAGAGTCATTACATATCTATCTCTCTCTCTCTCTCTCTCTCTCTCTCTCTATATATATATATATATATATATATATATATATATATATATATATGA
>JAOTQJ010000007.1:12041156-12058375 GCA_025642045.1 Solanum sejunctum | reverse complement strand
CTTGTCGGCCCGCATTTGTGTTTGTATACCTATTCTTATGACTATATCTGGTACTGTTGGGTTCGCTGTTTGCAGGTAGGTTAGTCAGTAAAACAGAGGAAACTCTGTCAAAATTTTTATGAAATTCCTTAGCTGTCGTAAGTAAAGATTCAGTATAAGCGATTGTCGCGGTGTCCTATCGGCACCATTCACGGCCCCGGGGTTGGGTCGTGACAAGGCAAGCCTATGGGATCTAGAAGCAACATGAGACATATTTTCGAAGAGAGAGAGTTGTTTGTACCCATTTTTAATCTTCTATCTAGGTTCTTAGTAGTGTGCATAGGTAATTCCTCTTGGTTAGGGCACATAATCATCAAAGATCAGTAACTAGATGAGTTATTAAATATTCTGCATGAGTTCGCATTTATACATGAGTGCTAGGCACGAGTAGATTCTGCTAGGGGTCTTGTGAATTATTTGCTATGGTTTAACGAGTTCGGTCTTATGATGTTCATTGTGCATAATACTATAGGAATTCCCATCCACGTGTCTTAATTTGCCTGAGGACAAACAAATCTCTAAGAATGGAGTGGTGATCTTAGGCATATTTAGATGCCTAATTAGCCAAAGTTGCCCGTAAATGGAGCCTAGTTAGAGGATAAATTCATTGAGTCTAGGCGTTTTTAGTTTGTTTTCTCTTATTTTGCTAACATGAGGCTAAGTGTGCCGTTTGGTTATGTTTTTGCAGGTTTAGATCAAATTGTGAAAGTCTGGAGTCATATCGGGATTCGAAGGAAGAACATAAACTGGGATTTAGAAGATAAAAACTAGTTGAAGCAGCAAAAAGACTAAAGTTTGCTTCACAAACTTGGTATGAAGTTGTGGAAGCTGAAAAATGAAGCAAAAAGGTGCAAAACAGAAAAATTTTACAGTCCGCATCGGGGACTTGTTCTAAAGATGAGAAACATTGTCCAATCAGAAAAATAAGCAAAAACCCAGTTGAAACAAGAGGTCCATGTTGCGGACTTGAGGATGCAAAGTGAAAAGTCAAGTTACGGGATTTTTAGTTAGATTCTATCAAAAACAGTAGGTTTTCATATTAGTTTTTACGCAAGAATAGAGAGAGATAACTGAAAACCTTTTTCTAAGGTTACTTTGGTTAGTTTGATTTTCGTTGACAATGTTTTCTAGGCCATTCATGATATATGTAGTGACTATGAGTGGCCAAGTCTTCTTCTTCTTTTGGGATTATAGCCATAGATGATGTTTAGTTGTTGACTTTGACATCTATGAATGAGTTCTTTTGATTATTCCTATATTATTTTAATCTACACTGCATAGTCTGGCCAATTAGGTGGTAAATTAGTTGTTCACTCTGAATTCGAGAGATGTTGGAATGAATAGAATGTGATAATATAAGGAGCTTGTTCAATAAGGAAATTAGGTTGATTCGTGTAAAGGAGACCCGTGACAACTACACTTACACCTAGCTCAGTTCATAATATGGAAAGATAACTTTAAAGCACTTATGTTGGTATGTCTATCCCACCTTAACAATGTAGTTAGGAAATCAATAGTGGTAGGCCAGCAGAGGCGTACAACCTTGATTAGGAAATTTAAACTCTGTGAATCAGTAGTTAGGAGCCTAAACATAGGTGCAAATGTTGAGGCTAAATGGAGTAGTTAAGTTTACAACCTGGAATTGCTCATTTAATTGATATCTTAATAACAAAAACCAATTTAGTTTGGAAGTAATTTAGTCATTTAATTTCTTCACATATATCTCCACATATTCTTACTGAAAGAACTTCAAACATAATCGCTTGGATAGTTGCTGATTTCATTTAAATCCCTTGGGTTTGACAACCCACCTCCTTAATCAGGCTGCTATATTACTTGTTAGACCACATATATTTGCATCTGCTGGGGAGTAACAAGTATATTTGTCCATTCTAATTCTAATTTAATTAAATCCTTAGTCATTTTATGCTTGAATAAAGTCTTAAAACACAACCGTAGGTGTATTTTCACCATTATTCACACTTGAGGGTTTCTTGAGAACACTAAGAGGAGAGAGAAGAGTGAGAGTTCTTGATTCTAGCATGAGATTCGACTGGAGTTGGATTGTTTCTTCTATTTATAGGTATATAAGGCTTACTAAAATGTGGAACTATATTTGTTCACATGTCCCTTCATCTATTTGAGTCAAGATTGGGAAAAAGAGTCGAGTTTTGAAGAGATTCTATTATCCTAATATCAAATTGCTTGCATTTATTATGAATTCTCCAAATAATGTGTGAACTACTTGCTGCATTGCATAATTATTAATAAGATATTGAGGAAAGTCTTATACTTGATAGCATGAGAAATTCTATGCATGGATTGAGTGGAGGTATGAGTTTGATGTTGATTGTATGAGTTGAGTAATTTGAGCATTGGCAAGCATGAAAAGCACATTGAACCCAGCCACTTATACTACCATGAAACTTACTTTCATTGCATGATGATCAAATTGAGTGAGTCTGAATTACTATTTGAGTATGAGTCGAGTTTGATTGTCTACATTAATTTACTAAGTTGATGAGTAACTGAGATAAGTTGAGATAAAATAACCTAATGAGGTTGATATTTGAGTTGATTGGTTGAGCATTGAGGGTTGAATTGATTGATGAGTTGAGTATGTTTTAGTCTTGAAGGAGTATTGAGCACCAACCTGGGAGTAGGTAAATAACTATTCTAACCCACAGAACTATGTTGGCAACATAGGATAGTAGTATAACACATTCTAGTGACTCTTCTCCCAAAAATTGACATTCATTATGGATCCGTGAGAGAGTTGATCATCTTTTTCTATGGCAATTTTAGGACAAGCATGGCAACAATGTTGACTTTGTTGTGCATCACCAAAATAAAGGTGATGGGATTTGATGTTGGTTAAGAGAAACTTCCAAGCAACATTGATTGAGCATGACATTTTAAACTGAGTTATTTTGCTGAGCTTATTTTCAAAAGCATAATTTACTTTAACCTTGCATGTACTAAGTTGAGCATGAGTTGTTGAGTCCAGATGAGTGAGTTTCTTTCTTTCCTTAAGATATTTTACATACTATTATATTCCAAGTACTAATATCTATTTAGACCTTTATCATCTTATGATGCAGATACAAGTGATAGAGGACTTCATCCCGTGCACCATTGAAGTCTAGATCGGTGCATTACGGAGTTGGTGAGCCCTCCTTGCATTCTGGAGGAGGCCTTTTATATTTTTTACCTTCATTAAGTACATTATTTTTCTTTGATTTGAGGTGTCCATAGCCTGTCGTGGCACCATCTAGATTGTTGAGTAGAGGCTTCATAGAAACTAAATAGAGGATTTGTTGAGTATTTATATTCAAACTAATTTCATTGGAAACTATGAATTAGTTAATTTATATTCAATCCATATGATGCCTTCCTATTTGAGTAATTCCTTCCACTGTTAAGTTGATATGATGATAAGGCCAGTGGTTCTTGGGGAAGCAGCAATTGTTCTTTAAGTGCTGAAATCCAAGGGTACCATCCCCAGGCGTGACAAACTTGGTATCAAAGAATAGAGTTCAAGAGTCCTAGGGAGTTTATGAATCCGTGTCTAGTAAAGACTTATTTATAGGTGTACTATGCACCACACTTCATAAGCAGGAGGCTATAGGTAATTAGGAACTATTACACTTTCTTTTATGTTGAGCCTGTGCAATAGAGATAAAACACTATAAAGCTCTCATCTAACTCATGTATTATGTCCTTGCAGATCATGCCTAATAAATGTGTAATGACTTAAAGGAATGCTCTAGCTAGCAACACTGAGAACGCTACCCCAGAGGTGCCTCCTTAGATGGAAATGAGGGGCCAAGGTCGATTGGCCAGAATCACTGGTGTTCTTTTAACACCTACCGCTCCACCTTCTCTTACTACAGAGGCTGATTTTAAAGGAGCTATAACCATGCTCTAATAGTTGGTAACTGCTAGAGCAGGAACCAGGGCTCACAGACCCCTAGTTCTAGCTCTCAAGAGCCAACAGATGCCACCAGACTAAGAGACATTCTATGGATGAACCCATCAGTTTTCACTGGGTCAAAGGTTGAGGAGGACCCACAAAACTTCATTGATAAGATGTGGAAGGTGTTGAAAACTATGCATACAACCGAGACTGAAGAAGTAGAGCTTGCTGCCTATCAGCTTAAGGATGTGGTAAATATTTGGTACAATCATTGGGAAGAGAGTCAAGGTAAGGATACTGAGTCTGCTGCTTGGGATGAGTTCGAGAGTGCCTTCCCCGATCACTTTTTTCCTCAAGTGTTGATAGAGGTAAAGGTTGAGGAGTTCATGAATCTAAAACAAGAGGGATTGGCTATTAAAGAGTACAACCTGAAATTCATCTAGTTATCTAGGTGTGCTCCAGCTATGGTTCAGGATATAGGAGCAAGGATGAGAAAAGTTGTATCTGGGTTGGGTAGACATGTGAAGAAGAAGTACAGAAAGGCATTGTTGCTCCCAGGTATGGATATCTCTAGTATGATGGTTTATGCCTAGCAAATTGAGAAGGATAAGAAAAAGGATAGAGAGGAGAATTCGAGTAAGAAGGCCAAATTAGCAGGGCCTGAGCCTAATCAGACCAAGCAGAGTAAGAAAGATAAGTCTTACTTCTAGAAGAGGTCCTCTAGCTATGCACCATCTTCAGCCAGTGCACCAAACTCGAGCCATAGGTATGATCACAAGTCCCAAGGTCAGCTAAACTTTAGGGCATAAGATGCGCATTCTCAAGCCAGCATGACTCTTGGCTCTAAAGGGAAGCCACTTTGTGGAAAGTGTGGCAGGATGAATCTGGGAGAATATAGAGATGGAGGGAATGGTAGCTACATGTGTGGCTAGCTGGGTCATGTTTAGAGGGAGTGTTCGATATAGGGAAATAAGGCCCAATACTTTACCTCAAAACCAGTAGCTAGGGGTAACTAGAGCGGTGCTATACCAGTGGTAGGCGGTGGGACCATCTGTTTGTATATAATAGGCAATCGACAAGACCAAGAGGCTGCACTAGATGTTATAATAAGTATGCTTCGAGTTATTACTTTTCCTTTCTATGCTTTACTTGATCTAGGTGTAACTTGTTCTTTTGTGATGCCATATATGGCTAGTAAATTCAGGATTCTTCATGAGTGCTTCCTTGAGCCATTTCCTATCTCTACTCTTGTTGGTGAGGCCATTCAAGCCGAGAGAATCTATACAAATTATGTGGTATCCATTTATTATAGGATACTCTTGCTGATTTAATTGAGTTAGAGATGTTCGATTTTGACATAATCCTTGGTATGGATTGGCTTCATGTATACTATGCCTCTGTTGATTACCAAACTCGAACTATCAAATTTCAATTTCTAAATGATCCTGTTATTTAGTGGAAGAGAGATTATGTTGCACCACAGGATAAGTTTATTTCTTAGCTCAAGGTCCGAAGACTTATCTCTGAGGGATGTTCTACCACCTTATGTGAGTCAAGTCTGATTTATTAAGCCCCCTACTCTTGAGTTTGTCCCCATTGTGAGCGAGTTTCCTGAGGATCTGGCTAGAGTCCCTCCTGATAGGGAGATCAACTTCAGAATTAATGTACTTCCTAACACCAAGTGTATTTTCATTCCACCATATATAATGACCCCTCAGAGTTGAGAGAGTTAAAGGAGCAGTGGAGGGATTTTCTAGAAAAAGGGATTCATAAGGCTGAGTATCTCTCCATGAGGTGCTCTGGTCTTGTTCGTGCTAAAAAAGGATGGTTTTTGTTAGGATATGTATTGACTTTCATCAGTTGGATAAAATGATAATCAAGAATAAATATCCCCTTTTTAGGATCGATGACTTGTTCGAACAACTTTAGAGTGCCACTATTTTCTGCAAGATAGACCTCAGATCTGGCTATCACTAGTTGGCTTTCCAAGTGAGAGAATGTAACATTTCGATGATGGCTTTTCAAACAAGATGTGGTCACTTCAAATTCTTATTAATGTCATTTGGGTTGACAAATGCACCTGCAAACTTTATGGACCTTATAAACATTGTATTCAGACAGTATCTTAACATATTCATGATAGTGTTCATCGACGATATCTAGGTGTATTCCAGAGATGATAAATAGTATGCCAATCAACTCGGAATCTCTTTGCAGATGGTTAGAGATAATGAGTTACATGAAAAGTTTCCTTAGTGTGATTTTTGGCTCAAATTCATAGCTTTCTTGGGCCATGTGGTTTTTAGAGATGGAATTTATCTGTATACTCAAATGATCGGGGTGGTTAATTATAGGCCTAGACCAACCTCACTAACTAAGATAAGGAGTGTTCTGGGATTGGCTAGCTATTACCAAAGGTTTATTGATGGACTTTCTTCACTATCCGTACCGTTGACTAAACTGACTTAGAAGAAGTACAAGTTTCAATGGTCTAACGAGTGTTAGAGAAATTTCCAAGAGCTGAAGATGAAATTAACTACTACACCAGTATTGACCTTCCCTGATGGAATGGATAGATTTGTTACCTACTATGATACTTCGAGAGTGGGATTAGTATGTGTGTTGATGCAGCAGGGGAAGCTTGTTGCCTATGCTTCTAGACAGCTTAAGTTACATGAGAAGAATTATCCCACTCATGACTTTGAGTTGGCAGTAGTGGTGTTTGCTCTCTAATTATGGCACTACTATTTATATGGAGCACATGTTGATGATTTCATAGACCATAAGGACCTACAATACGTCTTCACCCAGAAATAGCTTAACTTGAGGTAGAGGAGATTCTTTGAGTTGCTCAAGGACTACGACATATGCATCCTCTACCATTTAGGTAAAACTAATGTGGTTGCTAGCGGTCTTAGCAGGTTGTCCATGGGAAGCACCACCCATATGGAGGAGGATAAGAGAAAGTTATCTAAAAATATTCATAGATTGGTGTGATTGGGAGTTCAATTAGATGAATCAGGAAAGGGAGGAGTTCTAATACATAATGGGTCTACAACATGTAGTAGTGGAGATGAAGGAGAAACAAGATTAAGATCCCATCTTATTACAGTTATAGGAGAATGTTCACAAGCAAAAGCTGATGGATTTTGCCAAAGGGGGAGATGGGGTATTGAGGTATCAAGGCAGACTGAAACACCACTCATGTGCCTCAAAATGGCCCACAATCGTGCTTTATATATATCTCAAAATCCTTGCATGATTTTAAAAATTCGACTTTATATTCTTGATTAGGGTGTAAAATTGAGTGGGAAATGGGTATAACTCTAATTTTAGAAGACCCATAGCGAAAAATAATTTTCACTAATTTTATGATTTCAAATGTCTATGCGCGCCTAGGCCGCAATGCTCTTGGGGCGCAGACTAGTGTTGTTTGAACTCCGTGTCTAGTCTATATCGTGCCTGGGGCTTGGACCAGTGTAATAGTTTTCCTGGTGTTCTTATTTTTTCCAAGGGTATTAGGGTCATAGCTTAATGCCCATTTAAATGAGAAATTTCCCATACTTGGCCATTTTTCAAATCTATAACTCACAAAACCCTCTCTAAAACCTCCCCAATACTTTATTAAATCTCTCATTAAAATTCTAGGATTTCAAGCTCACTCTAGCAGCCATGTCAAGATTTAGGTCTCCTTCAAGTTCATCTCAAGAGATTCAAGATTTAAGGTATGTTGATCTTCATCCATAAGTCTTTTCACCCATGGAGCCCAACTTTCTCTTTTTATAGAAATTGTATTATTTCAAGTTGTATTACCTATGAGTATCTATTATTATGAAATTTGAACATAGACTATGTTGGGATTTTATCAAATATTGATTGATTATGCATGAATATCTATTTCAAGTTTATTCCATAAATTTCTTTGTCTATTGAGATTATGCATGATTTGAGCTATGAAACTATGAGCTATTATGAGCTTTTATGATGGATTTCAAGATACCCTAAATGTGGGTTCTACTACAATATTGGTGGGTTGATTTGCATTGAGTTTAGTCTTCTTGTTTTACTCTTGAATTGCATGATTTTGAACAAGTATCATGAACCCACCATGTGTTTGATAAAATGACATGACAAGAATTCTCCAAGTTATTGATGATCTATTATATGATTTATAAGTCAAGTGACTTGATGATGATTAAGGACTTTCAAGCATGTCTTACTCTATGATTTTACAAGTATCAAGTTGAGCCCTTTTTCAAGATTTTTACCTTTTCTGGGCCCTTCATGGTAAAGTAATGGTTCAAGTATGATTATGATATACTCTCATGTTCATGTTAGGCTCACTAGTAGAGATTAAGAATGAGTAGGAGCTATTTATATCAAGTTATCATGTCTCTTACAAGTTACTCTGGATATTATTGAAGTATGATTATTTCCAGTATGCAGTGAGATTTGGTTTAGCACCAGTTAAGGCTTAAGATGGGGCTCGACTCAAGGGGTCCTTACATAAAGTCTTTAGTCTCTAAACTATGTGCCTTCATAGGATTATGATTATTACCCTTTCTGTACTGGTGGATTTATCTTGTTCATGTTATCATGTTTGGTTTACCTTTGCAAGTAAACCACACTTCGCTGGGTGGTGTCATGCCTAGTCACCTAAATCAAGGGGGTGTCATGACTTGGATTGTAAGTTATAGCTACTTGTTCTATACTGGTTGAGGTCTATTCCCACATATGTATTATTATATTATGCAAGTTAAATATTTTACAAGCATGTTTTGTTACAAGCATTGATCATGCATGTCATATTGAGATTATATATCTATTTATTAGGATTAGGCATTTTGATTATATTGGATTATGTCTTTGTTGCATTGCACCCCACATACTTAGTACATTCAAATGTACTAATGCATACTCTATGCCTATATGATACTACCATATAGGGACCAAAGCTCCTTATGTTCATCTTCCATGTGGCTAGTTCGATTCTCTAAGAAAGCTTTTTTTGAGTACGCAACTCTGAGGATAATATCTACTATATTTCATGCTATGATAAGACTTGTTCTTTATGTTGAACATTTGTTATCATGAGGGTGAGCCCAGAAAGTGTCTTGGACCCCCACCATTCTAAGTTAGAGGTGTTGTGGGATACTATGTTTTGTATATGCTATGAGTTTGACTTTTTTTATGTTTTTTGATTATCCAATACTTCCCTTAGTCTCATTTTTCCCTTTTCATTAATTGACTCTTATTATTGCTGAATTTTATTTCCGTAATAAAGGATATGTGCATGTTACAATCAAGAGGCTTGTTTGGGTTGCCTTCATACTTCTCATTCGTTGTGTCACATTAAGGCCCTAGGCTTGGGTCATGACATGCTTATTATCACAACACTAGGTTGTTAATGGTGCTCGGAAATCCAACACACTGTGTCAATTAAAGTCTTATTCATGGTTGTGAAGTGTGCCATAACTATGAATAGGAGGCTATGAGGCATTTTAGGAAATGTTTCACTTATTCATTTTGATCATGCTGATGCCGAGACGAAGACTAATGAGATCCCATATTCCCGAGGAACAACTGACCTCTTCCACTCCTTGAGCTCCTCAAGATGGTGGGGCAGCCCATGGTGAGTTTTTGATGCCATCACAATATTGCCCTGTGCTATGACCAACCTAATGAACCAAGGGGCCCAAGCCCTTCATGCTCCTATTCCGGCCTCAAGTTCAACAAGCTTTCCAGATGTGCTCAATATTTGGTTACCGACCCTAGAGCTAGAATGGACAAATTTATGTTGGGAGTGTCCGACTTGATTAATAAAGAGTGTCATACCATTATGCTAATGTGTGATATGGATTTTTCTTGGCTCATGAGATATACCAAATAGCTTGAAGGGAAAAAGCTTAGAAAGAGAAGAAGAGGGGAGTCCATAAGGGCACAATTTGTAGGTGGTTTCAAAGGTTCTAAGGATGGCTAGTTTCCGCATGGTCATAAGTTCCAAGGCCAAGGGTCCTCCAATGCTCCCAACAAGAGATTGCTATTGAAGGGGTGTCCAACCTAAGATTCCAAGATGGAAATGGTGAGATGACCCATCCTAAATGCCAAAAGTGTGGGATAAACCATGGTGGTCCATGTTTGGAGAATCTAATGCTTGCTTTGGTTGTGGTGAAATGGGTCACAAGGTTATTGATTGTCCTCATGCTCAAAACAAGGGTAGAGATGCTCAAACAAGGCCAAGGTGGTAATATGGGTCAAAGGGAAAAGGGAGGCTAACAAGTGGTGCTTCAAGGAAAAATAGGTTCTATGCTCTCCAAGGAAGGAAAGGAATGGATGAGGCGCCCAATGTTGTTACCGATATGTCAAAGGTTTTTGATTATGATATATATGCATTGGTAGATCTGGGTGCCACTCTTTGTTTCATTACTCCTTTTGTTGCCAATAAGCTTCATATGTGTCCCAAGTTGTTGTGTGAACCTTATGAAGTACCTATCGCTGTTGGTGAGTCTATTACAACTACAAGAGTTTATAGAGATTGTCCCGTGTCTGTGTTGGATAAAGGTTTGACTTGTGATTTTGTTGAACTTGATATAGTGGATTTTGATATTATTCTTGGGATGGATTGGTTACATGCATATCATGCTTCCATTGGTTGGACCCGTAAAGTAAGATTTCAATTCCCTAATGAAGCCATCCTTTAGTGGCAAAGTTGTAATGTGGTGGTCAAGGGTAGATTCATTTCTTGTCTTAAAGCCCAAAGGTTAATTTCTAAGGGTTGCTTATACCATTTTGTGAGGGTTAGGATGTTGAGTCTAAGGTCCTTCCTATTGATTCAGTTTTGGTGGTTAATGAGTTTCTTGATGTCTTTCCCGATGACCTTCTCGATGTTCCTCTTAAAAGGATTTGGTGTAGACCTCCTTCTCGATACACAACCCATTTCTATTTCCCCTTACCATATGGCCCTAACAAAGTTGAAGGATCAATTGAGAGATTGTTGTAGAAGGGTTTCATAAGGCCTAGTAAGTCACCTTGGGATGCACCAGAGTTGTTTGTAAAGAAAAAGGATGGTTTTCTTTTTCATTGAACCTTTTCATTGTCTATATCATGCTTTAGATGTAAGTGTAAGATTGATCATGCTTACATCTAAAGCATGACGTCTAATGCACATTCTAAATGCCCATTCCATTTTTAATTGCACTTTTTCATTGCCTATATCATGCTTTAGATATAAGTGTAAGTCTTTTCCCCTAACAAATGCTCTTTCCTCTTCTAGATTATGCCGATTCCAAGAGGGAGACTAAGGAGAGACCATGCACCCGAGGAACAACTGGCCCCTCCTGCTTCTTAAGCTTATCAAGGAAGAAGGGTAGCTAGGATGAGTTCCGAGATACTATTACGATGTTGGCTCATGATATGACTAACCAAATTAACCAATGGGACCAAGTCCCTCATGTTCCCATTTCAGCTTCTAAGGTAAGGGATTTCACAAGAATGAACCTACCGGAGTTCCATAAATTCAAGATGGATGAGGATCTGCAAGTGTTCATAGATGAGGTGTTCAAGGTGCTATCCATCATGGGGTCAATTAGGAGGAAACTGGGTAGTTGGCGGCCTACCATCTCAAAGGGGTGGCTCAAATTTGCTTTACATATTAGAAGTTGGAGAAGTGGAATGATAATGCTATCCCTTGGGAAGAGTTCAAAGCGATATTCCTCAACTAGTTCTTTCTTATTGAGCTAAGAGAGGCTAAGATGGAGTTTATGAACCATAAGCAAGGTTCCATGAGTGTGAGGGAGTATGCCCTCAAGTTTAATAAGCTATCAAAGTATGCTCCACAATTGGTTGCTGAACCCAGATCATAGTGGTCCACGTTTGAGGAATTCTAATGCTTGCATTGGGTGTGATGAAATAAATCACAAGGTTATTGATTGTCCTGATGCTCAAAATAATTGTATAGATGGTCATCCACAAGGCCAAGGTACTAATACGGGTCAAAGGGGAAGAAGAGGCCAATAAGGGGGTGCTCCGAGGCAAATTAGGTTCTATGCCCTTCAAGGAAGACAAGGGGTGGATGAGGTTCTCGGTGTTATCACTGATATGTTAAAGGTTTTTAATTTTGATGTGTGTGCATTGATAGACTCGAGTGACACTCTTTCCTTTATTACTTATTTTGTTGCCAAAAAGCTTCATGTTAGTCTCGAATTGTTGTGTGAACCTTATGAAGTATCAACCCCTGTTATTTCTAGAAGAGTCTATAAAAATTGTCCCGTGTTCATATTACATAAAGTCTTGCCTTGTGATTTTGTTGAATTAGATATGGTAGATTTTAATGTCATTCTTGGGATGGACTGGTTGTATGCATACTATGCTTCTATTAATTGTAAAACCCATAGGATTAAATTCTAATTCCCTAATGAGTCTGTCCTTGAGTGGAAAAGATCGTGATATGGTGGTCAGGGTAGATTCATTTCACGTCTTAAAGTACAAAAGTTGATTTCTAAGGGTTGCCTTTATCATCTTGTGAGGGTTATGGATATGGAGTCTAAAGTCCTTCCTAATGAGTCAGTTCCGGTGGTCAATGAGTTTCTTGGTGTCTTTCCAGATAAACTTCCTAGTATTCCTCTCGAAAGGGAAATAGACTTTGGTATAGACCTCCTTCCTGATACTCAACCCATTTTCTTTCGCCCTTACTGTATGGCCCCAGCAGAATTGAAGGAGTTAAAGGAGCAATTAAGGAATTTGTTGGCAAAGGGTTTCATAAGGCCTAGTAAGTCACCTTGGGGTATACCGATGTTATTTGTGAAGAAAAAGGATATTTCTCTTAGGATTTGCATTGATTATAGGCAACTTACTAGAGTCACCATAAAGAACAATAAACCTTTACCTAGGATTGATGACCTTTTCTTTATCAACTTCAAGGAGTTAATCACTTATCTAAGATTAATCTTCGGTCTGGGTATCACCAAGCGAAAGCAAGGGAGTGTGATATTCCTAAGATGGCCTTTCAGACTAGGTATAGGCATTTTGAGTTTGTTATGTCCTTTTGTTTGACTAATGCATCGACTCTATTTATAGATCTCATAAATAGGGTATTTAAACCCTACATTGACTTGTTTGTGGTGGTTTTTATTGATGATATCTTGATTTATTACCAATAGTGAGGAGGAGCATATGAATCACTTGAGGGTGGTGTTTCAAATCTTGATTTAGGAAAATGCTAAATATGTAAAACATGAGTTTTGGTTGAAAGAGGTTGCTTTTTTAGGGCATGTGGTGTCAAGTGATGGCATTCACGTGGACCGAAAGAAGATGGAGGTGATAAGGAATTAGCCTAGACCTTTAACTCCATCGAATATTAGGAGTTTCTTGGGTTTGGCGGGTTATTACCAGAGGTTTGTAAATGGTTTCTCTTTTATTGCTTCTCCTATAACTAAGTTGACACAAAAGATAGTGAAATTCGTGTGGACCGATGAATGTGAAAGGTGCTTCCAAACCTTGAAATATAAGCTTATCTCCGCTCCTATCTTGGTTCTTCTAGAATTGTTGTAAGGGTTTGTTGTATATTATGATGCCTCAGGAATTTAATTGGGGTGTGTTTTGATGCAAAATGGCAAGGTGCTAGCATATGCCTCTAGGAAACTTAAAGTGAATGAGAAGAATTATCCCACTTATGATCTTGAATAAGCGACCATGATGTTTGCTTTGAAAATTTGGCATCACTACTTATATGGGATTCATGTTGATGAGTTTACTGACTAAAAGAGTCTCCAATATGTGTTCACCCAAAAAGATCTTAACTTGAGACAAAGAAGGTGGTTATAGCTCCTTAAAGATTACAATATAAGTGTGCATTATAATCCTGACAAAGCTAATGTTGTGGCTAATGCTCTAAGTAGAGTGTCTATGGGTAGTCTAGCTCATGTTGATGTGGTGGCAAGAAGGTGGCTAGAGAGGTTCACGATTGGCTATATTGCGGGTTATCTTGGATGAAGTTAAAAATAGTAGTGTAGTCGTTGTTGATGGTTCTAAATCTTGTTTGGTTGAGGAGGTAAAGTCAAAACAAGATCTTGACCTCACCTTGCTAGAGTTCAAGACCTTCGTGAGAGACGGAAAAGTGGAGATTTTCTCCCAAGAAGAAGATGGTGCCCTTAGGTACCAAGGTAGATTGTGTGTAACAAATGTGGATGACTTGAAAGAACTGATCTTGAAGGAGGACCATAATTCATCCTATTCCATTCACCCCAGTTCTACAAAGATGTATAGAGACTTGAGGGAGGTGTATGATGGGGTGGTACGAAGAGGGACATTGTAAAGTTCATATCTGGATATCATAATTGCCAACAAGTGAAAACCGAATATCAAAGGCCGAGTGTCCTTGCCCAAGACATAGAAATTCCTACTTGGAAGTAGGAAGAGATCAACATGAATTTTGTGGTTAGTTTGCCTAAGACTAGGAAAGATTTAGACTCTATATGGGTTGTGGTCGATAGAATGATAAAGTTGGCTCACTTCATACTAGTCAAAACCACTTATGGTGCCAAAGATTATGCCAAGTTGTCTATGCATGAATTGGTTAGATTGCATGGGGTGCCTTTGTCTATCATTTCGGATCGCTGTGCTCAATTCACTTCTAACTTTTGGAGGTCCTTCCAAAGAGGGCTTGGTACCAAGGTTAAGCAACATCACTTTTTATCCTCAAACGGATGGTCAAGTTAACAAGACTATCCAAAGACTTAAGTATATTCTTAGATCTTGTGTTTTGGAGTTTAAGGGTAGTTGGATAAACATCTTCCACTTATTGAATTTGCTTACAACAATAGTTACCACTCAAGCATTGGTATAGCTTCCTTTGATGTTCTTTATTATACGTATTGTAGATCTTTGGTTTGGTTGTTTAAAGTAGGGGAAATGGATTTGCTAGTTCTGGATTTGGACGTGGAGGCCATGGAGAAGGTGAGGTTAATAAGGGAGAGATTAAAGACAACCCAAAGTAGACAAAAGTTCTACTCCGATGTAAGGAGAAGAGAACTCGAGTTTAATGTTAGTGATTTGGTTTACTTGAAGGTCTCACCCATGAAGGGTGTGATCTATTTTGGAAAGAAAGGAAAATTAAGCCCAAGGTTTGTAGGTCCTTATAAAGTATTGAGGTGAGTGGGTAAGGTTGCATATGAGTTGGAGTTGCTTATGGAGATAAATAGGGTTCATTCGGTTTTCCATGTGTCTATGTTGAGGAAATGTGTGGGTGACCCAAGTACTATATTGCCCTTGGATGTTGTGGGTGTTGTAGAAGATATTTTGACCTATAAGGAAGTCCTGGTGGAAATTTTGGATAGACAAGTAAAGAGGTTGAGAAACAAAGATGTAGCGTCCATGAAGGTCCTTTGGAGGAACCAACAAGTTGAAAGTGCCACATGGGAAGCCGAGGCAGACATGAAAAAGCAATACCGATATCTCTTCTACTCTACTCAAGCCGAAGGTACCAATTGAAGTCCCCTATATGATTTCAAGTCTTAAGTTTCAGCCCTCATGTTATTTTGTATGCATTCATGTTCATGGTAACAAATTTATGGTGATTTTTTTTAACATTCATGTTGAGATATTTTGAAAATAATATTTAAATGCATTTGTTGCATTCATGTCAGGCTAAAATCTTCGTGATTACTTCTCTTATGCACGTTCATTGACATTCAGGGATAAATATTTCCAAGGGGGAGATATTGAAACTCCCCAAAAATATGCTTCGGAATGCCTATAATTATAATTTCCATATATCTCAAAATCCATGCGTGATATTAAAAATCTGACTTCATATTCTCGATCAAGGGAAACATTGAGTGGGAAATGAGTATAACCTAGATTTTAGAGGATCCGTAGTAAAAAATAATTTTTGCTAATTGTTGAATTCCAGCGACCTTTTTCATCAATCTTGGATGGTGCCAAAGCTTCACTATTTTTTGGCTTTGGGGTATGATGGAAAAAAGCAAAATGACTCTTTAAACTATCTGCGCTTCTTTCAATTGTGAAGTAGCAGTTAGTCAATGCAACTTTCGACGCTCATCATGGGTCATCTGAAACAGTCGCGCTATGTTTTTAAACATAGAGGTTAGATTACATACGCTTGACCCCCCATACCCCACAATGGGCGGGAGCCTTTGAGGCATTGGAGTAATGTTGTTGTTGTTGTTGTTGAATTCCAGCAACCATCCACGCCTTAGCTGCGACATGCCAGGGGCGCTGTGCAGTGTAAAATCTTCCTTGCATTTGGTCTGCATGGCAGACGAAATGTGGACCAGTATAACTATTTTCCTTAGTTTTCCTATGCGCCCAAGGGCATTGGGCTCATAGTCCTATGCCCATTAAAATGTGTAATAACTTATAGTTAGCTATTTGTTCAACTCTATACCACTCAAAACTCTCACAAAAACCTTTCCAAGACTTAACCAAATATCTCATTCCAAATTTAAGGATTTCAAGCTTAACTTTGGAACTCAATCATTCACTTCAGGATCCAAGTTTTCTTCAAGTTCATCTCAAGAAAATCCAAGTTTGAGGTATATGGGTTTCATCTATTGGGTCCTTTCACCCATATAGCCCAATCTTCCTTTCTATGAAAATGGCATGATTGCAAGTTGTATTACTTATGGGAATCTCTGATCATGAAATATGAACATGAATTATGTTGGGTGTTTATCAAAGTATTGTTGATTATTGTTAGACACCGTAAGTTAGAACCCGTAAGTCCTTAATTGGTTCGATTTGGTAAAGTTTGGGACCAAATGTAAATTTTATTCCAAGTTTAGTCCTTAAGATTAAATTGTTGTGGGGTCATGTGCGTCGCTATTTCTAATTGGTCCATGTAGGGGACTTGTGCCTATATATATACATATGTGTGAGCTCATATCTTGTACAAGAGAGTTTTCTACACATAGAAAAATTTAGAGAAAACTAGGCAAAGCTGTAGAACCCTCTCGATTTGCTATAGTGCTTCAAGGGAGAATTCTTTTTTTATGAGTTTTAGATTGTTTGACGCTTCAAGCTTCGTATATTGGATCCCCTAAGTGGCGTAGAGGCGTTAGTTGGTCAATGAAACACTTGTTTGATGGCTAGGAAGATTTGGGTCTAGTAAGGAGCTTGAAAGGTATGTTAATTTTTAGCTTCATTTATGTTAATTAAAGATTGTGGGGGTATTAAGGATGTGTTGAATTGAAGGTAAAACATGATAAAAGGGTTGGTTGTTAGTTTGAATTGTGAATTTTGAATTTGG
>JAOTQJ010000007.1:12014346-12028468 GCA_025642045.1 Solanum sejunctum | reverse complement strand
AACAACAACAACAACAACAACATACCCCAGCTCATTTGGGTGTGAGGGGGTCGGATGTACGCAGCCTAACCCCTATATTTAAAACATTGGAATTTAACAAGTCATGGTAAGAGGGGAACAAAGACGCAACAACGTGAAGGCTAGAGTTAAGATCAAATCAACACTTCCTGGACAACAACAACATTGACAAAAATGAAGTAAACAGGACAAAAACAAGACATGGTACAATAATACTATCACAACAGCGGCTAAAGAAAAATGTTTCAACATGATGGTGGCATTCAAACCACATTCACAGTATGACAATTTCACAATCAATTAGAATCTAGCGACTACTTCGACAAAACTCGAGACGGAACACACAATCACTCAGAAAAGAGGAGTGAAAGAAACGAATGAGAGCATTACCTTTCCTAGATCAGCAAACCAAGACGACGAGCTCGAAGAGAGTTATCCTCCTGGGCTACTACGAGCTTGAAGACCAGAAGAATAAAAATTTAAAATTTCTGATTTGCTTTTGAATTCTAGAATTTAGAAAGAGCAGTAGATTTTTTGGTTTTCTAAGAGAATAAGCCGACCCAAAAATTTCCCAATTGCCAGCGAGCAAAGTTGAGCTTTTATAGACAAAATTTAGGTTAAAACAAAAGGGGGAAAACTTGATTGAAATTGGGAATTTGAGATTCAAAATTCGGACGTTGGGGAGGGTTATTTGGTCACTATCATCGTCTGGAATGTTGGGTTGGCATTTTACATCTTTTTGGGCTTGGAAATTTGCTAGGTTTCTGAAGCTTTGATGGATCACTTAGCTATTTCACTGAAGAGGAAAGGAAAACACGTAAAGGAGAAAGGGGACGCATGAGGCTAAAAAAACAATGAAAAAAAGGGAGCGCGTGGAACTGTTGTGCGTGTAGTAAGGGACTAATATATATGTATGTTGTTGCGTAAGTTGGCTGAAATAAAGAGTTGGGCCGGGTATATGGGGGGTTTTGGGCTGAACAATTGGTCCAAAAAGAAATAAAATGGAGCTAAAAAAATGGGTTTTAAGGAAGGAATTTTAGTTTTAAAAATTGGTCAACCTGTTGGAATCATAGCCAATTAAATGTAACCGAATCGAATTCAATTGCCCAATTCGACTACAAGAAAAATTTAATATAAATTAATTGAAGAGTTTTTAATATTAACAACTTAAAATAATTAAAGTAATTATAAAATAATAACTTATAAAAGAAAAAGTAAGATAAAAATAAAATAAAATTTATTTGAAAAAATTATTTTTGCATTTTTGAAAGCTAACTATACCAAATTTTTAAAATTAAAGCTCAATGATTGATTTATACTATGGAGGGTAAATATTGGGTGTCAACAATTATCCCTTTCTTTGGATATGATCAATGAAAGAGATCGTGGACAAAGAAACTTGACAAATCTAATTTTTAGCTGACCACATCTTCATCTTCTGAAAGCCTTTTGGCACGAACTTTGGGAAATTGTGGCTAGACCCTTGTTTTGGGTTTCCTACATATCTCCGGTTACATGAGAATTCAGGCCACTTGTAGTTCAAAACGCTGGATTTTATGCACGATTTTGAAAGAATTCAAAAGTTATCCCAGTATCGAATTATGAAGAAGTTGGACTGCTTAGGAATGAGAATTTCAGAGCGAATGTTGGGACACAACCGAGTTTTCAGAATTGAGTCTGCCTACATATCCTTGAACTTCGGAATCAAGCTGCTTGTAGTTCAATTCCATCGGTTAAAGAGGAAATCTCTTATTCTGAGATAACCTCTGATTCAGGAGGAGTCACAAACAAATTGAATCATGAAAAAGAGACTTGCAACCTCTTAACCATAAATGTGAACCTCTTCACATTTATAACTGAGAACTTACACGGACATAGTTTTCAAAATTCTTGGTACATTACACTCAGATCAGAAGTATTGCCTCTGGTGAGAGTTGAGATCACCTGAATGCGAAGCAGAAAACTAACAAGCTCAAAGAAATACCTACATGCCTTCTAATAGGGGTGCGGTTGGACCATGGTAGGAGTCACTTCTTAGCTCGCGCCCAAAGAGTTTGCATTCCTCTTCAGACTATGTTCCAGTTCGCTGCTAAGAAAAAAATTTCACATTGTGCCGCATCCTATTTGATGACCCCATACCTATGGTTTATTTGAGATTTCATCCTTTCGGATGCTCTCGATAGAACTAAGACCAAAATTGTGAGTAAAACCACAATTTAAATATAAGGATAATATATTTTACCATATTCAACACATATTCTTCACTTTGACATGATGGATAATGAGTCGATATGATGCATCATGATAATGACCCTCTTGGTAATAAATGATGAAATGACCCTCTTGGCGACTTGAAAATAAAATGGCCCTCTCAACGATTGGAAATGCAATGGCCCTCTTAGGCATGAATTTATTATGTTACAGTTTTGCGAGCATAAATAATTTAGTGAGGAATGAGACCTTAAACCAAATGATTTATGAAGATGAATCTTTCAGCTGAAAGATTTATAATGATGTGACTTTTAAGTCAATGATTTGCAAAAATGAGGCTTCTCGAGCCCATGATTCATGAAAATGACATCTTGAAAAAGATAATGCATTCTGACAAGCGCTTGTTCAAATAAATTTGAAAGTATTAGTGTAGTGATCTAAAAGCAATTTAAGCATTTGTGCAGTGCAAAGCAAACGAAAGCCATGTGAAATACAATATTTGAAAGTATTTGTGCAGTGCAATTGAATATGTCGAAAGACAATTGTGCAACGTGGTTAAAATATTTGATCATATTTAAAGCATTCATGCAGTGCATTTGCATATGTCGGAAAGCACTTGCACAATGCAGTTCAAAATATTTGAAAGCATTTATGTAGTGGATTTAAATATATTTAAGACATTTATGTTGTGCATTTGAATATGTTGGAAAGTACTTCCGCAATGCAGTTACAATATTTGAAAGCATTTGTGCAATGCATATGTATATGTTGTAAAGCGTTATGCAGGCCGTTAACTATTAGAAAGCATTCATGCAGTGCATTTTAGAATATGTGAAAGTAAACGCCTTAAGAGATGTCTAAAAAGAAATAGTCAAAAGCATCTATATAAAGCAGGTGATAGTTTTGTAAGCAAAGCAAACCAATTGACGTATGGTCCTTTCAAAGCTGTAAATATCAACAACTTCTTATTTTCTGCTAATTCGGATAAGCCTACGGTCAAAGAAAAATTATAAGTTTTAGGGGAGGTTGATTTGCATTGACTTTGGAGCTTTGGATCCTCAAGCTTCTTTCTTCCAGCTTTGTTTGGACTTGTAGTTTCTGTCTATTCTAAATCTTGGATGATGAATAATAAGATTAAAAGGAAAAAACAATATATACTTAGGAATACTATGACATATATAAATAAAGTGCCAGAGCAGAAAAGAATTTTCGGCTAAACTTTGGATTGTGACATGTCGTGAAACATAGCAAACACCCCTTTCTAGAATTTCTTCCTATTGACTATACACCCTTTCAATTCCCTTGATGTCTTCTAGCAATGACACCCTCAAAACTGTCCCAGTTTTACTGAAAGAGAGATACTAGTATCCAATGCGATAAGATCAAGCTTACTATCTAACCAAATACATTTTCGAAAAAGCTAAAAAAAAGGGTCGAACCCTCCGTAGGTTGCATACGTATCCGGAAGGAATCAGGCCATACATATAGTTCCTTACACAAAAATAAAAGGGGACGTAAAAATTTTGATAAAGTGATCGAAGCCGATATGGGCCGCCTACGTATCCCACCAAGGGAATCCGGTCAAAACGTAGTTGAAATTACACATAAATGAAATTTGTTTACAAAAGTATTACTAAAGACTAGACCCAATATGAGTTTCCTACGTATCCCGCCAAGGGAATCAGGTCAGAACGTAGTTTATCATACATAATAAATAGTGTTACAAAATAAGATAAAAACTTCTAGACATAATATCTCTAACCGCATCAATATTTATAGATTTTGGTCATATTTGACCATCCATTTCTGCTAAAATTAACGCTCCTTCAGTTAGTACTCGTTGAACCATCTAAGGCCCTTGCCAGTTGGGTGAAAACTTCCCTTTAGCTTCATCTTGGTGTGGGAATATTGGCTTTAATACCAATTATCCTAGTTTAAACTGCCTCAATTTTACCTTTTTGTTAAAAGCTTTGGCCATTCTATGTTGATATAGTTGTCCGTGACAAACTGCATTCATTGTCTTTTTATGAATGAGCATCAATTGTTCATATTGACTTCGTACACATTCAGCCTCGCTCAACTAAGCTTCTTGGATAATCTTCAAAGATGAAATCTCAATCTCTATTGGTAGTACTGCTTCAGTTCCATAAACCAAAGATAGGACGTTGCTCCAGTTGAAGTCCTGATGGTGGTGCGGTAACCAACGAGCACAAATGGTAAATTCTCGTGCCAATGCTTGTAATTATCGATCATCTTTCTCAATATTCTCTTGATGTTTTTGTTGGCTGCTTCAATTGCTCTATTCATTTGAGGCCAGTAAGGAGTGGAATTGTGGTGAGTAATTTTGAACTTCTCACAGATTTCTTGTATCAATCCATTATTCAAATTAGCTCCATTGTCTGTTATAATTGATTCAGGAATTTCAAATTTGCAAATAATATTATTGCAGACAAAATCTTCCACCACCTTCTTCATCACAGATTTGTACGAAGTTGCTTCCACCCATTTTGTGAAGTAATCAATAGCTACCAAAATGAACCTATGTCCATTTGACATAGCTAGTTCAATAGGACCAATGATATCCATGCCCCAAGCTGCGAATGGCCAGGGAGAACTTATCACATTGAGCTCATTTAGTGGAACTCAAATCAAATCACCATGAATCTGACACTGATGACATTTCCTCACAAAACGAATGCAGTATGTTTCCATAGTCATCTAAAAATAGCCCACTCACAGAATCTTCTTTGCCAAAGCAAAACCATTCATGTGTAGCCCACATATATCCCCATGTACTTCTTCGATCAACTTGCTCACCTCTTGAGAGTCAACACATCTTAGTAATCCAAATCTGGACTCCTCTTGTAAAGGAGTTCTCTACTTAGAAAAAAGTGATTTGCGAGTCTCTGAAGTGTTCTCTTTTGAATACTGCTTATGTCGTCTGAATATTCTCCTTCTTTGAGATACCTTTTGATGTTATAGTATTAAGGTTCTCCATCTGATTCTTCATCTACATGAAAATAATAGGTCAGTTGATCTTGAACATTAATCTTTGATCGAATCTATGTAATTCTTGTTTGAATCTCGAATCATAGAGCCAAGTTGCCAAAGCATCTACAAATTCATTTTGAGCTCTAGGAATATGCCTAAATTCTATCTTAACAAATTTCTTGCACAGTTCCTTCACGCATTGAAAATATGGGAGCATCTTCACATTCTTAGTGCTCCATTCTCCTTGTACTTGGTGAATCAATAAATTTGAATCACCTATGACTAACAGTTCTTGTACATTCATATCAATAGCCATTCTAAGTCCAAGAATACAAGCCTCATATTATACCATGTTGTTAGTGCACAAAAACTTGAACTTTGCTGAGATTGGATAATGTTGACCTGCTTTTGAGACCAGCACTGCCCCAGTACCAACTCCTTTAGAGTTTGCAGCGCCGTTAAAAAACATTCTCCATCCTGGATATCCATTTAAAATATCTTCTCCGATAAATAAAATCTCTTTATCCGGGAAATAAGTTTTAAGAGGCTTATATTCCTCATCCACAGGATCTTCAGCAAGATGATCAGCCTGTGCTTTTCTCTTGATGGCTTTTTGAGTGACATAAACAATGTCAAATTCACTTAGCAAAATCTCCCACTTGGCCAGCTTTCCAGTAGGCATGGGCTTTTGAAAACATATAATTGAGTGGATCTATCCTTGAGATGAGAAAAGTTTTATATGCACACAAGTAATGTCTTAAATTTTGTACGACCCAATTCAAGGCACAACAAGTGCATTCCAATAAAGTGTATCGAACTTCATAAAGTGCTTTTTGCTCAAGTAATATATGGCTTGCTCTTTCCTCCCAATTTCATCATGTTGTCCCAGCATGCATCCAAATGCATTGTCTGACACAGATAAATGTAGCAATTATAGTCTTCCAGGCTTTGGAGGCACCAAAACAGGCGGACTGGACAAATACTCCTTAATTCTATCAAAAACTTGCTGATAATCTTCTATCCATTTGGTAACAACATCTTTCTTTAGCAACTTAAAGATTGGTTCATAAATTACAGTTGATTGTGCAATGAATCGACTGATGTAATTAATGCGACCGAGAAAACCCATTACATCCTTTTGACTTTTTGGAGGAGGCAAGTCTTGAATAGACCTTATCTTTAAAGGATCTAATTTTATTCCCTTTCTACTCACAATGAAAGCCAATAATTTTTCGATAGGGATACTAAATGCGTACTTTGCAGGATTCAATTTTAAATTATATTGCCTTAAACCTATTGAAGAATTTCTTCAAATCTGCTATGTGATATGAGCACTTTCGTGACTTGATAATGACATCATCCATAAGGACTTCAATCTCCTTATGAATCTGTCATAAAAAATAATAGTCATAGCTCTCATGTATGTCACTCCTGCATTTTTGAGTCCAAAAGGCATTAACCTATGACAATACACCCCCAAGGTGTGATGAATGTTGTTTTCTCTGTATTTTCTTCATCCATGAGAATCTGGTGGTAGCCTTCAAAGCAATCAACAAATGACTGCAACTCGTTCTTAGCATAATTATCAATGAGTATGTGAATATTTATAAGAGGGAAATCATCTTTTGGGCTGGCCTTGTTGAGATCTCGATAATGTACACATACTTTGATTTTTTTGTCTTTCTTCGCACTGACCAACCAAGTGGGATACTTTGTGACCCGAATGACGTTGACATCAAATTGTTTGGAGACTTCTTCCTTAACCTTTAGACTTAGATCCGGCTTGATCTTTCTTGGCTTTTGCTTTACTGGGGGGCAAGATGGATCGATTGGCAACTTATGTGAAACAATGTGCATGCTTAGCCCCGACATATCATCATAAGACTATGCAAACACATCCATATATTGTCTCAACAGATCGATGAGCTCTTTCTTTTGAGTTGGAGTCAAATGGACGCTAAATCTTATTTCTTTTTCTGCTTTTGAATCTCCCAAATTTATTGTCACAATTTCATTAAAATTTGGCTTTTCCTTGTTCTCAAAATGTTCAAACTCTTTAGTCAACTCTTCAGGTTGCACATCTTCGTATTCTGCAAAAACTTATTCGCTACATGTGGTTCGTTCACTCGTTTCATAATATGTCACATTCTCAATATTGGCAGTTTTAATAGTTTGCTTGCTGAAAGAGAGAAGAAGAATAAAATACGCTTAATGACTTTAAGGACAAAATTCAAAATTTGAAACAAAAGTAGTTTTTTTTTTAAAAAAAAAAATTCAAAGTAGAACACAATTTAGATTTAACATTTGAGCTTTCAAAAATGGAGACAAAACACATAAAGTTCATAAACATGATCCAAGCCTCAATTTTGAATCATGTTGTTTAGATTCTAATACAATCGTCTACCAAGATTCCCGACGAGTCGGGGATGGGCTACAAGTCCAATTGTTCAAAGCATCTCCAGGCTTAACATCTCACATAGCAGGGGTCTTGGCGCAATCTTCTATAATCACATTGCATTCTGCTTCTTCAATGAATAGATTTTTGAGTCCTTCCACGAGATTATCTTCAGTAGCTTCTTCTGATCCTTGTGCAATAGACACCTTGAAGAATGACTGATTCAAAGGTGGGATCGTCTGTGGTATAGGACTGACACTTGTTCTTTTGGGATTAACCGTCAAAGCTTCTTCAAAAGTAGGCTCGTACCCTAGACCAAAGGTGTGTTTCTGACCAAGCAACTGAATAGGTTCTACTATTCTATCCAAATTCACTCCAAGCCCTTGACTGGGCATAAAACCATTTTTCAGCAGTTCCTAACCCACCATCACAAGTACACTTTGCAATTTCAACCTTTTGACTTGAGTAAAAAACATAATTGCCCTAGAATGGAATATAGATCCATCCAGCTCTTCCAAACTCTCAATCACAGGGATCGAGTTGTTAGGATATACTGAATACTACCTTTTTCGTGAAAAATAATTTCCTAGTGTAGAGTAGAAGAGACAACACTAGCCATGTGGATCCATGGCCTTCCAAGCAATAAATTGTTACTAGCATATATATCCAACACTTGAAATTCTGATATAAACTCCTCGGGTCCAATTTGTAATGGCAAATCAATTTCTCCAGTGACTTTCCTTTGAGCCCCATAAAACCTCTAAACCTCACATGGCTTTCTCAAATTTCTCTTATATCAATCCCCAAAGCTCAAAGCGTGATAAAGGGACAAATGTTAACAGCAGAATTGTTATCAATCAAAACTTTAAAAATAAACTTGTCCTACATCTAATGGTGATATTCAAAGCTTTGTTATGCCCATCATCATAAAAAAAACTTTATTAGCTTCCAAAACTTATCCTACCATGGCTGAAAAACTCTCACTCGTTGTCTCGACTGGAACATAAGCTTCACTCAGAACTTTCACCAAAGCACTCTTATGAATTGCAGAACTCATTAATAATGACATTGGAGAAATTTGGGCGGGAGTTTTCTTCAACTGTTCAACAATGGAATATTCCTTGGTTGGTATTTTCCTCCAAAATCCTCCATCAGCCTCTGTAACTATCCTTTTTTGGTTATTTTCCTTAACTGGTCCTCCTCGTGCAACTTCTTCAAGGGCATAGTAACGTCCACGTCTTGTCATTCCAATTGCAACAGTCTCACAATGATTTTCTCCTTTTCTTTTTCCTTTGCATTGGTCGAGTAATTCCAAAGAATCGTTTTAGTGTCAAAAGGAGGTGGTTGAGCAACTGGGATGGTGATCTAAGGCTTGGGAACAAGAAACTTCACCTCAATTGGTGCTCGTATTTGGACTGTGATTATGGGAGCAATAAGAGCTTATGTCACAACATTCTCCTCCTTTTTTATAGATGCAATGGTCCCTTCCAAATTGCATTTTTCATCAATGGTGATTATGTTCACATTTCCATGTTTTGGCAGAGGATTGTTGTTTACATTAGGAGCAACACCTTTGAGCTGAATGACTCCTTCTTTGATCAGTGCCTCAATTTTATCTTTGAGAGTAAGGCAACTTTCGGTATCATGTCCAACAACTCTAGAATGATAAGAACAGTATTTAGTCTCTTCATACCATCCTGGAAGGGGAATGAGGATTCGTTCTTGGATTAGTTACAATACTCCTGCGGCTCTTAATCTTTCATATACTTGTGATAAAGGTTCATCTAGTGGGATATAGGTTTTGGCTGGTCTTTTTTCGAAGTTTGGGCGGGGCCTAGGTGTATTTAATGCACTAGTTTGTGGCGGATGATAGGGTTGAGATGTATGGATAAGTTGATATTGAGGTGCATTTGGATAAGTGGGCACTCGGGGTGGATAATATGTTGGCTGGATAACATAAACTGAATAAGGGGCGGGTGAAAGTTGGTAATAAGGTTGAGGAATTTGGGTGTACTGACTATAGCATGAGGATTATGGTAGTGGATTTTTGTAGGTTAATATTTGTTCCTAGATGGTCATGACAGCAGACACACCTTTCTTCTTCTTCTTAAGAGTTCCTCCAATTGAATCTGATCTGATTGCCTTACTTGTTACTTGCACGGCTGCCAGGTTAGTGATTCTTCCCGTTTTAATGCCCTCTTCAGTAAACTCTCCCATTCTGACAACCTCAAAGAACTTTTATCCCACCACACTAATCATTTTCTCATAGTATGTTGCATCCTTTTGAGATTGTATAAATAGAGAAGTCATTTCACTTTCTATCATCGGAGGCTGAACTTTTGCAGCGTCTGCTCTCCACTGCATAGCATATTCCCTGAAAGACTCTGTTGACTTCTTTTCCAACTTCATCAAATAAAACCTATCTGGGATAGCCTCAGTGTTAAACTTGAACCTATCCAACTTCACCATTGATGTAGATCTTGACTTCTATACCAATCAAGGGCTTCTCCAGTCAAACTCCTTATAAATAGCTTCATTCTAATAGCTTTATCTTTCCTAACTCCAACTAGCTTATCGCAATATGATCTCAAATGAGCTCGAGGATTTTCTTTCCCATCAAACACATCAAATTTTGGTATCTTGTATCCTATAGGTAACTCAACATCAGGATGAACACACAAATCCTCATATTCAAGCCCTTCATAACCCTTATGGACTTGGATATTTTTGAATGCTTCCTTCAAGTTACAAATCTCTCTCGCTATAGTTTTATTTGCTTTTGACTTCGTTTCTCTTCCCATTTCTTCATATTGGTCGACTTCATGCATGATTGGCATTTGGACAACAAAAGGTTGAGCTTCCGCTACATATACTTGTGGCAGATATTGCATGTTAGAAATTGCAATATATGCCACCGGTATGTGTTGTGTCGCTTGGTATTTTTGAGTAAGTGGTATAGTTTGAATTAGTGAGGTAGTTTGGGCAGGTGGAGTTTGGGTAAATGAGGTGGTTTGGTAAGTGGAGTTTGGGTAAATATAGTGGAGGGTAATGGATTGGTTTGTTACGAGTTACTTTCTGGCGGATTGACTTGTTAGAGGTTGGTAACATGTTTGGAAGCAGTTTGTTTGGTTTTATGAAGGGAAGGATTTGGTGGAGAAATTTCAATAGGTAGAAAAGGTAGTGAGATGGTTGAATTCATTTCACGCTCAGAAATTGATATATTCAGGCTGATTGATAATTTAGTGAGGTTTCGAAGTCGATCAATTTCACTTCGCATATTGACCATTTGTTGCATCAAATTAGAAATTTGTTTATCATAAGGGATTGAGTCCCTTCCATCCAAAGTTTTGGGTTCATCTCTCGGGACAGTGATAAGTCCCAAACCATTTTGATCGAATGTATCTGAATCAGTCATATTTGTGGATGATCGAGCTTTTGACCTTGTGAAGTATGGGTGATCCGCCAGTTTGTAGCCAATGCAAATCAACAGTTCATGGATAAAGAGGAAAGCAAAACCTTTACATAAAGAAAAAAGCATTAGTATAAAGCGAATAATCATTCATATATCAATTCTAATCACCTGGAAGAAAAATCACTCAAAAAGCAAGTACGTTAGTTTCCTTAGATTAACAAGCAATACAAGATAGCATATGTAAATCAATAAACACACAATTGTTATTTTATTCAAAGGTAAACTAGCCATAGGTACAAAAGATATGGCGAATAGGCAAGATTTTGCCTATATGATTTTTTTTGAAAATAGTGTGTCACAAATTAGAGTAGCAGGTTAAGTTCTTCTCCTTCCTCTTTCTCTTCTTTTCCTTCGTCTTCTTCCCCTGCTTTTCCTGCGTCTTCTACTTAGTATTAATAGTAGTATTTGTATCATTATTACTATTACTAGTAGTAGTTTTATTACCTTTATTATTGTTCCCTTTCTTTTCAAGGTGTTGATCGTATCTTCTTTACATACTATCATGTGTTACTCATTGATGAGTCACACCTGTTATTCCTTCCTTTTTCCTCCCTTAATATTTTATTTTGTCATATCTAGTCCTTTCTACTTATGGGTTTTGAGCTGAGGATTTTAGGAAACAGAATCTCTACTTCTATGAGGTAGCGGTAAGGTCTGCGTACAATTAACCCTCCCCAGACCTCACTTGTGGAATTTCACTGGGTATGTTGTTGTTATTGTTGTGTCAAGATAGTTGACTTGCGTTGAGTCAAGGTTTTTCTCGTATCTGTCGTTGAGAGTGAAAAAAGGGGCAAATAAGCTTTTGAAGAATAGGGGCTAGGCCTGGAAAGGCTGCCTACATATCTTACAAGGAGAAATTAGGCCCTACATAGTTTGAGAATACAAGGAATAACTTCGTTCAAATAGACTTCATTACATGACAAGAAAAAATACAAGATAGAAATTTTGCTAAGAAATATAAAATGCCTCTACTAAGACTTCTTCTGCCAGCTTGTTGATTTTCTTTTCATACTTGATTTTGAATCACTCCTTTGATGGGACATCAGGCTTTCCTTTATCAACCTCTTTTCTTGGTCCTGGGAGGGCACAATGGGAATTCTCTTGTTTCAGCCTGGCTATCTCCTCCAAGGTGGCCTCTAGTTCCACATCCACTTCTATATTTCGATCTATTATGTTTTCAAGATATTCCTCCAGAGTAGATGAATATTCTTCGAGTATTTGACTTGCCTTACTCAAACTTGCTCTTTTGTCCTTGGTATTTTTCATTTCCTCATTAACTTCAGCTATTTTGGCAAGCATTGTCATGGTGGCTTGGCCCACTCATCCTAATCCTGGAACCTCTCAAGTGACCTGTCCTAGCATCTTTGTCAATGTGCCTTCAGCTCTCTTAGCATTTTGGCTTTTCTCCATCCTAACTGCAAATCCTACCTTTCTTGAGATAAAAGAATTAAAGTTTAAAAAATGGGTTAAGAAATTCGAACTTTGTTGAGAAACTTGAGACTCGAAGAATTATTTGGTTGCATATTTGATAGTGACTGGGATTTGTACCTAGGTGGATCTAGAAAAATTTGAAAATGAGTGGTTAGAACTTTACTCAAATGAAACAAATAACCATACAAACAGTCATAGCAAATAGCACAAAAATATTTATTGCACGTCCTAAATGCAGGTGGCCCTTTTATGCCAGGGATAGGCCTAACGTATTTAAAAGGTGTATGCATAACAAGCCATTATATTGCCGCAAAATAAACTCTCATATATAAAGGAAACAACTTTAAAGTAAATGGAAAACAGTTCCGGGACAGGGGATACATAAAATAAAAAGAGCCACTCAGGGGTCAAACAAAGTAAACATAAAGTCGTCCCACGCAGGGAAGATAAATTGCAAACCCACGCATGGGCTAAAAGTAAATACAAACCCTCGCAGGGGCGATACTAGCTCGATGCTCCCGAGGGTCCTTCTTTCATTCTGCTTCTCTTTGATTGTCCCATGATGTTGTGGAGTTCGTATTAAGCCATCAACCAGTAACCATCGTATCTGCGACCTTTCTCCTCCCAAGTTTCATATTTGATGCTTTCTCCACGGGCATTCATCCAAGAATCCATCTTTGTAAGTTCACTTCTCAAGTTTTTTAACTCTTACGTCAGACTCTCAATGGTATGCTTGTTTTCTTCTTGCTTTCGAAGGAAGGCTTCCTGCATTTCTCTAACTTCGTTCTTAACCCTCCCAAGCTCCACCCTTACTTGTGATTCTGTATCTTCCAAACCTCGATAGAGATTCCAAACTGAGAACCCAAGGCCTTGCAAATCTTGCTTTAACCAAGCCTTGTATCCATCCACATATAAAGCATTAAATCGGTCTTTAGTAATAGTCTCTTTGGCCAGCCTTGAAGGTTTCTTCCACTCTTTCAATATGTCACCCGCGTATGGGACCCTGTCGTCTCCATGATCAAATACATAGATATTCATGTGCATAGTGGGAGGTGCAATCTGTTTCCTACCAAATTGTCTCAAAACCCAAAAAGGCGCATATGGCCGGATACCTCGAATTCTTAGAAGTGGCAAAAATGGCAACATATGACCCCGAGTCACGATCTCTTTTGAAATGAACTGACCATACATCCATTGAATGATGTCCTCTCCTAATGCAAAAAAGATTTGGGCCCATCTTTCACGGGTCCTTTTCCCTTTAAAGTCTCCCCAATACATCCTGTCATAAAGCCCTAGGAGAGGGTCGTGATTGTCCAATGTGGGGAGTTCTTGACTTCCTTCTCCCTTGAGCAAGTGACTTATTATCCACCAGCAAATTACACCCTTGGAAATAATGGTGCCCATTTCTACATTTCTCGAGGGCACGGTACATATTTGTTACGATGGTTGGTGCAAGTGAATAATACTTCATCACTCCCTGGGCTTCATGTCCGTGGAAGGCAATACGGGCAACCATGATGATTCTAGTGTTGATGCTGAGGCTCGGACCCTGAAGGAATACAATGACTCCTAATAGTGCAGCGGCGAAAGCTAAAGGTCGCATA
>JAOTQJ010000007.1:11972741-11991530 GCA_025642045.1 Solanum sejunctum | reverse complement strand
AGACTACACTTTAGAAGAAATTTACATTTGGTCCCAAACTTTACCAAATTGAACCAATTAAGGACTTACGGGTTCTAGCAGAACCAAATACTTGTAAGTTGTATATACGTGCTAGGATCAAATCCTAAGTATTTAAAGTATATTAAGTGTAATTTAGAGTCATAAGAGGTCTTTTAAATCAAGCCAAGTCAAAAGAATTTCTACCAACTAAGTTTCTGTATTAGTCAATAAAAGGATCAGCTTTAAATGTCCATATCTCCTAAAATATAATGCGTTAGATGACTCATAATACATAAAATCGAAGATATTTAAATTAGATTTCTAACGTATCTAATTTTGCCTTAATAAGAGTTCATAATAGAAAATTATGACCATTTTAGTAAAGGGGTGTAGAGCTATCCGAAGATCCGCGATGCGGACCCCCACTAGATAAGCAATGACATTTTTTCTTTTATTTTGAGGGTACTTTTATCCTAACACCTTCAGAGTTCTATTTATGTTTTCCAAAATGAATACGAAGTTAATTATCAAAATCAAAACCCTTTCCCTTGACTCTTAATCATAAACGCTCAAGAATCGTCAAGAAAGTCATGAAGTTAGGATTATCTTTCAAGATTCAACCTCAAGGTAAGTTATTCTTCATAAATTTCAATCTACCTAACCTGAATTTCTTCATTTATTCATGAATGCCTAATAGGATTTTAAATCATAACTAGGGTTTTAAGAAAATGAATTCAAGAATCCCACCAAAGGATTTCTTGACTGTTCTTCTTCAAGAATTATGGTCGTTCTTTATCAAGAACTCTAAAGAGTTTAAGTCAAGAATTCAAGAATCAAAGAGAATTCTTTGAACCAATGTACTTCCAAGTTCTTTACTTTAAAAAAACTATCAAGATTGAGGATTTTCTCCAAGAAAGCAAGTATTCATCAAAGTTCGATGGAAATATCAACTTTTCAGGTATGTGAAGGCTACCCAGAATATGGAATTGTTCTTCTATGTACCCCAATGTATAAAGTAGGTTGTTAGTTGATAATTGATAGGAAAATGAGTTTAGGATTTTAAAGAATTTCTTGATATTTATTTCTAATTCTTATATATTATTTTAAATTGATAATCATCATATTTTAAATTAGTATTTACCTATATTATTGACTGATTATATGTTCATTCTATATAATTTTACTTATTAAAGACAATAATAATGAACTTATGGTGATGTCTAAAGCCTTACTTGTTTATGGATATGTTGATTGTTGTGGTCTGAGTATTGAGATGAGTACTATGATGGCTGAAGTAGATGAAGTTAATATTCTTGAGGGTTAAATGAGAATGAGATAGAGCTAAAGGGAAGAATTTATTTCTTGAGTTGATAGAATGATAGATGAGATGAGAACCCTACTTGAGGGAGGGGGGGGGGGGGTTGGCTATAGAACTAGTCTTACCTTGAGTGGCTTATGAGCATGTTGAGTCCTAGGAGGAGTATTAGCACCAAAATGGGTAAGAGTGAGTCTCACTTGCACTCATTAACTATGTGTCCTGTGTAGGAGAGGATTAGACCTCAAAAGTAGATGTTTCCTTTGTCCCGCAGAGGACTTGACAAACTTCTATGGGATTCCCGATAGACTCATCCTTTACCCCAATAAGGTACTCGACGAATGTGGTGACGACATCTCTTCATTATATCACTACCGGGTCATAGGTAGTGATTGTCGATTACAAAAAATCTCAGATAGGTTTCCTTATTGATAGCACTCATACATTGATGTGGTTGTATGATATCTTGATGGATAGTGAGGTGATAGAGTCCTATCCTTTATTCTGAGCTTAGGATTAGTGGTTGATGAGATGATATTATACATATATTATTTACTTTAGACCATTTTACATATAGTACATTCCACGTACTAATGCCCCTTTGGTGCTGCATCATTTTATGATGCAAATTCTATAGACAGATGACTTTAGTAGGTTCATCGTCAAGGTTTACAAATTCCAGACAGAGATTTGGTAAGTCCTCCCTTGCCTTCGGAGGACAGATTTATTTCTTTTATTTCCTTGAGTTATTTTACTAAATTGCGGTAGTTATGGTCTGTCATGGTACCTCTTTAGACGTTAGTTATAAAGGCTTCATAGACATAGACAATTGATAGTTGAGGTCGGGATTGACCATTGTTTCCCACTCCTTATTTCTATTAAATTGCTTATTTTCATAATCTATATGATAGGGATTGTTGTAGCCCACTGATAGTCTATTTTCTCTACTTATCTTTGTATATGAGTTGATTGAACAAATGAAATGAGACTAGGTGGTTCGCTTGGGGACTAGTAATAGACTCCGGGTGCTAGTTACATCTAGGGTACCCTCCCAGTGTGTGACAAACTTGGTTCAAAGCATGAGTTCAATAGTCCTAGGGAGTCTATGAAGCCGTGTCTAGTAGAGTCCTTGTTATTGGTGTGAAGAGGTCTATATCCATAATTTGGAGGCTATAGGACATTTAGGCATTGTTTTCCTTCTTTCAGATTCTAAATCGTGCGATAGAGCTATTTCTTAAGAAGTCTATGATTATTGGTGCGATGCTCTAAACCTTTTCACTATGCCTCATCCACGAGGTGATAGAGACAGTAATGTTCAAATTCTTACCGATGACATTCCCTGCGATATAGTAACGAAAATGGTAGAGAGACTGCACCAAGCTTAAGAGAAGCCGACTAGTGTGCTAAGTTGATTGACTAGAAGAACTATACCATTACTTATATGAATCATGCATTTGAGTTAGCTCTAGATGTACCCAGACCCTTTTTTTACAAAACATGCCTCGATGTTATCCCTGAGAGAGAAAGTTATGTCTCCAAAGAGTTTAATGTTACCACCTAAGAGTGAGATGTGAGGTCTTATAAACCCTGAGTAGAATTAAATCATCCTAGAGTTAGAAGGATGATGATGGAAAGAAAGGCACAAGAGAGCAAGAGTGATGAGTTATTAAGTCTTATAGTTAGAGATATGTATCCATTAGGTAACTAGTGAAGGGATGAGTCAATGAACATAAGCTTGATGAAAAAGTAGAAAGTACCCTATGATTGCCACAATGAGATAAGGTATATAAAGAGAAAGTTAGTGTTAGAGCATTCCCCAAACTAAAAGGAAGTGTATGTTGATGTGTTGTAGTATTCATACTATCGAGGGTGAAGTGTAGCTCTTGAATAAGGAAAAAGAGTGCTTTAAATGTGATAGATCTAAACTAGGCTTATGATTGTATATGAGAGTTCATGATATCTATAGAGTTATAATCTTAGCCAGATTATGAGGTATAGTGAATGGGTGAGTGGTACATGAGTTATGAAGAGGGGATGTGTTAATTGATTACTCGCTATGAGATTTTAGTAGGATTATGTTCCCTAAATTTTTATCTAGTAATTGCAAGTCAGTAATAAAGGGGTGTGTGATAGATGCACATGTTAGCGAGACCCTAAGCTAGAATTTTGAGGAGTAGTGTTAAAGAGGAGATAGCATGATGACAGTGATATTCCTTGTTGGAGATTTGACCTAAGAGTCTTGCTGTAGTGCGTGTTCAATGATTAAGATGTCGATTGGCAAGGAACATGGTGCTAGGAGTAGAGTAGAAGTACCCGTTAGATGGAGATAGTAAATTAAGGGAGAATCACTAGGAAAGAGGAGGCTTACGAGGTTTAAGATATGTAATCATGATTATGTACAAATAGGTGAGGCTCTAAGTTATGACTGTTGTGAGAATCTAAATAGTGTATTTGAGTTGCTGATATAGAGTAGGTTGATGTAAGTAATCTTTGTCATCGCAAGAAGCTAAGAAATTAGGTCATATGAATAGAAGATGATGAGTTATCCATAATAGTCTAAGTCTTATACAAATAAATTTATGAAAGCATAGAGGTTGAGAATTAGCAGGCAAAAAACAAGATGTTAGATTGTAATAATTGTGGAACATGATTATGTACGCCATTAAGAGTAGCAAATACAGAGAGAGAAAGAGGGAGAGAGAGAGAGAGAGTTCCATAGAGACATGAGAAAGCAAAGAGTGATATCATTGAAAGGAGTCTGAGTGCTAGTTATATGTATGTGACTATAGAATAACAAAAGGATTTAAGATTCATATTCTTGTGGATAGTGATTCCTTGACCGTGTGGAGGTATATGCTTATAGCCTAGTAGAGAAAATTGATTCACAAATTTAGAAAGAGGACCTTGAAAGATAAGGAGGAGTTGATGATGTGAGAAATCAAAGTAGACCTTGAGTTTTTGGATTGTGATAGACTGATCAAGATGAGATATCAATTCTTTTCCATCTCATATAGTCCTTATACTTCAGTTGAGGTAACATTTCATTCCATTCGAGTGTATGACTATCGTACCTATAGCCTAGTCCTATGCAAATCATGTTGCTTTTCGATCATGCTGAGTTTTGAGGATGAGAAGCGATAAATTCATTCATTAATCTTAATCTTACCCCATGAATCCAAGAGTTTCTAGTCCTATGTTGAATAAAATGCGACCTAAGTTTTATACTACATAAAGTTCTGTTAACACAGAATGAGACTTGATAAACGAGAGAGATTGTAATCTATGAATGTGCTCAAATAATATTTCTCAATTAAATCATGCTAATGATCTTTCATTCTGAGCTCTTTGAGTAATCCAACTTTCCAGTGTTGATGATAGTAAAGGGGTAAAGATTGATGAGAGAGAATGAAAGTTCTTGATTCTGATGTCATCTTACACATGCACTGACCTTCAGCTTCTTATGCCATTATTGATGGTAGGATGTAAAGTATAAAGTTTTAGAGGTATGATCTTGCTTATTTTGCATGGAGAGATAATAGTTTGAGATTTTGCAAAAACGGGAAAGTAATAAGTTCCTCCAAGTTCAAATTGTGATGTTGAGAGTAGTAGATTGAGGATGAGGATAGATAAGGAGGAGTGAGTGTATTCTTATTATGGTATTGGTGTTAAACTTGTGTCATGTAGCAATAGAGATAGGAAGGAGGAGGGAGGTAAAACTTATGATGAACAGTAGATAGGTAAGAGTACGTTGATGTGACTTTGAGTGAGAACTCATTAAATAGTGGAGATAGAAGTGTTAAGTAGGCTTAATAATTCTAAAATATAGTTGAAGTGGTTAGAGTGATAGTCATAAATTTGGGGTTATTGTTATGTGAATATTGATGATAGACTATTGAAGACTTCATAATAAGGGTTTGATAAAGAGTGGTGAGGTAATAAAGAGGATTAGTGATCTTTTCATAAAAGCCCCTGTGGAAGTTTAGAGTTGAGTATTGAGTATTTGCTTTGTATGAGTATGATCATATTAGGAATAATGCCTTGAGGCTTAAAAGTAGGCTTGAATGGAAGAGGAAGAGGTGGTTAGATGGAAATTTTAGTGGAGCTGTAATCTTAAGTTAAGGGAATAGAGTGCCATGAAAGGGAGTATAATTGAGATGGGGTGCTAAGATTGAAAAGTTGTATATAGAGTCATTTGTATCAATGGTCCCATTCCTCATTAGAATTGATGGCATCCTTACTGAGTTTGAAATACTGATTGTCGAGGTGTTCAAATAATTCGAATTGACTGAGTTGTGACGTTCCATTCATGCTTGATGGTGAAAATTTCTTAAAGAGTACCTGTACTCTTAATTGGAACAAACTTAACTACACAGAGTGACTTATGACTATCCAGATTGGTTGATTGAGTATTGAAAGGAGTCTAGATTGTTATTTGTGCCTGACGATGAGAATGTTGAAGGTAATGGCCTTACGCTTAACTAAATTAATTGTCTTTTCTTGAGTGAGTTGTCTATTCTTGAGTCTAAATAGTGATTGTTGATACTGATGAGGAGTCAAAAATTTGATTGACTTATGGGAGTATCAAGATGAATTCTGAGTCTATTCATGCCTTGATATCCACCTTTACTCATAAGTCAAGGACGAATAATCCAAAGAAGGAGATAATGGAGCACCCCAATTTTGTAAAGTTAAGACCGAGTCATCCTTGATATGATATAGGATTTTAATTGGAGATTCTTAATTGAGCATAGATTTCAAAGTCAATCTCTTATTATGGGAATAGAATTGGAGATAATATGAGATCGTAGTTCTAACATAAGATTTGATAAAAATCATAATGACTTGTAAATTGAATATACATACTAGGATCAATTACGATGTATTTAAAATATATTAGGTGTGATTTAGAGTCATAAGGGTCTTTTTACATCAAGCCAAGTCCAAAGAATTTCTAGTAACTAAGTTTTTGTATTAGTCGATAGAAGGGTCAACTTCAAAGGACCATATCTCCTAAAGTATAATAAGTTAGGTGAATCATAATATATCACATCGAAAATATTTGAATTAGCTTTCCAACTCATCTGATTTTGACTTAATGAAAGTTCAGAATAGAAAGTTATGACCATTTTAGTGAAGGGGTACAGAGCTATCTAAAGGTCCGCGACAGCTCAGCGTCACGAACCAAAAGTGGACCCTCATTGGATAAGCAATGACATTTTTTCTTTTATTTTGAGGGAACATTTATCCTAATATCTTTGGGGGTCTATTTATGGTTCCCAAAATATATAAGACATCAGTTTTCATAATTAAAATCCTCTCCCTTGACTCTTAAACATAAACGCTCAAGAATCATCAAGAAAGTCATGAAGTTAGGATTATCTTACAAAATTTATCCTTAAGGTAAGTTATTCTTCATAAATTTCAATTTATATAACCCAAATTTCTTCATTGATTCATGAATACCTAATAAGATTTTAAATCATAACCTAGGGTTTCAAGAAAACGAACTCAAGAATCCCACGAAAGAATTTCTTAATTTTTCTTCTTCAAGAATTATGGTCGTTCTTCATCAAAAACTCTAAAGAGTCTAAGTCAAGAATTCATGAATCAACGAGAATTCTTTCAACCAATGTCCTTCCAAGTTCTTTCACTTTAAAAGAACTATCAAGATTGAGGATTTTCTCCAAGAAAGCTAGTATTCATCAAACTTCGATGGTAATATCAAATTTTCAGGTATGTAAAGGCTACCCAGAATATGAAATTGTTCTTCAATGTGCCCCAATGTGTAAAGTAGGTTGGTAGTTGATATTTGATATCTTATGAGTTGAGATTTTTAAAGGATTTCTTGATATTTGTTTCTAATTCTTATATATTATCTTAAATTGATGATCATCATATTTTAAATTACTATTTACCTGTATTATTGAATGATTATATGTTCATTCTATATAATTTTTCTTGTTAAAGACAACAATAATGAACTTAGGGTGATGTCTAAAGCCTTACTTGTTTATGGATATGTTGATTGTTATGGTATGAATCTTGAGATGAGTACTGTGATGGCTGAAGTAGATGAAGTTAATATTCTTGAGGTTTAATTGAGAATGAGATAAAGCTGAAGGAAAGAATTTATTTCTTGAGTTGATAGAATGATAGATGAAATGAGGACCCTACTTGAGAGAGGGGGTTGGATGGATAACCAGTCCGACCTTGATAAGCTTATGAGCATGATGAGTCCTGGAAGGCGTATTAATACTGAAATGGGTAAGAGTGAGTCGTACTTGCACTCATTAACTACGTAACTAGCGTAGGAGAGAATTGGACCAAGAAAGTGGATGTTTCCTTTGTCCCGCAGAAGACTTGGCAGACTTCTTTGGAATCCCCGACAGACTCGTCCTTTACCCCGACAAGGTATTAGATGAATGTGGCAATAACATCTCTTCGTTGTATCACTATAGGACCATAGGTGGTAATTGTCAGTTATAGAAACTCCCATGTAGGTTTCCTTATTGATAGTACTCTAACGTTGATGTGGTTATATGATGTCTTGATCGACAGTGAGGTGATAGAGTCATGTCCTTTATTCTGAGTTAAGGATGAGTGATGGATGAGTTGATCTTATACATATTGTTTACTTTAGACCATTTTACATACAATACATTCCACTTGCTAATGCCCCTTTGGCGCTGCATACTTTTATGATGTAGATTCTATAGACAGAGGACTTTTGCAACCTCATCCGATTCCTGACAAAGATTTGGTGAGTCCTTATTGCCTTCGGAGGACACATTTATTTATTTTATTTCCTTGAGTTATTTACTAGATTGTAGTAGCCGTAGCCTATCATAGTACCTCCTTAGATGTTAGTTATAGAGGTTTCATAGACATAGACAGTTGATAGTTGAAGTCGGGATTGACTATTGTTTCCCACTCCTTATTTCTGTTGAATTGCTTATTTTCGTACTATACATGATAGGGATTGTGATAGCCTACTTATAGTCTACTTTCTCTTATTATCTTTCGCATATGAGTTGATTGAACGAATACAATGAGACTAGGTGGTTCGCTTGGGGGATAGCAATAGACTCCGAGTGCCTGTTATGTCTAGGGTACCCTTTCGGGGCGTGACACTGATTTAGCTCCTGTCATATGGTAGTATTATGTGCATGCAGAAAGAGGTACATTAACTATTTATAATCATTGAAAATATATGTTAAAGCTATTTTCTTCTTTCAGCACATTTCCTTAAAGCTTAAGAGCAATACAAAAGGGTTGTTATTATCGTGGGTAAACCCGTAGCCATTATTGTCAATTGTTGGCCATTTTGAGTTATTAAAATTATCCCTTGTTAGAATTTTTATTTTTTAGTAGTGTCCCTATGTTACTCATAACTGATAAACTATTTGTATAGGTTGTTTATAGCTAGGGGTGGCAAAATGGGTAAGTTATTTGGGTACTTATCAAGATTTACTCATTTTAAGTGAGTTGGGTAGCAAATCCATTTAAGATAGATAAAAAATGAATAAAACTCATATTACCCAAAATGAGTAATTTAATGAGTAATATGGGTAAAATAAATGCATTGATAAAGTAAATTAATTTTTTATTGCGACGGAGTGGGCTGGGCAGAGGTAAGCAAAAGTTTTTGAACTTTTTAAAAAGTAAATGAACTATTAATTGTGAGGGGATGGAATTGGGTGAGGGGGATAAAAATATTTAAGATTTTTGTTTTTTTTGGAGGGGGGCTTTGGGGAAGGGGTAGAGGTGAAAGAATTTTTTGAAAAAAATAATTATTTTTTACATTTTTGAATTGAGCCTATTTACTGCCTATAGGACTATAATATTATCTAAGAGGGCTACATAATTGCCTGTGAGCTAGGGACTGATTATAGGGGCATATGGATTGAATTGTTACCTTTTGGGCTTATAGAGACTTGGATAGGTTGTTGTTTCTTATTTCTTGTTTCTACTTGTCAAGCTTATGGGGGCTTGGTTAGGTTATTGTTTGATTATTTTTGTATGCTTAAATTTAGGAGCAGGCCATTATGCTTATCTTATTCTTGATATTCTTACCTAATTACTTTCAGTATATTATAATAGCTACTCATGTCACGACTCAAGCCTACGACCTAGATGTGACCAGCGAATGGGGAATACGAGGAGACCACAAACAAGCCTCATAGCATATCATTACACATTCTTAGTCGCGGAAGCAATTAAAATGACAATGAGAGATAAGCATAAGCAAGGGAATTGGGACTAAAGGGAACATTTTTCATATTATAAACAACAAGAGTCAAGGGAGAGTCAAAACTCATAGCATAGATACATATCTTGTCCAACAACACCTCTACTACATAGATAAGAGTTGGGGCCAAGACAAACAATCGGGCTCACCCTCATAATAATGACAATAGATAATCCAAACATACAAAACATAGTCTAAATATAAGCTTGAGAGAAGATAGATATTATCCCCGGACTTGAGGACTCACCATAAGCTATCTTAAACAATCCGTCTAGTCACGAGGAGAACCAATAGGAGCTTCAGTCCCTGCATGGTGATATCATGTAGGCATAGAGTATGTGTTAGTACATTTGAATCTACTAAGTATGTAGGATGCAACGCAACAAGAGATAAGTGAAATAATCCAAAATTCAAAAGTATAGGCAATGAGTATCATAGAGCAATATGGCATGTATTGCTATAGGCAATGAGTATAGGTATTTTCACGTTTGAGAACACTTAGGCGCAAGACTTAAAGTCTTGCACCAAAGTCAGAAAACTTCCCCCATTTTAATACTGTTGCACGTCGCGGGGAGGGCGCGTAGTAGCTACTGAAATTCGTCATTTCAAAATTTGAAATTGCTATTCGTTTGCTCTAAAATCAGGGTTAGACCCTTTTTCCACTAAATATGACCCCCCGAACTAGAATATGAAGTTGGATTTTTGAATTTATGCACAATTTTAAGATATATGAAAATTACAATTTTGGGTACTTCCGAGGTGCATTTTAAGGCACTTTTTAGGGTCGTTACAATATCTCCCTTCTGGGAACATTTGTCCCCGAATGTCAAAGAAACATATATGGGAAGAGTAATCATAGAGAAATCATCCCCAATAAGAATGCAACAATACACTTTAAAACACCATTTTTAAAATCTCAACATTAGTGTAAAATCACTATGAACCCTTTCAATGTAAACATGAACTCATGCGAATGACTTAGGGGCTGGATCATGGGACATGAAATCAGAAAAAGCAGTTTGACATATTAGCATAAGCTTGAATAGAATGATAGAGGTATGGGTATCGCTTTTCCATGCTCGTTATGGCTCCTCGAAAGACACTCTCAACTTGACAATCCTCCTAACAAACCTTGACGAACACTACATCTCTACAAATCAACCCTTACTCACATTCACCCCACTTCTCTTTCGGACCTCCTCATAAGTTAACATATCCCCCACAACATCCCCAAACTTAATAGTCCTATAACACTTGAATCACCAACAACTCCCTTCAATCTAGAAGCATGAAGAACCAGATGAACCATATTCGCATCTGGAGGCACTTTCGATTCGTATGGAACCTCACCAATCTTCCACAACACCCTATGAAGACTCACAAATTATAAACTCAATCAATGGAAGGTGATCATCCCAACTACACTTGAATTATAATAGATAAGCCCTAAGCATGTCCTCACGTAATCTCAACAACTCATGAATGTACAATTTAGCATACTCTTCAGCACCATAAGTAGGCTTAACAGGTAGAAAATGAACCAATTTCATCATCCTATCAACCACACCCCAAATAGAATCAAAACTCTTTCTAGTCTTAGGCAATCCAACCATAAAATCCATGTTAATCACCTCCCACTCTCAAGTAGGATTATCCACCCGGCCTCAAATACTCGGCTTTAACTTATTGAGAACTATGACAACCAGAACACATTTGGCAATGCCCTTCTTTATGCCTCCTTACTAATGCACATCTCTCAAATCTCTATACATTTTGGTTGAATCGTGGTAAATAGAATAAAAAGAGTTATGAGTCTCATCAAGAACCTTCTTTATCAAGCCATCGACACAAGATACACACAACCTTCCTTGGTACCTAAGGGCGCCATCTCCCCCGTGGGAGAAACCTCCATCTTACCCTCTTTTACCAAGGCCTTCTATTTTAACAATGAGGGATCAAGATCTTTCATTGCTCCAAGTTCATCATCTAATAAAGATTTAGAACCATCAACAACAACAATACTACCATTACCAACCTTTTCCAACCTAACCCCCAATCTAGCTAACCGATGTACCTCCCTAGCCACCTCTTTATCACCTCCATCAATATGAGCTAAGCTACCCAAAGACACCCTACTCAAAGCATCCACCACAACATTAGTCTTAGGAGTCCTAACCACCTTCTTTATCTCAATATAATATCCCTTTGGGTGAACATATATTAGAAACTCTAGTGAACGATAACCACCCCAACATGCACCCCATACAACTAATGACGTCCAATTTTTTTCAAAGTAAAAGCCCCGGTGACCAACTCAAGGTCATAGATAAGATAATCCTTCTCATGCGTCTCAAATTACCTAAAAGCATAGACCTCTACCTAACCATATTATATCAACACATAACCCCTAACCAATCGGGACGATATCACAACACATATTAAACCCTTCCAACCCTTCCGGTGGGAATTTGCTAAGCCTAGGGAACTCCTAATATCCAAGGAAGTCAAAGATCTAGGTTAATTTTTAATCACATGTGTCTCCTTAAGATCAATCTTAATACCATCCTATGATGCCACATGACCTAAGGAAGTAACCTCCTCTAACCACATTTCACACTTCACATACTTAGCATACAACTTCTTTTACCCTTAAGGTTTGCGACACTACCCCCAAGTGGTTCACAAGCTCAACATAATAAGGTAGGGACTAAAGATCATATTCATGAAACCCATAAACATAGCTAGTGCATAAGCCAATCAAACAATTCCAATATACTCAAAAGGCTCACTCCTAATCCGAAAAGATACTTAGGGGTATCACCTATCCTCACCATCACTCTGGAACAAAACCCGAACGAAAGATCAAGCTTAGAGAAGTGACTAACCCATTATAGTTGACCAAATAGATTGGCCATTCTTAACCATCATATTACAACCTTATAAGTTCAATCAAAGGAGACACAATATGCAAGTAGACGAACCACCTCAAGACCTCCAACCAACAAACTAAGCTCAACCAAAATCACAAGACAGAACCCTATACGATAAGAACATGGGGCAATCCTTAGAGATCAATTATACCTTAAGACAAGAATCAGACTTACCCCTTAGCAACCACATTACAAGCCCCCACTCAAGGATGAACTCAACAAAGAATTGGAACTTAACTCTACAGGCCCTACATCAAGGAAGAAACAATGCAACTAACCTATCCCAAGCATAGAATCAAAATCCACCACACTAAACCTAACAAGTCACAAGGCAAAACCTAATACAGTATGAACACAGAACAACACCTATGAACTTTCAAACAATAATAGACTCAATAATGGGATAGATACCAAAGAGAGTTCAGGACACACATGAACCCACTAGCCACCAAATGAATGGTGAAAGGAATAGTGGCATACTGGGACCATCAATGCAAATACATCAAAGTCAAAAAGGAAATTTGAATATATCGGTAGCAACATTGGGCACTTTATCCCCTTCTTGTGCCACTTCATCAACATTACTACCTTGCTCTAGTGGTTAGCCATATATACCTTTGGGATGCTCATATGGACAATCCAAAATCTTGTGGCCCATCTCACTACACCCAAAGCATGCATACATGTTCCTCCAATATGCACCACTATGAGTCATCCCATCATCACCCTCCTTAGTCTTATTACATTTCTAAGGGCAATCCATTACCTTATGACCCATCTCCCCACAACCATAACATGCATTAGTACCTCTCAAGCATGGGCCATCATGGCACCTATCACATTTTGGTCACCTAGCATAAGGTACCACACCACCACCACCTCTACATTTGGAACTTTGGAACTTACCCCCAACATGGGCCCTCTTGGCCCCACTACCCCTCCTCTTACCATTAGAAGTCTTGGGGGCACTCACTTGTTGATCGAGGTAAGTTGCTACTTTGTTGCTGCTCTGGCCAATACCCATAGAGAATTGCGAACCTTTACATTTGTCATATTACCGTTTTGAGTATCTTGAGACACATCCTGTAATGTAATACTTAGGGATTACCAATAAGCCCTATAGGACCTAACTCTATCACACAACATTGATCATAAAGAAGTGGAATATTTCCTAGAATGCCTCACAACCTCCTATTCATATTTGTGGTGTGCTTCACAACCATGAATAAGACTCTAATTGACATGGTGTGTTGGATGCCAAATATCTAACAACCTAGTGGTCTGATACCACCTTTGTCATGACCCAAGCCTAGGACCTAGATGTGAATGGCGAATGGGAAACTCGAAGGGACCCTAGGAAAGCCTCATGGCATATCATTACACATTCTTAGTCGAAGAAGCAATTAAAATGATAATGAGAAATAAGCATAAGGAAGAGAATTGGGACTAAAGGGAACATCTTTCATATTTTAAACAACAAGAGTCAAGGGAGAGTCAAAGCTCATAGAATAGATACATATCTTGTCTAATAATACCTCTACTACATAGATAAGAGTGAGGGCCAAGACAAACAACCGGGCTCACCCTCATAATAATGATAATAGATAATCCAAACATATAAAACATAGTCTAAATATAAGCTTGAGAGAAGATAGATATTGTCCTCGGACTTGAGGACTCACCATAAATTATCTTGAACAATCCATCTAGCCACGAGGAGAACCAATAGGAGCTTTGGTCCCTACATGGTTATATCATATAGGCATAGAATATGTGTTAGTATATTTGAATATACTAAATATGTAGGATGCAACGCAATAAGAGATAAGTGACATAATCCAAAATGCATAAGTATAGGCAATAAGTGTCATAGAGCAATATGACATGTATGATCAGTGGTTAAAACATACTTACAAAGAACATAACATATGTATAGGTAGTGACCACGCGCCCGCTTAATTATTTTATTTATTTTTTTAAAAAAAATTATTTAAAAATTATTAAAAATAAAAATAAAACTCGATGATTAATTTAACACCATGGAGGGTAAAAATTGGGTGTCAACAGTTGTCCCTTTCTTTGGATATGATCGATGCAAGAGATCGTGGACAAAGAAACTTTGACCAACTCAATTTTTAGCCGACCACATTTGGCTCTCTATGAGAAGTTATGGCCGGACCTTGGTTTTGGGTTTCTTGAACATCTCATGTTAAATGAGAGTTCAGGCCACTTGTAGTTCGACTCTATCAGTTGAAGAGGAGATTCCTTATTCTGAGAGGACCTCTAATTCAAGAGGTGTGACAAACAAAAATTGAAAATGCCAAGAGTTGTCACTTGGATTGGAAAATTGCCTTCAGTGAGAGTAGAGATTGTGTAGAGGCAAAACTGAAAATAAGTTGACTGACACATAGAAATACCACATGCCTTCTAATAGGGTGTGGTTAGATGGTGATAGTTGCTTCCCAGCTCATGTCTGAAAGGTTTGATGTCCCTTTCAGACTATGTCCCAATTTGCTGCTAAGAAAAGTTCCACGTTGTGCTGCATCCTACTTGATGATGTCCACACCTGTGGTTTGTTTTGAGATTTCATCCTTTCGGATGCTCTCGACATGACTAAAACAAGGTGTTAGTGAAATCATAATTGAATTCAAGTGGACTTCACTTACCATATTCGATGCCTATTCTTCTTCTTTGACATGAGGAGTGTCGATTAAATATAAAATAACCATTGTATAGCCTTCTCGGTGATAAGTAAAATGGCCCTCTAGGCGACTTGAAAAAAAAAATAAATAAAAATGGCCCTCTTGGCAATGAATGAAATGACCCTCTTGGTAAATGATGGAATGGCCCTCTTGGCGATAAAATGAATTAGCCTTTTTGGCAATGAATGATGAAATGGCCCTCTCGGCGAATTAGAAAATAAAATGGTCCTCTTGGCAATGAATGAGATGGCCCTCTTGGCGATTTGAAAATAAAATGGCCCATTTGGCAAATGATAAAATGGCCCTCTTGGCAATGAATGAAATGCCCTTTCGGCAGTGATGATGTAATGCCCTCTTGGCAATTGAAGATGTAATGCCTTCTTGGCGATAAAATTAATTAGCCTTCTTGGCGATGAATGATGAAATGGCCCTCTCGGCGATGAATGATGAAATGGCCCTCTTCGCGACTTGAAAATAAAAATGGCCCTCTTGGAAATGAATGAAATGCCCTTTCAGCAATGATGATGTAATGCCCTCTTGGCGATGAATGATGAAATGGCCCTCTCGGCAACTTGAAGATAAAAATGGCCCCCTTGGCAATGAATGAAATGCCCTTTTGGCAATGATGATGTAATGCCCTCTTGGCAGTTGAAGATGTAATGCCTTCTTGGCAATTGAAGATGTAATGCTTTCTCGGCAACTTGAAAATAAAAATGGCCCTCTTGGCAACCAATGAAATGCCCTTTCAGCAATGATGATGTAATGCCCTCTTGGCAGTTGAAGATGTAATGCCTTCTTGGCAATTGAAGATGTAATGCTTTCTCGGCGATGTATGATGAAATGGCCCTCTCGGCGACTTGAAAATAAAAATGGGCCTCTTGGCAACGAATGAAATGCCCTTTCAGCAATGATGATGTAATGCCCTCTTGGCGATGAATGATGAAATAGCCCTCTTGGTGACTTGAAAATAAAAATGGCCCTCTTGGCAATGGTGTTTCGTCCGTACCTTTGTGGAGAAAGCTTTTGCAATTTCCTTTTGAAAATAAGATCTGCTCAAAATTTTCCTGCATCCACAGAAAAAATTAGTTTCAAAATATACTGATTTTTGTTGACTCTTCCGTTGTTTTCACCATGTCTTGTGTCCGATGCCGCTATGAGTTCCCACCGCTTGGTAGATAGAAGGAAGGAAAATACACATTTTAAAACAAAATTTGATATATTAGAAACAAACACACGTATTTCAAAGAGTTGTTTAAGAAAATTATTGCCAATGTCACGTCAATTAATGCTTAGATGAACAAATTTTGGCTTCTAACATTGAGTCTTCAATGACGACTGGCAGAATTTTGAGTGCAACATCAAAATTCCTGTCCCAGTTTACATATTGTCGAAGATTGATAACTAACCAGAAACACTTTCAAGAATTTTTGAAATCCCTCTCAAAAATCTATCCTAGTTGAAGTTTTACCATGCTCTGAGCTTTGATTTTGTCGAAGACCTCTTTGTTCAGAATTTTTGAGTTCCTCTCAAAAATCCTGTCCCAGTTTTCTTTCTGAGGGTATGACTCAGCCGTTGTTGCACCTACGTATCCCGTTAGAGCAAGAATTAGGTCAAACGTAGTTCCTAACTCTTGAAAAAAGGGAATATAAATTTTGAATAAGAAAATGACCGAGGCCGACATAGGCCGCCTACATATCTTATTCTTGAGAATTCAGGTCAAACGTAGTTCATTACAAAATATATAATGAAATGTTGAATTACAATTACAAAGGATAAAGAAAGTAAAGACAAACCCTAAATCTTCAAACATAGTATCTTTTGACTGCATCTGAGTTGATTGGTCTCGGCCACTCTTGGCCATCCATTTCGGACAGAATCAACGCCCCTCCTGACAACACTCTGTGAACCATATATGGACCTTGCCAATTCGGCGCAAACTTTCCTTTGTATTTGTCTTGATTAGGAAAGACACGTTTGAGTAACAATTGCCCTACCTTAAACGTTCAAGGTTTCATCCTCTTATTGAAAGAACGAATCATCCTTTGTTGATATAATTGACCATGGCAAATGACTGTCATCTTCTTTTCATCAATTAAAGCCAAATGCTTGATTCGATTGAGAACCCACTTAGCATCGCTCAACTCGGCCTCTTGAATAATTCTCAAATATGGTATTTCTACCTCGGCTGGTATTACTGCTTTTGTCCCATATACCAATAAATACGGGGTTGCCCCGATAGATGTTCTTACTGTCGTGCGATATCCCAATAAGGCATAAGGTAGCATTTCATTCCATTCTCGGTATCTGGTGATCATTTTACTTAAAATCCTCTTGATGTTCTTATTGGCAGCTTCTACTGCACCATTCATCTGGGGACGATATGCCGTTGAATTACGATGATTGATCCAAAATTGTTCACATATCTCTTTTATCATGTTACTATTGAGATTTGTACCATTATCAGTTACAATGGCATCTGGTATATCGAATCGACAGATCAAATTACTGTGCACAAACTCAACCACCATTTTCTTTGTGACAAATTTGTAGGAGGCTGCCTCTACCCATTTAGTAAAGTAGTCGATGGCAACCAAAATAAACCTATGACCATTCGAGGCAGCTGGCTCTATTGGACAGATGATGTCCATGCCCCAGGCTACAAAAGGCCAAGGGGAACTCATAGCTTTGAGTTCGTGAGGAGGGATATGAATCAAATCACCATGTACCTGACACTGGAGACACTTCTGCACAAACTTACAACAATCGTGTTCCATAGTCATCCAAAAATATCCTGCTCGGAGAATCTTTTTTGCTGAGGTGAGTCCATTCATGTGAGTACCGCACACCCCAGCATGTACTTGCTTTATGAGCTTCATGGCTTCCACGGTGTCCACACATCTGAGTAGACCCATGTCAGGAGTCCTCCTATAAAGGATTTCCCCACTCAGAAAGAAATTGTTCGCTTTTCGATGTATGGCCCTCTTCTGATCGGAAGTTGTACCCTCCGGATAAGTCCCTATTTCTAAATATTTCTTTAGATCAAAATACCAAGGATTTTCCATTGGCCCTACCTCGATATGTGAACAGTAGGCTGGATCTTCCCTCATGTCTATCTCTAGGGGGTCAATTATATGTCAGATCTGGATGTTAAATAATTGAGGAAATGGTAGCTAGAGCATCTACGAACTTATTTTGTGTCCTTGACTTGTGTTGGAACTCAATCTTTCTAAATCTTTTACTTAACCCCTGTACCAAGTGCACATATGATATTATCTTTGGATTTTTCAATGCCCATTCCCCTCGAACCTGGTGAATTAGCAGATCTGAATCTCCTATGACCAACAACTCTTGGACATTCATGTCTATCGCCATTCTCAGTCCTAAAATGCAAGCCTCATATTCAGCCATGTTATTAGTGCACCAAAATAGCAATTTTGCAGCCATCGGGTGATACTGCCCGGATTCTGAAATCAATACCGCTCCAATGCCTTTACCTCGATGATTCACATCTCCGTCGAAAAACATTCGCCAACCTGGGTATGCCTCAAGTATGTCTTCACCGATGAACAATAGCTCCTCATCGGGGAAGTATGT
>JAOTQJ010000007.1:11834235-11969139 GCA_025642045.1 Solanum sejunctum | reverse complement strand
TCTATTATATGTGAAATAGTGATTATTTGTTATTGATATCAAAGTGATACTTACTTTTAGATGTGAATGTTGTTAAGGCTGTGATGGTATTGAGATTGAGGGTATAACAATATTTATGGTATTTGGCTACCCATTCTTAATTTTGAGATATATGAATTTGTATAAGCATCTTTCATATTTTATTTCTATGAATATGATTACTGTGCATTTACTATGCGTTTGCTGGATGATCTAAGAAAAGAAATGAAAAGCAGAAGGAAAATGGTTCTGCTAGTGAAAAAGAAAAGAAATAAAAAGTCGAAGGGAAATGATTCCAACTAGAAAAGAAATGAGAATTGCCGAAGGGAAATGGTTTTGGCGGATACATGGTCCATGTGTGGCCCCCATGGGTTCTGACTGAAGCATATTTATGATCAGCGGATGTGTATCATAGCACAGACATGCATCATTCTACGTGACATTGCATTGTATTGCATTACATCTCATGGCATTCATCTTCATCCCTAATGCTCTTGCTTGTTATGATTATATATAGTGCTATTGAGATTAGTTATTCATTATATCATTGACTTGTTTATATCCTTACATGATTAATTTGATATTACTTTAATGACACTAGATGAATTAGCGAGGACTTGATAAATTATAGAATTTTTTTCTATGACTTGAAAGTGGGATAAATGAGGATTATACTATCATAGGCTTTGATCATAGAATTCTCGGATGGTGTAATTGTGAAAGTTATGAATTAGGTTGTAGTTGTGGGGGTTTGGTTGGAGTGTTGGGGGTACCGATATTCTATATTACTTAACTTTGTGTTCATTAGTTCACTTGCTGGGTACTGCGTGTTTGGTACTCACCCCTTGCAACAACATTTTTGTAGGTTACTTGCCCAGATCGTCGTGATACTATTTACTCTTCCTTGTCCGTGGCTTTCTGCAGAGATTGTGAGAGCTACCTATTTGTCATCCCAGCTAACTTCTTACTCCTGTTCATGATTTTGTTCTATTCCAAAGACAATATCATTTGATACTTGTGTTTTCTTTCGAATTTGTCGTAATACATTAGAAGCTTGTGCATGTGACAACCAGGTTTTGGGAGATTTTATTCAATTGAACTTTCATTTCGATTATAATTCTGCATTTTAATGTTATAGCTGGGTTTAAGGCTGACTTATCTTGCTGGGAAAAGACGAGTGCCATCACGCCCATTTTTGGGTCGTGATATAAATCATCACTGGCATGCATGGTAGTATTTAAGGAATTTAAAGAAAGGGTAAAAACTTTTATATAGGGCATTGTAAGTGAAAGGAGACCCATAAATTAACTCACATACCTTGGGTAATCCTATGAAGAAGGAAATTTCTATTATAGAGAGAGACCATTGAAACCCTTGCCTCCATAGCTTGTTCTTGAAAAGGAAGGGTGCGTTAGGAATTCTGAAAGTGGAAGAATGAAGTAAAGGAATGGGTATCTAGGCCTTTGTAGTCTTCCTAGGGTCCTAAAGAGGCACCAAAATGATGTGATTTAGATTTAGAATTGGCGGAAAGGATATAATTTCCCTTTATTAAAACTACCAAACACTATCCACGAGACCCTGATCACGGGCCATGGATGGAACCACAAGCCATGTTTCTCAATCTTGTTTTCTATTTTCCAATCATCAAAACTTGTTTACCAACCACAAAACCTCTATCCACAGGTGATACATCAATCCAGGGGTTGTGGATAGCCTTGTGGAGTCCTTCTACACTTAGTAAAATCTACACTTACTTATTTTATTTGTTTTTTTAAAAAAATATTTTTGTACTTAATTAAATGATATTTTTTTTATCATGACTATATAAAATTATCAAATTGAAAATAAAAGTATTTTGAAAATATTTTAACAAGATCTTTCATGAATTAATTTGGGTTGTATATCAACCCAATTATCAATGGGTTGAAATGAATTGGTTGAGAAGGGTTGAGTTAATAATTGGGCGGGGTTAACTTCAACGGACTGGATCAGGTTTGGCGGGTTAGGCTTAATTTTTCCACCCCTGCTTTTAATCATGGTTTACCTTCTAGAAACTCTAAATTTCTTTCATGTTTGGAACTCACTCTTACGACCCTTTCCACGAACCATAATCACTTCAATGGGACACATGTTCCCTTTACGGACCATTTTACATTTAATAAATCTTCAACTTCCTAAGATTTCCATCCACGACCCTATTCCATGACACATGGTATACACTACAGGTCATGGACTTGGCTTCATGGACTAACCTTGGGCATTCTCGATCCAACTTTTCTGCACTTTCTAGGCTTGTAAATTGAGGGTCATTACACTATTCCAATGTACTCAAGCCTAAGGTACTAGATTTTTCTTATTCAAATGATCTTAATTTCTTCATTCCTATGTTTGTATGTCATGACGTGCATGCATATGAACAAAATTGATTTAAATAAGTTTTTGTATGGATTGGATGATTTAATGGCTTTAAATGATGAATTTTTTCTTTTACCTTCCATGTTGATATGTTTCATGTTCAAGTTAAGCTTTTCAATTCGTATTATAGCTCATTCAAGGATGAATATTTTCAAAGGAGAAATGATGTAAGGACTAACCCTTGAGAGTCTCTAACATTTCTTAAAAAATGAATTTTCGAATGTTTTTGACCGAGGTGCCCACTAAGGAGCACATCCGGCTAGTGGTGCACACCATTGGACATGGTGTGCCATGTGGAGTGTCACTTAAGGCTGATTCTAGCTCCTCCTTGTGTTTCTTTGAAGTTTTGGCCAAGGGTTCCCTTTGAGGGACCCTTCACAGCCTATGGTGCACTCTACAGACCGTGTACAATACATTAGAGGTGGCCTTGGTCTATTCAGAGGTTGCCTTGGTGGTTTCACAGGAAGAGTTCCACTATGGAACCCTCTACAGTTCATGGTCTACACCATGGCTCGTTGAGGGTACCCTCTACTTGAAACCCATATTTCTACCAATTGTGCTTACCATAGAACCCCTCACTGCTTGTAGTGCACACTACGGTCCGTGGAGGGGGCCGCCCAATGCCCTATGTGAAATTTTAATCCTGTTTCATTAAGGGTATTTTGGGTAATTCTAAACTCATGGTCTTTTAGGCTTTCAAGACTATTCTATGACCCATAAGCCATGACTTAGTCAATTTCATTCCTTTCACTATCATTGTAACACTTTAACTCTAGAAATTCAAATTCCTAAAATTCCATTCAAACTAAGCTTTGAGGATTCAAGTCAAGGGATTCAAGAATGTTTCAATCTCAAGTCTAATTCATCTTAATCTTCCTAATTTCTTCAAGGTCTATGTGGTTTCATTCATGATTATCTTCTAATCATGAAGTCCCAAATTCTATTTATGAAAATTTCATGATTTCTAAGTATTATTCATAAGTGGATTTTGTGATTTAGCTTCAAATGGATGAGATAAAGTTATGTGCTGATTTCAATTGATGATTTTAACATGATTTGAATCATATTATATGAATTTACCTAGATTTATGAGCATTTCAAAATGTATGTCCATTTCTATGATGAATTTATGCATGGGCATTTCTAAGCATATTTTTATTATAGATTTCTTCATGGATTTAGTACGATTTCATCTTATTATCATGATTTAAGTATGAACTTCAAGTACCCATACTATTTTTTTATTCTTCATGGCATAAGCATGCATGGACAAGACTTTTTATGACATTAATGATGTGGGTTGATACCTAATTATGATTATGACTATGATTTCAAGGCAAGTATGGTTATGAAATGACATGTATCACATAATGTCTACGATATGACTTAAAGTAATTATGGGTGTGTATAAACCATCATGTACAAGTATAAATTATTCCTATGCAGGTAATCATATATTTAAGTATGATTTGACTTTTAATCCTCACTATGTATGATTATGAAGTGTGATTTGGCTCTCAAGACAAAGTATGCATGATTATCATTTGAAAACACTCATGTTCCTATTTCAAGCATGTATATATGTATATGTATTTCCTATGAAATGATGACTTAGCACCGAATGAGATTGGAGGTGGGGGCTTGGCCCATGGTATCCTTATAGAAGTCTTCTTCTCATACCTATGTGCAAACATAGGTCCATTTTATGCCCCTTTGTTGATGATTACATACATGTAAAATTCTCTCCAACATAGGTGGTGTTCTCATAATGAGGTTGCTTCTTCAAATGGGTGATGTTCTTGTAAGGAGAAGTATGGTCTACCTTTGGCAAATAGATCACTCTTTTTTGGTGTAGAGTCAACATCGAGATTTTATGCAATACCTCACATAGTCTTAAATACCAATTTAGGTCCCATCCCTGCTATGTTTAAGTATTAAAGCATTCAGGTCTCATAGATTTAATACATATTGTTATGGTATCCTTTCCTATATACTTCCTTATATATATATATATATATATATATTAACGTGCCGTAGTCATCTAACATTTAATTTGTCATGACCTAAACCTAGGGCCTAGCCATGGAACAGGGAATATGACATCCAAAGGCAATCTATCCAAGTCTCGTGTTCATATCATAAGCATTAATAATGTAAAATAAGCAACATAAGAGAATAAGAAAGCTGAATACATCATAATAGAAATATCATAATTTCCCTTAGGGGAAAATTATATCAATCTATAATATCTAAAAACATGTCTCTACATCATAAGATCTTGGGTGGGTCTTAAACATAGCTTACTAACTTATACTAAAGACATACATCAAAGAAAGTAACGAAGTCTAAATGGAAAAGCATCATAAAGGGGCATGTTCCCGAAGCATGGGAACTCACCAAAAATCTTCAAACTCAACTCCCAAGCTAGCCATAAAATGGAATAGTCATCATATCATCCATCTGCACATGATTAGATAATGTAGGCAAAGAAGTATACGTTAGTACATTTTGCAATCCATGAATCAAAGGACATCAAAATATAATATCAATATGCATAATAATAATCAATAAGATAAGAACACAATATGCATGAGCAATGTAAGTTTAAAACCATGAGAAAAAGCATCATCAAATTCATTCATAATCTTAACATACATATATGGGAATAAGACTATAATTGACACATAAGACCATACATACTATTACATAAAATGTCGATATTCCCTCTAAAACAAGATAAAGAGAATTCTACTATTCAAAGATAACTCAATCCTTACCTAATAGTGTCTATTCTAGCACGATGAGAACATATCATTTGACCTCAACCTTTAGGCTCTATCCTAGAATGGTGAGTGTCTATTAAAAAGCTACATGGATCCATTAGCATACGTTTAAGACATATAAATATGAACATCATTCTTATAATGACATATAATTATGGGTCTATGGAATCTACCTAAGCTCTCTCGGTTCTAAGTCATATACCATGGTATTCATAAATCATGCATATACATAGCTTTCAACATATTTCATATTTCATTAAAATCATACTTTAATAGCTTATAAAATAGTCATAATAATCTTTAATGAAAATTTCTCATATCATAGAAATAGTCCATCTACTTAACTTTTTCTATAGTATGGGTAGACATTCCCACTTTAACATCATCATCATAAACATTAGGGTCTTAATCACCTTCTTTATCATAGAATCATTATCATCATAAATGTTATGATCATTATCATAAAATATACTTTTTACATACATGAAATCATAATCATGAAAATCCATAATTTTATCATGAAAGACTAGGGCTATGTGTGCGTTCATGAATAACTGAATCAAAATCATGCAACTTAATGCAATTTATAGACAAAACAAGCAATTGAACTCAATTTGGACCATTAGTAATGGAAACCACATCAATTTATCAACTCTAATTTATACATACTTGAAATCACATACTTTTAATTAAAAATCATATAAGTCATGTAATTCTTCATAATTCATGCATAGGTATGTTTAGTAACCATGGAATATTCCTAATTCATGGATTGGGAATCATAGCATAAAAGCTTATAAGAAATCATCATGAAACTTTGATAAAAAGAGGTTTTGGTATGGGCTTCAGGGATGAAACTAATCTATAAAAGAAGTCCTATACACCTCAAGTACGATCCTTAAGATATGGAGTAGGAAAACCTTGAAATCCTTAGCAAAGCTTGGAACCCTAGATTCAATGGAGTCCTTGTTCTAGAGAGTGTAATATTTGAGAACCCTTGAGATAATTATGAGGATGAATGAATTAGAGTGAGTTAGAAATAGAATATACAGGGTTGGAGTAGGGATAAATAGGTTTGGAGGGCCAAAACAACGTAGTTTAATACTTAAAATATTGAAAATATTAAAAATACCCTTCAGTAAAACTGCCAAAGCCAACTATGAGACCTTGTCCATGGGCCATGGTTCAACCTACAACTTATGACTTGGCTAGTAGAACTTGTGCCACCAAAAGTTGAGTCACCAGAATTGGCACCTTTCAAACTACAAATATGTAGGATGGCCCATCATTTCTTTCAAGGGTCGTAAGTCATTCCATAAAACTCCCTATACTTAGAAAATTTCCCATATTTTTAAAGGTCCCTTTGAAAATACAATCCACGAGTTGTGTTTCCATTAACGACCCATCCTGTAAATTGTAGGTCGGTTTCCAGAAATTCCACAATTCTCCCCTTTTACTAGACTTAATCCACAAGATCTCCTAATGACTCGTGGATCCATCTATGAGTCATAGAATGGCTTATACGACTAAATCTGTGTAAAAATTCTTTAATATTCATTTTTAAAGCCCATGAACATGAGAGGTGTTACTATATTTTCCTCTTGGGATAATTCATCCTCGACTGAGATAGAAATATACTTTAATAGAGTAGAAACATAGTCATCATCATAAAATATATGCAAAATACAATTTAATAATCATTTTCATAAAAATCATCAAACTTATGTGTCAGACATCATTCTAAAATAGTTTTATGATCATGCATGCATGTGATGTAAGAAGACATTCGTATTCTGGGAACTTTGGAGGAATAAGTTGTATTAAGTACCTTAGGCTTGAATAGAGGGAAACAGGTAAGGATATCATTTAATCATGACCACCTTGGCCTCCCATGTAGCACTCTCAACTTGTTGATTTTTTCATAATACTTTGATGGGTGTAACCTCATTATTTCTCAACTTTTTCATTTGCCGGTCTAAAATCTCAATAAGTACCTCTTCAAAAGTCAAATACCCCTCAATAGATACATACTTTGATGGAACAATAGAGTTAGGATCACCCATGTATTTTATTTATATTGACACGTGAAACATTGGATGAACCATAGCCAACTCCATAGGCAAATCTAGCTTATAGGCTACTTATGCAATTCTTTTCATTATCTCATAAGGTCACACATATCTAGGACTCAATTTGCCCTTTTCGCCAAAATATGTCACTCTTTTCATTGGAGAAACCTTTAAATAAACCCAATCACCTTCATAAAACTCTAGTTCTGTTCTCCTAAAATCTACATATGACTTTTGATGACTTTAGGCAGCCCATAACCTTTCCCTTATGACCTTCAATTTCTCTATATCATCAAGTACGAAATTTGGTCTAATCAAGGAAATCTCTCCAACCTTAATCTATTCCACTATTGATCTACACCATCTATCATACAATACTCCAAGCAGTGTCATTTGAATACTTGAGTGGAAACTATTCCTATAAAGAAATTCAATAAGGGGTAAGTGATCTTATCAACTTCCCTTTAAATCAAGCAAATAATCCCTTAACATATCATCTAACGTTTATATTATTCTTTTGGCTTGTCTATCCATTCGAGGAAGAAATGCAATACTTAACTTCACCTTTGTACCTAGACCCTTTTGAAAAAATTTCCAAAAATGAGAAGTAGATTGAGCATACCTATCCGATATAATGGACAATGGTACCTCATCCAACCTTACCAATTCATGGATGCTGACCTTAGCATATTGTTAGACACTATAAAAAGTTTTCACTAGCGAAAACATGGGTTATTTTCCTCATTCTATCAAAAATCACCCATATAGAGTCAAATTTCTTTCTAGTCTTTGAAAAACCCATAATGAAGTCAATATTCATTTTCTCTCATTTTCAAATAGGTATCTCAATATCTTGAGTCAAACCAGGTCTTTAATGTTTTACTTTCACTTTTTCGGCAATTGGCACACCTTATCACACACTTTGCTATGTCTTTCTTCGTGCCATTCCACCACTACACTTCCCTTAAATCACTATATATTTTGGTGGATCACAGATGAATAGAATATTTAGAATTATGAGCCTAATCAAGTATATTTTCCCTTAAACCATCTACATTGGTCAAACACAACATGTCTTGGAAATGTAGCACTCTATCTCCCCTTTGTAAGAAGACCTCTATCTTTTTATCAACCACTAAAGTCTTTAATTTAACCAAAGTAGGATCCATGTCTTGTTCTATTTTTATCTCCTCTATTAAAGATGATTCCACCCTATCTTATACCAATACACTACTATCATTCAAGCTATTCAATCTCACTCCCAATGAACCAAATGATGCACTTCTTTTACTAATTCTTTCTTTCCATTCTCAACATGTGAAGTGTTGCCCATAGAAACTCTACTCAAAGCATTGGCCATGACACTAGACTTGCTGAGGTGATAAACCACACCCAAGTTATAATCCTATCATAGTTCCAATTACCTTCTTTGTCTTAGATTCAAATTCCATTGGTTAAATACATGTTAAAAACTTCTGTGGTCGGTGAATATATCAACATGTACCCCATAAAAATAATATTTCCAAAACTTTAATGCAAACACAATAGCCAACAACTCAAGATCATGTATCAGATAATTCTTTTCATGCACTTTCAATTGCCTCGAAATATAGGCAATGACTTTTTCATGTTGCATCAAAACACAACCTAAGCCTATATGTGAGGCATCACAATACACTAAAAAATAATTTGGACCTTTGGGCAATGTCAAAATGGGAGTTGACGTAAGATGATAATTCTACATTTGGAAACTCTTTTCACATTGATCAGACCATTGAAATTTTATCTTTTTTTGGGTCAATTTTGTCAAAGGAGAAGCAATGGAGAAACATCCTTCAACAAACTTTTTATAATATTAGATCGAACCCAAAAAGCTCCTAATATTTGGTGGAGAAGTCTACGACAATACTTTACTTCCTTTGTCTTTATTAGATCAACTCTACCATCTCCTGAAGTATTGTAGCCAAGAAAAACTACTTCCCTTAGCAAAAGCTCACACTCGCTAAAATTGGCAAAGAGTTTTCTCTCCCTCAATATTTGTAACTAAATCCTCAAATGATTTTCATGATCTTTTATATGGCGGGTAAACAAATGTGTCATCTACAAACACCACCATAAACATATCCAAATACGATTTTTAAGATCCTATTTATCAAATCCATGAAAGCGACGGGGGTATCTGTTAACCCAAATAACATAGCCATGAATTCAAAATGACCATACCAATTTCTAAATGACAATTTTGGAATATCATCCTCCTTCACCCTTAATTGGTGATATTCAGACTAGAGCTCAGTCTTAGAGAAGTAGCTTGTACCTTATAGCTGATCAAATAGATAATCGATCCTTAGAAGTGGGTACTTATTTTTTATGGTCATCTTATTTAATTATCGATAATTCACACACATCGGAAGTAAATCATCCTTCTTTCTTACAAATAATATGAGAGCACCCCATGACGTTACACTAGGCCTTATGAACCCTTAGTCACACAAGTCCTTTAGTTGTTCCTTTAATTCACTCAATTTTGTCGGGGCCATTCGAATGGGAGGTATAGAAATAGGGCGAGTGTCAGGCATAGGATCAATACCAAAATCAATTTCCCTTGCAGGAGGAATGCTAGGCAAATTATCGAGAAAGACTTTGAAAAATTCATTTACTATTGAAACTGAATAAAGAGTAGGAACATGAGACTTGACATCCAAGACTCGAACAACATGATATAGGGAACCATTGACAATCATGTTCGTGGATTTCATATAAGAATAAACTTTCCTTTGACTATTCCATTCAATGCTAGGCTTATTAAAAATTTTGCACATGACTTTCTAGAGTCTACAATCAATATAAGCATATGATGTATACAACCAATATATACAAAGAATAACATCAAAATAGTTCATATGAAGCTCAACTAGATCACATGGGAAGACTTTATGCAAGATCGACATAGATAATTCCTAATTTTTCTTGGATAGAATTAACTCAACAATATGAATATAAACTAAATAAGTCTCTATCAAGACTTATGGGGACATATAAATGGTAAAAAAAGACACATTAGCAATGGGGTTAAGCAAAAAATACACATCATGATCAAAGACTCTTAGCATATCGATAACCACAATGGGAGACTCCTCAACCTCTTCCCTAGCATGAAAAGCATAGAATGGGTTACCATGTGGACCACCACCTTGAACTTGGACACCTAGTTGCACTTTCTCTCTTTGAACTACTTGACCTTATGGACATCCTTCTTTACAATTATTAACAACATTAGAAGGCTAAATAATCTTGTGCCCCATCTTTCCATAACCAAAATAAGTATTGGTACCTCTCAAGCATTCACTAACATAGTTCTTCCCATACTTGGTGTAATGACCGCCAGTTAGGAGCCTTGAATACAGAGAAGTTGGCCTTAAAATAAATGGCTGATGACCTGTTTCACGAGACAATCTATAACATGTGAAAATTTCTACGGCTTGTAGAGTGGTTCTTAAGTGGGGTTCCAATCACGAGGAAATTTCAAATTTTTAGAAAGCTAATCCATGACTAATCAGATGATCCATATAATATTATACAACTTGTATAAGGTCTCGTAAAAAGGGTCAAATACAAGATAGAAATTTGGCTAAGTCTAGATAGATTCTATGAGACCATTCATGGTCTGTAGATTTTAGTATGACCCATCTTGTTGGTCATAGTTCCTAATTCAGAAAAGGCCATGTTTCAGGAGTCCTGGGTGAGCCATCAGACAAGAGGGTTTATGGCCCATAGATGGGATTTCATAGAATGCATTCAACAGTTTTAGTTGAGGAGCAGTTTGGTTATTTATCATAATTTTATTCCTAAACTATGTCATTTGAGGGATGAAAAGGGGGACTTATATTAATATTCAAGCCCTAAGAACACTCCTCATTCTCTCATTCTTCAAATCCCAAATTTCTAAGGCAAGACTCTCAAGAATAAGGCTAGAGCTTTTCAAGTTCGTTTGTCCAGTCTTCAACTATATTCTCTCTAGTTTCTCAGGTATATGAGTTGATTTATGGGTACCCTTTCACCCATAAATTTTTCTATTATGCATTTTTACCTTTTCTTTAAGTTCCTATGTTTTAATGCATGCTTATGATGATTTTATGGTTCCCATACTATTATATGATGTCCTTAATGTAACACCCCATGCCTTAGAATACTAGCACAAGTCAAATGAAACATAACATGGCTTGGTCAAATTAGTGCTAACTTTCAAAAGTGATTGAATCTCGTGTTAATGGGCTGTATGTGCGTCTAACACTTAAGAGTGTTACGTGTATACATGTTTTGTATTGAATTGAGGAGATTATGGCCTTAACATGAAGTGAGAGAACTGAAGTGCTTGTAGGACTTAGGAAGCAAGAAGGTGAGTCAGCTACTTGCTTAACTTGAATTGCTAACTAAACGGAGACGAGATTTGGCGTCAAAATTGTCCAAGTCCGAGCATGAATAAAATTCATATTAAGAGTGTACATTTGGGCCATGATTTAACATAACATATGGACTACATTTATAGCCCAAAGATGATAGTAATGAAGGCCCAAAGACATCACAAACTCTTGGATACTTTGGGCCCCAAATTAAGTAAGAAAAGTTGGCAAAATAGGCAGCCCAAGTCCATCAAATTGGTGCTCCAAAAAGGATCAAATTTGAGGGACAAGCTGGTGGGTAAGCAACTTGATTATGTATGGTATAATATAGTCAAGATTGCAAGAGAGAGTCGGCATAATATCCCTATATAAAAAGCTCCAAAGCTGCTCCACAAGTTATTGTTCACTTGACCTAACAAAAAATCAGATTGCTCTCTCTTCTTTCTCTCAACTTTTCTCAACTTTGTGAAGCAGCCAAATAACTCTTTTTGGGTTCTTAAGGAGACTCTAAATCTTGAAGACAAATGTAAGTAATTATATTTGTGTTTAGTATAGTTTTATCATGAGAAATAAGGTATAGATGCTAGCTACACTTGCTGAAATTTGTTGGACAGATTCTGTGCAGAAAGTTCTTGCACCTTTTCCTTTTGTTTTGGTGATTTCTCTATGGTTTGTGAGTTGTATTATGAAGGGAACTTAGTGTTCATAACATGGTTTTAGTTATAAGCATCACCTTAAGGCTTCTGCCCTGATTTTTGTTTAATTTAACAAGCGCGTATTATCGAGTTATCTTAAGCGTCATGTTGATTGGAACTTGCGACCTATTGTATTTAAAGCTATTAGCTCACATACTTCATGACTTCTTAAGTGATGTTATAGTAATTTTTGAGGTCTGTTTATATGTGTAAAATTGCTAGAACACTTTTGTTAAAGTTGGAATAGGTTTGGAGTTATCAATATCGAAATGTAGCGAATGAAGGTAACGTTATGCAGTCCGTTTTTAGATTGTGTAGAATTGTGATGTGTTGTTCTTTGTGGGCTGTTGTAAGGATGTTATGGACTTAAAATAGGCTGTAAATGATGTATACATGCTAATGTGTATTAGAAAGTACGATTAGGGGTGGAAAGGTTAAAGGAATACACCCGGGTTTATAAACACCCGCTTGCTGCCCATGTATTATTTTCTTATGTGATTGGGATGCCAAGGTGTATCTATTGGATATTAATGCTAGTTTTTTCCTCTATTATACTGTAGATAAGTATTTGGAGTAAGGGAATGTTATCTCGAGATAGTAACGAGGTCATACAACGAGGAATGTAAGTTCATTTGATTTCGTATCACTTGGTGTGAATCATAGCTCTCTCCTTGGTACATAAAAGCATTCACCAACTCCAACAAAATTATTAACCATGTCTCTACTCTTTTACATATTCATATGATTCCATACATAGTCACCTTTAAAATTGCATACATGCTTGGATACCAAGTTATATGAGTTCTTGTTATGGAGTAAAGTTCACTAGTTATTTCAATTCATATGCATTTTATTATTTACGTAACATACTCTTTTCACTATCATGTTGTCTTGTGTGATTATCCACCTGTCACATATTACATATACAGTCCTACAGTTCTAATATTATGGCTACCAAAAGAATCATCTCAAAGGTAATTGAAAGATACAGTATACAGTTGATGGGTAGAGCCCGAGCGAGTTCAACAGAACCTAGCATGGGGGCGATCCCAATACAGTACTATGGGTGGAGCCCGAGGGGGTTCATCTGAACCTAGCATAGGGAAGATCCCGATATAGTTTACCACTGATCAGTTAGTCATTTGATTACAGTTGTGCACAGATTTTACAGTACAAATTTTATAGTAAAGATAAAGTAATATAACAAACATAAAGTATGTGATTCCACAGCATAACTAAGGGTGGTCCCTGATCATCCATAGATGCATGGTTTCATTTGAGTTGTTACTTTATATACAGTATATCGTGCCTTACATACTCAGTACATTATTTCGTACTGACATCCCTTACGGGGGACCTGCATTTCATGCTATGGGTACAGGTGCTAGTATATCTCCCCAGTATGAGTACAAGATATTCAGTTGTTGTCATCAAGCTCCAGGTTGCTTCGGGGCTTACATGTTTTTATTGCACAGTTTGTTGAGGTAGGTCCTATCTCGACAGTTAGATTTTTTTCTTTATTTAGAGGCTTTGTAGACTATATAAAGCACAATGAAGTCATGTCTCGTACTCTAGACAGTATGGCCCCAATGGCCTAGTCATATGCATTTTTTTGGCTTGTTATCACTGTTTATCTGCTTAAAAACATATCAAACATAGAAACCCCGTATAATATGTATAGAACACATATAGTTACAGGTTGGTTCTTCCGAGCCTTATCGGGAATGGGTGCTAGTGTGCCCTACGGAACTTTAGGGTGTGACACTTAAATTTTAATAACTATTTTGTTAAGTAATTGTACACATATTTTGAAGTGTAATGTTGATTCTAAGATGGGTTTTGGTGTGGTTAAGGTTGGATGATTTTGGTGCTCCTTTTAATGAAATTTCTTAAGACTTCTCTGCAACCTTATACACCTCATCGATGAAGTCTTGTAGATCTTTGTCAACCATTGAACTATAGAACTCCAGAGGATTCATCCTTGCAAAGTACCTTACCCTAAAAGCTGAGTTAGGATCACTTGGAGGACAAACGACACCTTGATTTGCTTGAGTAGCCATGATTTGGGCCAACATAATTGTAGCGATCCAAAACTCTACATTTGTCACTTCATCGGCTAGAGGATCCTATAGGGCTTGAGGAGCCAGAGGAGCTTGGCCCTCATTAGCATCAACTCCCCTTTGAAATCGTTCTCAACATAAAGGCATTTTCTAAAAATTTCAAAGGACATGTGTTAGAAGGAAGATAGTCTTAAGACACATCTTAGTGAACGACATAGATCATAAAGAAATGAGAATTTCCCAAATGTCTCATAGCCTTCTATTCATGGATGTGGCATGGTTCACATCTATGAACAAGACTCTACTAGCCGCGATATATTGGACTCCCTAGGACATATCAAAACCTAGCTGTGATACCAAGTTTTTCATGACCCAAGTCTAGGGCCTAGTCGTAATACGGTAAATGTGGAACCCGAAGGTTCCCCATCAAGCCTCTAAGCATGTCATAATCATACATAAGATAATAAATTATTAACATAAGTAAAGTAAGCAGAAATAAGAGTTAAAGTCAAAGCTAAGAATAGAAGTCAAGAACTTTCCCATTGAAGGAATTATATCAAATATGTCAAATACATGCCTCTACTTGTCTAGATCTTGGCGAGGACTAGAACATGCCACATGCTCACCCTCAACTAAATATAGTACAAAGTGACTCAACATAGCAACATAAAAACATAATTGGAAAAAGGCATATTTTCAAAGTATGAGAACTCACCAAAGTCTTCAAATATGGTATTCGGATCTAGCCACAATAAAGAGGAGTAGAATCACCAGTCATCCCTACATTGTGATATAATATAGGGAAAAATTATGTATTAGAATGTTAGAATGTATTATGTATGGAGCCATGCAATGCAACAAGAAATCATCATATCATACTAAGCAATCTATATAATTATATCAATAAAATAAAGTACAAGAGATGTTGAATGATCAATGTATCATTAACACATTAGTTGGAGCATTATAAAACATTTGATATTATCATACACATACTTATGTAGATATAACCATAATCTATAATAAAAAAGATAAATGTATCTTATAACATGGAATCTTGATGTTGTCTCTACACAGAAGAAAGTGGAGTCTACTTGTCAAGGTAGAACTCAATCCCACTGGCTGGGTTTCATAAATCATAATGCTATATATGGATCCACTAGCTAGGCCATATTGGCAACATAAACCTAAGATCACACATAGTATGAGACTAGAGACTTTATATAAGGATCCATTGGGTTCTGACCCATCTCAAGTCTCATTTGGTGCTAAGTCAAATCCCACAGAATACATGTACATGCAACACATTAATCAACATTATAATTTATACTTAATAATAGTCGTACTTCCATAACTTATAAAGTAAAAAGGGATAAGCCATAAATTCAATTCAAATAATAAGAATAACACATTCTCCTAACTTGCAGGCAATGTGGGTACAATTCTTCCACTTTTATTGAATTTGTATCATTTCAGGGAGTCATAACACATAATCATGCTTAAATACTTCTAATCTTCTTCATAAACCATAGGTTGAAATAGAAATTAGGACAAAACATGAGCTCATGGCCAATTGAGCTTGAAATAATGAAATCAATTAACATTTATGCATATTCATGTAATCAAAGATAAATCAAATCACAATTAAGAGAATCTATCATAATTTTATATTCCCTAAAAGGTAAGTAAAAGAATTTCTTATAATTCAATTAAAAATCATGCAATTCATATAATTTATAAAAAAAATAAATATAGTTGAATACAAGGATCATGTATGTGACCTAAATTATGAAATTAATATTGAAACTCATGAAACCCTTAAAATTACACTTAAAATTTAAGGATAATTGAATTGATTTTGGGCTCCATGGATGAAACTGATCCTTGGGTAAAGACGTACATACCTAGATAAAGAGACTCAAGGATTTTGGAAGAATTTGACCTTGAATTCCTTTGAGAACTTTGAATCCTAGCTTGCATCAATTGAGGATCCTTGAGAGAAAAAAACCTTAGGATATTTTGGGAGAATTTTGGATAGAATCAGAATAAGTATGTTTTGAAGGTTTTTAGGATGGTTACGTGTAGTTATAGGACTAAAATGATGTAGTGTAGGACTTAAATGGGTAGGAAATGACCAAAATTTACACTTTTAAACCTCTGAACATCATCTAAGAACACACTTCTATGACATGTAATTTCATTTATGGGTCGTAGACACCCGTTGCAATACTATCCTAGACTTAGAAAAAGTTTCCATCTTTGAGCATAACTACAAACTCACATATACTACCTGTCAATAGGACTATGTTCTGGAAACACTTTTTCTAGAAACACTTTTTGTGACATCATCGAATCTTAAAAATTTGTTTTGATTCCCCTGATCAGGAGTTTACAACACGTAGACCATTCTATGGATCGTGAAATGCCTTTTGTGGTTTGCTTTCCAAACTTCAAAATTTTACTAATCCTTTTTCCCATCCATAAGACCTATCTATGACTATTGAATCAAACCATGAGTCGTAGATAGGCTCGTACTTGCCTACCCAAAAATATATTCCTGCAACTTTTCTAATTTTCATCTATCCAATGTATGGGGTGTTACAATGCAATTCAAACTCTTTAGGACAGGCTAAGAACCTATGTGTTGTAATTCAAGAGTAATTGGTCTGGCCATCTTCTCATAGAATTTTTCTACAATAATAGCTATCACTCAAGCATCGAGATGGCATCATTTGAGGCTTATATGGGAGATGATATAGGTCTTTGTTGGGCTGGTTCAAAGTGGCTGAATGGCATTGATCGATCTCAATTTGTCTTTGCTTACAATAGAAAAGGTAAGGCTCATAAGAAAAAGGTTAAAGATGGACCAAAGTCGCCAAAGTCACATTTCAATGTTAGGAAAAGGGATATTGAGTTTGATATAGAAAATTGGAAATATTTAAAGGTTTCAACATGAAGAGCATGATTCGATTTGGAAAACAAGAAAATTTGAGTCCTAGGTATGTAGAACTTTATAAGATCATGAAGTGGGTTTTGGCAATGCCATGTTTGAGTTAGACTCACCACTAGAAATGGCCATGGTTCATCTGATGTTCCATATGTCTATGTTGAGGAAGTTCGTTGGTGATTCTAGTTTTATTATTCCATTAGAAGAAGTGAGTATTGAAGATAATTTGACCTATAAAGAGATGTCAATTGAGATGTTGGACCAGTAAATGAAGCGATTGAGGATTAAAGAAGTTACATCCATAAAAGTCCTTTGGAGGAATCAATAAGTTGAGAGTTCTACATGAGAAGCGGAGATATGAAAAAATGATATCCCTATCTTTTCCACTCTACTCAAGCTTAAGGTTTTAAATTATCCTATCCCAAAGGTCCTAAATTCTTGCATTACAGTTTTTCGGATCATGATACAACCATGCATACTCACAAGACTGTATTTGAATGATAATTGATGCGTAAATTTGAAAATTCCATGCAAATGATATTTTAAGTTGCATTTTGCATTCGTGTTGGGTTATTGGTAATCATTTAACTCTACTCGAGCTAGCTTTTATCTCATTCGAGGACGAATATTCTCAAAGAGAGATATATTTTAATACCCCATATATCAAAAGGTCAAATTTTGGATAGGTAGTGCAAGCCTGGTTTCTGGTGCAATAAGGTACAAGCACCATCTGTGGCTCATAGTTGGATTTATGGGTCGTAAATAGGCCTCGTGGATAGATCATAAACTTAATGAGATTTAGAAAGTTTTGGGTTAGATGTATGAAGGGTCCTTACAAACTATAAATGAATCTACGAATCGGGGATTAAAGTCATAGTTAAGGTTCAAAGAAGGATGGAACAAGGTTCAATAGAACTAGATCACTTACAGGTTATGGTGTGGTTGATAGATCATGGAAAGACTTCGGGGTTTGAGTCTTGAGAGTGTGATAAGTGTTTGGGGTATCTACGATCCATAAAAAAATTATCGGTCGTAGATTGAGGGTTTAAGTTTCAGGTTTCTAAACTTTTGGGATATAACTAGGACGAAAATCCTTCAATGAGTTATAAATGGATTTATGACCTGTAGACTTGACTCATAGTTTTCCTCATATAATTTTTAATGAAGGTTTTTTTTTTTAACTTTTTCTCGCATCCTAAGTCCTAAACTATGTAATTTTGATTCCTAATACTATCTTTATCAGTTTAAGATTACTCCAATCATCTCCATTCCAATTACTTCTCCAAAATTCTAAGTCACGAATCTCCAATTGTTCTCAAGGTTTCTAGTGAAGTAAAAGACTAGGGTTTCACACTACAAAAAATACATATATTGCAATAAATATGTTGTAGCTAAATATGAAATTTTTCATGGTAAACACTTTAGCTGCATTATTTTTTTCTCATAGCATTTGTAGCAAGATGTAGCGCGCTAAAAATTAAATATAGATTTTACATGATCCATGATTAAGTATTTATATCTATTGCTATTAAAATAATTGTGTTTTAGCTGCAAAAAATCACCACGAAAAATATATTTGTTGCAAATAATGTTATTCTTGTGTCACGATAAGTAAATTTTGTAACTATCTTTATATTGTAGCCACACCATATTGTATTGTAGCAAAAAATTTAATTTATTTGTCGGACAAACTTAAATTTAATGGCTAATGTTATAGATAAGTTTGGTGAGACTAGTACTCATATTAGTTATGAATTAAAATATTTATAGCTATAAATTAAAATATTTGCCAGAATCATTTTCATATTGTAGATGATGATTCATATCATTAGCCATGAAATATATAGTATTGAAGCTAAAGAATCTTTATTTACAAGGAAAAATAAAAAAATTTTAGCCATGTTCTTGATACGTGCTAATTTTAAAAATTTAGAGAGAGCCACAAATTTAAAATTTCATAGCTAAAATTTTATACTTTTTTGTCACTTATTTATATTGTAGCAAAAACTTTTCTTTATTTTGTATGAAAAGAAAATGTAAAAATATGTTATTATTTGCATGGCAATTTTGTATATTTATCTATAAATTTAAAATTATTTTTATAGCAAATAATTTAAATTTTTTCATAAAAATATTGTTAGGTGTATTAATTCATTTATTATATGAGAATTTAATTATTTTGACATAAAAATTATAGATAATGAGAGCAAAATATCTTAAATGGGAATTCAACATATTAAAACAACCAATAAAAGATCAATAATATCATCCAAAATAGTGGAACATTGTTTTACTCAAACGTATCAATATATTTTTCAAGAGAAAAATAATTGCTCCTCTCTCTGTTGCTTTGATGCTTTTTTCACTTCTCCAAAACGTACAATAAAAAATCAAATAAGAAAATGGTATAATAAATTATCATTTAAAAAAATAAAATTCAATTATTAATATGCATGTTTTTCAAAATAAATCATATATTTTAAAAATACTGTTGGTTTGTTTCTTATATTTTAATATTATAAAATGTTAATTTGCCACATTGACTTTGTTTAGTTCGTTTGGAGGACCATTACTGGTCATCATGGCAGGTGGCTTTACAGCTCGTTAATGGCATTGGATGCCATCTTAATATTCTTCTTAATTCTCATTGGCTTAATTGCCATTACAGAACGTTTGAAAATTAGTGCTAGAGCATTTCATGGCTGCTCTTTAGTGCTGCTTGTCTCTTGGCCTCTTGGTCAAGAGAGGTTACTTTTCCATTATAACTTTTGTAATCTCAAATGCTTTATTTTCCTCTCTATTCTCCCATTATATGTTGTGAACTATGTAAATTTTAGGTCTTTAATCTTCCCTAATTACTTCCTATTCATTGCATAGAAAACTTTTACTACTATAAACAATGGTAGTCTTCATTTGTTTTGGATATACAACATATGAGAAAAATATAGAGTGCATTGAAAAACCCCTCAATATAGCTCGAAAATATTCTATGATGAATGTTTTTTTTAATATCTCAAAATTCGTGTAGAATTTCGCAAATCTGACCTCATATTCTTGTTTAGAGGGAAAAATTGTGTGGGAAAATAATTACCTATAAGGTATATTTTATCCGTGCCAAATTTTTTTTTTCCGATTAAATTTGACAAAAGCAGTGGCTATCCACGTCGCTGCCACGATGCAGACTGGACGCGTCTTAGGTCAAAACTTTCCTTTTTCACTCAAGGACAATTAGATAATTACCCAATGTCTATATATATGTGAAACCCTCATCCTTAGCCGTTTTTTAACTCTAAAACTCATAAAAAAACTCTTAAATTCCTCTCTAATCTTTAGCAAATCCTGCATCCAATCTCAAGATTTCAAGAAGCTTTGTTGGAACTAAAGAAAACCAAGTCAAGCCAGAAGTTCTGCTCAAGTCTTTATTCAAGAAACTCCAAGTCTAAGGTATGTGAGACTTGATCCATGGGTCCTTTCACCCATGGAGCCCAACTCTCTTTTTTCATGAAATTACATGATTTCAAGGTTAGATTCTTTATGGGTAAATTTTATTATGCATCATAAACATGATTTGAGTTTAGATTCTTTAAGTAATGACTTTATCATGCTTAAATTCCATTGGGCTTTGATATTATGATGGACTTTAGGATATTAAAGTTATGTATTCTATGATACTATGAAAAGCTATGAAAGAACTTGTGGATTTAGTTGGATTTCATGATACCCAAAATGAGTTTTTTACTACAATGTTGTTGGGTTTAATTGAATAATTTCCAAATGAATTGATTTTACTCCTCTCTTATTTTATACTTTTAAATTGCATGATTTAAGCTTGTGTGTATATTAACCATGTTTTGGCTAAAGTAATTGACAAATTTCTATGTTGTTGAAAGTCCTATTATAATACATTAAATTATGAATATTAAGAATGTTGAAAGGATATTATGCATGCTATGAGCTATTGAGAACATTGTGAATATTTGAATGATACGAAGCCCTTTCTTTGATTTTATGAAGCATTGGTTTTGATGGACTACTCTTTGATAATATTGAGCTATTATTAAATTATGCAAACTATGACTATAACTATGAAGTTGAGGATTGTATGAGATGAATTTCATGTTTTCATGTCCATGTTTTGACAGATGATATGTATAAGTGAGGTGAGCTGTTCTAGAGATGATATAAATTGATGAATTGTGTTACTTTTATGCATAGTCCTCTTGAGTTACATGATTTCGATTACATGCATGAGCCTACCCAATTGTCATATTGATTTTGCTAATTTGAATGATTTCTAATGATTAGGGTTGCCTTTGGGCTTCCCATTCACCATATCACGTCTAGGCCATAGTCTTGGGTTGTGACAAGCTTGGTATCAGAGCACTAGGTTTATAAATGGTCCTTAGACATCCAATACACCGCGTCGAGTAGAGTCTTATTCATGATTATGAAGCACGCCACAACTATGGATAGGAATCTATGAGGCATTTTAGAAAATCTTTCTCTTCATTATGATCCATGTCATGCCATTAGAAGTACCTAAGGTTATTCCTCTTACTAATGACAGTGGGTCAAGAAGGTTGCTTTGAGTATGGTGAATTAGGGCACAAGGGAATGGATTACCCTGCCATGACCCAAGCCTGGTATAGACGTGATACGGCGAATGGAAACCCGAACGGAGTCCCCCCAAAAGCCTATTAGCATATCATTTACACCTCTTTGGTCACGGAAGCAATTAAACATTAACAAGAGAGTAAAAAGAATAGGGTTAAAGGGACTAAGGGAAGTTTTATATAATCACAAACAAACAAGAGTCAAGAACATAGCATAATTACATCACTTGTCCAACAACACCTCTAAACATAGACTTGAGTGTAGGCCAAGCCACTTTCCGAGCTCACCCTCATAGTAGCAAGAGTTTAACTTACAGAAATAACATAAGCAAGAGTAGAATAACTAGTGTCCACGAACTTAAAGACTCACCAAATCTTATCTTCAAGATGTCACAACTAGCCATGTGGAGGATGATCATGAGGAGCTCTGGTTCCTACAAGGTAACATCATGTATTCATAGTGTATGCATTAGTACGTTTGAATGTACTAAGTATATATGATGTAATGCAATAAGAGATAAGTAACATAGGCAAGATGCAAAACATAGGCAATGACTAGTATAATAACTATATGACATACATGATCAATGCTTGAAGTAAAACATGCTTGTATAGAATATATTACATGTGTAGGAAGAGATCATCATCATAGACTAAGCAAACTAGTACTTGGAATCCAGGGCATATCACCCCCTTGGAATGTCATTGAGGTATATAGTCCTTAAATGGTAGATGGGCATGTTATCCCCCATCATAGTGGTCAAGGTATATACCCCTCAATATGGTAGATGAGCATGCCACCCCCCATCAAAGCGGCCAAAGTATATACCCCTCAATATGGTAGATGTGCATGTTACCCCCCATCAAAATGGTCAAGGTATAAACCTCTCAACATAGTAGATGGGCATAGCACCCCCCATTAAAGTGGTCAAAATATATACCCCTCAATATGGTAGATAGTCATAGCATACCCACCCCCCCAGCACACACAAAAATTAAAGTGGTTGAGGCATATCACCTCCTCAACAAGGTGTGGTCAACTTGCAACACTATAGATACTTTTCATGAATTCATCACATACATACATTACTTTCATCATCATAAGGTCACTTGACTCATAGTCCATGTAATATATCATAATAATCCAAGAATCCTTAACCGGTCATTTTATCAAATACTTGGCGGGTAGGTAATGCTAGTTCAAAATTATGCAATTCAAGAGTGAAATCATGTGAGAAAAGTTAATGTAAATCAACCCACCAATACTTGATAACAACTCATGCAAGATACATTGAAACCCCTCAACAAATCTTATAATAGATCATAGATTCATAGTTCAAAACATGCTTACCAGTCCACATTTCATGAAACCCCAACATAGTTTATAATCAAATTCATAGTAAGATGCACTCATAGATAATTCAATTTGAAAATGTGCAATTTACATAAAAAGGAATGTTGGGCACCATAGGTAAATTAAAGGACCCAATGGTTAAAATCGACATACCTCAACTTTGGGGATTTCCTTGATGAAGATTCGAATGAGAACTTGAAGCTTGAATGAATTTCTTGAGATCCGAAATGAGTTTTGGGACACTTGAATTTGGGTCAGATATTTGGTTAAGTGTGGTAGAGGTTTTTGGGAAATGTTTTGTATCATATGGGATTGAACAATGACTAAGTATAGGTTATTTTTCACATAGGAAGGCTGAGGCCCAAGACCCCAAATCCCTAGGCTGAAATAAGAAAATCTGGCAATAAAATACACTGCTCCACTATGGCTCCGCGATGTGCACTACTTCTGGAAATTGAAATTTTTGAAAAATAAAATTTTGCGACGGTTGCTCTAAATTTGGGGTTATACCCATATCCCACTCAATTTCTCTTCCTAATCAAGAATATGAAGTTGGATGTTCGATATCACGCACGAATTTTGAGATATTTGGAAATTATGAATATGGCCATTTTTTAGGCACATTTTTTGGCACTTTTTAAGGTTGTTTTAATATCTCCCCCTTGGGAACATTTCTCCCCGAATGTTAAAAAAATGTATATAAGAGAGTAATAAGGATGATTTTAGCCCACCTAAGAATACAACAATGCACTTAAACATTATTTCAAAAATCTCAACATAAGTGCCAAAATAACCATGAATTTGTCAGCATAAATATGAATGCATGCAATGACATGAGGGCTGAAACTTAAGACTTGAAACCATATAGAGAAATTAGATTAGTACCTTAAGCTTGAGTGAAATGAAAATAATAGGGATATTGCTTTGGCATGTCCGCCTCGACTTCCCATGTGACAGTTTCAACTTGTGGGTTTTTCCAAAGGACCTTAACGGAAGCTACATCCTTGTTCCTCAACCTCTTTACTTGTCTATCCAAAATTTCTATCGGAGCCTCCTCATAAGTTAGGTTGTCTTCAAAAACAACCATAACATCTAAAGGCACAATAACACTTAGGTCACCCACGCACTTTCTCAATATAGACACATGAAAGACTAGATGAAGCATATTTATGTCATTGGGCAACTCCGACTCATAAGCCACCTTACCAATCCTCCTCAACAATCTATAAGCACCTACAAATCTTGGACTCAGTTTACCTTTTTCACCAAAACAAACCACATTGCTCATGGTGAGGCCTTCAAATATACCCAATTACTAACCATGAATTCAAGATCCCTACTTCTCACATCGACATAGAACTTTTGTCGACTTTGGGCTATTTCCAATCTTTCCCTTATCATCCTCACCTTCTCCATGGACTCCATAACCCAAGTTCGGGCCTAACAATGCCATCTCTCCCACCTCAAACCATCCAACCAGTGACCTATAATGCTTACCATAGATAGCCTCAAAAGGAGCTATACCAATGCTTGAATGATAGCTATTATTGTAAGCTAACTCATTGAGTGGAAGGTGTTTATCCCAACTACCCTTAAACTCCAAAACATTAGCTCTAAGCATATCCTCAAGAGTTTGGATAGTTCTTTCGGCTTGACCATCTGTTTTAGGGTGAAAGGTTGTATTAAGCTTTACCTTGGTACCAATACCTCTTTAGAAGGACCTCCAAAAGTGAGAAGTAAATTGAGCACCACGATCCGAAATGATAGACAAAGGGACCCCATGCAGTCTAACTAATTCATGAATGTACAATTTGGCGTAATCTTTAGCACTATAAGTAGTCTTAACCAGTAGTAAATGAGCTGGCTTTGTCATTCTATCAACCATAACCCAAATAGAATCAAAATGCTTTCTAGTCTTAGGCAACCCAACCACAAAATCCTTGTTAATTCCCTCTCACTTCCAAGTAGGAATCTCTATATCTTGGGCTAGGCCACCCGACCTTTGATGATCGGCTTTAAATTATTATAACAACCAGATACAAATGTAGAATGTCCCTCTTCATACCACCCTAGCCATACACTTCTCTCAAATCTCTATACATTTTTGTAGAACCAGGGTGAATAGAATAGGAAAAATTATGAACCTCATCTAAAATCTTCTTTCTCAAGTCATCAACACTAGGAACACACAACCTACCTTGGTACGTAAGGGCACCATCTCCCCCTTGGGAGAAAACCTCTAACTTACCATCTCTCACCAAGGCCTTCAACTCTAACAATGTAGGGTCAAGATCTTCTTTGCCTTCACCTCTTCAACCAATGAAGATTTAGAACCATCAATAACCATAACCCCACCATTATCAACCTCTTCCAGCCTAACCCCCAATCTAGCCAACCAATGAACTTCTCTAGCCACCTCCTTGCTCCCATTATCAACATGAGATAGGCTACCAACAGGCACACTAGTTAGACCATCGGCCATAACATTAGCCCTATCGGAGTAATAATGTATACTCATATCATAATCTTTAAGGAGCTACAACTATCTTTATTGTCTCAAGTTGATATCTTTTTGGGTGAACACATATTGTAGACTCTTATAATTGGTAAATATGTCAAGATGGACCCTATACAAGTAGGGATGCCAAATCTGCAAAGCAAGTACCACGACGGCCAATTCAAGATCATGGGTAGGATAATTCTTTTCATGCACCTTAAGTTGTCTAGAGGCATAAGCTATTACCTTACCATTTTGCACCGAAACACAACCTAAACAAATTCTTGAGGCATCATAATATATAATAAACCATTCCAATCCTTCCAATAGAGACAAGATAGGAGCGGAGACAAACTTATCTATTAAATTTTGGTAACTCTTTTCACACTCATTGATCCACATAAATATTTTCTTTTTTGGGGTTAACTTAGTCATGGGAGAAGCAATAGACGAGAAACCACTAACAAACCTCCAGTAGTAACCCACCAAACCCAAGAAACTTCTAATGTCCAAAAGAGTCAAAGGTCTAGGCCAATTTCTAATCACCTCCATCTTCATAGGATCCACCTTAATACTATCACTGACACCACGTGACCTAGAAAGGCAATCTCTTTCAACCAAAAATCACAATTTTCATACTTGGTATACAACTTCTCCTCCCTTAAGATTGGAATACCACTCTCAAGTTATTCACATGCTCCTCCCACCATGAGAACATATCAAGATATCATCAATAAATACCACCACAAACAAAAGGTAAGGTTTGAAGATCCTATACATAAGATCTATGAAGATAGGCGGTGAATTGGTCAACCCAAAAGATATAACCACATACTCATAGTGCTCATACCTAGTCCGAAAGGCCGTCTTGGGAATTTGACACTCTGTCACTTTTACTTGGTGATACAAATACGGAATATCAATCTTAGAGAAGTGACTAACCCCTTGAAGTTGGTTAAAAAGATCATCAATCCTTCGTAAAGGGTATTTATTCTTTATGGTGACCCTATTAAGTTGCCGATAATCAATGCATATTCTAAGAGTACCATACTTCTTCTTCACAAACAACACTGATGCATCCCAAGGTGATTGACCAGGCCTTATAAAACCATTCTCCAACAAATTCCTTAATTGCTCCTTCAACTCCTTCAACTCTGCGAGGGCCAAACGATAAGAGGGAATAGAAATGGGTTGAGTATCGATAAGGAGGTCTGTGCCAAAATCTATTTTCCTTTTGGGAGGAACACTGGGATCTCACTAAGGAAGACATCAAGAAATTCATTAACCACTGGAACTGACTCTATTGGGAGGACTTTAGACTCAATATCCGTAACCCTCAAAAGATCATAGAGATACCCCTTAGAAATTAACTTTTGAGCTTTAATGCAAGAAATGAATCTACCCTTGACCACCATATCATGACTGAAATGACCCCAAGAAGTGCCCAAAAATATATCTCGGAAGTGTCTTGAATCGTAATTCCCATATATCTCAAAATTTGTGTATGATATCGAAAATTTGACTTCATATTCTTGTTTGGGGAAAAAATTGAGTGGGTAATGGGTCTAACACAAATTTTAGAGCAGCTATATCAAAATTTGAAAATGCAAAGTGAACTAATAAAACTAGACAAAAATACTCCGTTGTACTTGGGGCGTGAAGAAGTATATTTGTCCAATTTTATTAGTTTGGTCGAACGCTTTTGGGTCTTGGGCCTAAGTCTTATTATACATGAAAATACCTATACTTATTCATATTTCACTTTCATATCATACTAGACATTTCCCAATACTCTCTCAAACACTTAGACAAATATTTCACCCAATCCAAGTGTCCCAAATTTACTTTCGGATCTCAAGAAACTCAATCAAGATTCAAGCTCTTATTAAAATCTAAGTCAAGCTTATTTATGTCATTTAAGACCATTGTGGGTCTCCTACATCAAAGTCAAGTTCAAAGAAATTTCCGTTGGCTAAGTTTTGCACAAATACCGATAGGAGGGTCAACTTTAAAGGGGCATATCTCTTACCACACAAAGAATTGGGTGGCCCATGGCCTACCGAATCAAATCTCTTTGAATTAGATTTCCCACACACTTAATTTTACCTTATTTAGAGTTCAGATGAAGAAGTTATGCCTATTTTCGTAGAACTTGTATGTGCAAGGATTTTGCCAAATTTCGCCTCATTTGGCATTCCGTAAATTTATCCATTTCTATTAGTATTTTACGAATTTATATTCTATCTTAATACATCCTAAAGACCTACCCCTATTCTTAAAGATCAAATTTACTCCTCCAAATTGGAATACACTCTCAAATTCTCTCAAGAGCCTCCATGAAAACCCTAATACAAATTCAAGGAAACTTAAGAGCAAGCTTTGGATTCAAGACCTACTTTCAAAATTCAAGTTTTTCACAACTCAATTTCAAAAAATTCAAGGTATAAGATATGTGGGTTTTATTCATAGGTACTTTTTACCCATGAAGCCTAATTTTCCATTTCTATGAGAATTACATGTTTTAAAGTTGTGTTGCTTTTGGATATTATTCATTAGAGATTATGATCATATACTTTATTGAGATTTTATGAAAGTTTGAATGAAAATACATGATTACTCATTTTTAAGTCTATACCATGAAATGATTTACCTATTATGATTTTGCATGTTTTAAGCTTTAGAACCGTGATCTCTCTTAGGATTTGATGAGGGGTTTTAATGTACTTTGCAAGATGGTATTACCAATTATTGGTGGGCTATTTCACTTCAAGTTTTCTTCCATGATTTTACTCTTGAATTGAATGGTTTTATACCCGCACCACACACCCGACAGGTGTTTGATAAAATCTACGGATTATGATTTCTTGAGGAATTGAAGGTCCAATGCATGTCTTATGAGTTGAATGACTATATGACGATCAAAGGAATGTATGTGTATGATATTATTTCTATACGATTAGGAATTGACCAACCCTCACTCGATGGGTTGTAGGCTCGGATAACCTTGTTGAGGGGTTTGTACATTGATCACATCGCTTGGGAAGTGGTAGTCCCGTGCAACCATGTCGATAGGTTTGTACATTGATAACCATGTTTGGGGGTTTGTACTCCATCAACCATGTTGGGAGGTTTTTACCTCATCAACTATGTTTAGGGGTCTGTGCCTCATCAACCAAGTTAGGGGATTCATACGTCATTAGCCTATTGAGGGGTTCATACCTCATTTGACTCTCCATCGGAGTGGTAGGCCTTCGATATGCACTAATAATGGTCTCTACCTACACATGTATTATGTTTTATGTAAGCATGATTTACTCTAAGCATCTTCCATGCATGTCATATAGCTAAGCTCGTCTATTGCTTAATTATGTATTTTGATTATGTTACCTATCTATTGTTGCATTGCATCCTACATACTTAGTACCTTCAAATTTACTAACACATACTCTATGTCTACATGATATTACCATATAGGAACCAGAGCTCCAATTGATTCTCCTCCTCATGGCTAGATGAATTGTTCAAGTTAGCTTTTCGTGAGTCCTCAAGTCCAGGGACAATATCTATCTTCTTTCATGCTTATGTTTACACTATATCTCATTTATTTAGATTACCTAATGTAATTAGTATGAGGGTGAGTCGGTTGCTTGTCTTCGCCTCTGCTAAGTTCTATGTTTAGTACTGTTGTTGAACAAATATGTAAGGATGTTATGAGCTTGGCTCTCCTTGATTCTCTCAAAGTTTTTATGAAATGAAGGTTTTCTCTTAGTCCCTATGCCTTTATTTCTACTCTTTCATTGTGTTTAATTACTTCCATAACTAAGGATGTGTAATGATATATTAAGAGGCTTGCTTGGGTTGCTTTAGTTTCCCCTTGCATCGTGTCATATCTAGGCCCTAGTTTATAGCATCATTATATACTTGTCCAGCAACACCTCTAATTATTGGACTTAGCATGAGCCAAGACAAGCAACCGAGCTCACCCTCATAAAAATGATAATAGGTGATCCAAATATATAAGATATAGTCTAAACATAAGCATGAGAGGAGATAAATATTATCCATAGACATGAGGACTCTCCAAAACCTAACTTGAACAATCTATCTAGCTATGTGGAGGAGGAGGAGGATCAAATGAAGCTTCGATTCCTACATGGTAATATCATGTAGGCATAGAGTATGTGTTAGTACGTTGGAATGTACTAAGTATGTAGAATGCAACGAACCAAGAGATAGGCAACATATTCAAAATGCATAGTAATAGGCAATAGATAGGCAAAATAATAATTTAGCATGCATGATCGACGCTTGAAGTAAAACATGCTTATAAATCATCTTTTTATATAGAACCTAATACATCTGTAGGAATAGACCATCATCATAGACCAAATATTCCATTATTCGAACTCCAAGCCACCCCTCTCCTTGGAAGGTTTATTGAGGTACATACGTTTCAATTGGTAGTACAGGCATACTATCCCCCAACAAGATTATTGAGGCTTGGTACCCCCTCAACAAGGAGACCGAGGCTTGACACCCCCTTGACAAGCTGATTGAGGCTTGAACCCCCTCAAAAAGGCTATTGAGGCTTAACACCACATCGACAAGGTGATTGAGGCTTGATACTCCCTCAACAATGTCACCGAGGCTTGATACCCCCTCGACAAGGTGATTGAGGCTTGATAACCCCTCAACAAGGAAACAAACATGCAACACCATAAACACATTTCATGAATTCAACATTTATATACATGTCTTTCATTGTCATAAAGTCACTTAAATCATATGTCAAGCATTAGGCCTTAAACAACTCAAGATACATTAATCGAATATTTTTTCAAACACTTGGTGGGTGTGTAATGCTAGTGTAAAAACCATTTAATTCAAGAGTGAAATGATGCAAGAAAAGTCAATATAAAACTACCCACCAATACTTGGTATTACCATCCTGCAATATACATCAAAACCCTTAATCAAATCTCAAGATAGATCCAAGATTCATAGCTCAAAATATGCTTAAACAGTCACACTTTTACAAAACCCTAACATAATTCATAGTCAAATTCACAGTAAGTAAGACCCATAAGTAAATCAACTTAGAAATGTGAGATTTACGTAAAAAAAGAAGCTTGGGCACTATGGGTGAAAGGACCCAATAGTTGAAATCGACATACCTTGACTTTGGATAATTCCTTGATGAATATTTGAATGGAGAAGTGAAGCTTGGATGAATTCCTTAAGATCCGGAAGGAGATGTGGCACTTGAATTTTGAGACAAATATTAGTCTAAGTGTTTGAGAGAGTATTGGATAATGTATTGTATGATATGAAGCCGAAATATGATTAAGTATAGGTATTTTCACTCATGAGAAGACTTAGACCCAAGACCCAAAAGCCTTGGACTGAGAATAAAATAAATGGACAAAATAACACACTGGCACGCCCTGGTGCATCGCCCTTGGGGAACTATTCTTCTCTGGAAATCGCAAACTTTGAGTCCTCAGATTTTGATACAGTTGCTATAAAATCAGGGTTAGACCCATTTTCTCAATCAATTTTGCCCCATGAACAAGATATGAAATCATGTTTTTGATATCACACACAAATTTTGAGATATATAGAATTTACGATTATGGGCATTTTCGAGGCACATTTTTGGGCACTTTTGGGGGATGTTTCAATATATTCCTCTTGGGAACATTCGTCCCCGAATGTAAAAGAAACGTACATGAGGATATTAATCAAGAACAAATAAGCCCCAACAAGAATGCAGTAATACATTTAAAACACCATTTTCAAAATCTCAACATAAGTGTCAAAATCATCATGAACTTGTCAACATAAACATGAATGCATGCAAATGACATAGGGCTGAAACATAAGATTTGAAATCATCAAAAGGACTTGATTTGTTATCATAACTTGAATAGAGTAAAAGAGGTACAGATGTTGCTTTTCTATGCCCACTCCGGCTCCCCGAGAGACACTTTCAACTTGACAATTCTTCCAAAAGCTTTGACGAGCACTACATCCTTATTAATCAACTTTAAATACACATAACCCACTTTAGTACCAAAAGTCACCATCTCCCCTTTGGAAGAAAACCTCCATTCTTCCATCCCTTACTAAGACCCCCAACTCTATTAAGAGGAGATTAAGGCCTTGCCTAACTAGATCCCTTCAACGAAAGAAAATTTAAAACCATCAAAACCACTACACCACCATTCTCAACTTCACCCAACCTCTTACCCAACCTAGCCAACTAATGAACTCCTCCAACCACCTTCTTGACACCCAAAGATTCCCACTTTCCATAAATAACAAGAAACCTCACATTCCTCAAAATTCATAACATCACCCTCAAACGATTCACAAACTCTTCCTCACTTCCTAAAGTAAACCAACATTCCATCACCAAAGACCACCACAACATATCAAGGTACAGATTAAAGATCCTATTCATGAGATATATAGATATAATCGGTGTACTAGCCACACCAAAAGACACTACTCCAAACTCAAAATATCGAAAAGGACATCAACGACTCATTGACCACCAAAATTGACTCAATAGAAATAACTTAGGCTCAACACCCCCAACTCTTACAAGATGATAAATGTAACCCTTAGAGATCAATTGTACCTTAAGACAAGAAATGGACTTACACCTTTACTACCACTCAAGGACGGGTTTAATAGGGAATTGGAATTTAACCTTATGGGTTATACAACTAATGAAGACACAATATGCATGTAATCAATTCATCCCAAGAATAACATAAAAATCTACCATATCTAATCCAACAAAATCATAAGTCAAGATCTAAATGCAACATGACCACGAAATAATTTCCATAAACCTTTCTAGCAACAATAGACTCACTAATGGGATAGACACTAAAAGTTCACATAACAATCCAGAACACACATGAAGCCCACTAGCAACTAAAGGAATAATGAAGGAAATAGGGACACCCAAGCCTCCCCATGCATTCACATCAAGGTCAAAAGAAACTTTAACATATCGGTAGCAACATTGGGCACCTCATCTACTCCTTACCTCCTTTGAAGAGCATAGAACCGATTATGTTGTGGAGAACCACCTTGGACACCTTGGGCCTCTTTATTCACATGACCATATTATTCTTGAAATCGACCACCCTTATGCCTTCTTCGAGAATATGGACAATCAACTAGCTTATGACCCACTTCACTACAACCATAACAAGCATTGGTCTTCCTCAAGCATGGACACCAAAGTTCCTCCCACACCTCGGACACTTGGGATTAGTTTTCCCATCATTGACATCTTGCCATTTTGAGTTAGACACCCTATCAATAGCCAGACTCTTGTTTGGAGCATCGTCGAACTCTTGTTCTTGGAAATTGCCATCAAATTGAGTCCTCTTGAATACCTCACTTCTCCTCTTCCTAAGTTTCTCCCTCTCAAGTTATTTAGCATAAGTCATGAGATGGGACAAGTCCATATTATTCATCAACATAGCGGCACGACACTACTTATTCACCAAATCGAATACATCCATCATAAACTTATTCATTCTAGACCTCGTATCGACAACCAATTGTGGAGAATACTTGGAGAGTTGGCTGAACATTAGGGCATACTCCCTCATACTCATGGACCCTTGCTTCAAATTCATGAATTCCATCATTTTGGCCTCCCTAAGCTCAAGAGGGAAGAACTGATTGAGAAATGCCGCCTTAAACTCCTCCCAATGAATAACATCATGATTTTCCCTTTCCATTTTCCATTGCAAAAACAAAATTTGAGCCACCCCCTTTAGTTGATAGGCTACCAACTCCGTCTTTTCCTTTAAATTCACCCCCATGATAGTCAACACTTTATACACCTCATAAATGAACTCCTGGGGATCCTTATCCACATTAGACCCATAGAACATCGGTGAATTCATTCTAGTAAAGTCCCTTATCCTTGAGGTCGGGGTGAGAGCATGAGGAGCTTGGGCCCCTTGGTTGATTTGATTGGCCACGACATGGGCCAACATAGTCATAGCATTCTAAAATTCAATCTCGGTATCCCCTCCTTCATGAGGAGCTTGAGGAGCGAGATAAGCCGTTTGTCCCATCGGTGCATGTCCCCTCCTTGGTCATCCTCTTTGTAGCAGCATAGTCAACAACTAGAAGAGCAAAGAATATTCATTAGGGGAAAAAGATCTTACTTTAAAACTAAGGCATGAGATAGACCATGAAGAAGTGAAACATTTACTAAAATACCTCATAACCTCTGACTAGTCATATCATATTTCACAACCATAAACAAGATTTTAATAGTCGCGGTGTGTTAGATGCTGAGGAGCATTAACAACATAGAGCTCCAATATCAAGTTTGTTACGACCCAAACCAGGGCTTAGATGTGACACGACACATAGGAACCCGAAAGAACCCCAATATAACCCTCTTAACATATTATTACACATCTTTGGTCGTGAAATAATTAAATACAATAAAATAATAAAAAAAAGGCATAGGGACTAAGGAAAAACCTTTATTTCTTAAAACATTAAGAGCATCAAAAAGAGTCAAGATTGTAGCATCATTATACTTGTCCAACAACACCTTTAAACATGGGAGTTAGTAGGGGCCAAGACAAGTAACCAGGCTTACCTTCATAAAGATGATAGTAGGTCATCCAAATATACAAAGATATAGTCTAAACATAAGCATGAGAGGATATAGATATTGTCCCCAGACATGAGAACTCACCAAAAGCTAACTTGAACAATCTGTCTAGACACGTGGTGGAAGAGGATGATCAAACAGAGCTCTGGTTCCTACATGGTAATACCATGTAGGCATAGAATATGCGTTAGTACATTTGAATATACTAAGAATGTAGGATGAAATGCAATAAGATATAGGCAACATAGTCAAAATGCATAGTACTAGAAAATAGATAGGTAAAATCTCAATATGGCATGCACAATTAATGCTTGAAGTAAAATATGCTTGTTAATCATATGCTTATGTAGAACGTAATACATGTGTAGGAATATACCATCATCATAGACCAAATATTCCATTATTCTAACTTCAAAACACCCCTCCCCTTGAAGGATGATTGAGGTACATACTCCTCAAATTGGTAGTAAAGTCATACCATCACCCGACAAGATAATTGAGTCTTGGTACCACTTCAAAAAGGCAAGCAAGGCTTGACACCCCTTAATAAATTGATTGAGGCTTGACACCCCCCTTGAAACCTCCTCAACAAGGTCATCGAGACTTGACACCCCCTCAACAAGGTGATTGAGGCTCGATACCCCCTCCAACAAGGCAACAAACTTGCAATACCATGAAAACATTTTATGACTTCAACACTTATATACATTCCTTTCATCATCATAAAGTCACTTAACACATATGCCAAACATTAGGCCTTCAACAACTCAAGATACATTAGCCGGATATTTTATCAAACACTTGATGGGTGTGTAATGCTAGTTTAAAAACCATGCAATTCAAGAGTGAAATCATGTAAGAAAATTCAATGTAAAACTACCCACCAATACTTGGTATTACCATCCTCCAATATACATCAAAACCCTTCATCAAATCTCAAGATAGATCCAAGATTTATAGCTCAAAACATGCTTAAACAGTCACACTTTTACAAAACTCCAACATAGTTCATAGTTAAATTCATATTAAGTAAGATCCACAAGTAAATTAATATGAAAAATGAGATTTAGGTAAAAGGAAGCTTGGGCACCATTGGTGAAGGACCCAATGGTTGAAACCGACATACCTTGACTTTGGAGATTCCTTGATAAAGATTTGAATGGAGACTTGAAGCTTAGATGAATTCCTTAAGATCCGAAACGTGATTTGACACTTGAATTTTAAGAGAAATATTAGTCTAAGTGTTTGAGAGAGCATTGGGGAATGACTTATATGATATGAGGGTGATATATGGCTAAGTATAGGTATTTTCACGCATGGAAAGACTTAGGCCCAAGGCCCCAAGGCCTTGGACCGAGATTAAAAAAAAACTAGACAAAATAACACACTGGCGTGCCCCTAGCATGTCGCGCTTGGGGCGCTATTCGTCTCTAGAAGTTGCAAACTTTGAATTTTTTGATTTTGATACGGTTGCTCTAAAATAAGGGTTAGACCTATCTCTCACTCAATTTTGCCCCCTGAACATGAATATGAAGTCGAATTTTCGATATCATGCATGAATTTTGAGATATATGGAATTTACAATTATATTCATTTTCAAGGCACATTTTTTAGCATTGTTTAGGGTCATTTCACTATCAATGCATACATATCAAAATCAAAGACTTGTAACATACCGATGATGACATCGAGAATCTCGTCTACAACTTGTCTCCCTTGAAGAGCATAGAACCGATTATGCCTTGGGGAACCACCTTATTGGCTCCTCTTTCCCTAGGACCCACATTTGTACCTTGGCCTTATGGACTACCATCTCTACCCTTGTTTCGATTATGAGGGTAATCTATCACCTTTTTTTATGACCCACTTCGCCACACCTATAACAAGCATTAGTATCCTTGAAACATGGGCCATTGTGACCCTTACCACATCTTGGCACATAGGATTAGGCACCACACCGCCACCACCTTGGACCCTTGGATTATGATTAGCAAACCTTTTATTAGGAGCATTGGGTAACCCTTGGCCTTGATGAAACCGGCCACCCTTGGGACTTTGGAATCTAGCTTCAAAATTAGCCTTCTTGGCCTCACTCATTCTTCGCTTTCTCAACTTTTCCCCTTCAATTTTTCAGTGTAAGTCATGAGGTGGGACAAGTCCATATCAACTATCAACATGGTGGCATGATATTCTTCATTTACCAAGTCAGACCACCCATCACAAAGTTGTTGATCCTAGACATTTGCTCGGCCACCAATTGTGGAGCATATTTGGAAGTTGATTGAACTTGAAGGCATACTCCCTCACACTCATTAACCCTTGCTTTAGATTCATGAATTCCATCATTTTAGGCTCCCTTAGCTCAAGAGGGAAGAACCAATTGAGAAACACCACCTTAAACTCCTTCTAAAGGATCACATTGTTGTTCCTCTTCTCCACTTTCCATTTAGTAAACCATATTTGGGCCACCCCTTTGAGTTGGTAGGCCGTCAACTCCGCTTTTTCCTATGAGTTAACCTCCATAAATAGACAACACTTTGTACACCTCATTAATAAATTCATGAGGATCTTCATCCACTTTAGACCCATGGACCTTTGGCGGATTTATTTGAGTAAAATCCCTAATCCTTGAGGCCATAGTATGAGCATGAGGGGTTTGGGCCCCTTGGTTGATTTGATTAGATATGGCATATGCTAGCATGGTAATAATATCCCAAAACTCTTTATTAGTCGGTTATTCTTCGGGCAAACGAGCTCTTCTTCCTCTTCAAATAGGCATGATCTAGCGTAGCAAAGAACATTCATTAGGGGAAATCTTACCTTAACTTCTATAGCACAACGTAGATCAAGAAGAAGGGAGAGATTTCCTAAAATGCCTCATAGCCTCTTACTAATAGTTGTGGTACATTTCATAACCATGAATAAGACTCTAATTGACGTAGTGTATTAGATGCTTAGGACCATTAACAATCTAGTACTCTAATACCAAGTGTCATGACCCAAGCCTAGGGCCTAGATGTGACACGGCGAATGGGAACTCAAAGGAGTTCCCAAAAAAGCCTCTTAGTATATTATTTACACCTCCTTCGTTACAGAAGCAATTAAACAACAATAAGAGAGTAAAAGAAATAGGGTTAAAGAGACTAAGGGAAGTTTTAGATAACCATAAATAAACAAGAGTTAAGAACATAGCATAATTAAATCACTTGTCCAACAACACCTCTAAACATAGAGTTAAGCAGGGCCAAGACACTTTTCAAGCTCACCCTCATTGTAGCAAGAGTTCAACTTAAGGAAATAACATAAGCAAGAGTATCATAGCTAGTGTCCATGAACTTGAGGACTCACCAAAGCTTATCTTCAAGATGTCACAACTAGCTATGTGGAGGATGATCATGAGGAGCTTCAATTACTACATGATAATATCATGTAGACATAGATTATGCATTAGTACATTTGAATGTACTAAGTATATAGGAGCAATGCAACAAGAGATAGGCAACATAGGCCAAAAGCATAAATATAGGCAATAGATAGTATAATAACAATATGGCATTCATAATCAATGCTGGAAGTAAAACATGCTTATATAGAACATATTATATATGTAAGAAGAGACCATCATCATAGACCAAACAAACTAGTACTTTGAATCCAAGGCATGTCACCCTCTTAGAAGGTGATTGAGGTATATACCCCTTAATTGATAGATAGGCATGTCACCCCCCATCATAGTGGTCAAGGTATATACCCCTCAACATAGTAAATAGGCATGTCACCCCCCATCTAAGTGGATAAGGTATATACCTCTTGACATGGTAGAGGTGCACGTCACTCCCCATCAAAGTGACTAAAGTATATACCCCTCAACATGGTAGATGGGAATAGCACCCCCCCCCCCCATCAAAGTGGTCAAGGTATATACCTCTCAACATAGTAGATGGGCATAGCATCCCCTCCCTCCCCCCTATAAAAGTAGTTGAGACATATCATCCCGTCAACAAGGTGTAGTCAACTTGCAACACTATAGATACTTTTCATGAATTCATCACATACATACATTACTTTCATTATCATAAGGTCACTTGACTCATAGGTCATGCAATTGATCATCAATAACTCAAGAACCCTTAACCGAACATTTTATCAAACACTTGGCGGGTGTGTAATCCTAGTTCAAAATCATGCAATTCAAGAGTAAAATGATGTGAGAAAACTTAATATAAATCAACCTACCAACACTTGGTAACACCCTCATGCAAGATACATTGAAATAGCTCAACCAATCTTATTATAGACCATAGATTTATAGTTCAAAACATTCTAACAGAGTCGACATTTCATGAAATCCCAACATAGTTTATAATCAAATTCATAGTAAGATACACCCATAGATAATTCAACTTGAAAAATATGTAATTTACATAAAAAGGAAGGTTAGGACCATGGGTGAAAGGACCCAATGGTTAAAATCCACATACCTCAACTTTGGAGATTTCCTTGATGAAGAATTGGTTGAGAACTTGAAGCTTGAATAAATTTCTTGAGATTCGAAATAAGTTTTTGGAAGTTTGAATTTGGGTAAGATATTTGGCTAAGTGTTTTAGAGGATTTTAGGGAATGTCTTGAATGATATGGGGTTGAAAAATAACTAAGTATAGGTGTTTTTATGCATAAGAAGACTTAGACCTAAAACCCCAAAGCCTTATGCCGAAATAAGAAAAACTGGCGACAAAATACACTGCGCCGCGATGGCTCCACATCACGGAGCCAACGCATACTGCTTCTGGAAATTAAAATTTTTGGAAAATAAATTTTTGCTGCGGTTGCTCTAAAATTGGGGTTACACCCATTTATTTTTCCCCTTGATCAAGAATATGAAGTTGAATTTTTGATATCACGCATGGATTTTGAGATATATGAAGTTATGAATATAGACATTTTCGAGGCACATTTTCAGGAACTTTTTTTGGATCATTTCATGCCCGGTGGCCACTAGGAAGGGAAGAGAGAGATCTCGTAACACTAAGCCCAGTATGTATTCATTTCCTTGAATATGGTGATGGTTGGTACTTAGTGTTTTCGTAAGTGGTGGTGCTATCATTGATGTATTGGTAAGTGGCAGTGTTGGCATATTGGTAACAATGATAGTTCTTGATTATTTCCATACTTCATTTAGCTAGCCTTGATATGTTACTTATTATGTATGCATTCTCATGAAGTAAATTGATTGAAGTTTCATGTGCAATTATGAAAATGTACTACTCATACTTTTAAAATGATTTCCATGATAGAAACTTTAAAAATTGCATGAAAACTATGTTTAATTTGTATGATTGTTTTGGTAAGGAGTTGATGGATGTTCCATTGTATTCCTATTTCTATTCACATTCAGGGACAAATGTTCCCGAGGGAAGTATATTGAAACACCCCTTAACAAAGCTCGAAAAGACCCTATGATACATTTTTTTAAAATATGTAAAAATCCATGCAGAATTTTGCAAATTTGACCTCATATTCTTGTTTAGAGTAGAAAATTATGTTGTGAACGGTTACTATAAGGTGTATTTTACCCATGCCAAAAAAATATTTTTCGATAAAATTTCAGAAAAGCAGTGCTTATTCGCGTCGTGGTCTTTAAAAATTCTCTTTTTCACTAAAGGACAATTGGGTAATTATCCAATGTCTATATATATGTGAAACTCTCATCCTTAGCCATGTTTTAACTCTAAAACTCACCAAAAACCTCTCACATTCCTCTCTGAACTTCAACAAATCCTCCATCCATTCTCAAGATATTTAAGAAGGTTTATTGCGATACCAGAAAACCAAGTCAAGGCCTAAGTTCTCCTAAAGTCTTTCTTCAAGTGTCACAACCCAAGCCTAGGGTCTAGATGTGATCGGCGAGTGGGGCACCCAACGAAACTCAGACAAGCCTCATAGAATATCATCACACATCCTTGGTCATAGAAGCAAGATAAATCAACATAAGAAACATAAACAAAGAAAATTAGGACTAAGGGAGAGAGAGACTTATATTTAAATAGCTTGAATATCATAAGTGAGTAATGCTCAAGCATAATACATATCTTGTCCAACAACACCTCTAACATAGAACTTAACGGGGGCCAAGATAAGCAACCGACTCACCCACATAGTCAAAGTATACCAAAAAGGAATGATAGTCTTTAATACATAGCAAAAGAACATAGATATTGCCCTAGGACATGAGGAATCACCAACTAGCTTGAATGGATACCACTAGCCACATGGAGGAGGAGGATGACCAAATGGATCTCCAGTTCCTACATGGTGACATCATGTAGGCATAGAGTATGCTTAGTACATTTGAACATACTAAGTATGTAGGCCGTAATGTAACAATAAATAGTAAACTTAGTCAAAATGCATAAGAATAGGCAAAGGATAGCATAATAACAATATGACTTGTATAAATAGTGCTTAAAGTAAAATCATACTTGTATAGAATATAGTTCATAAGTAGAAAGAGACTATCCTTTGGCAAATAGGCTTACCACCTCCTTTTCCAGGTGATTGAGGTATCAACCCCTCAATTAGGCTATTAACATACACCAGCCACCTTTAAGATAATTGTCGTATCAACCCCTCAATTTGATAATGAGGTTTCAACCCCTCAACTAGGTTAATGAGATACTAACCCCTCAATTTGGTTAATGAGGTATCAACCCCTCAGTTTGGTTATGGTCAATTCAACACTACATAGAGAAATACCATATACATAATTTTCTTCAATCCTCATCATAACATGATACACATACTTTTATTTCATCATCATGCATAATTTTCATGAAATCAATACATATTCATCCTTATTTCATTATCATAGAGTCATTCATAACATAAGACAAGCATTAGACCTTCAATTCCTCAAGAAATCCTAGCCGAACATTTTATCAAACATTTGGCGAGTGTGTAATGCTAGTGTAAAATCATGCAATTCAAGAGTGAAATCATGCAAAAAAAATCCATTGTAAAACCAACAATCAACACCTTGCAACATTCTCAAGCAATATACATCAAAACCCCTCATCAAATCTAGCAATAGATCCAAGAATTATAGCTCAAAACATGCTAAAGCAATCATACTTTCATAAATCCCAAATCAAGATGTAGTAAATTTCTTAATATACAAAATTCACATGTAAAATCAACTTTAATTCATGCAATGTAAGTAGAAAAGAGGATTTAGCACCATACGTGAAAGGATCCAATAGTTGAAACTCACATATCCTGACTTGGGAGAATTTTTTGAAGAGAATTTTAATGAAGACTTGAAGATTAAGTGAAATCCTTGATGAAATCATTAAGATTGGTTTTGAGCTTTGGCACTTGAATTTAGGGTGAAATATGAGTCTAGTGTTTGAGTCAGTATTGGGGAATGTTTAGGATGATATGAGGGTGAAATAAGGATAAGTATAGGTATTTTTAACTATGGTAACCCTTAGGCCCAAGAGTTAAAAGTCTTGGAACGAAGTCAAGAGAAAACAGGACCAAAACAGACTGCTCACCGGAATTGCATTTTCTACAAAAATGAGTTCCACGAAAATGGCCATAACTTCTTCATTCGAACTTGAAATGAGATGAAATAAAGCGCGTTGGAAAGGTAATTCATAGAGCTTTAATTTGATTTGTCATGGGCTACACACTTCTTTATGTTTAAAGAGATTTGACCCTTCAAAGTTGACCATCCTAAATTGCATTTTTGCAATTTTTTGATTTTGATATGGTTGCTCTAAAATTAGGGTTAGACCTATTCCCCACTAAATTTGACCCCCCTTCAAAAGAATATGAAGTCATATTGTCGAAACAACGAATAAAATTTTAGATATACGGAAATTACTATTCCCAGCACTTCTAAGGCGCATTTTTGGGAACTTTTTGGAATTGTTTCAATATGTCCTCCTTGGGAACATTCATCTCCTAATATCAAAGAAACGTACAAGATAAGAGTAATCATAAAGAGATTAGCCCAAATAAGAATGCACTAATACACTTTAAAACACCATTTTCAAAACCTTGACAGAAGTGTAAAATTATCGTAAACATGCTAACTTAAACATGAATGCATATGAATGACATAGGGGCCAAAACATAAGGATTGAAATCATAGAAAGGACTTGAAATGTCGTAATAAGATATAATAGAATGAAAGAAATGCAGATATTACTCCTCTATGCCTGCTCCGGCTTCTTGAGAGACACATACAAATACACGACTATTCCAAGGGCCTCAATGAATACCACAACCCTATTAATCAACCTCTCCACTCATCCATCCAACACCTCCATTGAGACCTCCTCCAAGCCAACTTATCCTCCACCTCACCGATAACTTAAAAGAGTTCTATAACACTAGTCACCAACATATCCCATCCACCTAGAAGCATGAAGAACCGGGTGAACCATATCTATATCTATAGGTAAATACCCAAACTTATGCAACCTTACCAACCTCTCTCTACACTCTATAAGGATTCATAATCCTTAAGTCAAGTGTCAACCTTAAATACACCTAACCCACTGGGTACCATAGCCACTATCTCCCCCTTCGGAGACGACCTCCACTCTATCGTCTTCTCACCCAAAACTTCCAACTCTAAATAAGGCGGAATGAAGGCCTTGCTTAAACTAGACCTCCTCAACCAAAGAAGATTTAGAACTACCAAGAACACTATACCACCCTTCTCAACTTCCCTCAACCTACTCCCAATCTAACCAACTGATGGATTCCAATAGTCTCCTTCTTGCCATCACTATCCACACATGCTAGGCTACCTAGAGCACCGATTGCAAAATTAGCCTTACTGGTGAAAAGTAATGCACACTCATTCATAATCCTTAAACAATCCTAAGCACCTTCTTGCTATCCATAATGCACAACTATCATATTCAGCAAACAACCTTTCATCCTCCAAGACTTGTAACACTACTCCAAATGATTCACAAGCTCTAAACAATTTAACACCTCATCACTAGAGACAAAGACAAACATATCAAGGTAGGGTTTTAAGACCTTATTCAAGAAATCTACAAACACCCTTGGTGCATAAGACAACCAAATAACTCCATTAATACTAATAATGCTTACTCCTAGTCCAAAAAGACACTTAACGACATCACCTACCCTTATTTTACTTGGAGACAACACCAGTACGAAAGATCAACCTTAGAGAAGTGACTAAACCATTGTAGTTGACCAAGTAGGTCACCCATCCTTAGCCATCACATCATAACCTTATGGGTGGTACCCTCATCAAAAGCATACTATGCAAGTAGCCAAACCATCCCAAGACCTCTAACATCTCAAACTAAGTCCAACCGAAACCACAAGACAAGACTCTATGAAATGATTACATGGGGCAACAATTATAGACCCTTAGTAGCCATAATCGATTCATGTAACCATAAGGGATATATACACACACACTAGTACTACTATCACAAGAAATAGCAACACCAGACTTCTCAAATCACCTTACTAAAAATGTCGATCACAATATTGGCCTCACTTAGGGTCAACTAAGTCGTAGGAGAAATAATAGAAGAGGACCTACTCACAAGCTCCGATAATAACTCGCTAAACTCAAGAAGCTCCTAATACCTAAGGGGGGTAAGGTTTAGGCTAACATCTAATCACCAATGACAATTCTATAAATAAATAACTTAGGTTCAACACCTCCAATTCTCACAATATGAAAAATACAACCCCTTAGAGACTAATTATACATTAATACATGAAATGGATCTACCTCCCTTGCTACTATTTGACAAAGTCCCACTCGAAGACGGACTCATTAGGGAGTCAGAATCAAACTCTACGGGTCCTACCACCCATCAAAACACAACAAGCATGCAACCATTGCATCTCTACAATGACATAAAAATCCACCATGCCATCTCCAACAATTCACGAAGCAAGACCTAATGTAATACAAACCTAGGTAAACACCTACGAATCTTCTAGCAATAATATACCCAACACAAGGATAGGCACCAAAGATTCACATAACAGCTTGGGCACACAAGAAGCCCCACTAGCAATCTAAAGTAATAATGAAAGAAATAGTGAAACTCCTATCAATTAACAGCAAAACCTTTAACTTACCTTTCTTTGCCTTCCTCATTGAAGCGATATGATCAACTAGAATAGAAAGAAACATTCATTAGAGAGGAAATCCCTATGTCACTTCTAAAGCACGACATAGACCATGAAAAAGTGAACCATCTCCTAAAATGTATCATAGCCTCCTACTCATAGTTGTGGTACACAACATAACTATGCATAAGACTCTAGTTGACGCAATATGTTGGACTCCGAGGATCTTTCAATTGGTAATTTGATACCAGCTATGTTATGACCAAAGCCTAGGTCCTAGACATGATTGGCAAGTTGGGAACCTGAAGGAACCTCAAACAAGCTTCATAGCATATCATCACACAACCTTGTTCGTGGAAGCAAGATAAATCAATATAAGAAACATAAACAAGTGAAATTGGGACTAAGGTAAAGAGATACTTATATTTAAATAACTTGAATATCATAAGTGAGTAAAGCTCAAGCATAATACATATCTTATCCAACAACACCTCTAACATTAAACTTAGCAGGGTCTAAGACAAGCAACGGGGCTTACCCTCATAGTCAAAGTATACCAAAAAGGAAAGATAGTATTTAATACATGACAAAAGATCATAAATATTGCCCTAGGACATGAGGACTCACCAACTAGCTTGAATGGATACCACTAGCCACGTGGAGGAGGAGGATGACCAAATGGAGATCCAATTCCTATATGGTAACATCATGTAGGCATAGAGTATTTGTTAGTACGTTTGAATGTACTAAGTATGTAAGATGAAATGCAACAATAAATAGGCAACTTAGTCAAAATGCATAATCATAGGTAATGGATAACAAAATAACAATATGATATATATGAATGGTGCTTGAAGTAAAATCATGCTTATATAGAACATAGTTCATTAGCAGAAATAGTCCATTCTTTGGCTAATGGGCTTACCACTTCTTCTTATAGGTGATTGAGGTATCAACCCCTCAATTTGGTTATTAACATACACCACCCACCTCTAAGGTAATTGAGGTATCAACCTCTAAATTTGGTTAATGAGATCTGCACCTCTTAATTTGGTTAATGAGGTATCAACCCCTCAATTCAGTTAATGTGGTATCAACCCCTCAATTTGGTTAATGAGGTATCAACCCCTCAATTTCATTATTGTCAATTCAATACTACATAGAGTAATACCAGATACATACTTTCCTTCTATCCATATCATAACATCATACACATACTCTTCTTTCATCATCATGCATACTTTTCATAAAATCAACACATATTCGTCCTTCTTTCCTCATCATAGAGTCATTCATAACATTAGACAAGCATTAGACCTTATCTTCCTCAAGAAACCCTAGCCGAATATTTTATCAAATACTTGGTGGTTGTGTAGTGCTAGTATAAAACCATGCAATTCAAGAGTGAAATCATGTAAGAAAATTCATTGTAAAACCATGAATCTACACCTTGCAACACCGTCCAGCAATATATATCAAAACTCTAATTAAATCCAATTTAAATCCAAGAAATATAGCTCAAAACATGCTAAAGCAATCATATTTTCATAATCCCCAAATCACTGTGCAGTAAATTTCTTAGTATACAAAACCACATATAAAATAAACTTTAAATCCCTTAATTTAAGTAGAAAAGAGGATTGGGCACTATGGGTGAAAGGACCAATGGTTGAAACCCATATGCCTTGATTTGGGACAATTTCTTGAAGAGGACTTTGATGGAGACTTGAAGCTTGAGCGAAATCTTGATGAAATCCTTAAGATTGGTCTTGAGCTTTGGGACTTGAATTTAGAATGAAATATGAGTCTATGTATTTGAGTGAGTATTGGTGAGTTTTTAGGATGATATAAAGGTGAAATAAGGCTAAGTATAGGTATTTTCAACTATGGGAACCCTTAGGACCAATACTTAAAAGTCTTGGGTCGAAGCCAAGAGAAAACAAGACCAAAATGGACTGCCCACTTGATTTGTATTTTCTGCACAAACGAGTTCCATGAAAATAGGTATAACTACTTCATCCGAACTCAAATGAGGTGAAACCAAACATGTCGGAAAGCTAATTCAAAGATCTTTAATTTGGTTGGTCGTGGGACACCCAAATCTTTGTGTTCTAAGAGATATTGCCCGTCAAAATTGACCCTCCTAAATTGCATTTTTGCAATTTTTGGATTTTGATACTGTTGCTCTAAAATTCGGATTAGACCAATTTTTCACAAATTTGGACCCCCTAAAAAAGAATATTAAGTCCGATTTTCAAAATAATCAATGAATTTTTAGATATAAGAAAATTATTATTTTGCGCACTTCTGAGGCATATTTTCGAGCACCTTTTGGGGTCATTTCAATATCTCCCCCTTGGGAACATTCATCCCCAAATGTCAAAGGAATGTACAAGAGAAGAGTAATTATAAAGAGCTTAGCCCCAAAAAGAATGCGACAATACACTTTAAAACACCATTTTCAAAACCCTAAGATAAGTGTAAAATTATCATAAACTTGCTAACTTAAACATGAATACATTTGAATGACAATGGGGCTGAAACATAAGACTTGGAATCAAAGAAAGGACTTGACATATCATCATAAGCTTTAATAGAATGAAAAAAATAAGGATATTGCTCCTCCATGCCTGCTTTGGCTTTCTGAGAGACACATACGAATAGATAACTTTTTCAAAGGGCCTTAATGAACACCACATCCCCATGAATCAACCTCTCCACTCATCCGTCTAACACCTACACTGGGACCTCCCCCCAAGCCAACTTATCCTCTAGCCCACCCATAACTTCAAAGAGTTCTATAACACTAGAGTCACCAACACATCCCATCCACCTAGAAACATGAAGAACCGGGTGAACCATATCTACATCCATAGGCAAATCCCCAAACTTATGCAACCATACCAACTTCTCTCTACACTCTATAAGGATTCATAATCCTCAACTCAAGTGTCAACCTTAAATACACCTAAGCCACTTGGTACCATAGTCACAATCTCCCCCTTGGGAGACAACCTTCACTCTATCGTCTTCTCACCCAAAACTTCCAACTCTAAATAAGGCTGAAGTAAGACCTTGCTTAAACTAGACCTCCTCAACCAAAAAGGATTTGGAACCACCAAGAACACTATACCACCATTCTCAACTTGCCTCAACCAACTTCAAATCTAACCAACCGATGGATCCCACATGTCTCCTTCTTGCCACTACTATCTATACATTCTAGGCTACCTAGAGCATCGACTGTAAAATTAGCCTTACCGGGGAAAAGTAATGCACACTCATTCATAATACTTAAAGAATCCTAACCATCTTCTTGCCACCCACAATGTACACCTACCATATTTAGCAAATAACCTCTCATCCTCCAAGACTTATAACACTACCCCCACATGATTCACAAGTTCTAAACAAATCAATACCTCATCACTAGAGACCACCAAAACATATTAAGGTAGGGTTTTAAGACCCTATTCAAGAAGTCCACAAACACCCTCGGTACATAAGACAACGATATAACTCCATCAATAATAATAATGCTTACTTGTAGTCCGAAAGAACACATAGGGACATCACCTACCCTTATTTTCACTTAGAGACAATACCTATACCCAAGATCAACCTTAGATAAGTGACTAACCCATTGTAGTTGACTAAGTAGGTCACCCATCCTTAGCCATCACATCACAACCATATGGGTGCTACCCTTATCGAAAGCATATGAAAGTAGCCAAACTATCCCACCTCCAACACCTCAAACTAAGTCTAACAAAGATCACAAGACAAGATTATATGCAACGATCACATGGGGCAACCCTTATAGACCCCCATTATCCACAATAGACTCATGTAACCATCGGGGAGACACACACATATACACACACAAGTTCTACTAGCGCAAAGGACTAGTATAAGAAATAGCAACACCCGAACCTCTCAAATCATCCTACTCAAAATATTGATCACAACATTGGCCTAACTTAGGGTCAACTAAGTCATAGGAGAAACAATAGAAGAGGACTTACTCACAAGATCTGACAATAGCTCGCTAAACTCAAGAAGCTCCTAATACCCAAGGGGGTTAAGGTTTAGGCTGATATTTAATCACAAATGACAATCTTATAAATAAACAACTTAGTTTCAACACCTCCAATTCTCACAAGATGAAAAATGCAACCCCTTAGAGACTAATTATACATTAAGACATGAAATGGATCTACCTCCTTTTCTACCATTTGACAACCTCCCACTCGAAGACGGGCTCATTAGGGAGTCAGAATCTAACTCTACGGGTCCTACCACCATGAATACAACAAGCATGCAACCATTGTATCCCTATAATGACATCAAAATCCACCATGCCAACTCCAACAATTCATGAAGCAAGACCTAATGAAATACAAACCTGGACCAACACCTATGAACTATCTAGCAACAATATACCCAACAAAAGGATATACACCAAAGATCCTTACAACAACTTGGGCACACAAGAAGCACTACTAGCAACCAAAAGTAATAATAAAAGAAATAGTGAAACTCAGATCCATCAATATCAAAACCATCAATTTACCTTCTTTTACTTTCCTTATTGAAGCAGGATGATCAACTAGAATAGCAAGGAATATTTATTAGAGGGGAAAGCCCCATTTCACTTGTAAGAAATGACATAGACCATGAAGAAGGAAACCATTTACTAAAATATCTCATAGCCTCCTACTCATAGTTGTTGTGCACAACACAACCATGAAAAAGACTCTAATCGTCTCAGTGTGTTGAACTCTAAGGATCTTTCAACCTAGTTCTTTGATACCATCATTACCATGACTCAATCCTAGGGCCTAGATGTGATCGGTGAATGGGGAACCTGAAGGAACCATAAATAAGCCTCATAGAATATCATCACACATCCTTGTTCGTGAAAGCAAGATAAATTAACACAAGAAACATAAACAATGGAAATTGGTACTAAGGGAGAGAGAGACTTATATTTAAATAGCTTGAATATCACAAATAATTAAAGCTCAAGCATAATACATATCTTGTCCAAAAACACCTCTAACATAGAAATTATCAGGGGCCAAGAAAAGCAACTAGGCTCACCCTCATAGTCAAAGCATACCAAAAAGAAAAGATAGTCTTTAATGCATAGCAAAAGAACATAGATATTGCCCTAGGACATGAGGACTCACCAACTAGGTTGAATGGATACCACAAGTCATGTGGATAAGGATAATGAGCAAATGGAGCTCGGATTTTTACAAGGTAATATCACGTAGGCATAGAGTATAGTTAGTACATTTGAATAAACGAAGTATGTAGGATGTAATGCAACAATAAGTAGGCAACTTAGTCAAAATGCATAATCATAGGCAATGGATAGCATAATAATGATTTGTCATGTATGAATGGTGCTTGAAATAAAGTCATACTTATATAGAACACAGTTCATATGTAGAAAGAGACCATACATTGGCTAATGGGCTTACCTCCTCCCATTCTAGGTGATTGAGGTATCAACCCCTCAATTTTGGTTATTAACATACACACCCACTTATAAGGTGATTGAGGTATCAACCCCTCAATTTGGTTAATGAGGTATCAACCCCTCAATTTTATTATGGCCAACTCAACACTACATAGAGAAATACCATATACATGCTTTCCTTCTATCCTCATCATAACATCATACACATACTCTTCTTTCATCATCATGCATACTTTTCATAAAATCAACACATATTCATCCTTCTTTCATTAGCATAGAGTTATTCATAACATAAGACAAGCATTAGACATTTAATTCCTGAAGAAACCCTTTTATCAAACATTTGACGGGTATGTAGTGCTTGTGTCAAACCATGCAATTTAAGAGTGAAATCATGCAAGAAAATTCATTGTAAAACCATCAATTAATACCTTGCAATACCCTCAAGTAATATATCAAAACCCCTCATCAAATTCAAAATTAGATCCAAGAAGTATAGCTCAAAACATGCTAAAGCAATCATACTTTCATAAACCCCAAATCACCATGCAGTAAATTTCTTAATATACAAAACCCACATGTAAAATCAACTTTAAATCATGCAATTAAGTAGAAAAGGGGACTAGGAACCATAGGCGAAAAGACCCAATTGTTGAAACCCACATACCTTGACTTAGGAGAATTTCTTCAAGAGGACTTTAATGGAGACTTGAAGCTTGAGTGAAATCCTTGATGAAATCCTTAAGATTGATCTTGAGCTTTGGGACTTGAATTTAGGGTGAAATATATGTCTAAGTGATTCAGTGAGTATTGTAGAATATTTAGGATGATATGAGGGTGAAATAAGGCTAAGTATAGGTATTTTAAAATATGGGAACCCTTATCCCCAAGACTTAAAAGTCTTGCACCAAAGTCAAGAAAAAATAGGACCAAAGTGCACTGCTCAATGAAATTGCATTTTCTGCACAAATGAGTTCCACAAAAATAGGCATAACTTCTTCATTCGAACTCAAAATGAGGTGAAACCAAGTGCGTTGGAAAGCTAATTCAAATAGCTTTAATTTGAGAAGTTGTGGTCCACCTAGTTATTTGTGTTCTAAGAGATTTGACACTTCAAAATTGATCTTTCTAAATTGTATTTTTGCGATTTTCAAATTTTGACACGGTTGCTCTAAAATTAAGGTTAGACCCATTTTTCACTCAATTTTACCCCCTTAAAAAGAATATGAAGTCAAATTTTTGAAATAACAAATATATATTTAGATATATGAAAATTATGATTCGAAGCACTTCCAAGACACATTTTGGGGTCGTTTCATCAAGAAACTTCAAGTCTAAGGTTTGTAGGTCTTCATCCATGGGTCCTTTCACCCATGGAGCCCAACTCTCTTTTTTCATGAAATTACATGATTTCAAGGTTAGTTCTTTATGGGTAAAGTTTGTTATGCGTTATAAACATGATTTGATTTTGGATTCTTCAACTAATCATTTTATTATGCTTAAATAACATTGGAGATTGATATTATGATAAATTTTATGATATTAAAATTATGTATTCTATGATACTGTGAAAAGCTGTGAAAAAACTTGTGGATTTAGTTGGATTTCATGATACCCAAAATGAGGGTTTTAGTACAATGTTAGTGGATTTTATTGAATGATTTCCACATGAATTGAGGTTACTCCTCTCTTATTTTATACTATTAAATTGCATAATTTAAGCTTATGTGCATATTAATCACCATGTTTCGGCTAAGATAATTGACAAATTTCAATGTTATTGAAAGTCCTATTGACAAATTTCTATGTTGTTGAAAGGATATTATGCATGCTATGAGCTCTTGAGAACATTGTGAATATTTTGAGTGATACAAAGCCATTTCTTTGATTTTATAAAGCATTGATTTTGATGTACTACTCATTGATAAAATTGAGCTATTATGATATTATGCATGTTATGATTATAACTATGAAGTTGAGGATTGTGTGAGATGAATTTCATGTTTCCATGTTCATGTTTTAAAAGATGATATATATGAATGAGGTAGGTCTTCTTCTTGTGGAGCTTGAGACTCAACTCTTATCTAGAGTTTATTGAGTTACACTTTTGTGAAAGGCTGTTATATCCTGAAGGGTAAAAGTCAAGGAGAATACTGCTGGACTAGTGAAAACTTTTGTTGCAGTGCGCTTGAATCTCCTTAAAGAGAATGAGATATCCATTCCTCGACCGGAAGATTTTATTCTTCATTTTTACTTTTTAATTGTTATTTGTAATCTTTGTAATTTTCACCAATAATTTTTAAAGAGATTCATATGGCTACAATTAAAAAATCTGTGGATACCAAGATGGGATATCTTAACAAGCCATTTCAGTTCAACGATAATCATTTTAAGTGGTGGAAGGGTAAAATACTTTTCTACTTAAGTATAACACCCCAGATCTTACAATACTAGTACTATGCAAATGAAACATGATATGGCTTTGTCAAATTAGCGTCTACTTTTAAAAGTGCTTAAACCTCATGTTATAGGGCGATATGTGCGTCTAACACTTAAGAGTATCGTGTATATACATGTTTTGTGTCAAATTGAGGAGATCATGACCCTAAATAAAGTGAGAGAAGTGAGGTGCTTGTAGGACTTAGGAAGCTAGCAGGTCAGTTACCTACTTGCTTATCTTAAATTTGCTAGCTAAATGGAGATGAGTTTCGACGTCAAATTTGTCTAAGTTTAATTATGAATAAAGGTCGTGTTAAGGGTGTAACTTTAACCCATGTTTTAGCATCATAAATTAACTTTATATTTATCCCAATAAGAATGTAAAAAAGGCCCAAGTACATCACAACTCACTTGACTATTTGGGCCCAAACTAAGTGAAGAGAAATTTAGAAAATGGGTGGTCAAGGCCCATTAACTTTAAAACCCAATAGGCCCAAGTGAAAGGTCTAAGCTACTGCATCACCACCTTGATCATATGAGGCTTGAAACACATAAGAAAGTTGGCCAAAGGCTCTTTTAAAAAGGCTTACAAGTAGCACCTTTAAGTCATTCTTAACTTAGAAAAAAAATCAGCTTTCACAAACTTTCTCTCTACACTTTCTTAACCTACCAAAGCAGCTACAAGGAGACTTTTAGGGTTCTTAGAGAAGCCCTACACCTTTAAGATAATGGTAAGTAAGTTTATTTATGTGTTTAGTATGCTTTTTTTATGAAAAACAAGAGACTATGTTGGTTATGTTTATGCTGAAATTGTTGGACAACATGTATTTCAAAAGTTGTTGTATATTTTTATTGTTTATTTGGAAGCTTTTCTCTTTTTGGTTAGATTCATTATGAAGAGAGACTATTGTTATTAATGAATATTGGTTCTATAATGATATATAAAGGCTGTTACACCATTTTTATAGTCCGTAAAAGTGAGTTCTTGTGTGATATCGTAATTGCGCTCGTAATAGGAACTTATGGGCTGATTGATTGAGGACTATGGTCTCACGTCCTCCACCTATTTTAAGGACTATTTTTGAACTATTGTAGTACTGCTTTTATGTGTAGACATGGTGGGGACTATTTGATTTATATTGGAAAAGGTTTGGAACTGTTGAAATGTAGTAAAGGGATGTAATATTATGCCGCTTATTTGTATGCTACATAGAATTGTTATGTGTTGTGCTTTGTGGGATATTGTAAGAATGTTATGAAACTAAAACAGTCTGCACATGATATGCATATGATAATGTATATTAGAAAATATGATTAGAGGCGAAAAGGTTGAAAGAATACGATCGAGTTTATAATTATATATTTGCTGCCCGTATGTTAATTTTTTATGAGATTGGGTTACTAAGGTGTATCTATTGGCTGCTAATACTTGTTTTATCACCTACTGTGATAAATATTTGGATGATGGGAAGGCTATCTCGAGGTAATAGAGAGGTCATACAGCGAGGTATGTAAGGCTACTTGATTTTGTATTATTTGACATGAAACATAGATCCCTCCTTGGCACATAAAGGAACTTACCGACTCCAACACAACTATTAACCATGTCTCAACTCTCTTACATATTCATTAGCTCTCAGACATAATCACCTTCAAATCTGCATACATACTTGGATACCAAGATACATGAGTTAGTTCTACTAAATAAAGTTCATGTATTGTTCTACCTCCTATGCATCTCATTATTTGTGTAACTTACTCCTTTCATTATGGTGTTATCTTTTGTGATTATTTACATGTCATATGTTATATCTATAGTCCTACATCTCTAATACTATGACCATCAAAAGAATCATCTCAAAGGTAATTGAAAGATAAAGTAAAATATTTTTCTTATTGATGGGTGGTATCTCGAGGGGTGGAAGGATCATCTAGCCAGGATTGATCTTATCACAAGGAAGGGGGTAGCCTAAGCGGTGAAAGAAAAAGCTTAGCCAAGGCCAATCCTGATATAGATTTACCATTGATAAGCTGGTCATTTGTATTACATATTGTGTACAGATTATATAATAAAGGTAAAGTAATAAAAAGAACATAAATAACATAATCCCACAGTATAACTAAAGATGGTCTCTTATCCTCACACCAGTGCATAGTTTCATTTGAGTGTTACTTCATATACTGTATTTCCTGCCTTACATGCACAATACATTATCCCATATTAATGTCCCTTACGAGGGACCTGCATTTCATTCTGTAGGTACAGGTGCTAGTAGATCTCCCCAGTAGGAGTACAGGATATCTAACTATTGTTACCAAGCTCTAGATTGCTTCGGAGCTTTATATGTCTAGAGCTTATATTTTTGTAGTGTATAGTTAGTCGAGGCGGGGCCTGTTCCAACCCTTATCAGATACTTTTCTTTATCTAGAGGCTTTGTAGACTATGTAAATTAAAGTGTGATCTTGTCTCATACTTTAGACACCATTGCCCCAACGGCTGAGCCATATGCATTTTCTTTTGGCTTGTTATTACTGTTTACTTTCTTAAAGGCATGTTGAATGCAGAAATCCCTTATAATATACATAGAAAGAGCATAGATATATGTTGGTTCTCTCAGGCCTTATTGGCAATGGGTACCAGTCCATCTTAATGAGACTTTGGGCATGACAAAGTGGTATCAGAGCGGGTCGTCCTAGTGAGTCTACAAAGTCATGTCTATTTAGAGTCTTATTTATTGATGTGTTATGCACCACATTTTTATGCAGGAGGCTATGTGGCATTTAGAGGTTGTTACTTTCTTTTCATTCTTTAGATCATGCCATACAGCCAAATGTAATAGGTGCATTATGTCTAACTCCTAAATTATTTTGTACAGCTAGTATGCTAGAAACCAGGCAAAACAAATATAAAGGTAAGGAAGTAGAAGTGGTAGTTAGTATACCCAGTCAGGTGAGACAAAGAAATGATGTTTAAGAGGAGTCTCTGTCATAGACATCTCCAACTCCTCCAGCTCCTGATGAACCTGAAAATAGTGAAATTCCCCCAGAACCACCTATTGATGCTACCGTGCAGGATCAGAGAAATACAGTCTAATAATTGACTCGTATAGTTGATGGCGAAGGTCAAAGATAGGATGGTCCAATTATAGGTGCAGGTGGTGTGAATAGGGCAGCTAGTATAAGGATATGTGATTTCCTTAATTTGGACCCTCTAGCCTTCACTGGGTCAGATCCTAATGAGGATCCCCAAGAATTTATTAATCAGATTCAATGCATTTTAATTGTTATGCATGTGAGTGGTACAGAAGCTGTCGAGTTAGCAAATATAGGTTGAAAGGTGTGGCTATATTGTGGTATGAAGCTTGGAAGCAAGCTAAGGGTATAGATGCACCTCTAACTACCTGGAAGGAGTTCAAAGAGGCATTTCTTGACCGTTCCTTGCCATTAGAGATCCGAGAGGCCCATGTAGATCAGTTCTTGAACCTCCACCAAGGGAATATGAGTGTGAGGGAGTATAGCCTTTAATTTAATTCTCTATACAGGTATGCTCCTAATGTAGTTGCTACTATGGTAGATAAAGTTCATTGATATGTGGATAGATTGGATACATATCTGGTTAGAAACTATACCATTGCTTCCTTGAACAAGGACATAGATATAGTGAGAATGCAAGCTTTTGCATAGAAATTGGAGGATCAGAGGCAAAGAAGAAGGACACAAGAGTTGGAAAGGGGGCAGGCGAAGAGGGCTAGGTCTACAGGGCAGTTTACACAGCTCCAAGGTAAGCTTAGGCCTTGGTTTTATAATAGATCGCCTAGGCCATGATCCTCCTACTCCGCAGCCAGTGCTCCACTATAACTTTAGAGGTCTAGGAGAAATCAGTTTGGTCTAAGAAGTGAAGGGCAAGGCGCTCGGACAATAGGATATTCAGCAGGCCAGCAAATGATCCCTATGCAGCCTTGTAAATAGTGTGGAAGGAGTCATTCAGCTATATGTTATATTGGGATAGATGCTTGTTTTTGGTATGGTGCTTCAGGGCATATGATGAGAGATTGCTTGAGGAGACGTATGGGTGATATACCACAACCTACTGGATTAGCTATTGCATCATCACCGTCAGTTCCTCCATTAGGTAGGGGTCAACAAGCACCTATGGGTGGTGGTAGAGGTGTTAGAGGGGCAGCTAGTTCTAGTGGAGTCTAGAATCACACTTATGCTATGGGGAGTCGGCAAAATTTAGAAGCTTCACCTGATGTGGTCACAGGTATATTGTCCATCTTTTCACATAATGTATATGCATTAATTAACCCTAGTTCTAGACTATTATACATTACCCCACTAGTTGCTGGGAAGCTTAAGAGAACACCCAAATTATTGAACAAACTATTTCAATTGTCTACACTAACTGGTGAATCTATTATGGCTAGAAAAGTTTATTATGACTGTGTAGTAACTCTTTGTGACTGTGACACATTGGCTGACCTTATTGAGCTACAAATGGTGGAATTTGATGTTATAATGGGTATGGATTGGTTAGCTTCTTGCTATGCCACCATAGATTGCTGAACTAATAGAGTGTACTTCCAATTTCCAAATGAGGCAGTTCTTGAATGGGAAGGTAATATTCAGGCACCAAAGAGTAAGTTCATCTCTTATTTTAAGGCCAAAAAGATGATATCTAAGGGGTATATATGTTATTTAGTTAGAGTGAGGGATATGAAGGCAGAATCACCAACTCTTCAATCAGTTCTAGTAGTGAATGAATTTGTTTATGTATTTCCAGAAGAACTTCCAGGCTTACCTCCAGAACAAGAAGTAGATTTTGGTATTGACATACTTCCAGGAACTCAATCTATTTCCATCCCTCCATATATAATGACCCCAGCAGAATTGCGTGAATTAAAAGAGAAGTTAAAAGACTTATTGGAGGAAGGTTTTATAAGACCTACTGTGTCCCCTTGGGGTGCACCAGTGTTATTTTTATGCAAAAAGGATGGCACCTTGAGAATGTGTATCGACCATCAACAATTGAATAGGGGTGACAATTTAGAATAAATACCTCCTCCCCAGGATTGATGATTTATTTGATCAGTTACAAGGTGTCAAATGGTTTTCGAAAATTGATTTGAGATCAGGTTATCACCAAGTGAGAGTAGAGGAGAAAGATATACCTAAGACTGCTTTTAGAACACGGTATGGTCACTTTGTATTTCTTGTTATGTTATTTGGGCTAACGAATGCACCAACAGTTTTTATGGATCTGATGAATAAGGTATTCAAGCCATTCTTAGATGTGTTTGTGATAGTATTTATAGATGACATTTTGGTATATTCATGATCAGAAGAGGACCACGCAAATCACTTACGACAAGTGTTACAGGTTCTTCGTGATAGACAATCATATGCCAAATTTTCTAAATGTGAATTTTGGCTAAACTCAGTGGCATTCTTGGGTTATATTGTGTCTGATGAGGGAATAAGGTTTGATTCATAAAAGATAGAGGTTGTGAAAGATTGGCCAAGACCAACGACACCAATGAAAGTTCAGAGCTTCCTAGGGTTGGTAGGTTATTACACAAAGTTTGTTGAAGGTTTTTCTTCTATTTTGTACCTCTAGCAAAGTTGACACATAAAGGTAACCAAGTTCCAATGGAATGATGCATGTGAAAGGTGCTTTCAAGAGCTGAAACATAAGCTAACTTCTATGCCTTTGTTAGTACTTCCAGAAGGCACCGAGAGGTATATAATGCATTTTGATGCTTTAGGAGTTGTCTTAGGGTGTGTACTGACACAATATGGAAGGGTAATTATTTGTGTATCTAGACAGCTACGACCATATGAGAAAAACTATCGAACACATGAACTTGAGCTAGCAGTGGTTGTGTTTGCTCTGAAAATATGGCGCCACTATTTGTATGGGATTCATGTTGACATATATACTGATCATAAGAGACTACAATACATGTTTAAGCAGAAAGACCTAAACTTAAGATAGTGGAGGTGTCCAGAGCTAGTAAAGGATTATCACATTGATATACTATACCATTCGGGGAAGGCAAATATGGTAGCCGATGCTCTGATTCGTAAGACAATTATAAATACTGGTGATCAAGTTGTGGTAAGTCAAGGAGTGGCTAAGGATCTGCGACAACTAGCTAATTTAGGAGTTCGCCTTCTTAAAACTCCAAAGAAAGGGGTTATTGTACACAATGCAGTAGTGTCTTCATTAGTAATAGAGGTGAAAGAAAAATAGTTCAAAGATCCTGGCTACGATATCCTAAGGAAAAGATAAGTCAGGGTACGATGAAGGGCTTTGACCTTACACAATATGGAGTACTTTATTGCTAAAGTAGATTATGTGTGCTTGATATCAATGGATTAAGAAAGAGGATAATGTAAAAGGCCCATCATTCCCGATATTCTATCCATCCAGGATCAACTAAGATATACCATGACCTGAAGGGAATATTTATGTGGGGAGGAATGTAAAAGGACCTTGCAGAATTTATGGCTCAATGTCCAAATTGCCAACAAGTGAAAGTAGAATACCAAAAGCCAGGAGGTCATATACAGTGTATAAAGCTTCCGCCATGAAAGTCGGATATGATCAATATGGATCTTGTTACCGAGTTACCTCGTCAATTTCAGAAATTTGACTCCATATGAGTAATAGTTGCTAGACTCACAAAGTCAGCACACTTTTTGCTAGTCAGGAGTGATTATACAGCGGAAGAGTATGTCAAGCTATACCTTAAAGAGATATTCAGGCTACATGGAGTCCCAATCTCCATTATCTCCGATCGGGGGCTAAATTTATTGCAAAGTTTTGGAAGTCCTTCCAAAGAAGTTTAGCGACACTAGTGAATTTGAGTACAACATTCCACCCTAAAATAGATGGTCAAGCAAAACGCACTATTCAAACACTTGAAGATATGTTGTGAGCTTGTGCATTGGACTTTAAAGGTAGTTGGGTGGACCATTTACCACTTATTGAATTTGCCTATAATAATAGCTACCACTAAAATATCAAGGTCGCACCTTATGAAGCTTTGTATGGGAAAAAAATGTTGATCGCTAATTAGATGGTTTGAAGTGGGTGAAACCACCGTGCTTGGGCCAGATCTAGTACAACAAGCCATGAAAAAAGTTCAAGTAATACAGCAACGGCTAGAAATAGCCCAAAGTCATCACAAATCACATACGGATGCTAGAAGGAGAGGACTAGCATTCTTAGTAGGGGATTGGGTGTTTTTAAAGGTGTCTCCAACGAAAGGGGTTATGAGATCTAGTAAGAAAAGAAAATTGAGCCCATGTTATATAGGGCCATATAAAATTATTAAGAGGTTCAGGAAGGTTGAGTATGAACTAGTACTACACTAAGAGTTTTTAATAGTTCATCTAGTTTTTCATGTCTCAATGCTTAAAAAATGCATAGGTAACCCATCCATATCACTCCTATTGAAGAGGTGCAAGCTACAGAAGATCTCACATATAAAGAGGTATCTATTGCTATTTTGGATTGTCAAGTTAAGAAGCTAAGGAATAAAGAAACAACTTCAGCAAAAGTACTCTGGAGAAACCAGCAAGCAGAAGAAATAACACGGGAGGCCAAGAATATGATGAAGTCAAAATACCCTTAGTTATTTGAAGCTAAAGAGGAAGTTCAACATGCAGAATTGGGACACTAATAGGTAAGTGTTATTGAATACTTAGTGTGTTGTCAAAAAACCGTGTAAGTAAAGGTTTAAACTTAGTTAAGCTATCCAATTGTGCTAACATTCAAGATGAATGTTCCTAGGAGGGAGGATGTAACACCCCACATCTTACAAAACTAGTACTATGCAAATAAAACATGATATGGCTTTGTCAAATTAGTGCCCCTTTTTAAAATTGCTTGAATCTCATATTATAGGGAGATATGTGCATTTAACGCTTAAGAGGGTCGAGCGTATACATGTTTTGTGTCAAATTAAGGAGATCACGAACCTAAATGAAGTGAGAGAAGTGAGGTTCTTGTAGTACTTAGGAAGCTAGCACATGAGTTACCTACTTGCTTAGCTTAAATTTGCTAGCTAAACGGAGATGAGGCCCGATGTCGAATTTATCCAAGTCCAATTATGAATAAAGTTTGTGTTAAGGGTGTAACTTTAGACCATGTTTTAGAATAATAAATGATTTTTTTTGATCCCAATAATAATGTAAAAAGGACACAAGTACATCACAACCCACTTGACTATTTGGGTCCAAACTAAATGAAGAGAAATTTGGAAAATAGGCAGCCAAGGCCCATCAACTTTGAAACCCAATTAGGCCCAAGTGAAAGGGACAAGCTGCTCCATCACCACCTTGATAATATGAGGCTTAAACTAGACAAGAATGTCAGCCAAAGTCTCCTTTAAAAAGGCCTACAAGTAGCACCTTTAAGTCATTCTTAACTTGAAAAAAAATGAGCTTTCACAAACTTTCTCTCTACACTTTCTTAACCTAGCAAAGTAGCCACAAGGAGACTTTTAGGGTTCTTAGAGAATTCCTACACCTTTAAGGTAATAGCAAGTAAGATTACTTATGTGTTTAGTATAGTTTTCTTATGAAAAATAAGAGACTATGTTGGTTATGCTTTTGCTGAAATTGTTGGACAACATAAGTTCCAAAAGATGTTGTACATTTTTCTTGTTTATTTGAAAGCTTTTCTCTTTTGATTGGATTGATTATGAAGGAAGGCTACTATTATTAAGGAGTATTAGTTCTATCATAATGTATAAAGGCTGCTGCAATATTTTTACTGTCCGTGAAAATGAGTTCTAGTATGGTATCGTAATTGCACTCATAATAGAAACTTGTGGGCTGATTGATTGAGGACTATGGTCTCACGTCCTCTATCTATTTTGAGGACTATTTTTGAGCTGTTGTATGACTGGTTTTATGTGTATACATGGTGTATACTATTTGGTTAAAGTTCAAACAGGTTTGAAACTATCGATGTTGAAATATAGTGAAGGGATATAACGTTATGCCGCTTATTTGTATGTTACGTAAAATTGTTATGTGTTGTGCTTTGTTGGATGTTGCAAAATGTTATGGAACTAAAATAGGCTGCATATGATGTGTATATGAGTATGTGTATTCAAAAATAAGATTAGAGATGAAAAGATTGACAAAATATGCTCGGGTTTATAATTATATGCTTGCTGCCCGTATATTATTTTTTTATGAGATTGAACTGCCAAGGTGTATCTATTGGCTTTTAATGCTAGTTTTATCACCTACCATATTGTAGATAAATATTTGGATGAAGGAAAGGCTATCTCGAGGTAATAGCGAGGTCGTACAGCGAGGTATGTAGGCTGCTTGATTTTGTATTTTTTGGCATGAAACATAGATCCCTCCTTGGTACATAAAGGCACTTACTGACTTCAACACCACTATTAACTGTGTCTCAAATCTCTCATATGTTCATATTCTTTCATACATAGTCACCTTCAAATCTGCATACATACTTGAATACCAACATACACGAGTTAGTTCTACTAAATAAAGTTCATGTATTGTTCTACCTCCTATGCATCTCATTATTTGTGTAACTTACTCCTTTCATTGTGGTGTTGTCTTTTGTGATTATTTACATGTCATATGTCATATCTATAGTCCTACATCTTCAATATTACGACCACTAAAAGAATCATCTCAAAGGTAATTAAAAATAAAGTAAAATATTTTGCTTATTGATGGGTGGTAACTCAAGGGGTGGAAGGATTACCTAGCCAAGGTCGATCCTATCACGGGGAGGGGGGTAGCCTAAGGGGTGAAAGGAAAAGCCTAGTCAGGGTCGATCCTGATATAGATTTACCACTGATCAGCTGGTCATTTGTATATTACATATTGTGTATAGATTATACAGTAAACGTAATGTAATAAAAAGAACGTAAAGTACATGATCCCACAGTATAACTAAAGGTAATCTCTTATGCTTACACCAGTGCATAGTTTCATTTGAGTGTTACTTCATATACAGTATTTCCTGCCTTACATGCTCATTATATTATCCCATGCTGACGTCCCTTACGGGGGACCTGCATTTCATGTTGCAAGTACAGGTGCTAGTAGATCTTCCCAATAGGAGTACAAGATATCTAGTTATTGTTACCAAGCTCCAGGTTGCTTCAGAGCTTTGTGTGTCTAGAGTTTATATTTTTATAGTATATAGTTAGTCGAGGCAGGGACTGTCCTGACCCTTATCACAGACTTTTTCTTATCTAGAGGCTTTGTAGACTATATAAATTAAAGTGTGGTCATGTCTCATACTTTAGACACCATGGCCCCAATGGATTAGCCATATACATTTTCTTTTGGATTGTTATTACTGTTTACTTTCTTAAAGGAATGTTGAATGTAAAAATCTCTTATAATATGTATAGAAAGCACATAGATACAGGTTGGTTCTCCCGGACCTTATTGGCAAAGGGTGCCAGTCCGTCTTAACGAGACTTTGGACGTGACATTAAGTATTCTCAATATTTCTTGTGTGTTAACTGAGAAGAATCCTAACAAAGTTGACATTCTCTCCATGGCTAATGATGAACTCATTTCTCATCAAGAGAAAGCGGACAAATATAGTCATGACTCCTACAAGTGTGGGTATTATATTTTAAATTATCTGTCTGATAATTGTTATGATTATTATGATAGAATTTACTCTAGTGCAAAGAAAATTTAGAAAATATTGCAAAGTAAGTATGATACCGAAGAAGTTGGAGCAAACAAATATGCTAGTAATCAATTTTTTTTATTCCAAATGGTGGACAACAAATTAGTGGTAGATCAAGCTCAAGACTTCATAATGATTGTTGGAGAGCTTAGATCTGAGGAGGTCAAAATTGAGGATAACTTTATTGTTTGTGGCATAGTTAATAAACTTCTACCTTCTTAGAAGGAATTTCGAAAAATTATGCGTCACAAGCAAAAAAAACCTCTCTTGAAACATTGATAATGAAATCCACATGGAGGAGGAGGCAAGGGGCCAAGATACACTTTTACAATTAGAAGAGAGAAACACCACATCAAAGGTAAATTTAGTTACTTCAAATAATGCTACTTCTGATTCTAACAAAATTACCTCTATGAAGCCTAAGAAGAAAAATTTCAAGAAAAAGAATGGTAGACCTCCTAAGAAAAATAATGGTGAAACTAATGAAGTACACAATCAACAAGATCAATATAAGGAACCGTGCTTTGTCTGTGGCATATTGCTCAATTTTGAAAATATCAAAAATGTGATCCTACATCTCAGGCAAATATTACCGAAGAGCCTTTTGTGGTGGTGATTATAGACATATTTATAGTTGAGAAAGTTAATAGATGGTGGGGTGATTTTGGTGCAAACTGTTATGTCTATTATAACAAAGATTGGTTTAAAAAATATACCTCTTTGAGGAGCCCAAAATCATCATGCTTGGAGATTCACATACTACTCAACTGATTGGAATAGGAGAAGTCGAATTATGTTTTACCTCTGGAAAGATATTGACTTTAAAAGACGTAATTTTTACACCTTCCATGAGAAAAATTGGACGTCTAGTTTTCTTCTAAATAAAGCAGGTTTCAAACAAATTATAGAATCTGATCAATATATAAATGTGAAAAGGGGTATTTTTATGAGAAAAAGGGTGTATTAGTGATGAGATATTTAAACTGAATGTTGAAATAAATAAAATTTTTACTTTTATTTATATGTTTTCTTCTACTAATTTTTGGCGTGCTCGTTTGTTAATATAAATGATGATATGTTGGGATCATGAGTAGTTTAGAATTAATCCCAATGGTTAAAAAGAATTTTAAAAAGTTTGAGGCATGTAGCAAATTAATGTTCACTAAAAAGCCTCATTTTCAAGTTAAAAGAAAAGTTGATTTATTAGAATTAATGTATACTGATATTTGTGAACTTGGAGAAATTTTAACTCGTGGAAGAGATAGATATTTTATCACTTTCATTGATGATTTGTCTAAGTTTACATATGTTTACTTAATAAAAAATAAAAGTGATACTTTTGAGTATTTCAAAGTGTATCTCCATGAGGTTGAAAATCAGTTTGAAAGAAAAATAAAAATAATTAGAAGTGATAGAATCTATGAATATGAGTCAAATGCGTTTAATCTTTTGTTAGATCATTGGGAATAATTCATATAACTACTCTTCATTCCCCTGCATCTAATGGTGCAGCAGAAATGAAAAATAGAACTTTGGTTGAATTGACTAATGACATGCTTATTGAGTCAAGTGTACCTTTAAATTTTTAGGATGAAGCTATTTTGACTACTTGTTATATGTTGAACTGTGTGCCTCATAAAAAGTCTAAACTAACTCCTTTTGAATTGTGAAAAGGTCACAAGCCAAACTTGGGATATCTAAGTGTTTGAGGTTGTCTAGCCTTTGTAAGGCTAATGGATCCCAAGATAACAAAGTTGGGTAAAAAAGTTCTACTTGTGTTTTTCATGGTTATGCTTCAAATAGTATAACCTATAGATCTTTTAATCTTGAAGAAAATATTATTATTGAATCAAGTGATGTTATTTTTCATGAAAATAAGTTTTCTTTTGATTCTAAAAATAGTGGAGGACAAAGGATTAAACAAAATATTTTTTCACTACCTAATTCTTCTACTTCTACTTTTAAAAGAAATAAACAAATGATAATTTTAAAATATAAGAAGTAAAAGAGCTAGAGTAGAAAAAGATTTGGTCCTGATTTTTATATTTTTAATATTGGAGATGACCCTCTCACTTTAAAAGAAGCATTGTCTTCACATGATGCAATTTTCTGGAAAGATGTTGTAAATGATGAAATGGAATTACAAATTTCTATTAAAACTTGGAAGTTAGTTGATTTACCATTGAATTGTACAACAATTCGTTGCAAATAGATCTTACGAAAAAAGTTAAAAAACCAGATGGATCTATTGATAAATATAAGGTTAGACTAGTTGCAAAAGGATTTAAGCAACTTGAACGCCTAGAGTTTTTTGAAACTTTTTCTCAGGTAACTAGAATAACATCCATTAGACTTTTAATTTCTATGACTGTAATTTTTTATTTGCAAATTCATCAAATAGAAATAAAAACTATTTTTTAAAATGAAGACCTAAATGAAGAGATTTATATGGAATAACCCCAGGATTTTGTTGAAGCAGGCCAAGAAAGCAAAATATGTAAACTTATCAAATCTATATATGACTTGAAACAGGTACCGAACCAATGGCATGAAAAGTTTGATTCATACGTGATTGAAATGATTTTAAAACAAATGAGTGTGATAAGTAAATGTATCATAAGTCTTGAAATAATTCATATGTTATTATTTACATATATGTTGATGTTTTATTGATCTTTAGCTCTAATATGAATGTTATTAATAAAGTAAAAATATTCTTAGTAGCCAGTTTTATATGAAAGATCTTGTGAGGCAAATTTTATTCTTGGAATAAAAATAACTAGAACAGGTGACAAAATTTTTCTTGACCAGTTACATTTTGTTGAAAAAATTTTAAAAAAATTATAACTTTATTGATTGCAAGCATGTTTTCACTCCTTTTGAAAGGATTCAAGTTTTCACTTGTTCCCTGTTCAAAGTGAAAATGATATGATAAATCAAAAGGAATATGCTAGCTTAATTGAAAATTTGAGATATGTGACTGATTGCACTAGGCTTGATATTGCATATGCGGTAGGAGTACTTAGCAAGTTTACAAGCATGGTAGGTAATGAACATTGACATTCTATAACAAGAGTTATGAGATATTTAATTGGGACAAAAACTTGTGATTTATTTTCTGAAAAAATATCCTGCTGTACTTGAAGGCTTTAATGATGCAGATTGGAACAATTTATTAGGTGATTCTTATTCTACCACTGGCTATTTTGTTACTTTAGGTGGTAGATCTATTTGTTGAAAATTTAAAAATCAAACTATTATTGCTAACTCGACCATGGAGGCTGAGCTAATTGCTTTAGCTTCAGCTAGTGAGGAAGTAAACTGGTTGAGAGATTTGTTGTTTCAAATTTCCTACTTTGAAAAAACAATTCCTCCTATTTTGATTTACAATTGGTAAAGTTCAAAATCATTATTACAATGGTATATCCAGACCTATTAGGAGGAAAAATAGTAATGTAAGATTATATTTGACAAGTTTTACCATTAATGTTAATTGTGTAAAATCTTGTAATAATCTTGTAGATCCTCTTAGCAAGGCCTTAATAAGAGAAAAAGTCTGGAGCACATCGAGGAGGATGAGATTGAAGCCTATAAATTCATGAGTCATATATGAGAAAATCCAACCTAGGGACTAGAGATCCTATAATTAGGTTCAATGAGAAGAACGAATCATATGATGACTCGTTGTGAAAAAATGCACTATTTTTTATTCTCTCCCTATGATGTGAGTACACTATTTTCTATAGTGAATTGTGAAGGTTGGGTTTAAAAACCCTTAATGAAAATTTGTAGCCTATATAGGTGGAGTGTTAAAATTATAGGAGTACTCTCGACAGATTTCACCTATGTGAGTGTGGAAGTAGGTCGCTTCATATGGGAATTGGGCTCATTCTTAAAGACACTCATAAAATCGAGATAGCACAAGGACATAATTTGCTGGCAAGTAAAGCTCATGCCAACAACTTGATTATTATGTATGAGCAGTAATATTTTATTTCTCTTAAGCAATCATATTTCAAGTGTGAGACCAATACGATTTTGTAGTAAAATTTACTTTTTCACTAAGTGAAGGTTCAATGCAGCACATACCTTTATTATGAATAGTAGTCTTTATTGTATTAATAGACTCTCTTATATAATAATAAAATGAGTGGAGGATTGTTGGTTTGTTATTACATTTTAATGTTATAAAATGTTAATTTGCGAACATTGGTAATTTGGGAACAAAGTGTTTATTTCACTTTCACAAAATCATTTGTGTTTAACAGAGATGATTAGTTTCTTGATTTATGTACATAGATTATCAATGGCTGGATGATAACGATTGATGTTGCTAAGACGAATCCTCCTAAATACAGTAGAGGATGATCAAAAGCAGCTAGATAATATTGTATATGTGCAAGCACATGTGATGCATTCATTGGTTTAGTATAAACACCCAATGTAAATTAATTTTTACCAGTTTAATTATTATATAGAGATCAGAGAGATGAGATCGTTCGCTGCTTAAATGATTGAGCCAACTTTTGAAGGCCATCCAGTGACACTCTATATTGCAGAATCTTATAAATTCTTTGTTTAGTCTATTTGGAGGACCATTACTGGTCATCATGGAACGTGGCTTTACTGCCTGTTAATGGCATTGGATGCCATCTTAATAAAAATAAAAAAATAACATACCCCGTGAAATTCCATAAGTGAGGTCTAGGGAGGGTAGAATATACACAGACCTTATCGCTACCTCATTGAAGTAGAGAGACTGTTTCCTGGGAACCCTCATCTCAAAACTCATAAGCAGAAAGAACTAGATATGACAAAATGGAAAGGGAAGGGAACAGAAAGCGCAACTAATAATGAATAGCACATGGCAATAGGTAAATATGATAAAACTAATACACAATATGACAGATAATGCAAACACATGAGTAATCCTACCAATTAACCCTACTATACCCCAAGGCCATGCATCCACCTAACCCTACCAATTAGCCCGCTACTCTAATTCGTGACCTCTACTTCTTTCTATCTAAGGTCATGTCCTCAGTGAGATCAAGTTCCGCCATATCATGTCTAATCACCTCCCCCTAGTACTTCTTCGATCTACCTCTACCCATACGTGTAGCTCTCAAAACCAACCTCTCGCACCTCCTAACAGGAGCATCGGTACTCTTTCTCTGCACATGTCCAAACCATAGCAGTCTCGCTTCCCTCATCTTTTCGGCCATCGAGGCCACCTCTAGCTTCTCCCGAATGGTCTCATTCCTAACCTTGTCACTCCTGGTTTGACCACACATCAATCTCAGCATCCTCATCTCTGCGACATACATCTTCTGAACATGTGCATTTTTAATTGGCCAACACTCCACCCCACACAACAATGATGATCTAACCACCACTCTGTAAAACTTACCTTTGAGTTTAGGTGGTATCTTCTTGTTGCACAATACTCCCGAGGCAAGCCTCCATTTAGTCCATGCTACTCCAATACGGTGTGTGAAATCATAGTTGATATCGTCACTACTCTGGATGATGGACCCCAGATACTTAAAGTTTTCCCTCTTGGGGATAGGTTGTGTGACAAGCCTCACATCAAAGTTTGATTCATCCCTCTCAACATTAAATTTGCACTCCAAATATTCAATTTTAATCCTGCTCAATTTGAAACCTTTGGACTCCAAGACGTGTCTCCAGGTCTCCTTTGGATGCCATCTTAATATTCTTCTTAATTCTGGTTAGCTTAATTGCCATTAGAGAACGTTTGGAGTTAGTGCTAGAACACTTCATGGCTACTCTTTAGTGCTGCAAATGGGTGTCTCTTCGCCTCTTGGTCAGGAGAGGTTACATTTTACATTATAACTTTTGTAACCTCAAATACTTTATTTTCCTCTTTATTCTCTGATTATATCTTATAACCTATGTAACTTTTAGGTCTTTAATCTTCCCTAATTACTTTCTATTCATTCTATAGAAGACTTCAATAACTATAAATAGTGGTGGTCTTTATTTATTTTTGATGCACAACATATGAGAAAAATATGGAGTATATAAAGGTTGTCAAACAGAGCGTTCTTATTAGTTGAAGGGAAGTGTTCTTCTTGTGGAGCTTGAGACTCAACTCTTGTCCAGAGTTTATTGAGTTATACTTTTGTGAAAGGCTGTTGTATCCTGGAGGGGACAAGTCAAGGAGAATACTGTTGGACCAGTGAAAACTTTTGCTACGATGGGCTTCAATCTCCTTAAAGAGAGTGAGATATCTATGCCTCACCCTGAAGATTTTGTTCTTCATTTTTATTTTTTAATTGTTATTTGTAATCTTTATAATTTTTCACCAAAAATACCAATATAAAAGGATATAAGTAAACTACTTCTTGTTAAATTTGTATCATTTGATTTTCAACCTTGAGTTGCAACCATCATTTTAAAGTTTTCTTCCCTCTTTTACGTAACTCTACTTACTTATTATCCGTTTCTTTCTTCGTTTCTTCAATTTATTTCTTAGCTTCCCTTTTAACTTCTTCCACACGCTCATTTGATTCTTTTTTGGATGATTCTAACTATTTTATGAGTTATACTTTTGCGGTTTATCGCCAAAGTATTCGCTGATACTTTTTCCCGGACCATCTGTACGAAGATATATATTTTTTTCCATTTCAAATACTTTTTCAAAGACATCATCATCATTTAAAGAAATTCTTCATGTTCTTGCTGCTTCTTAAATTTATCAAATTGATCCTATAGTTAAAAAAATCAAAGGTATATGCCAACATATTTTTGAAGAGATTAAAAATAAGCTAATATGTTTAACTTACAATGACATATTGCTGAAAAGCATCAACTTATTTTCCTCTTTTCCTCTTGCGAGATTCCATGAAAATTTCAATACGAGGACTTTTTCCATCTTTTTTCTATGAAAATAATAACCATGACCATTCACTAAATTTAGATAATCAAATATAATTTTCTAACTTTACTGTAAATATTTTATAATATTTACCATTTCATGTGTAAGAATTGCTCTTTTGGTTCCAATATATAAAGGCAAAGAATGTTTTGATCTATTTGTCTTGTTTTGTAAACTTCTCTTTTGAATACATTTTTTTTATAAAAAAAAAACGAATGATCAACATTAATTTCTATAATAGATAAAAAAAATATCTAGAATAGATACTAATTTAAAAATAATAAATTAGTTTTAATTAAGTATCTGAAAGTCAGGATCACTCCAAAGGTTGACTAAATATTTTTATTCATCCGCACTAACATGTTTAGGCTTATTCCGTAAGCAAAGTTGATAAGTTGCTTTTGAATTGAAATTTTTTTTTTTTAATTTCAGTTTGTGCTTATAGTTTATGTAGAGGTCACTCATATGACCAACAATTGCAAATTTTTTCCCCTTAGTCAAATCATAGCTGAATTTTTCCTATAAGAAGATATACCATTATAATAAACGATCATATTTTTTAATAGCTTTTAATCCATACAAAATTAAAAAGATATATATTTTTCTTACCAAAATGATATGCCACATATTATCCATTTTGTCTTCTCGATCTCTTTTAACCATTTACTTTTAAAGGACAACAGCTTCAACTTCTAATCGTTTGACCTAAAAACCAAGTAAATTGGGTTGTATTCTTACCAATAACTTGATAATCCTCAACAAATTCTACTGACAAATTTTTTTTTCCTATAAACTAATTATTTTTATGCACCATAGGTCCTTTAACTTTTATTTTCAAAATATTAGAACCTAAAATTAAGGAGTATATAAATAATGTCAAGTAAAATATCTTAAAAAAGAAATCAATGAAATTAAAACTTACCTGTTCAATTTGTTGATTCATGTTGTTCTTCCATAGTTACTTCGTTGACTTCTTGTGATGCATTATCCCTAGGTTCATATTCTCCAGGAGAGGTACTCATAACAATATCATACTCTTTGACAACCTATAAATTCAATGGGCTTCTTCTTATACATTTTATAACTAATAATCATGTCATCATGACCACATTCCTCTAATCTATGGTGATCATTAATAAATCTGTCACCTCTTAAATAAAAGAACTTATCTCCTTCAATAATATCAAATTTACAATGTCTTTGTAAATCATCTATCAAAGTAACTAACAAAATCAATGTTCATATTTGTTTACATAACCTCCATTTATTTCAATATTGAACCTCCTTTATCTTATGTGTTATCTCATGTAGTAATTATCTTTTTCAATTGGGAGAGAAGGCCCCACACCTCACTTAGCGTGTCCATATTTTCTATGAAATTATTGAATCTGAATTATTTATATATGATTTAACAAATATGCAATTTGGAATGAATAATCATAATACATTCACTATTGTACAAAATTATATTACCTCAACTAATTCTTTGGCATGTTGTGTGGATAGATTTTGTTTCATAGGCACCATCTTAGAATTCTTAGGAGGTACCATATCATCATTATCAATAAAGCAATTAGGTTATTCTCGAAAAGCTTTCCTACCCATATTTGTTTACAAAAAGTTATAAGAAACAAAAATATAATATTTTTTTTTATAAATACAAATAGAAACGATTTTTTGTTATAAATACTAAGTAGCCAAATTTCATATTGGTAGAACCTTTAGATGTAAATTTTATTAACTTAAAAAATTTAATTAATTGGCTATCTAAACTTTCAATTAATTGTTGAAGTCTAATTTCCCACTGTGTAAGTTTCTTCCCACTTTTCATTTAAAAAGAAATAAAATAAAGTAAAATTATCAAGCTATAATTATTGATAAGCAAAAATAATTGTGAGAGACATATGAATTATAAAAAAAATACATTTAAGTAAAGAACAATAATCGTCCATTTTGTTTTAACTTTAGCGAATGTTCAATCTCTCGTTTGATCTCAAAACTAGAGTAGTATCACTTTTTTTTCATTCTTTCTAAGATTTTTAAACGAAAAAAGATTAGTATGTCACGTCCTGGGACAGTAACTTAGACGTAATTGATAATCAGAGACTATTGCTAGTCCCCAAACGAACTGGACCTCTTCACATTTATTCAATCAACAATTATCATGTTAGCGGAAGACTTAAGATAAATAAAGGTGAAAAATCTTAATTAAAGATAATAAAAATAAATTAACAGGACTACTATGAAAGATGCTAGTCAGACAGTATCTAAGTCATCAATCCCAGATCTAGTCTATGAATCCTCTATCTAAGTTGTTTAGATGGTGCCATGACAGACCTATGGCTACCTCAAAACAAAATAAACAAGTTTAAAAGTCGGACTCTAAAGCTAGATGAAATAGTATGCATCCCCCAAACTTGAGGAGGATTCACCAATCAGTTGGAATAAGAGGAAGATCTTCAACGGAGTGCCTGTTGATGATCTCTGGTACTTGTCTCTGCATCATAAAAAGATGCAGGCCCAAATAAACGTTAGTATGTGAAATGTATGAGTATGCAAAATAGCCAAGTGAAACAGATATAGGTAGAACAATATTAACTTAAAACTACTCAATCAAGATGTCAAATGTCCATCTAAAGCAAGAATAAAGAGTAGAAAATGACCAAACAATACAATCTAAATCAATCCAATCCAATCAAGTCAGAATACTATCAGTATGGAACTTACCTGTGAGTTTCTCTTATCCGACAACAATCACTTATGAGCTAGTGATTGTACAACAATCTTATTGATATTGTCACTATCATCTGGTACTTGCTGGGGTAATGAATGAATCGATCCATGATATATCCCATCAACCAAGCCCTCTATTGTTTCAGGGAACTATCAAGAGAAACACCCGACTTAATAATTTCACCCATCTCCAACGTTTGACAATGTAGTTATTGAGTTCGAGTTGGACTTACTCCTAATCAATTCGATGTTCGATACTCCTCTTAAGATTCAACACTCATAATATAATAACTCTCAATCAATTAGACTCATTGGACATTGTCAACTCAATTCACCACATCATCTATTGACTCTTTGGTTACATTCTTTTGAGATTCAGCTCTTGACTCATAGAGACTCTAGCATGCATCATTCTAACTCATAATATCTGGAAAAAAATGTAGAGTTGAAGCATTTAGGGATTCCATAGGTTCTTTAGGCTCAAATTATACTCATGCATGCTCATTTGAATGAAATATGTAAAAATAATAAGAATTTATTCTAGGGTGTATGTAGTATGGCAAAATCATCTATTTCAAATATTTAATCATCTATTTCAAATATTTAATTCATAAAATAGTAATTCATGCAAGATTATCAACAAATACATTAGAATTTAAGAAAAATCTTTAAGAAATATTCATGGGAGACTCAATTCACAGACAGCTCCATCAATTCGGGTTATGGGGCACATGGAAGAACATAATCCATATTTTGGTTGGCCTTACATACCTGGTAATTTTGAGTGTTAGAACATCTTGGGGGAATTCACAAAATTACCTTTAAACCTAGCCTATTTCTCCCATGAAACCTTGATCTAAGTTTGAGAGGGTGTTTTAGCGTAAAAATATTGAATTGACATGTTTAGCTTTTAATTTAGGAGTAAAAACATCAAGTTTAGGCTTTGAAAGGGTGGGAAAAGGCCAAAGTAGTCTTTCTTAAAAAGGTGTTAAAAGTCGTCCACATGCTTATCTACGACCCATAGAAACTTCCACGGCCCCTACAGACGCTTTCATAAACTTTTGGGCAAATTTTGGGGTCTCTAGATCAATTCTACAAGCCCAGTCTATAGCCTATAAAAGTTCCTATGACCCGTAGATTGATCTGTAAAGTCTGGGACCAAAAAAATAAATTTTTAAGACTTTTTTCCATGATTTAGCAGATGGTCATACTTTATTCCATAGCCCGTATTAGGTTTCGTATAACAACTCTGCATCTGGCAGTTTCCAATTGAACGATTATAACTTTTGACTTCAAATTGCAAATGAGGTGAAATTAGTTGCGTTAGAAAGTTAATTCAAAGAACTTTCATTTAGGCCATGGGCCACCTAATCTTTATGTGCTAATAGTTATGATCATTTAAAGTTGACCCTTGCATAATCTAACACTAGAAACTCAATTTATAGGTACATATGAGCATAGAGTTATGGGGTGTCACAATATCTCCCCCTTGGGATTAGTCGTCCTCAAATGATGAGCAACCAAGAGATCTACCAAGAAAGAACTCAAATACTCGAATATTTGAATATTCATACTCCAAAAATCAACCTCAACTCAAGATTCAGAATTGAAAGAGTACTTCTAATGTCATCATTAGGAATGAATACAGTTAAAGACATGCATAATCAAACATAGAATCAAGAGGCGATCAACTCAAAGATAAGAACTCAACTCAACAACAGGAAAGTAATTGAGAGAGTAGGAATGAATTGTTACCATCAATTTCATCATTAGAAGGCACAAATAGGTGAGGTTATATCTAGTCCTCATATCCTCCTTCAGCTTCCCATGTAGCCTCTTCAACAAATTGACTCTCCACAACACTTTTACATAAGTAACCTCTTTAGTTCTCAACTTGCGAACTTGAAGGTAAAGGATTTGGACTGGAACCTCTTCATAACTCAAACTATCCTTTATTCCAATACTTTAAATAGGCACAATCAAGGACGGATCTCCTAAACACTTCTTAAGCTCAAAAATGTGAAAGACCGGATGGATGACTGCCAGCTCTGGTGGTAGCTCTAACTCATAAGTTATGTTTCCCACTCTTTTCATATTTTGGTAGAGACTAATATATCGAGCAGTCAACTTTCCCTTCTTCCTAAATCTCATTATACCCTTCATGGGCGATACTTTCAAGTGTACTCAATCATTCACTTCGAACTCTAGGTCACTTCAAACTAATATCTATGTAGGACTTCTGATGACTATATGTGATACTCAACATCTCTTGAATAATCTTTTACCTTTTCCATAGCGTGATGTACCAAATTTGGTCTAATCAACCCTTCTTTACCTACCTTAAACCACCTGATTGTTGATCTACATCTTTTAATATAGAGGTCCCCATAAGGAGCCATTTGGATACTCATGACACATGCCTTATGTGCTTCCGAATGCCCCATAATTGTAATTTCCATAAATCTCAAAATTTGTGTGTGATTTTAAAAATCTAACTTCATATTCTTGATTGGGGGCAAAATTGAGTGGGAAATGGGTATATTCTGGATTTTGGAATACCCATCGTGAAAAATAATTTTCACTAATTTTCAATTTCCAATGAGCATCCGTGGGCAAGGCGTGATGCGGCTTGGGCATGGATTATTGTTGGATTCTACTTCACATTTGGTTCGCGTCATGGACTAGACGCGGACCAGTGCAATTTCTAATTTTTTTGTTCTGTCCAAGGGCAATTGGATAACAACTCAATGCCTATTTAAATGTGAAAGACCACTTTCCTTCGTCATTTTCGTCACGATCCAAACTAGGGCCTAGATGTGACACGATGCATAGGGACCCCGAAGGAACCCAAAGTAAGCCTCTTAACATATCATTTCACATCCTTAGTCGGAAGCAGCTAAACAACAATAAAAGGATAGAAATAAGAGCATAGGGACTAAGGGAAAACCTTCATTCCATAAAACATCAAAAGAGCTAAAGAGAGTCAAGCTTATAGCATCATTACATACTTGTCCAACAACACCTCTAAACATAGAACTTAGCGGCGGCCAAGACAAGCAACCAGGATTACCCTCATAGTCAAAATATACAATAAAGGAAAAGAGTTGTAATACATGATATAAAAGCATAAACATTATCCCCGAAATAGAGGGCTCACCAACTAGCTTGACAGAGGAAGATCGTACTAGCCACATGGAGGAGGAGGATCAAGTAGGGCTCCAGTTTTGATATGGTAACATCATATAGGCATAGAGTATGCGTTACTATGTTTGAATATACTAAGTATGTAGGATGCAATGCTAGCAAGGGATAGATAACATAATTGAAATGCATAATTATAAGCAAAGGATAGATATAACATCAATATAACATGTATGATCCATGCTTAAGGTAAAACATGCTTATAAATCTTTATCAAGGAATGTAAACTAAATATAGATGCATACTTAAAAACTTTTTACCAACCTTCATGAAATGGAATAAATGGCCCCCACTCGCATTACGGTATAACCTTTTTAAAGAGTGCTGCCAACACCCCTACCGTACGACATAGTCTTTTTGATAGGTAGTATAAGACGTTCCCTACTTTACAATATAATCTTTTGAGTAGGATCGTGATTCATTCTACCTTACTACATGGCCCTTTTGATAGGATGTCCATACCTTACGATATGATCTTTCCAATGGAAACCATTAGTCTTTCTACCTTATGGCATGGCATTTTACGTAGGGTATCCATACCTTACAATATGATCTGTTCGGTAGGAATCATTAGCCATTCTACCTTATGGCATGGATTTTTCGGTAAGATGTCCATACCTTATGATATGATCTTTTTGGTAGAAACCATTAGTCATTCTACCTTACGGCATGACCTTTTCGATAGAAATCATAGAACTAGCCCATCAACTATTACACTTAAAGAATCAAGGGAGGACCTTCTCCATTTTCTTAAGAGCATAGCAAACATGGGAACCCAATAATCTACTTACAACATCATAGGTATTTTTCATGCAAACAACTCATATAAACATTCCTATCATCATCATCATCATAAAGTCATTTAACTCATATGTCATGTTTTAGACCTTCAACAACTCAAGAATCCATAATCGGATATTTTATCAAACACTTGGCGAGTGTGTAGTGCTAGTGTAAAACCATGCAATTTAAGAGTGTTATTATTCTAGAAAAATCAGTATAAAACCATCAACAGATACTTGTTAACAACCTCAAGAAATATACATTAAAATCCTTTATCAAATCTCACAATAAATCTTAGATTCATAGCTCAAAATATGCTAAAACAATCATAATTTCATGAAAGTCCAACATAATGTATAGTAAATTTCATAATAAGTAAGACCATAAGTAAATCAACTTTAATTCATGTAATTTTAGGTATAAGAAAGCTTGGAAATCATAGGTAAAAGGAACCCAAGAAAGAAACCCACATACATTGACTTTGGAGAATCCTTGAAGAAGATTGGAGATGGAAACTAGAAGCTTAAATGAGTACCTTAAGAATCGGATGAATTTTAGAACTTGAAAATTTGGAGGTGGAATAGTGTCTTAAGTGTTTGAGAGAGTATTTGGGAATATCTTGAATGATATGAAGGTGAAATATGGCTAAGTATAGGTATTTTCATGTATGCGGAGGTTTAAGCCCAAGACCTAAAAGCCTTGGACCGACTCAACAGAACTGGGCATTTTTAACACTGAGCTGTGCCCCCAGCGCGTCGTGCCTGGGGCACGAAAATCCCACTATTTTTTGCCACTTTGAAATTTTGAAATTCGTTTGCTCTAAAATCGTGGTTAGACCCATTGCCTACTCAATTTGACCTCTGATTAAGAATATGAAGTCAGATTTTTGAAATAAAGCATGAATTTTGATATATATGGAAATTACGATTCTAGGCACTTACATGGCACATTTTTGAACACGTTTTGTGGTCATTTCAATTTTCAACCCTATGAACCTCAAAACCCTCTTAAAATTCTCTCCATAACATCATCTAATATTCCATTCAATCTAAAGAAATCTCAAGAATCAAATTTGGAATCCAAGAACCCAACTCAAGCCTCAAATATTCCTCCAATGTTCTCCGAGAAACTTCAAAGTTTAGGTATGTGGGTTTGATTGTGGGAAACTTCCTTCTCACAAGTCCAACCATTTCTCCTTTCCTACTACATGAAGTTTATGAATCTATATGGTTATTTATGAACTCTTGACTATGGTATTACTACTATGTATTCTATTATGATTTATTTTGTGCATTATCATGAAATAAAGTAACAACAACATACCCAGTAATATCCCACAAGTGGGGTTTGAGGAGGGTAGATTGTACGCAGAACTTACCGCTACCTCATAGAAGTAGAGAGGTTATTTCCTTAACCCTCAGCTCAAAACCCATAAGTAGAGAGAACTAGATATGACAAAATGAAATATAAGGGAAGGGGAAGGAACAACAGGTGCGACTAATGATGAGCAACATATGATAGTATGTAAATATGTTAAAACTAACACATATATGCCATATACTAAAAGGGAAAGAAATAAGATTATTAAAATAAAATAATTACTAATAATAAAAAAAATACAAAGGGGAAGAATAGGAAGAAGAAGAATTTAGCTTGCTACTGTAATTCGTGACCTCCACTTCTGTCTATCTAAGGTCATGTCCTCAGTGAGGTCGTTCTGCGATGTCTTGTCTGATCACCTCCCCCAGTACTTCTTCAATCTGCCTCTGCCCCTCCAAGAAGCACCCATAACTATCCTCTCACACCTTCTAACAGGCGCATCGATACTCCTTCTCTGCACATGTCCGAACTAACGTAGTCTTGCTTCACTCATCTTTTCTCCTACAGAGGTCACCTCCAGTTTCTCCCTAATTGCCTTTTTCCTAACCTTGTCACTTTTGGTGTGCCCACATATCCATCTTAGCATCCTCATTTCTACGACATGCATCTTCTGAACATGTATATTTTTAATAGGCCAACATTCCATCCCATACAACAACACTTGTCTAACCACCACTCTGTAGAACTGACCTTTAAGTTTAGATGGTATCTTTTTGTCACACAATACTCCCAAGGCCAGCCTCCATTTAGTCCATGCCACCCCAATATGATGTGTGACATCATCATTGATATCACCACTACTATGGATGATGGACCCCAGATACTTAAACTTATCCCTCTTGGGGATAGGTCGAGTGGCAAGTCTCACCTCGGAGTATGCTTCCTCCTTGTCGACGCTGAATTTGCACTCCAAATATTTAGTTTTGGACCTGCTCAACTTGAATCCTTTGGACTCCAAGGCGTGTCTCCAAGCCTCCAACCTTTCATTAACTTTAGTCCGAGACTCATCAATTAATATTATGCCATCTGCAAAAAGCGTACACCAAGGTACCTCTTCCTGTAATGATCGCGTCAGCTCATCTATCACCATGGCAAACAAGAATGAAATAAAGTATTATGTGATATTAATGGATTTATGGATTAATTTTTAGGGTTTTTATGAACTCTTGTTTATGATGATATTAGTATGCATTATACATATGTCCTCTATATGGGTTTTATAAGAAATGTGGTTCTATGCCAAAATATTGTTGGGATTTGATATTTTCATGCTCCTATCTCCATATTTTGGAAGGTGATGTATACTATTATAATGGGTTGATTAAGAATAATTTAAACTAATTATTTTTCCTAGATATCTTGAAATATAATATATACTTTCTCAAAATATGAGAGTTTTACTACAATATTGGTGGATTGATTTGAATGATTTGAAATGGGTTGACTTACTACTCTTAAAATGCATGATTTTAAGTACATGGACATATGCCCACCGTGTGTTTGATAAAATTACATGATAAGAATTCTTAAGTTGTTGATGAACTATTACATGATTTACAAGTCAAGTGATTTCATGAAGATTAAGGGCTTTCAAGCATGTATTGAGTTCATGAAAAGTATCTACGAATTTACAAGTATCAAGTTGAGCTCTGTGTTAAGATTTTAACCTGTTGTGAGCTATTCATATCAAGGCAAGGGATCATGTATGATTATTATTTACTCTCATGTTCAAATTAAGCTCACTAGAAGAGGTCAAGCATGTAATAAGCTGCTATGTCAAACTATCATATCTCTTACAAGTTATTCACGTTATAATTAAAGTATGATTATTTTAAGTATTTCGTAGGATTAGACTTACCACCGATTGAGGCTTAAGATGGGGGCTCGACATAAGGGGTCCTTATATGAAGTCTTTAGTCTCTAAACTATGTGCCACCATAGGATTATAAATTTTACCCTTGCTATACTAGTGGATCCATCTACTTCATGTTATCATGTTTGGTTTGCCTTGGTAAGTAGACCACACTTCACTGGGGGGTATCTTACCAGGTTACCTGTACTGAGGGGGTGTCATGCCTTGAATTTGAAGTAGTAGCTGCTTGGCCTATGTCGGTTAAGGTCTCTTCCCACATATGTATGATATATATTTTGCAAGTTAAATGTTTTATATACATGTTTTATTACAAGCATTGATCATACATGTCATATTGAGATAGTATCCATTGCCCATATGTATGCATTTTCAATATTATGGCTTATGTCTTCATTGCATTGCACCCCACATACTTAGTACATTCCAAGTACTAATGCATACTCTATGCCTATATGATGTCACCATATAGAAATCGGAGCTCTTATTGATCTTCCTTGATATGTCCAAATTTATACTCCAAAAGGAATAGTAAAACGTTTGTTGATCAAAAATAGACCTCAACTAGAGTTGAGGTTGATCCCACTGGGAATGCGTGAGAATATATCTATTAGCCCCATTTTTAGATGTAATATCTATACCTAAAACAAGAGTGCATAAAGTAAATGGGGGGGGTTGCTTTTTCAAACTAAGTTACTGAAATGACATAATAAATTAGTGCAAGGACTACTAGAGTTAAAACAATTTTTGCGAAGCTAGGATTGTGTTCCCCATGACATCCAATGTGATAGACGAATTTGGTGATAAACTAGTTCATGATTAAGTATATAAGATCTAATAAGTTATGTTACATCTAATTCACCTCTCGGTCCCCCTTAGATGTATATCGTTCATCACCTTTCGGCCTCAGAATGTATACGTACTAACCCTTGTTCTCAATCCTGGAATACTCTCACTTTTTGACTCATGTATTTAGACTAGGTTAAAACCCTAAATTTCCATTGTAGAGCTCTTTTCCTAATCAAAACATCCCTTTTGGGCATGTAATGAATAAAGGCTTACCCTAATGCGTCGACTCATCAAGGAAGAAATTATATTGAAGATTACTATGATATATACGCTAATCAATCCCAAGATTTACCTATGTTCACCTATCTTATTGATTTGTCATGGTTCCCACGACCCTATTATGGGTTAACCTAGCATATTCAAAAAACAAAAACCACGATGATACAAAGAATTCATAATAAATGACTTACTATTGAAGAAACAATGAATCTATGAGTTACAATCTTGAACAAGATAAGTAAAATCCCCAAAGTTTTGTGAAATCTCAAGGAAAATAGTATCTTTCAGTGTTTTCTATCTCTAGCCATCCAAGACTAAGTAAATATGAAATAAAAAGACTATTTATATACAGGTAAAACCTAATTCAATTTAAATAGGTTGGCCGCAAGGCCCGTGACAAGCCTCGTCTGCCCTCCCTTATCCATTTTTCTTGTTTTTCGATGGTGACAGACATTCATGTCACTTCAACAGGATGTTGCATAGTCTATGTCACTTCATACATTTTATTTAATGCTCCGTGAAGCCTGCCTTAGCCATTTTGCACTGCCATATTATCCCACATGGCCAAGTTTGAGGCTACGAAGGATCTCACAACTCGTGGATAGTCACACGAGCCGTGGAGGTCCACGTGGACCTTCACTTGGACTTAATTCTTCTCTATTTGCCTGGGCCGCTTTCGAATACCAAAACTTTGGCTTCTTTATATTCATTTTATTGTCATTCGCCTCTTTGTCTATGCCTCAATGATTTTCCTGAATAAAAACAAAAGATGAAAATCAAAATAACAAATTTACTTGAGAATGCGCAAAAAGTTTTTGTTTAAAGCGTTAAAAGAGTCGTATTTCTACAACTTATCAACATCCTCAACTTAGAATGATTGCTGGTCCTCAAGTAACAACAACTCAACCAAACAACACATAAACACAGGTGCTCGCTCAGACTATGGATCGCCCCAAAATTTTCAACACATGCCCCGCTAACATATTTAAGAATGTACTCACACTCCAAACAAACCCACAAAGAAAATATTATACGTGCATGGTTAGTTCATATATGATCAAGAATAAAGATAGCCCAGTTGAGTTAGCAACCAATTAATGTAAAGACAGTGCCCTCACCACAAAAGTTCTCACACTCAACGTAAGCATGTAAAATAGGGACTGTAATGTTGTCATTGACTCTCAGAAATGACTTTCAGTGGACACACACGTATCGATCATAAACTTGCCTTATTTTTACCACCTTAACTCTTGAATGGCTTTTTTAGGATCACATTAGGACTTTTGCAGCTTGTAGCATAGGTTCGGCCTTGGGTGAGGTATATTTAGGATTAAAGTGACTAAACGGCCTCTCCCAGACACTTACTTCTACTCAGCCATTTGCTTTTTGGTCACCAACATTTCTTGCCCCTATATTTCTAACTTTCTATCATACAAGAAGTGATTTTCATTTCTTATTTACTCATTTTGATTCTTTTTCTTTTTCTCTCATTGATTTGCTCATGGTCACAACCCATTTCTTTTTCTCCTTTTATCACTTTATTTTTTTCCACACTCATTTTTCTGTTCTCCCTGTACTAGCCACCCTCAACTTAAGTCTTTGACTTGGGCCAAGGTTCACAATAGCTTTATAAGGTACCAGGGCCAAAATAAGCCACCCTCAACTTAGGTTTTTGACCAAGGTAGAGGGTCACAATGTCCTTGCAGAGATCAGGGCCAAAATAGAGATCAACTGATAGATTGGGGAAGTGAATTTGGGTGATTACAAAAGAAAAGGGTCTATTTAGGCTCAACTTTTGGTTCAAGAAGGACAATTTCATTTGTTTGGTCAATGTTTGGCTAAGTGACTAGTGAACAACAACGGTCTAAGATCATATCATAATCCAATCATTCAATTATTTTAGTGGGACTAACTAGGCAAGTTCTACCTCACAAGTGCAACGACTAAAATATGCAATCAGCTCACACACACATGGCACATCTTCTACACTAATTATAACTAAATCATATAGAAATGCTTCATTCATTAGAATGCCAACCATACACACAAAATACTTACCAGCAATCATACAAGTTAGTCAGGGTGAGATGCAAACACATATAACTTTAACACTGTCAACATGGGACATTACAACGATCAACACAAGGGCTACCCCTGACTTCTGTGAACACTTATTTTAATGCAAACATTACGATCCAAACATGCTAGTTTTACTAGATAATACAATTGAGAGAAAAGAAACATGGCAAGAAAAACTCTCAAATGGCTAGCAGGATGTCCCACCCCCTCCAAAAAGATAATATAGTGTCCTCACTACACTATAACACAAGATAATGAATAGATAGGGGATAGAACATACTTGGGACTCCCTAGGTGTCAGGAGTCTAGGTGGGACTAGACCCTTTTGGGGGGGTCCCAATCAGCATATGTAGCACCATGGCCAAAGGTGTTACTGGAGGCTCCTAACTATTCCGCTTGTCTGGCTAGCCGCTGTTGTTTCTCTTGTTCGGCAGCTAGACGGTTCTGGGCCTTGGCATTTTTGCGCATCTATTGCTCTTCTTCTTTTTGTGGGTCATAGGGAGGACTTTTCTATTAGTCGCGTCACTTACCCTTGTCTTTTCTCTGGGGCTGATCAATCGGTGGCGTGGGTGCATCAGATGGGGTAGGTGGAATGCCCCATAATCATCCATAACCAACACTATGGGGATATTAAATAGGCTCATCCATAACTATGGAGGTAAGATCGGTTCGAAGGCCTAGTACTGTGTCGTCAATTGATCAATCTAAGCCTTCATAGTATTCACCATATGAACCAGATTCGTCATTTCATCACCAGTCATACCCCTTAACATGTTATGGAAGTATCCTACCAAAGTGATGACTTGGCCCTACAAAGTGGTAATTTGGCTTAGAAGGACTTTGTTACATTGGTCTACCACATACTGTGAATGAGACTGGACCACATGTGGAATTCTCTGTATAATCTGGTCAACAACGGCACATGTCTATCACTGGTCCGCCGCTATTCCGGCCAAGAACTCATAGTTAACATATACATACCCTTGTTGTTTTGGAGGAGATGCATCACTACCCTTGGGCTGCTTAGAAGTCATGCCTGATGGTGGGGTGGTGGTATAGTCCTTAAATGGCAAGGGTTATGTGGAGGTGCGGAGGGGAAGTTTGTTAGCCCTCCTAGTAAACATGTTCTGCTCCACATGAGAGGGTTTTTGACATCTTTAATCAGGGAAATGTTGGCTACGCCCTTAGAGCTATTTTCTTGTCCAAAAAATGAGTCGTAGGAATGTCGGCCTGCTTCTAAAGAGCATAAACCAGGCACGAGAAAGGCATGCCAACTCTCTCAAATAAGGCTCAGTCCCACGTCTCAAAAGTAATAATCTGACCCGAAGTTACTCCATATTTGGACATTAGGCATGCTATCAGAGAGGCATGCGAAAGTTGGAGTAGATTATCATTTCTTAATGGGCCACAGCCTGGCCCATACTACCAACTATCAAAAATTGGCAGCAAATGTCAGAGATGCTTTAGCGATAGGACACTTTGGGTCTGTAACCCAAGGCACTTTCATCCCCTGAATCGCTACTCGCACTGCAATCCATCCCAATAGTTCAGCCTAAGATGACGAATCAGACATTCGTGCTGCATCTATAATCTACACATGCCTATCTATGAATTATCCATCTAGAGGAGCTCAGTAATTTGGACCAAATAAAAATTGGTTGATTGTGGTTTTTGAGATATTCACTCATGTACTATGCACTATCACATATGATCACAGGGACCTAGCAAGCGCGACCTGTTTTTTCAGTTTTCTTAACTGGGTACTCTCTACACAGTTCAGTAGACAAGCGGCATAATTGGAATAGAATTCTTCAACTATGGTGGGCCTATAGTACTCAGGTGGTTGCACCATTCAAACCGAACTTATATGAGTTAAAAGTATATCTGATTTCTGGAACTCTATCAAGTTGGTCAGTGAGGACCCGAACCTCCGAAATGATCGACAGCTATTTGAACCCCCCAGAACCTTTTGTAAGTCCATTAGTGTAGATATCCTTAGCTCCTTGGACTGTCCACCAACCTCCTAGAAATACAATAAGTTCCCTGGTAGTTTTGGGTTCATTTTTCGTATGACTACAAAATGAATAGCCTCGTTATCATTATCCCATAGTTCGACCTCATTTGCCTACTCTTCTTTCGTTACCCTCAGCCTCTGGAGTTTGCCCCTTCTCGTCCTAGTCTGAAGTATTCTCCTCATGTTCCGAGGCATTTGCCTCCTCCTCAACTCCCATGGGAGGAACCCCCTCTTCAGACTAGGGAGCTCTACGATGCCCTAATTCGCGGTCCTGGTAGTATAAGGACAGTAAGGGAAGACATTGACTGTATGCTAAACTTTGGACCCACTGGAGGAGTCATCACCTGAGTGACTCCCATCCTGATTGCTAGATGATATAGTTAGGAAATCAAGGAGATGTACACAAGCTCGTCCCTCGCATTAGTTATAGCTAGCCTGCAGCGTGGACCCATAGCACCTGCAAGTGCCACACATGAATAGACTTCTTTAGAAATTATTCGCACACGCAGGTTGATGCACTAACGGGTATTCAAACTTCCCTTGTGCCATAAAAATGACAGTAACAATTAAGAATGGTGTTACCAGGTCTATCATAGGGCTACTTCACTTAAGAGAATATATGAGTTAAAACTAAAACTCAACCTAAGTAATATAAAATCTATGGTACAGTGTCAAATGGATACTTCATGGCCCATGTAACGAGCCACGATTCGTGAAAAGGGTCGTTTGGAGGGACTTGGGTAGTGGTGCTGACATAATGGCATGTCAAACATGACACAGTCCATGTAAACGACCGTCTGACCCCTCTTTGAACAATTTTCAGCTCATAATGCCTATACTCACAAGTCAAGGCAATTTCGCCCCACTTAATCATGATTCACTTAGCACAATAAACTATATAAGTCAATTTCCCCAAAAAACCATGCCAAAAATCACCCAAAATCATCACTTTCATAGTTAAGACCTTAAGAACTCAACAATGGTGGTTTTCACCACCACATGCACACCCAACATCATTAACATGCATTATGATGCATTTAAATCAAGCAAGAAATGATTTAGAGTCAAGATCTACATATGCAAGCACAAAAATCAACACTAGAAAATAGAGAAATTAAGTTCTTACTTTAATTAGCAACAATGGAGAAAAAAAGATTTGCTTGAAGAAGTAGAGAGCCATACTTAGATTAAGCCACGAACCATGAAATATACTCATGATTCATCTCAAATAAGATGAAATTTTTTGGGGGGGATTTTGGAGAAAGAAATAGTGAGAAGGAGGGAGAAGGTCATTAGTTTAGATAGAGAAAGGAAAGTGAAAAGTGAGTTATTTGGACAAAGTGGGGTTATTTAAAACCCTTAATCAATTGTTTCACAAGTCAACTCCCACCGCACGGACGGCCTCATGGCCTGTGACACGTTTCACAGTTCGTTGGTCCAATCTTGGCAAAATGGGATGGTAATTACCTGGGCCACGCATGCAGGCACCAGATGGTGGATCTCACAAGTCATTAGATATGACATGGGCCGTGTAAAGCATCCTTTTGGTTGGCCTTGATGAAATTCCCACTTGCCTATCCCTTTATCAGTTAATGCCTCCTTTATAGCTAACCTCACAGGTCATGACAAGTGTCACGGTCCATTTGGTCATTTGTTACTCGCTATTTGGCACGATTTCCATTTGAAATATATCTAGCCACGCACATACCCGTAGAATGGCTGACTGCATATATGGTACCATACTAGGTCATAATTCCTGACCACAGTGGGCTTATGTCTTTAATTACTCCACGTGCAATTGATTGAACTCCAAAATTGACACCGGAGCTCACCTAGAAACACAACAAATATAAGAAAAATACATGACCTATAAACTGAAGTTATTTTTTCTTTTCATAATTATTGCAATGCATGTGTTTCCTCCCATGGAGTGCTTGATTTAACAAAGCGGCACGATGAATTATCTTGACTACTCAGACTTTGTCAAGGAGTAAGACCTCAATTACTGAGTCCTCCTCTGTTGCACCTAAGTTTGCTTCACCCGTTGCCCATTTACCTTGAACCAATCCCTATTTTCTGCTTCTAGCTCAATTACACCATGGGGAAACCCTTGGCTAATCGTGCACGGTCCAGACCACCTTGACTTGAGCTTATCTGAGAAGAGTCTCAACCTGGAGTTGTACCATAAGACCTTGTCACCAGCACCAAAGCTCTGTTGGGCAATATGCTTGTCATGTTGGACCTTTATCCTCTATTTGTATAGTGCTGCACTCTCATACACATGGAGGTGAAACTCATCTAACTCATTAAGCTAGTCAAGTCTCAAGTCGGCAACCTCCTCCCAGTTCATATTGAGCTTCTTCAAAGCCCAGAGTGCCTTGTGCTCTAACTCCAAACACCAACTAATATGGGGACATACCAATGGGTGTCTTGTAAGTTATCCAATAGGCCCAAAGTGCATCATCTAGCTTCCTCGCCCAATCAGTCTAGGTAGCATTCACAGGCTTAGTCAGGATTTTCCTGATCTCTCTGTTTGACACTTTGACCTGTCCGCTAGTCTATCGGTGATAAGGTATGGCAACCTTGTGTTATCGTACTCTGTATTTTGCTAGCATAGCACAAAAGACCTTATTATAGAAGTGAGAACCCTCGTCATTGGTGATAGTTCTGGGTGCCCCAAATTTGGAAACATGTTTCGCCTCAGAATTTGGACAATACTCCTGCTCGCATTTTTTGGAAGTGCAATCGTCTCCACCTATTTGGAGACATAGTCCATTGCCACTAGGATGTATTTCATTTGATAAGAACTCACAAATAGGCCCATGCACTCAATTCCCCAGACGTCAAAAATTTCTACCTCAAGAATTGGGGTCATAGGTAGCTCTTGGCACTTTGAGATGTTGCCCTGTCACTAGCACTAGTCACACCTAAGAACTAAATTATGGGCATCTTCATAAATGGTGGGTCAATAGTACCCATATTACAGAATCTTCTTCGCCATTCTAGCCCTACCATAGTGAACCCCCTCTATGGATGAGTGACAAGCATCCATGATACTCAACATCTCCACTTCTAGTATGCACCGCCTGATAACCCCATCAACATATGTTTGGAACAATTATGGGTCACGTCAGAAGTACCTGTGCACATAAAAAAGAAACTTTTTTCTCTGGTGAGGATTAAGGCCCTTTAGCATAATCGCTCACCAGAAAGTTAGCAAAATCGACAAACCAAGGAATAAGGTCAACAGAAGCTTCCAATACCTGCTCACTGGGAAAGAAATCATCGATGTTTAACTAATCCTTCAGTCTTGACTCATCCTCCAATCTAGACAAGCGGTTTGCCACTTGATTCTCAAATCCCTTTCTGTCTAGGTCCTCAAAGTCAAACTCCTGTAGCAGGAAAACGCATTTGATCAACCTTGGCTTAGTATCTTTCTTTGCCATGAGATACCTCAAGGCTGCATGGTTAGTGTGCACTATTGATTTGGTGCCCAAAAGTATGGTAGAACTTGTCAAATACATATCCAACGGCAAACAATTCCTACTCAATCACTATATAATTCTTTTTAGCATCATTGATGGTCTTGCTGGCATAGTAGATGGGGTGGAAGATCTTGTTGCACTTCTATCTGAACAAAACACCCACATTAATCCTGCTTGCATCGAATATCACCTCAAACGAGGCAGACCATTCAGGTGCAACCACCACGGGAGCAGAAATCAAATTTTGCTTTAGGGTCTCAAAGGCATCTCTGTAGCTATTATCAAAATAGAACTTTGTATCCTTCTCCAATTGCTTGCACAATGGATGTGTGATCTTGGAGAACTCTTTGATAAATCGGCAATAGAAACCTACATGCCCAAGGAAACTCCAAACCCCCTTAATTGATATGGGACCCCTACTGCGGCTGAGTGACAAGCCTCCACGATCCTTAATATCTCCACTTTTGGGATGCATCGCCTGATAACCCTATTAACACATGTTTAGAACAAGTATGGGTCATCCAATATGTACCTGCACACACCAAAAAGAAACTTTTTTCTCTGGTGGGGGTTAAGGCCCTCTGGCATAATATTGCTCACCAGAAAGTTAACAAAATCAGTAAACCAAGGAAGGTTAGTAGAAGCTGCCAATACTTGCTCATCGGGAAAGGAATCATCGATGTTCAACCAATCCTTTAGTCTTGGTTCATCCTTCAATCTAGACAAGTGGTCTGCCACTTGATTCTTATATCCCTTTCTGTCTAAGATCTCAAAGTTAAACTCCTATAGCGGGAGAACCCATCTGATCAACCTTGGCTAAGCATCTTTCTTTGCTATGATATACCTCAAGGCTACATGGTCAGTGTTCACTATCAATTTGTTGCCTAATTAGTATGCTCGAAACTTGTCAATTGCTTATACCAGGCCAGAAATTCCTGTTCAGTCGCAGTATAATTCATTAGTATCATTGAGGGTCTTGCTGGTGTAGTAAATAGGGTGGAAGATTTTGTTGTGCTTCTGTCCAAGCACAACACCTACATCAATCCCACTTGCATCGCACATCATCTCAAATAGGGCAGTTCAGTCAGGTGCAACGACCACGAGAGCAGAAATCAATATTTGCTTCAGGGTCTTAAGGGTATGTCTACAAATATCATAATAATGGAACTTTGTATCTTTCTCCAATATCTTGCACAATGGACGTCCGATATTGGAGAAGTCTTTGATAAATCGATGATAGAAACCTATATGCCCAAGGAAACTCTAGACCCCCTTAACTGATATGGGAGGCGATAGTTTCTCAATCACCTCGATCTTTGCCTTATGCACCTCTATGCCCTTCTCAGAAATCTTATGGCCAAGAACTATCCCCTCCTTGAGCATGCAATGGCATTTCTCCTAATTTAGCACCAAGTTAGCCTCCTTACAATATTGTAGTGCCCTGCTAACATTCAACAGACATATATCGAAGAAGTAACCAACTACAGAGAAGTCATCCATAAATACCTCGAGGGTGTCTTTAATCATGTCAAAGAAGATAGATATCATATAACACTGGAAGGTGTCTAGGCACTGCACAGCTTAAAGGGCATCATTCTGAAGGCAAAAGTCTCATATGGGCATGTGAAAGTAGTCTTCTCCTAATCCTCCGGGGCTATGGATATCTGATTGTAGCCCCAGTACCCGTCCAAGAAGCAGTACCACTCACTACCTGCCAACCTGTCTAACATCTAGTCCATGAAGGGCATGGGGAAATGGTCTTTCAAGGTCTATTTATTCAGCTTCCGGTAGTCCATGCACACTCGCCATCCAGTCACAAGTGTCAACGAACTAGCTCATTTTTATCATTAGCTACCACTATCATGCCCCTTTTCTTCAGGACTCACTGCACTAGACTTACCCACTTGCTATCAGAACTAGGGTATATCGCCCTAGCATCTAGCCACTTAATGATCTCCTTTTTCACCACCTTTTGCACATGTGGGTTTAGCTTGCGATGGTGCTCAATATTGGGCACATAATTATCCTTCAAATTGATCTTATGTATGTATATCCCTAGAGAATCCCTATTATATCTGTGATGGTCCAACCAATAGCTTACTTAAATGTTTAGAAGACCCCCAACAATACCTCCACCTGATTTTCCTAGAAATTTGCAGCCACAATCACAGGAAGAGTGGTATCAGTGCCCAAATATACATACCTTAGATGTTGGGGAAGCTCCTTGAGCTCCACAGTTGGAGTCTCCTTGATGAAAGGTTTAACTAGTGATGTAGACCTGTTCTGCTGGTCTAAGTCAAACTTTTTGGGGACAAAGGGTCTATTACCTGACCTCACAACGCATTCACAATGTTTGCATACCCATTAATGCCATCATATGGGAAGTTTATCCATACTCATTGTATCCTCTAGTGGGAATTTTGGAAGGTATCCCTCTTCCATATCCAAGATAGACATCACAGCCACCTCTTTGGGTATCTTCATTGCAGCACACACACTAAATTTCACCTCTTCAGTGTTGAGTCTGAAAGTCATCTCCCCTAGATCTACGTCTACCAATGCCCTGCCAGTAGCCAAAAATTATCTCCCAAGGATGATAGGAACCTCAAAATCCACTAGGTAGTCCAGAATGACAAAGTTTGCAGGAAAGATGAACCTTCCCATACGGACTAGCACATCACATAAAATCCCGATGGGCCACTTCACCAATCTATCTGTCATGAATAGTAGCATTATAGTGGGCGTAGGGGATCCTAAGCCCAGCTGCCTTATAAACTGTCAGCGGCATCAAGTTGATGCTGGCACCTAGATCATAGAGAGCTTTTGTGAAGTCAAATGCTCCAATAGTACATGAGATAGTGAAAGCTCCTAGATCTTTCTTCTTTTCTACAAAAGAACATGTAGTGATGGCACTACAGTGGTGAAGATTGTTTTCCTGCTCGATTATGTCTGTCCTCTTCTTAGGCACTAAGTCTTTCATAAACTTAGCATAGCCCGGCATCTGCTCAAGTGCGTCTACTAGAGGAATGTTCACTAATATCTCTTTTAACATGGACAAGAACTTCTGGAACTTGCCATCATCAACATTCTTCTGCAACCTCTACGAGAATAGTGGTGGTGGCTTATGAATGGCTGGCAAAGGTTGGGTCATTGGTGGTGTCACATCAGGTTCTTTAGCAACCTCAAGCTCTATTGGTATCACTTCAGTTTCTTTGCTCAAATAATCAATATGTACCTCCATGAGGTTAGGCATCTTGCCTTTTTCTTCACCCAAACTAACATTACTAGGCACAATAGGGTCAAAAAGTACCTTACTGCTCCTCATGGTTATTGCCATATAATGACCATCATTTTTTAGGTTCTAAATAGTGTCACTAGGGAGTGACCAAAATTTTCTCAAATTTATTGATGTTGACAATTGCCCCATCTGCTGCTTTATTGCTTGGCTGAGTAGAATGCGAGTCAACCAGCTGCCGAGCATTGGATATCTCCCCTTTTGTATCTTGCATCCCTACCTCAGTGGACTCAACTTTGTCAAGTACCTTTGCTATCATCTTTTCCAATTTTGAGTTTCCACCATTATCATTATGATGCTCACGATTTCTATAGTTGTCTCTGTTCTGCCAGTTTCTTGATAGTTCTAATCATGACCATAGTTCAGACCTTGATTACCAGCATTGAATAGACCGTAACCAACTGGCTACCTAAGAACTTGGCCTTCTCATCATAGTTATAACCTTAATTATTGTACCTAGGCATTGTGTTTATAGCTTTTACCTTTTCTATGCCTCCGTCTAAGAACCACTTTGCTAGCAAGACTAGTTGGGTCTTTATGTAGGCCTTGTATTGATCTCGTTCCTCCTTCTTCTATCACTATTCCGCAGTCATCTCAAACACAAGCCCTGAATAGTCTCTATTTCTAGTGTACCAAGCCCTATTATTTTTGGCTACTTGATCTAAGATCACTGTGATGTTTGGGAAAGTCGTAGACATATATGATCCCTCACAAGTAACATTAATGATGGGCTTTTTCACAAAGTTGCAGAACCTGTAGAAGACTACCTTCAAGTTCTCATTTGTGAGGAGATAATCGGGGCACTACTTGAGCTTCTACCTGAATCTTTCCCAAGTCTCATGTAGTGCTTCATTCAGTAGTTGATTATGAGACCCAATATCATATGTGGTTTTCAGCTATCTTGATGCGGGGAAGAAACTCTCCAAGAATGCCTCCTTTAACTCTCATCAGGTGCAAATGGAATCATGTGGAAGCTCATTCAGCCACTTTGTCGATACACCAGAAAGAGACAATGGGAACAACCGCAACCTAATTGCCTGTTGACTGACCCCCAATGATCTCAGATGATTAGCATGTTGCCAGAAAAGTGAGAATATGTTGATTTGTATCCTCAGTTGCTACTCCATTGAATAACCCTTTTAACTGTAGCATCGACGGCATAGTGCTAGTGATAGTGAACTTAACACTTGCAGGTAATGAAGAAGTACAGTTGCCCCAGTGGTCCCAGCACCCTCATCATCATCATTCACTGCTTGGGGCTACTGAGGCACTTAGGGTCTTACACCGGGCAGTATCACCTGTCGCAATGGTGCTAAAGGTGGTACCTCATTGCCATCTTTGTCATTATCACCCAAACAATCATTTCCCCCACCTGTAGGATTCATGGCCAACTTTCTCTGTCTAGCTGGTTCATGTTCTTGGGCATTCATTCTGCGGATTGATTTAGTAAGCTTGGGGTCGTACGGAACAAGTGCTTCACCCTTACGTTGGGTGTTTGGCATGCAACACTAGCTCCATACAAAAATATAAAAACAAGAAACAAAAGTAAAATTAGGGACTACTATTACTAATTGAAAATTGCAACTAATAGAATATTACTTTGTCGTATTCCCCGGCAATGGTGCCAAAATTCGATACGCAAAAATTTAAACTCCAAAAGGAATAGTAAAGCAGTCGTTGATTAAATATAAAACTCAATCAGAGTTGAGGTCGATCCCATAAGGAATGCATGAGAATATATCTATTAGCACCATTTTCAGATATAATATTTATTCCCGAAACAAGAGTGCATAAACTAAATGGGAGGTTTTGATTTTTCAAACTAAGATACTAAAATAACATAATAAATGAGTGCAAGGATTACTAGATTTCAAACAATTTATGTGAAGCTAGAATTGTGTTCCCACACTCAACCAGAGTTGAGGTCAATCCTATAGCGATGCATGAGAATATATCTATTAGCACCATTTTCAGATGTAATATCTATTCCCGAAATAAGAGTGCATAAAGTAAATGGGGTTTTTGGTTTTTCAAACTAAGTTACTAAAATAACGTAATAAATGAGTGCAAGGACTACTAGTTTTCAAAAAATGGATGCGAAGCTAGGATGTGTTCCCCATGACATCCAATGCGATAGCTAAATCTAGTAGTAAACTCGTTCATGATTACGTACATAAGATCTAACAAGTTATGTAATATCTAATTCACCTCTCGGTCCCTCTTAGATATGCATCATTCATCACCTTTCGGTCTCAAAACATATACATACTAACCCTTGTACTCAATCCCGGAATACTGTCACCATTCGGTCTCAAGTATTTAGACTAGGTTAAAACCCCAAATTTCTATTGTAGAATACTTTTCCTAATCAAAACATTCTTTTCAAGCATGTAATGAATAAAGGCTTACCCTAATGCATCGACTCATTAAGCAAGAAATTATATTGAAGATTACTACGATATATACGCTAATCAATCCCAAGATTTATCCCATATTTGCCTATCTTATTGATTTGTCATGGTTCCCACAACCCTAGTTGTGGGTCTAGCCTAGCATATTCAAGAAAGAAAACCCACAATGATATAAAGAATTCATAATAAATGACTTACTATTGAACAAACAACAAAGCTACGAGTTACAATCTTGAATAAGATAAGTAAAATCCCCAAAGTTTTGTGAAATCTCAAGGAAAGTAGTGTTTTTCAGTAATTTCTGCTAGCCATCCAAGACTAAGTAAAAACTAAACAAAAAGACTATTTATATACAAAGAAAACCTAATCCAATTTGAAATAGGAAAAATTATGTCGGCATGGGCACGAGCCACCACACACCTCGTGAGATGGTAGATGACCATCAAATGGTCTGGTGACTATACTTTGGTCATCACGTGTGCTCTGCTACATCACTCCTCATAGCTAAATGGCTCGTGTGGTAGTTGACGGTCCCTAAAACCGACCATCTCATTACCCTTTAACTCTTCGCAGCATCCATAATCACCAAGGCCCATGTCACGGACCGTGGTTGGCCACACAGCCTGTGATAAAGCCCGTCTGGCCTCACTTATCCATTTTTCTTACTTTTCAATGGTGATAGACATTCACGTCACTTTGATAGGATATTACACGGTCCGAGTCACTTCCAACGGCTTATTTAATGCTCCATGAGGCCTGCCTTTGCCATTTTGCACTTCCATGCAATCCTACATGGCCTAATATAAGGCCACGAAGGACCTCACAACTCTGGACAGTCACACGAGTCATGGAGTTCCACATGGACCTTTATTTGGCCTTAATTCTTCTCTAGTTGCCTAGCCGCTTCCGAATACCCACACTATGGCTTCTTTACATTTATTTTATTCTGAGTTGTCCCTTTATCCATGCCTCAATAATTTTTCCTGAAAAACAACAACAGATGAAAATCAAAATAGCAAACTTTCTTAAGAACGCGCAAAAATTCTTTGTTTAAAGCATTAAAAGAGTCATATTTCAAGGACTCATTAATCCTCCTCCACAGGATGGTTCAGTTCATTTGAAGAAAGCTTTTAGTGAGTCCTCAACTCCGAGGACAATATCTACTTCTCATTCATGCTATGTTAAGACTTGCTTATTATGTTTAGATGCTATAATTTTAAGGGTGAGCCCAGAAAATGTCTTGGACCCTGCTCCATTCCATGTAGAGGTATCATTGGATATTACATTATGGTCGTCTATGATTTTGAGCTTGACTCTTCTTATAGCACAATTATTATGAAAAACTTCCCTTAGTCCTGCTTCCTCTTCTAAATGTATCACATATTGATGTTTATTTTACTTCCACGACTAAGGATGTCTAAATGATATGCTAAGAGTCTTGTTTGGGGTTCCTTCCAGTTCTCCACTCGTTGTGTCATATCTAGGCCCTAATGTCACAACCTGCAAGTCTTCCATAAAAATAAGGGAAGAGCTTAGAGTCAAGGAGAAGAAACTAGAGTCTTGGAGAGGTATCTAGAAGATTCTAGAACAATGTGGATAAAGCTTGAAGCTCTTGGAAGACTCGAGAATAATCTTGAGAAGACTTAGAGAAATGTAGAAGAATGTAGTCATGAATGGTTCTAGAATTGTGTAGAGATATTTTGTAGTCTTTAGTTCTCTCTAGACTCGTATAGAATTGTGTGGAGAGTTCTAAAGATTGGACTAAAGTGTAAATAAGTAAGGGACTTATAAATAAATATTATTTGCACATAAGCTCCTCAGGAGTAGTATAAAAGATGGGCCACTCATTTGTAAAAACCATCCAAGAATTATAGGTAATTTGCCAAAGCAATATACAAGTCTACTTAAAAGCTCTCTTTGTCTTCTTAATCTAGTGTTCCCTTGGCGATCCAAAGTTGAAAGGCTTACTAGTATTTGTGAGATCGAGAAAGAATCGTAAGCAAATTGACTAGTACCACATGGAAGTCTTAGCGAAGCTCTAAGCTTGTGACAAAGTGGTATTAAGCAAGGTTTGTACTAAGGGAAGCACAAGAAATGAAGAGAAATTAACGGCACCAGCACTGCTAACGTTATGCTGGATGTTGGCAAAAAAAGCGAGGGAAAGAAAAGCTCCAAGAAGTTTGAGGCGGTTCCAATTGAATCGACATAAAGTGAGGCCATAACAACCCACTCACTCTCAACTGCTGAGTTGAGTGATAATGAATAAGGTGAAGATCGCGCCGACATCACGCGTGATAAAGGATGGATCGCAAAGGTGGATGTTGCAAGACAAGTATTAGAGTTCTTGGGAAAGTTCTTGAATCATTTTTAATGGAAACCTTGGAGGAGTTCACCTTTGAGGAGAATGATAATATCTGGAAAAAGTTGGATGGACGTCAGGCGGTGGAGTAAGAGCTGAGGGAGACCATCACATCTTTAGAGTGCCGACTCATGGAGGCACTGAGCAAGATGGAGTCCATAGTTCCGCCATAGAGGCTATATGTGCAAGGATGAGGCACTTGAGGAAGGCATGGTTGATGAGAGATGCGTAAGGATTGTTGGAGCAAGGAAGGCCAAGATCAAGACTCCCAAGCCACCTATCTTCAAAGGCATCTCAGACGCATAAGATATAGAGAACTTCTTGTGGTACTTGGAGAATTACTTCATGTGTAATAAGGTGAGGGACGATAAGACAAAATCAACATAGCAGTGTTGTATCTCAGTCTATTAGTGAACCATCTCTCCAAGGGTTGTGAAAGATGTTCTACTAGAAATATTCTTGTTATTGCTTCAACTCATATTCCCCAAAAGTGGATCCCACTCTAATATCTCCGAATAAATTAAATATGTGCATTAACCTATGAAGGCTTCTTATTCCACAACAACAAAAGCACTTTTTCACTCTTTCATATACTAGGGGACTTCACTTGGAAAAGAAAATGTTTCATACTAATAGATTCGGGTCCATAACCATGGGTTCTAATGCACGAGATCTTGTAGCACTTACCAATGAGGTCCTATCGATTAGTATTTTCACAAAAAAAATAAATTATGGACACTAATACAATTAGATTCGCTCTTCATAGATGAACTTAGGATTTGCAATCCCAGGTTAAGATTGGTTCAAGTTCCGACGGAAATAGCCATGTTATGGTGGATCGAAAGGAGTTGGAAATAGGGAATGGATATGCGCGATCAACACATAGGAACAATTCAAGAGTGAGCTTAAGAAAGCCTTCTTCTAAACAACATCATCTATGAGGTGAAGTAAAAGTTTAGGGAGCTAAGGCAGAGGGGTAGCATAAGGACCTACTTGAAGGAGTTTACTACCCCTTAAGCTCCAGATTCCCAACCTCATGGATGATGATATGATGTTCCACTTCATGGATGGCCCATAAAATTGGGCCAGAATAGATCTGGAACGGCGACAAGTTAGGACCATCGACAAAGCCATCACCCCAGGTGGAACCTTTGACGACTCTCAACATGACAGGCAAGATAGAGACCAAGTAGAAGCCTTGGGAGGTAGTCATGACCAAGGTGGGGGAGATGGTGGAAAATGCAAGGGTTGACAGCCATATCTGAAGTATCACGACACTGGTAGGTCTGATAACAGGAGGTCCGGGCAACAAAGCAGTGAAGAAGGCAAGGCACAGCCCAAGAAAGCGCTTAAGTGCTACTTCTGTGGTAGGCCGCATAACTACAAGAAGTGCCCCGAACTAAGAGCCTTGGTGCCATACTACGAGAACGGAAGGAGAAGAAGGCATAGGAGAAGGCACATGAAATGGGGGAAGATTTAGACATGGACTAGATAGGCATGATTAGGCTACATAGAGCTATCACGCAAAAACCAGAGAAGCCAAAGAAGTGCCATGTGTAGTACAAGGATATCATTATCAATGGAGGACCTGCTCATGCCATGGTGGACACAGGCACAGAGGTTAACATCGTGACTAAGTCTGTGATAGCCAAGTTAGGACCGAAATATAACCTATGTAATGTGCAACTTAGGACGGTCAATGTGCCAATGAATCCTGTGTGCGGAGTTGCTCAGGGAGTCGACGTAGTGTTGGGTGAGTGGCATGGTAAGATTAGCTTCCATGAAACTCCGATTGAACTTTTTGACATCATCCTTAAGCAGGATTTTTTCTAGAAGTGCCATGTGGTGATCAACCCCTACCTCCAACAACTTGTCGTCTTGGAGCAAGGAGGTTCCTCCATGGTGCCCTTAGTGCAAATGCCCAAGTCAGGGGGATAAGTTCAGCTATCGACCTTGTGGGTTATGGAGGAGTTCTAGGATGAAATGTTGTTTTCATGTTCCACGCGTGCCAAGAGGAGAAATTATCGAAAGAGAAGCCGTCGAAGGAGGCCAAGAGGTAACCGGGTCAACCAACCATAATAGTGCTCCTCAAGTGTTGAGAGGGGAGAACTCTAGCAAAGAACACATAAGGATGATATAGAATATATAGCAGACCAAAGGTGGAGACTAGGCTTTCGAATAGAGCACTGAAGTCCCAACTACAACATTATATAGAGGATGTTACAACATCAGGTGGGGGAGAGTGTCATGACCCACTAGTTTTCCATAAAAATAAGAGAAGAATCTAGAGTCAAGGAGAAGAAACTAGAATCTTGGAGAGGTTTTCGGATGACTCCAGAATAATACGAATAAAGCTTGAAACTCCTACAAGACTCTAGAATAATCTTGAGAAGTCTTGGAGAAATGTAGAAGAATGTAGTCATGAAAGTTTCTAGAATTATGTAGAGATATATTATAGTCTTTAGTTCTCTCTAGACTTGTATAGAATTGTGTAGAAAGTTCTAAAGAGTGGATTAAAATGTAAATAAGTGAGGGACTTATAAATAAATATTATTTACACATAATCCCCTCGGGAGTTGTATAAATAGAGGGGCCACACATTTGTGAAGACCATCCAAGAATTGTAGGCAACCTTCCAATATATAAGTCTTATATATAAGTCTTCTTAAAAGCTCTCTTTGTCTTCTTAATCTAGCATTCCCTTAGCAATACAAAGTTGAAATGTTTACTAGTAATTGCGAGATCCTGAAAGAATCATGAGCAAACCACCCAGTGCCACATGGATGTCTTAGTGAAGCTCTAACTCCTTTACAATAGGCTTGGATTTTGATAGCTCGATTAAAAACTATTGGTGTAGACAAACTCAATCAGAGGAAAGTGGTCATACCAATTACCTTTGAAGTCAATGACGCAGGCCCTCAACATATATTTTAAAGTTTGTATTATCTGCTCTGTCTGTCTGTGATAATAGACAAGTAAACTCCATTCAGTCTAATAATCTCCTTTATGTACAGTTGGGCATAATCCTCTGCAATGCCAATCATCTCTGTTGCCAAGAAGTGAGAATATTCGATCATTCTACCATTTATCACCCAAATCAAATTGTGTTGTTTCTGAGACCTTGGTAGACCTGTCATAAGTCCATGTTGATCATTTTGAATTTCCACTTTGGAATCTCAAAGTTTTTAGCTACTCCACATGTTCTTTGATGCTCAACTTTCACTTGTTGGCAATTTAGGCACTTGGAGAGAAACTCAGCAATATCTCTTTTCATTCTACTCCACCAATAAACCTTTCTTAAATCTTGGTACATCTTAGTTGACCCTAGGTGAATAGAATATCTGGAATTATGGGCCTTTGCCATGATCCTCTTTCAAACACCATCAATATCTTGAACACACAATTTTCCTTGGTACCTCAATATCCCACCTCCCTTTTTGGTGAAAGCCATTATTTTTTGCTTATATGCATCTTTCCTCAGTTGGATCAGATGGAATCTTGGTCTTGTTCTCCTTTAGTTGAACTCCCAATCACGCTAGTCTCTACACCTCTTTAGCCAACTCCTTTTTCTCTTCTTCCACATGAGTAGGGCTCCCCAAAGATGACCTCCTAAGAGCATCAACAACCATATTGGCTTTACCTAGATGGTGTAGGATGCTCATAATATAGCTCTTAAGTAACTCAACCCATTCCTTTACCTCTAACTAAGCTCTTTCTGGGTGAAAACATATTGCAGGCCCTTATGGTCTCAAAATACATCAACATGCACTCTATATAGATAGTGACATCATAGTTTGAGAATAAAAACCACTATGTCCAATTCAAAGTTATGTGTGGGATAATTATTCTCATGCAATTTGAGTTTCCTTGAAGCATAAGGAACAATTTTACCCTTCTGCATCAATACGCATCTCAATCCCACTCTGAGGCATCATAATAAATAACAAACCCGTCAGCTTCTTCGGGCAAGGTCAACACTAGAGCAGTAGTAAACCTTGTTTTCAACTCTTGGAAACTCTTCTCACACTCATTAGACCATTTAAACTTGACGTTCTTATGGGTCAGTCTAGCCAGTGATGCAGATATAGAAGAAAATCCTTCAATAAATCTACGGTAGTAGCCAACCAAACCCAAAAAGGTTCTTATGTCCGTGGGAAAGGTCGGCCTAGGACAATTCTTGACCACCTCAATCATTTGAGTGTCCACTCATATACCATCTCCTGAAACTACATGGCTTAGGAATGTCATAGATTTGAGGCCAAACTCACACTTCTTAAACTTTGCATATAAATCATTATCCTTGAGAGTTTGTAAAGCAACTCTAAGGTGATTATCATGCTCCTTCTTATCTCTGGAATACACCAAAATATTATCAATAAACATAATCACAAACATGTCAGTAACAACTCATGCTCAACTCAGTACATGCAAGTTTAAAAGTAAACCATGCTTTTAAAATATGCTGAGTAGAAATAAACTTAGTTTAAAATATCATGCTAAAATCAATGTTGCTTAGGAGTTTCTCTTAACCATCATCCACATCCCATCACTCTTAGATTAGGTGATGCACAAAAAAGGTGATGTTGTTACCACGCCTATCCAAAATGTGCATGGTAAAGGACAATCAACTCTCTCTTGGATCCATAATAAATGTCCACTTACGGGATAAGAGTCACCAGAACAAGCTGTACGACTATCCTACGCTGGCAACGTAGTTCTATCAGTTAAAGTAGATGTTTACTCACTCCCCACTTAGTGCTTGATACTCCTCCCATGACTAAAACATGCTCAACTCATCAATCAACTCAATCCTCAATGCTCAATTAAACAACTCAAATCTCAACCTCGTTGGGTCATCTCAGCTCATGTCATATTACTCATTAATTCATTGAATCAATGCAAACCATTAACTCAACTCAGACTCAAACAGTCATTTAGACTCACTCAGTTTGACTCATTTTGTAATCCAAGTAAGATAGTCATACATAGTGATGTATATGACTCAATGCAACATGCTTCTCATGCTCAATCATACTCAATTTACTGAACTCAAATACTCAATTATTTGCATAGAACTTCATAAAATCATGCAATTTAGAGTTCATGTTATCAAGTGTAAATCTTTACCTCAACTTGATATAGAAATTACTTAATGCAGAAAGTAACTCATGGATTATCGGGAGAGTTCATAATAAATGCAAGAATTTCAATATTGAGATAATAAAATTACTCAAATCTCGACTCTTTTTTAAGTTTTGACTCAAGATGATGAAATGGACATATGAAGAACAATATTTCACACTTTGGTAAGCCTTACAAACCTAGAAATAGAAGAAACAATTGAACCTCAGTCGATCATCGCACTTGAATTGGAAACCTTAGCTCTTTCTCCCTCCTCGGGTGCTCTCAAGAAATTCTAACTGGTGAAGAATGATGAATAATCACCTAGGGTTTGTTTTAAGGCTTTATTCAAGCGTAGAATGACCAAGCATTTATTTAAATAGGAATCAAAATAAACACCAATACTACTCATTAAAATTATCATTTGAGTTTATGAGACCCCGTCTACGAGTCATAGACCATTCTACAAGCTATAGACTATAGGTATCTGAAAATCTGAGTTACTGAAAATTGACATGAAACCCTTCTCTACGATTCGTAAAACATTCTACGTGTCGTAAAATCCTCTCGTAAATAGCGGATGTTGAACCTTGAGTTACTGTAATTTATCACAGAACCGCTCTATGAGTCGTGCAATACTGTATGAGCTGTATACGATTTCGTACATAGACCTCAGACTTAGAAAATTTCACCAAGTCATCTGGAGTTTTATGAGACTCATTCTACGAGTTGTAAATCTTACTACGAGTCATATATGTCTCTTGTAAACTTTCTTCTACAGTTTTTCTCAATTTTTTCTCAGCAACCTCTACGCATCCACTCCAGATCAAGTAGAAAGAATTAGAGGGGTGTTACACATAGGTACATGTGAGGATAGTGTTACGGGGTGTCACATAGTAACATGCTGAAATCAATTTTACTGCATTGATAGCACAAAACCATTTATACTTTTAGTTTATATAGCTTCGACTTGAATATTAATTAGAAAAAAAGTAGTATTAATTTATAGGTTAAGTTAAACGAGAACTTACTTAAGGTTTTGTTAACCTTAAACCTATTCCAGTCCACTTGCTATAAAATTGATCATCTTTTGCTATAGGTACCACTCATCCTTTGATACAGCCAACATTGAATTCAGTGGCACGAGACGCAAAAAAAAATTGAATAGAGTAAGAATAAGCTTAAAAGAAATTGAGAGGAACTCATCCTAATAAAAAAGATAATTTTTTGGATTTGAATTAATTTTGATGGTATTGAATCATTGATTAGGAAAATCATAAAAACAAGATTATAATGAGAAAAGATCTATTTAAAAAGTGGCTAATGTAGTATATCTCACAAGATCTAATTTTTGTTAAACAATTATTATTAAAAAAATAACAACAAAGAAAAGAATATGGGCAAGTAGGAGAGAAGTTAATGGCCATTACCTTAGCTATGACTTGAAGGTGACGATTTAATCTTTTCTTTCTTTTGAGCTTTGTGTCTTTTAAGGTTTACTCTTTGTTCTAATATAGGAAAAAACATCAAGCAACATAAAATCATTAAGTAACTGAATTAGTAGAATTCATAAAGGTATTATTTTGATTGTAATAGATTTCAAGGTTATTTTCTCTATTTTTTAAATTTTTTGATTTTTAATGACTTGTTAGGACTGATAATTTTAACATTTGATTGGTCATTAGATTTTTATGCTAGTTTTCCTATTTTAGAACTTTTAAATTTGAATTGTTGACTTCGGTTAAAACTTTAGGTAAATGACTTTAGAATGCTATTTTGATGGTTCTGTTGACTCTGCAACATCGAGTTTCGTCTAAAGTATCTTAGTTTCGAGCCTCCAGGCTCATTTCAAGCTATATTGTGGATTTGACTAAAACAGAGCCTTGAGCGTGGGGTCCACCTTTTATCGAGATGAGCTTTGTTGGAAGTTTTGATGTCTCTATTGATTTTGAAATGTTAAATTTGATGGGTTTGTATATTTCATTTGCATGCGCAAAGTTCCAAATGAATCTCGAGTCCCTGTCAAGGCATTTTGCACATTCCAAGTGTGGGCTAGTGCAACCCCACTTGTTATTCTTTTTCGCACGTCTAGAGGAAAGCAGTGGACTGGACCCTTCACATTCGCGGGTGGCTATAGCTTGGTATTCATATCACACTTCTGTACTTTGCAAATCATAGTATGAGTCCTCACGATTGATGCACATTATGTGCAGAATAGCTATGGATAGGAGACTTAGGATGAGTTTCTGGCAGCCAAAGCTATTCTTCTCCTTCTGTTTTGCCTGAATTAGTCTTTACATATCCAATGCAATCCCTTGTGTGGGATATAAAAAAAAGTGGTGTACATAGACCTTTTCTTTTGATAGAAAGGTTGTTTTTAAAATATTCCACCCCTAAACCCGGTTAAATAAGTAATACGAACCATATATGGTCATCGAGTTGAGCAAGTTGATATGAGTCAACCTATTAATATTCAGTTATGTGTATTCTTACTGCATCATTAGACGGTTAATTTTTTGGTAAATTGATTTGAAAAATATAAGCATTATTACTTTAAATATATTATTGTGTTTAACTTGATTGAATTATATACAATATTAGTCCGAATTAAAACTAGAGGAAGATCTCAAGAGGTTTTCACTTTTTACAATTACTTTATTTTACAAATTAAGGGTATAAATCATATTTGTTGAAAAAATTACATTCAAATTCTAAAAACAAATTTCAAATGTCATCAAACACAACTCCAGCTCTAACTTTAAAATTTTCAAATAAAGTTAAATAATTTTTGGTTTAAATGAAACCAAATTTACATGTATTAGTATGTAAAAACATAAATATATATTTCTTTCGATTCAATTTGTTTGACCATCTTTTTTATAATTTGTCTATATACGAATTATATCTAACATACTATAATTTGATATCATCAAATTCAATTTTTTTTATTTTTTTTAAATTCCCATCAAATCAAAATAAGCCTACCAAATTAAAACAAAAGAAGTATAAGATATTGGGGTCAAAAAGTATACTATAGAACTTTTCACGTATGCCTACGTTAATAGAAAAATAGAGGAATATTCTTCATAAACACCTAAACCCCTATTTCAGAAAACCTGGTCAAATCCCTAAATTAGTGAACCTCAATAAATCCCTGAAGAATTATTTAACTTTTGCCACAATTTTATATTGTTGGAAGCAAAATTATTTATTTACCTAAAATATTTTATTTCAAATAATTATTGTGGATAAAAAATTATAATTACTATGATAAATTTTAACTTTTGGCAATTAATAATTAGTTACAAAATTTATCATAGTAAAATAATCTATGATTATTTCATTTAACTTTTGCCCAAAATTTCTATTGTTGGAAGAAAAATTATTTATTTAATTACAATATTTTGTGTCAAATAATTTATTGTGACTAAAAAATTTATAATTACTATGGTAAATTTTAACTTGTGGAAAAAATTAATAATTAGTTATGAAATTTATCATAGCAAAATAGTCTATGGCTATTTCTTTTAACTTTTGCCACAATTTTTTATTATTAGAAACAAAATTATTTGTTTAGCTACAAGTTTTTGTTTTAAATAATTTATTGTGGCTAAAAAAATTATAATTTACTACGATAAATTTTAACTTGCGGTAAAAATTAATAATTAGTTATGAAATTTATCATAGCAAATTAATTCATGGTTATTTATTTTTGTTATTGGAAGTAAAATTATTTATTTAGCTACAAAATTTTATTTTAAATAATTTATTGCAACTAAAAGATTATTATTGCTAGAGTTACTTTTATTGCATGGCAAAAATTTATAATTGGCTACACAATTTTACTGTAGCAATAAAATCATAGCTATTTAGGTAATTATTACCACAATTATTTGTCACTAATAGCAAAAATGAGAAGTTTGGCTTTGTCAATTTGATTTTCGTGGCTAAGAAATTTGACAATTTTTTAAATAGCCACGAAATTTGAATTTTGTGTTAATTATTAGGTAAATAGCTATAATTTTCAAATTCATAGCTTAGATTCTATAGCTATAAATATATTATCTTGTAGTGTCAAGCTTTTCCCCCTAAGTTTGGGTTTCTTTCATAGATTTTCATCTAAGATATGTAGATTTTATCCATGGGTACCTTTCATATATGAAGCCAAGTATATTCAATCAATTGATTAAAAATTTCATGGGCTTTTATGACATTACCTTATTTACATATATTATGATTTTTTGAGGTTAGTTAATCTATTTTATTATGAATGATATCCAATTTGATGAATCGATATTTTACAAGGTATTTCTACATCAAGCTTTTCTAGGGTTTTGAGACACCATGGTGGGTTGCTTTGATTGTTATTCAAATTGATGAATTTCATTTAACTTTTGTATAATCTCTTGAAATTTGCATGTTTCAAAGTTGAAATTGATATTTTAACCCACCTAGTGTACCCCTAACCTCTTTGTTCAATGACTTATGACTTGAATGACAAAAGTTTAGCTAAAGTCTATAAAAGCTATTAAGTATGTGGTATGTAGACTCCGTCTAGCAAATAATCTCCCCTACCTAGCAAAGTCCATGTTATAGCATAACTTTCATGGTCTTACTGTGGGTTATGGTCCCCTCCCTCATATGTATGATCTTATATGATGCTTTGCATGACTTTACTTATGGGGTTTAATGCATTGATAATTTATTTATTCAAATTTCCTTATTCCATTTTGTATTATATGTATTTTGTGTAATTACCTATACTTATGAGTATTGTTATTATCACATTGCATACCTACATATTTAGTATATTTCAAGTAGTAATGCATAATTTATTCCTATATTATCTTACAATATAGGGACGGGTGAGTATCCTCTACCTCACTGATATCACCCAAGCGCACCTCCTTTTTTAGGCTAAAGCGGTCGTTGTCAAGATATAGAAACTAACCAAGGTTGGGATCGAACCCAAGGAATATGGTATTCTTAGAAGAATTCAATTGCAATTTGAGTTTATTAACAAGCTTATCTCCCCAAACTAGGAGTTTATAATGACTAGTGAAAGTAATGCCAAGCTAAAACAAGAGTTCAACCGATATGAACATAAACTAGGATATTGTGTTTCCTGTGATCCCCTAACTCAGTACTACTAGATAACTGAATTCTTTTTTAATGTGTAACATGCACAATGGTATGTTAAGTTCACCAAACCCATTGGCTAAGGAGAGAGGCGAATTTTACTATGTTATTTGGTCCTTTCCTGCAGTGTGACATTACTAAACCCATACCTTTTGTCCCAGTACAACCTGCCCTTGGCCCGGTTCGATTGATTAGACGAGAAGCATCGATTAAATCCTATTTATTACTTCCTTGCTCTAGTCAATAACACTAAGCAAGTTCTAATGTTGTCCTCCATTAAAAATCCTTCAAAGAAAGAGAATTAATTAATATATGAACGCACATTTTTCAAGAAACTATAAATTATCTATTTTTACCTTGTTAGTTTTTCATGGATCCCACAACCCTAGTTGTGGATTTAGTTACTCATGATTAGTGTAAATGCAAGACTCATTAATTTCAGTAACATAATAGAGAACTTATACAATTAAATTAAGCACAAGAAAATTCAAAGCTTCAATGCGAATCACACAATTTTAATTAGAAAATGAAATCAAAGTTTACAAGTATATCTCAAGCTCTCTAAAGTTCCTTTCTTCATTCTCCCCTCTCTCTCTCTCTAAGAAAAATAATCTAAAAACCTATTTATAGTATTTAAAATACAAATTCAAAATAAAATAGGACAACTGGATTAGCAGGCTCTACGAGGTGCTCTACGGGCAGTATAGTGATTTACGACTCGTAATCGGGCCTTCATAATCTATTGCTTCAATTCTAGACTTGGCTTCTATGACGTACCTTTAGGGCCTATACAAGGTTCTACAATCCATAGGGGGTTTCATCTGATGAAATTTCAGAAAGTGCTCCTTCTCTAATCCTCAGGGTACGAGACTAGATCAATGACTCATAAAGTTCTCTACGGCTCATCTGCATGTACGTAGACCAAATTTTAGAAATTCACCCTTCACTAGAATTACACACAAAACCACCTTCACGGCCCGTAGAACACTCTACGGACTGTAAAGGGTCTCGTGGATCTTCAAATTCAACAACTTCTGCATATTTTACCCAAAAACAATGCCAACCCCTAAATCCTGTAAAACAAATGCAAAAACACATCAATCCTACTAACATTACATTGAGAATACACAGAATTTCAAGTAAGTATCAAAAATATTATATTTTGACAGCACATCAACACCCACAACTTAAAATTATTGTTTGTACTCAAGCTACAGACTCAATCTATATAAGTAGCACAGTAACAGACAGACCTCAATTTAATGGCATATATCTCATCAAATTTAAGCACAGATAGCCACACCACTTTTCAAAAAACAATCAGATAGCTATCCAGCAAACCAACACAGATCAATGCATGTGATAATGCAACTATGACAAATGAGGTAACCATCAACAATCCACAATCACTGAATAAGTCTAATATTGATAATGTAATGCAAGTGATCTCACATAAAGAAGTCTCATGTCTCACTCACAATGATATTTTCATGTATAATCTTGGGACTATGGAAAATCATTCACTCTCACAAAAGATATTCATGTATCATGCCCAATACCATATGCTTACCCCTATACTCATTACTAAGACCTTTCAATACTTAGAATAGGATCACTTTAGGACTTTACAAGCTTCTAACGTAGGCTCAGGGGGCTTTGGTGGGATGTTTTCGGAAAGTAGTGACTAAAGGCCCTCCTTGACGCTGCATTTTTCTTCACTTTCGCGCTACCAACACTGTTAATTTTATTCCACTCTCCCTTTCTTCTATTTTATGGGGTGCTTTCTTGTTATTTTTTTTAACTTTCTGCCTTGTATTTACACTTCATTTTTTGTTTTTAGCTCATAACTAAGGTATCACTAATTTTGCTTGCACCTAGTACAACTTTTTTCTCTTTTTTCATGTATCACTAACTTTCCCCCATATTTTGCGTTTTACCCTTACACCAGTCATCCTTAACTTAGGTTTTTGGCCTGAGTTGAGGTGCACATTATCCAACCTCAGAACCAGGGCCACTTTTGGTAGCCACCCTCTACTTAGGCTTGTTGCCTAAGTCAACGTGCACAATATTCAAGAAAAGACCAAGACCAATTTCAGAATTTTACAACTAATAAGGCTAGGTCACATAGGTTTTTACAAAGAAAAGGTATATGTCAGGCTCAAACATTAGGATCAAAAAATATTTTGCACATTTAGTTGGTTATTTAGGCTAAGTGGATTGTTATGAACAATGGCCTAAGATCTTTTCCTAACCAACTAACCTAAAGTCTACATCAAAGTAACATGACAAGTTCTGAGTGGAAACACAGTACATGAATTTAGCAAATAAAGGTCACACTCACACGAAACTAATTATATTATCAAGATAGACTCTCAGATCATGCTTTTCATCTCAATTTATCCTCATTTATCAGAACAAGCACTGTCAACACACTTAAACATGCACGGTTGCTATCTAGACTAACTAATAAAAAATTTGGTGGGTATCATTTTTCACAAATAAACACCAAAACACATATATGTCACAGATATTAGTACTATATGCTATAATACTACTTAAACATCCTAAATATCTCAGTTCAATAGAAAGTAAATATCCATGGGGAAAAAGAAAACATGCAAGAAAACCCCTAGGAGTCAAAAATTTGGGTAGTTAGAGGCAAACGCTACTCAGACTTCACTGAGACCTATAACAACCCACACCCCATCAAAAAAGAGGTCTACTGTCCTGAATACACACAATAATATAAAATAAAGTACCAGGGTCAAAAGAAACATACCTAGGCGCCTAAGCTCCATTGTCTACCTTGGGTTGCCTCTAAAGCAACGCCTAATTTATTGTCGTGGCACGACATAGATAGCTTGGGTACTCAAACATCGCCAAGCTTTCGTGCTTCCTTATCAAGTATTGCAGAAAGATCTGTGGTGCTCCCCTCGGCACTAGTCATAACCATCTTACACCGTTTAGTATCCTTTAGGTTTTACACAGTGTTGTTGGGCACTATATCCTTCTAGAACTGACTGAGTTAAGTTGATGTTTGTCCAAACTGAAGGTTAAATCATTTGATTGCAATAAAATAAGATTCAATTTTTTGATTTATGTTGGCGATGTAAGACTTAATCCCCCTCAAGGTCCCATTCTCTGTGTTAACCTTCCTCTGGCCAAGCATCTTCTTAATCTTGGAATTGCTAGTACCCATATAATAATTGTATGGAGGCACATAATGGCCACTCTTGTAGCCATCTTTGTGGTCCCCTTCTATACATCTTTCATGTCCCCTTTGTCTGATATGGTAACTTTGTTAGATGATTCTAGAGCTAGGTAGCTCTCGAGTTTGTTTCATTAGCATTTCTATGATGGTATTATTTCTAGCAAATGTTTGCATAATCTCCTCATTTATATTTGCTTTATCTGGGTTTATGCCGACCATACTCGAGCATTTAGTGAGAAGTGTATTCCTTGGCCCCCACACGCGATTCAACTTAGCTGTTATATCTAGCTGCTTAGCAATTTGTGTGAATGATTGGCCTGCGAATATGCCCTCTAAGATGATTTTGGAATATGCTTGGTTGTTCGTACAGAAGGCAAAGTAAAAGATCGCCACCAAGGCCTTATCAGCAATTTTGTAATCTAGGACACTCCTCACACACTTTGTGAATTGATCTTGTATAATAATGATCAAATCACTTGGAAGTTGCTCAAAGTTGTTAATTTAGTCTTTCAACTTAGGCTTCTTCGATCTTAAGAAGTACCTTTCCAAATAGTCCCTCTACAACGCAACCCAAATAGTAATCGAACTCTGTGGGAGCTTAGATAGACCTAGTGTTGTATTGCTTGTCGGAGATAATGGGAAGACACGAAGTCCACAGCATCTATACACAAATTCTTTATTCCTATTATACTATTGCAAACAAATGCAATGTTGTGTTGATGGCTATGCGGATCCTTTGATGGTAGGCCCATGAATAAGCCACAATTTTGCAGTATCTGAAGGTACCTACTCCAAACTGTAAACTTTTTGTCAACAGATAATGGTGGTCACACAATAGCTCCAGTCACCTCTAAAGCCATTGGGTTCAGCTAATATTGATTCAACTGAGAAAATCCAGCATTAAAGTCCTATAGCTATGGAGCGATGTCCTCAAGAAGAGGTGGGTTGTCATTGTTGGGATTTTCATTCTCATTCCAATTAAGACCTATATTTGCCGCATTTTTGGCATTATCTTGAGCCATTCTTCCCAGTCTTCTCTAGATCTCTGGGTCAAACAGAGTCAAGGGTATCCTCAACTTCATGTGTTGGGCATATACTACACTTATATCCTAAAAGAAAATACAAATAACAAAAAATGTAAAATGAGGGAAATAAGGATTAATTCTCAAATTATTTCAATTAGACAAGTCTAGCTATATTCCCTAGCAACGGTGCTAAAATCTTGATGTCTCCCAAGCTACACCTTTTTTTAGGCTAAAGTGGTCATTGTCAAGATATAGAAACTAACCAAGGTTAGAGTTAACCTAAAGAAATATGGTAGACTTAGAAGAATTCAATTGAAATTTGAGTTTATTAGCCAGCTTATCTCTCCAAAGGAGAAGGGGGGTTTATAAAAAAACTAGTGAAAGTAATGCAAAACTAAAACAAGAGTTTAACCAATATGAATAGATACTAGGATATTGTGTTCTCCATGATTCCCTAACTCAGTATTACCAGATAACTGAATTCTTTTCTAGTGTGTAACATGCAGAACAATAAGTTAAGTTCACCAAATTCTTTATCCAAGGCGAGAGGTAAATTTCACTACGTGATTTGGTTCATCCCTACAGTGTGACATTACTAACCCTTACCTATTGTCTCAGTACAACTTCCTCTTGGCCTAGTTTGGTTGATTAGATGAGAAACATCGATCGAATCCTTTTAATTAATCTCTTTTCTCATTTATTAATACCTTGGTCCAATCAGTAAAACTAGGCGGGTTCTAATGTTGGCCACTATCAGAAAGCATTCAAAATGAATAGAATTAATTAATACTTGCATGCACACTTTTTTAGAATTACAAATTATCTGATTTTACCTTATTAGTTCTTCATGGTTGCCACAATCCTAGTTATGGATTTAGCTACTCATGATCAGTGTAAATGCAAGACTTATGAATTTGAATAACATAATAGATCACTTTCACAATTGAATTAAGCACAAGAAAATCTAAATCTTAAAATAAGAATCATATAAATGTAATTAGAAGATGAAATCAAAGTTTACAAGTGTTTCTCAAAGTCACTAATATTCCTTTATTCATTCTCCGCTCTCTCTCTATCTATCTATCTATCTAAGAAAAATAACCTTAAAACCAATTTATAGTATTAAAATACTAATCCACAACAAAGTAGGACAGTAGGGTCGGCAGGCTCTACAAGGTGCTCTATGGGCAATATAGTGATTTATGGCTAGTAGTCGAGCTTTCATAATCTATTGCTTCAATTCTAGACATGGCTTCTACAACACCCCTTTACGGCCTATAAAACGTTCTACGGTCTGTAGAGGGTTTTATTTGATGATATTTCAGAAAGTCCTCTTTCTCTGATCCTCAGGGTACGAGACTAGGTTTATGGCTCATAAAGTCCTCTACAACTCGTTTTCATGTTCATAGACCAAACTTCAAAATCCACCTTTCACTGGAATTGCACATGAAACCTCCTTCATGGCCTGTATAATACTCTATGGCTCATAAAAGGTCTCGTGGATATTCAAATTCAGCAACTTCTACATATTTTGCCCAAAAATAATATCAATCGTGAAATCCTACAAAAATAAATACAAAAACACATCGAACCTACTATTATTGTGTTGATAACATACAAAATTCCAAGTTTTGAGCATCAAAAATACTATATTTTGATAGCACATCACACACACTCGTAGCTGATTCGAATTGAAGTTGAAGATTTTATTGATAGATCCTCATGCTTCGAGGATGATCCTATCTCTTTTTGGCTTGTTTATGTTCTAGACTTTTTTTCTCATATTTACATTTGAGGGTGAGCTAGGAACATGTCTTAGGTCTCATCTAATCTATCCTTAGAGGTATTGTTGGATACATGTATGGATGTAAGTCGCTACACTACTTTTGCAAGTGTTATGTTTCATCCCCTTAGTCCCATTTCCCTTAGTTTCTACTTTACGATTTTATTCTTTACTCATGAAATCTTGAATGAATGCTATGAGGTTTGTTTGAGGTTCCTTCGGGACCCTCATTTATCGTGTCATACCTAGGGCCTAGATTGGGTAATGACAAAGTTTATATCAGAGCGCGAGATTTGAAGTGTCTCAGGAAGTTCAATATACCACGTCAAGTAGAGTCTCATTCATGATTGTAAATCATGTCACATTTATGAATAGGAGGCTATGAGGTATTTTTAGGAAAATTCCACTTCTTTCATGATTCATGTCATGCCTTAGAGTTTTCCTAAGACTTTATTATCTAACAAATTGTTGTTTTCGCTTTTCATATGATGCCTCCAAGGAGAGTACCCCTTCCAAGCATAGACGAGGACCAAGCGCCTATCGCCCTATGGAAGAGCAAGTGACCTATGAAGAATTTGGGCAACTTTTACTATGTTGGCTCAAGTTGTGGCCAACCAAGGTGTTGCTCCTCCTATTCAAGTGCCTACTCTGGGTACTAGAATTCAGGACTTCATGACGATGACCCCACCCGAGTTTCATAGTTTCAAGGTGGATGAAGATCCATAAGTGTTTATCGATGAGACCTATAGGATTTTTGCTATAATGTGTGTCATAACCTGGACTTAGGGCCTAGCCATGACATAGCGAATATGACACCCAAAGGCATCATATTCAAGCCTCGTGTTAATATCATAAGAATACATAAGGTAAAATAAGCATAATATAAAGGAATATTTAAGCAAAATAGGTCAATATAGAAATCATAGTTTCCCTTAAGGGAAATTACATCAATTATAATGTCCAAAATATACCTCTATATCATAAGATCTTAGTGGGGACTAGAATATAGCCTACTTACTGACCCTCAAGATACACATCAAAGAAAAGTCAATAGAAAAACATCAAAGGGGGCTTGTTCCCGAAGCATGGGAACTCACCAATAAGTCTTCAAATGCTCAACTCTAAACCTAGCCACGAAATGAAAGTGTAGTCTATCATCCATCCCTACATGGTAATATCATGTAGGAAAAGAAATATGTGTTAGTATGTGGAATGTACTAAGTATGTAGGTATTTCATGTATCAAGGAAAATCACATCATAATATTATTATGCATAATCATAGTCAATAGATTAAGGGTACAATATGAGTGAGCATGCACGTTTTAAAAACCATGAAAAAGAATCCTTAAAACCTTTCATATCTTAGCATATATATGTGGTAATAAGACCATAACCAACATTAAAACCATGTGGACTATTATATAGAATCTCGATATTCTCTCTACACTGAGCGAAAAAGAAGTCTACTTTGACATGGTAGACTCGACCCCACCCTTTATGCCTATCCCTAGCATGGGGAGTGTCACATGAACATAAAAGATCCCACCCATTAGGCTTGACCCTAGCACAGAGTATCGTCTGAACTTAATCCTAAATGGATCCAATACCTAGCCTTATAGGCACATAATCATCAACATATAATGGTACATAATTATGAGACTTGAGGATTTTCATAAGACCTTTGGGGAAAGTCCCCATCACCCAAGCTCATTTTGTACTAATTTATACCCCACAGAATATATATTCATGCACATACATAGCTTTCAAAATAATTCATACTCTATCCTAAGCATACTTTCATAGCTTGGAATATAGTCATTATAACTTCATGAAAACATCCTATACTATAAGTGCCTAGACTTTCTATGACCAAAATATAGCTTTGAAATTTAGTTCTGGAAAGTTTTGAACAAGGATGACGCTTCAGGGAATCCTTCACTGTCCGTGCAAAAAATATACGGACCGTGTGGTGGTGCCTTGAAGTGGCCCGTGGTCTTGTGTAGGGAGCATTGGCTTTAATATGGAGTTTGACAACAAGGCATACATATATGGACCCCAAACTGTCTATGCGGTGGATCGTATGGGTACCCTTGCCTTAAAATTCTAAATTTTGGCCAAGGCATTTCACACATGGACCCTCTCATGAACTGTATAGTCCTTCACGGTCTGTGAGGCCTTCCGTATGGGCGTTAGATTGAAAATTTTCTAAGTTGCATCACTATCTTGGAACTTCATCAACAAGAATTTTTCTAAGTGAAGTTTCAAGGGAGGCCGCACGGTGCACGTGACCTCTCACGGACTGTGACATCATTTGTATAGGTGCCAAAGTCAATTTTCTTCTAAGTATGGAATTATTGTATTGGACCTTCGTCAATGAAAAAGTGTCAGATTACAGGAGGAGTATACAAACTGTATACCCTATCACGGGTCATATACCCCTCCATACGGACCCTGGCAATATTTTTTCTACTCGTTTTATTAATAGCATTTTCACAATTATAGTTTCTCCTAAGGGTCTTTTGTGACTTTCTATACTACCTAAAAATATTAAAATGACCTATACTCTATTTTGCTTATTCAAATTCACTCTTACACTTAGAATTATTTCATCTCACTCTTAAGAACTCTTCTCAAAGATTCTAGCGGAGAATTAGCTAGGGACACAAGGAAGGACTTCAATATTCATCAAATTCTTATTACTTCTTTCTCATGAACTTAGGTATGTGGGATTAATTTTTGGTCCCTTTCAACCAAGAAGACCCAAACTCTTTTACACTTGATTTATGGAATTTAAGCTTACTTTAATTATGAGTTCGGAAGATTATTGTACATTAAATTCAATTAAAGTATGGCTATGCTTTATTGAAGAATTTAAGTTGATTTAAGCCCTAATATGTTGAATTGTATGATTATTATGAAGATTTGAATATGCATTGTCCCTTTAAAGTTTGATTTAAGCATGAGTAATCTAAATTGCGATTTGAATGTGAGTTTTACTTATGGATTTACTTGAATTTGATATTGTTATTGATTTTAGATTGAATCTATACTATCCATGCTAATCTCACATTATTTATGGCATATGAATTCATGAGTATTGGAATTTTATGAAAATTAGGAAGTGGGTTAAGCCCAATTATGTTTACGTATATGATTTTGATAAGATTATGGTTATAACAAGAATATGATCATATAAATATCTATGATATTGACTCTTTGAGCATATTAGGTGCTTACACCTCATTGTAAATTGTGAATGGGTTGTTCCTATGTATGAAAAGTATTATATGAATTATGATTTGGCTTTTGATCCCAAGTATGAATGATTATGAATATGTTTAGCTTTTAAGTCTAAGTATGCATTGACATGATTTAAAATGATTTGCATCTTTTGCGAAAGCATGTATACATATATGTATTCTTGTGGGATGATGAATTAGCATTGATGAGATTGGAGGCATCAGGGATATCCCAAAGGGTCCTCTTCCTTTCTCTTGAACTATATGCTAGCATAGGTATATGTATATGAAAACCTGCACCAAAATGGGAGACCCCTAAGCTGCGATTACAACATTAGTATGATATGATATGGATTGAAAATCCTATCCGAAATGGGAGACCCATAAGGAAGGTTACTTCTCCAAAATGAGAGGCCCATGAGGAGAAGTATGGTTTACTTTTGGAAAGTTTACCACCTTTTTCTGGTGTGGGAATAACATCGAGATTTCAAGTAATAACTTGCTTGGTCTTATATGTCGGTTCAGGTCTCATCCCCTTTTTTATAAGTATTTCATGCATCATGGATTTCATGGCATACTGTTATATACTTTTCTTTGGATATATACTTCTTTCTATATTATATACTCTTGTCATCTAATATTGAATCCAGGATTGATAAGTCATGTGCATGGCATGCCTACATACTTAATACATTCAAATGTACTAATGCATACTTCTTGCCTACATGATCTAACCATATAGGGACTGGAGATTACCTTTATCCATCGTACAATGGCTAAATTAGATCTTGAGATACTTGTTGGGGTGAGTCCTATCTTCCAAGGACAAGCCTCCATTCCTCTACCTATAATATTTTGTTTATGTTATTTACTTTGAGGGTGAGCCTGAGACATGTGTTAGGCCCCATCCTATCTTATGATCAGAGGCATTGTTGGACATCTCCTAGACTCTTTTACGTTTAAATGCTAAGTGTTGTATTCAAAGATTATGTTTATGGTTGTGGATATCTATTGGATATTGTTTTATGGATTGATTATGAGTAATATGATATCTTTTTATGTTATGATATGAAAGATCCTAAGTCCCGAATGGCCCCCATAGATTGAGTCATACTTACTCACCTCTTAGTCTATATGTGTTATATGTTATGTAAATCCATGTTAATCCCTATTCTTATGGAATACCCATAGCATGATTCCTACTTTCTCACCCTTAAAACTATGTGTTTCCTATTTCATATACACCTCTAAATCGATAATGTTTGAATGGATGCTATGTGGCTTATTTAGGTACTCCTAGGTTCCCTTTCGCCATGTCACTCCTAGACCCTAGCTCTGCGTCGTGACATGTTTGGCATCTATACACTAGGTTCGTAAATGATCCTCGGATTCCAATATGCCACGTCGAGTAGATCCCTATTTTATGGGTGTGAAATGCACCATGCCTATGAGTAGGAGGCTATGATGGCATTCTAAGAGTTGTCGCACTTCTTCATGTCTTAATTCATGCTTTGGATCGTATATTATAGTTTGTTATCTTGATAGTGTCCTTGCTATATTATAAAAGATGCCTCTATGAAGAGCACTCCTACCAAGAATGGCCCCGGCTTATGAGGACCAAGTTTCTCAAGGGCCTATGGAAGAGCCTACCTCTAATGTTGAATTCCGTATGGCCTTTGCTATGCTTGTATAACTGGTGATTTCTCAAACTAGGTAGGTTAATCTTCCTCTTCGTGATCCCACTCTAGCTTCTAGGGTGACAGATTTTACCCAGATGAATCTACCAAAGTTCTATGTGTCAAAGGCTAATGAGGATGCTCAAGAGTTTATTGATGAACTCACTAAGGTGCTGACTATTATGGAAGTCACTTGTGGCTGACCCCGTGCAAGAATGCACAAGTTTTTTCTGGGATCTCTAACTTAGTTGTGAAAGAATATCGTACAAATATGCTTGTTCGGGATATGGACATCTCTAGGCTCATGGCATATGCTTAATAGGTTGAATGAGAAATGCTTAAGGAAAAGAGGGTGCATGATTCTAAAAGGACCTGTTTTGATGGTGGGTTCTCCAACTCTAAGGGTGGTGGTTATGGTCACTTCCAATAGGTACAAGGTTCTAATTCTCAGGTTGCTAATGCTAGGGTGTGTCATCTTAAGGAACAGTATGGAGATTGGCCAATCCCTCTCCCATGTGCTACTTATGGGAAGAATTACTCGAGTACTTGCTAGAGGAATTTAGGTGCATGATATGGGTGTGGTGTTAATAACCACAAGATTTCTGATTGTTCTAACGTTGCTCAAAAGGACCAGGTTCAAGTGGCTCAAGGTGCTCAAGGCCAGCAAAGAGCTCCACAAGGTGATGCCCCAAGAAACAATATGTTCTATGCTTTACATACTTGTTAGGAAGTTGACGAGACTCCGAATGTTCTAATTGGTATGTTAAAAATATTTGATTTTGATGCTTATGCTTTGCTTGATCCAAGTGCGAATTTATCTTTTGTGACTCTTCTATTATCTGTCAAGTTTGGTTTGAATCCTGAATTCTTGACGGCGTCTTTTTCAATCTATACTCCCATAGGTGAATCTATTGTTGCGCATAAAGTTTATCAGGGTTGCCCTGTTTCTATTTTGCATAGAGTCTTCCCGTGTGATCTTATCGAACTTGAGATGCTTGATTTTGATGTTATACTTAGGATGGATTGGTTGCATTCTTCATATACCTCTATAGATAGTGGGATCCAGAACCAAAATGAGCCTATTCTTGAATGGAAGAGTAATGATTCTGCTATCAATGGTCGGTTTATTTTCTACCTTAAGGCCTAAAATATGATTTCCAAGGTACGTATTTATCATATTGTGAGGGTTAAGGAAGTGGAATCTGAGTCACCTACTCTTGAGTCAGTTCAAGTGGTGAATGTGTTTTCCAAAGATTTGCCCGATATTCCTCTCGAAAGAAAAGTAGACATTGGCATAAATCTTCTCTCAGATACTCATCCTATCCCTATTCCTCCATATTGTATGGCACTGGCTGAGTTGAAAGAGTTCAAGGATTAGCTCAAACACTTATTACAGAAAGACTTTATTAGGCCAAGTATATCTCCATGGGGTACTTCGGTGTTATTAGTAAGAAAGAAAGATGGGTTTGTTTAGATGTGCATTGATTATAGGCAATTGAATAAGGTAACCATCAAGAATAAGTATTCGTTGCCTAGATCAATGACTTATTTTATCAACTTCAGGGGGCTATGAAGTTACTCAAGTTATAACTCCTTTTTAGAGGACAAAGCAGTCATTGTAAAGATATATAACCTAACCAAGGTTAAGGTCGAACCCACAGAGAATACATAGACTCAAGAGAATTCATTATATTGCAATCCAAATAACTATCCAACATAACTCCCCAAAAGGCGAGAGGGGTGCAATAATCAATGAGAAAATAAAACTAACTATCACAAGAGAAAAGTCAATAATGGAGAGAAAGGTATTGTGTTCCCCATGATTCCCTAACTCAGTATCACGAGATGACTCAATTTTTTTCTAGTGTACAGCATGCAAGACGGTAATTTATGTTCAACAAGTCCTTTGATCAATGGTGAGAGGTGAATTTCACTATGTGACTTAGCTCATCCCCATAGTATGTATTACTAACCATTACTTATTAGTCCCAATACAACCTCCCCTTGGCTCAGTTTAGTTGATTGGACAAGAACACATTAATAGAATCCTATTCTTTAATCTCTTTTTATATTCATTACTACCTTGGTCCAATTAGCAACACTAGGTGGTTTCTAATATTGGCCACCACTCGAAAATATAAAAAACGAAGAGAATTAATTAATACATGCATATACACCTTCCAAGAATTATGAATTGTCTAGTTTTACCTTGTTAGTTCTTCATAGTTCCCGTAACCCTAGTTGTGGATTTAGCTACTCATGCTATGTGCAGATGCAGGAATTATGAATTGAGAAGACATAGTTGAATATTTACACAATAAAATTAAGAACAAGCAATCCAACTTCAATGAAAACTACAAGCGTACAAGTGTTCTCAAAGACTCTCCAATAAGATCTTACAATTTTCTCTCTCAAAATATTGAGTTCTCTGAGTACTAGGCGAAAAAATTTTTGTTATAACCTAAAAATCTATTTATAATAATTAAAATTCAAGTCCTAAACAAAATGGGAGAACTGATCGGCGGCACCATACGAAAGGTGCTTTATGACCCATATTGACTTCTATGGCCCGAAAATAGGGTCTCATACTCAGCTGCTGAAATTTTGGACTTTAACACTATGACACCCCTCTATGACTCATAGAGTGATTTATGAATCGTAAAGGGGGTTTCTTCTTATGACATCCCTGCAAGTCCAAGTCTCTGATCCTCAGGGCATGAATCCTCTTCTACAACTCGTAAACTCATCTATGACTCATTTGCATATTCGTAGAATAAACTTTAGAAAATAGTCCCTCTCTGAAAATCTTCACGAAACCTCCCTACGTCCTGTAGAATGATCTACGACCCATAGAGGGTCTCACATAACAACAAAAATCAGTAACTTTTGCAATTTTCTCAAAAATCATGGCCAACCTGTAATCATGCAAATATAAACACAAAAACACATAAAACCAACAAACATCGCTTTGAAAATATATAAAACTCCAAGTATTAAGCATCAAAAGTGTTGTATTTTGGTAGCACATCAACACCCTCAACTTAAAATTATTACTTGTCCTCAAGTGACAGACTCAATCTAACTAGACAATATAGTAACACACAGACCTCAACCTAATGGCATACATCACGTAAATCTCAGACTTAGATACCCACACCAAATTTTTTATAATGGGACAAATAGCTATCTAGCCGACCAATGTAAACTGGTGCATGTGACAACACAACTATAACAAGCAAAGGATTATCAACAGTCCACAATAACTGAACAAGTCCAGTGCTAACAATGCAATACAAGTTCCCTCATAGAAATAGATCCCATATTTGACACTCAATGATGTTTTCATATTTAACCTTGGAACTATGCAAAATCAATAACTCTCACAAAAGATATCCATGTATAATGTCCAATACCATAGGCTTGCCACTATACTCATGACTTAGACCTTCAACCAATTGGATTAAGATCACTTTAGGACTTTCTAGTCTTGTCACGTAGGCTCAGGGGGCTTTGGTATGATATTATGGAAAAATAGGGAATAAAGTCCCTCTTTGACACTGTATTTTTCTACACTTTTGCCCTAATAAATATGTTATTCTCTTCTTATTTCTCTCTTTTTCCTATTTCAAGCTTTTCAGGGTGCTTTCTTGTCATTCTTGAGTTGTTTGCTTGTTTTGACACTTTATTTTGCTTTTAGCTTATAACTATGGCATCACGTATTTCTCTTTCATCCAATACATGATTCTTCCTTTTTCTCTGTATCATTAACTCACCCCCTTATTTTTTTCATTTCTCTTACACCAGCCATCCTCAACTTAGGCTTTTAGCTTGTGTTGAGATGCACAATATTCATCCTTTGAGTCAGTGACACTTTTGGTAGTCACCCTCAACTTAGGTTTTTTACCTCAGTAAAGGTGCACAATGTTCAAGGAAAGATCAAGGACAATTTTAAACTTTTACAAATAACAAGGCTAGGTTAATCAGGTGTTTTCAAAGAAGATGTACATGTTAGGATCAAACTTTAGGAACAAGTTTGGTTGGTCATTTTAGGCTAAGTGGACTATTTAAGAACAATGGCCTAAGATCTTTACCTAATCCAATTAATCTACAATCTAACTTAGAGTAATAGGACAAGTTCTGAATTAGTATAAAATACACGAATCTAGCAAATTATGCTCGCACTCACATGGCACTACATACATTATCAACAAAAGATTCTCAGATCATCCTTTTTATCTCAATATACCCTCACTTATTAGAACATACATTGTCACTCACCTAAATATGCTTGGTTGCTATTAACTACTAATTAAAATTTTTGGTAGGTATCATTTTTCAAAGAAAACACAAAAACATGTTATATGCCACAAGTATGAGTACTATATGCTACAAATATTATCTAAAGATCCTAATCATGCTGGTTCAATAGAAAGTACATATCTATGGTGAAAAAGAACACAGTCAAGAAAATCCCGAGATTAAAAAATTATGATAGTTATGGACCCAAGCTACTCAGACTTCATTGAGGCTTATAACTACCACATCTCATCGAAAAATATGTGCATTATCCCGAATGCACAAAAACAAAACAAAATAACATATAATGGGTCAAAAAGTATACCTGGGCGCCTAATCACCAGTCTCTATCTTAGGTTGACTCCCAAGCAGCGCTTGATTTATTATCGTTGCACGACATAGATAACTTGAGTACTCAGACTTCCTCAAGAACCTAATCCTCGATGGTCTTTATCTATTCCATATTTCCAAGGTATAGCTTGACTCTTTGGCTATTTACTTTGAAAGTTCCTCCATTTCGTATCTCTAACTCAATGGCCCTATGATCAAAGACATGTGCAACCCGAAAGGGTCCTACCTATCTGGATTTGAGTTTCTCAGGGAACAACTTCAGTCTTGAAGTGTAGAGCAGCACCAAGTCCCCTAGTGTGAATTATTCGTTCTCTATGTGATGATCATGTTGTAGCTTCATTCTTTATTTTTACAATATTGTTCTCTCATGTGCCTTCAACCGAAACTTATCAATATCATTGAGTTAGCTCAGCCTAGAGTTTGCTGCATCATTCCAATCAAGATTCAACTTCTTCAATGCCCACATTGCTTCATGCTCTAGGTCCACTGGCAAGTGACATGCTTTCCCAAAAATAAGTTGGTAGGGAGACATGCCTATAGGGGTCTTGAATGTTGTCTGGTGTGCCTATAATGCGTCAACTAGCTTTAGCGACCAATCTGTCTGGTTTGCATTCAGAGTCTTGGATAGGATCTATTAATTTCCCTATTGGACACCTTCACCTGCTTGCTTGTCAGAGAATGATAAGGCATTGCCACTCAATGTTTCACTCCATACTTTTTCCCTTATTGTTGGATAGAACCACGGCCTCAACCCACTTTGATATGTAATCCACAGCAACTAGGATGTACTTGTTTACATGTGAGCTAACAAATGGTCCCATAGAGTCTATCCCCTATATATCAAATAACTCAATCACCATAATGGGGTTTAGAGGGAGCTCATGTTTGCGGGAAACACCACCCTCTCTTTGGCACCTATCACAAGCTTTTGCATAGTCATGGCATTTTTGGTGGATAGTGAGTCAGTAATACCCACATGGTAAGATCTTGTGAGTGGTTCAAATTCTACTATGATGTCCACCCGCCAATGACAAGTGGCATGCCTCAAGTATGCTCATCATCTCAACCTATAAAACACGACGATGAATAATCCAATCAGCAAAAACATGAAATAAGTATGGATAATCCCAAAATAAATTCTTCATATTAAGCATAAACTTCTGACGTTGATGTATGTTCATGTCAGGCGGCACAATGTCACTTACCAAATAGTTTGCATAATTTGCAAACTAAGTTATCAAATCATAGGATGCAGCTAACACTCTCTCATCTGAAAAGAATCATCAATCTCCAACTTGCCATTAAACTTTATAATTGCCCCATCTTCCAATTGGGAGAGGTCTGCAACCAGATTTTCTATCCCTTTTCTATAAATGACATCAAAGTTAAACTCTTATAAGAGAAGCACCCATCTCATCAACATTGGCTTTGCGTCCTTCTTAACAATCAAGTATCTCATTGCTGAGTGGTTTGCATGCACCACCACTTTGGCCCCTAACAGATATGACCGGAATTTTTCAAATGCAAAGACCACTATAAGTAACTCCTGCTCAGTGCTGGTGTAATTCTTCTGGGCTGTGTTTGGGGCTTTACTAGTATAGAATATGGAATGTAATATCTTTTCTTGGCGTTATCCTAATACTACACCTAGCTCAACCCCACATATATCACACATAATTTCAAAGGGCTTGGACCAATCTAGAGCTACAATGATTAGCGCTGAGATCAACCACTTCTTCAACTCTTCAAAGGCTTTAATACACGCATTATCAAACATGAACCTAGCATCTTTCTCTAATAATTTGCACAATGGGTGTGCAATTTTAGAGAAATTTTTTATGAACCTTCGATAGGATCTCGCATGCCTTAAAAAACTCCTCACACCTTTTATTGAGATAGGAGGTAGGAGGTTCTTAATCACCTCCACTTTAGCTTTGTCGACCTCTAATCCTTTGCTAGATATCTTATGTCCTAACATAATGCCCACTTTCACCATGAAGTGACACTTTTTCCAATTCAGTATCAGATGACTCTCCTCACATCTTTGAAAAACTACATGTAGGTGTTTCAAGCAATCCTCAAATGAGCCTCCAGCCATACTAAAGTTATTCATGAAGACTTTTCAACAGTTTCTTCCACCAAGTCTGAGAAGATAGACATCATGCATCTCTGGAATGTTGTTGGGGCATTAGACAACTCGAATGGCATCCTCTTGAATGCAAAGGTGCCATAGGGGGATGTAAATGTCATCCTTTCTTGATCCTATGGAGCAATGGTGATATGATTGTAGCCTGAATACCCATCAAGAAAGTAGTACCAACCATTTCTAACTAATCGATCCAATATCTGATCCATGAATGACATAGGGAGATGATCTTTTTCTGTTGACGCATTGAGTCCTATAATCCATGTATACCCTCCATCCTATGACTGGTCACATCAAGATCAACTCACTCTTCCCATTTGGTACCACTGTGATACCTCCTTTCTCTAGAATACACTACATCGAACTCACCCATTCACTATCAGCGATCGGGTAGATTAATCCTCCATCCAAATATTTGATGATCTCTTTACGTACAATTTCTTGCACAGAGGGGGTTGAGGCACCTTTGGTGATCAATGCTTGGCTTGTAGTCCTTGACCAATTGGATTTTGTGTGTACACACTCCAAGAAAGATACCAATGATATCAGCAATCATCCATCAAATCGCCTTTCTAGATTGTTTAAGTACCATTAAAATTTGCTCACTTACTCCTCATTCAAGTCTCTGTAGCAAGTATGACTGGCAAAGTGTTGTTGGCTCCTAGAAATGCATACCTTAGTTGCGTTAGAAGGGCCTTTAATTCTAGTACTAGTGGGTCTTATATGGAGGGCTTTGTGGGTGGTGACTCCCGATTCTGCAAATCTATAGCTTAGTTTTGTGCCTAGGACCATATGACACCCTTAGAGCATTCATTGTTTTCTTATAGTATGGGATATCATCACTGTTGAAGTTCATCAGCACTACCTATAAGGTGTCAACACCTAATCTTACTTCAAGTGGTATCTCTGGTTCAGCATCATCCACAGGGATAACCAAAAACACTATCACATCACTTTATTTCCTTGCTTGCTGACAAACGTTGAACATGACCATATCTTCCACAAATCTGAACTTAAGTTGGCCCTTCTCCATATCATACAAGGTGCGTCCCGTGGCTAAGAAGGGCCTTACCAAGATGATAGGGACTTTAAAATTGACCTTGCAATCAAGGATCACAAAGTTTGCAGGGAATACGAACTTTTTCACTTTGACTAGCATATTAGGTAATATCCCCCACAGTCTTTTTCACCATGCGATCCACTATCAACAACCATATAATAGTTAAGGTAGAGGCTCTCAATACAAGCTTCTTGTAGATCATAAGGGACATTTAATTAATGTTGACACCTAGATCACATAGTGCCCTTGCAAACTCCACATCTCCGATAGTATAGTGTATGATAAAAGCACATGGATCTTCTCACTTCTGAACCAAGGACCTTGTAGCAATAGTATTAGAACGTTAAAGCTCTTGGGGGAGCTCCTGACTCACAGTATGCTTTTTAGTGACCAAGTCCTTTATATACTTAGCGTACCCTAGCATCTTCTCCAATACCTCAATGAGAGGGATGTTGATGAAGAGTTGCTTCAAATGGAGAGAAAGTGCTTGAATTTGCTCCTTCCTCCTCCTTATTTTTGATTCTTTGAGAGAAGGGAGGAGGAGGCCTAGGAATGGGCTTCAACCTTGGTGGTGAGTCAGCTGCTTCACTCATGCCATCCTTGCCATGATCATCGCCTTCATCTGCATCCTTGGTTGCAACTATCTTCTCTCGTACATCTTCTGCATCAACTGGATGTGAGGATCAATGGTGCTCTTGCCTCTATGAGAAGTAACCGCCATACACTGCCCTTGATTTTTAGGATTTTGTATTGTGTTACTAGGAGGTGTACCCCTCTAACGCTTATTAAGATGAGTCGACACTTGATTAAATAGTTTCTCTAATTGTTTGATAGCCACAGAGTGAGACTCTATTTTATGACTAATACTTGAAATCTCAGATTCCATGCTCCTTAGAGTCTCATCCTATGTCTCAGCCTTCTTCAATAGGTGATCAAACATCTTCTCAATTCTGAAACTACTTGCACCTATGTCACAGTTGTGTAGTGGCATATAAGGATTATTTCTGAAGCCTTCTCTGTAACCCCAATCTGCATATGGACCCTTGTTCCTATCATCAGACAACCCCAAAAAATACCTGAAAATGTGCCTCAAAAGTACCTAGAATCATAATTTTCAAACAACTAAAAATCCTTTTGTTATTTCAAAAATATGACTTGATATTCTTGTTTAAGGGGCAAAATTGAGTGGGGAATCGGTCTAACCTGAATTTTAGAGCAACCGCATAAAAATTCAAAAATCGCAAAAACGTGATTTAGGAGGGTCAAATTTAAAGGGGCATATCTCTTAGCACACAAAGAACTGGGTGGCCCACAACCTACCAATTTAAAGCACTTTGAAATAGCTTTCTAACGTACTTGGTTTCATCTTATTCGGAGTTTGGATGAAGAATTTATGCCCATTTTCGTCGAACTCATTTGTGTAGAAATACAAATTCTAGTAAGTAATCCGCATCATGGATTATTTGGGTCCTGTTGTTTTTTTTACTTTGGTCCAAGACTTTTAAGTCTTGGGCCTAAAGATCCCCATACTTGAAAATACCTATACTTAGCCTTATTTCACCCTCATATCATCCTAAACATTTCCCAATACTCATCCAAACACTTAGACTAATATTTCTCTCAACATTCAAGTTCCAAAACCCTCATTCGGATCTAAGGAATTCCTTTAAGCTTCAAGTATCCATTAAAGACTTCTTCAAGAGCTTCTCCAAAGCTAAGATATGCGGGTTTCAACTATTAGATCTTTTCACCCATGGTGCCCAAGCTTTCTTTTTACTTAAATTGCATGATTTAAAGTTGATTTACTTATGGGTCTTGATTATTATAAATTTCTCTGCATAGTGAATGGGGGTTTCATGAAAGTATGATTGTTTTAGCATGTTTTGAGCTATAAATCTTGGGTTTATTGTAAAATTTGTTGAGGGATTTTGATGTACATTGTTTGAGGGTGTTGCAAAGTGTTGATTGATGGTTTTATAATGGATTTTCTTGCATGATTTCACTCTTGAATTGCATAGTTTTATACTAGGACTACGCGCATGCCAAGTGTTTGATAAAATGTCCGATTATGATTTCTTGAGGAATTGGAGGTCCAATACATATCTTATGAGTTGAAAGACTTCATGATGATTTTAAGATACGTCTAACTCATGAAAATGTTGATGATTTTCTAAAGTTGGGTTTGATCCCTTTCTTAAAGATTTCACCTCTTATGAGCCCCTTTAATGTTAATGTTAATGTAAGGGTAAGGTTGATGATGATCTATTCTTATGATTGAAGTCGGGCTCACCATTTGAGGTCAATGATGTTATGAGCTACTCGTTCCATGTCATTTATGTTGTTGCAAGTTATTAAATCTATGATTATCTTATATATTTTGTGGGATTGGAGTTAGCATCGAGTGGACTAGAGGTGAGTCCCCAAGTCCCAAAACTATGTGTCACCATAGGATGATGTTATGCCTTTGCTATACTAGTGGATCTATCTACTGAACTATATTTTAAAATCCTTTCCAAAATTGGTTCATGTTCTCGTAAGGAGGGTCGCTTCACACGAAATTGGGTCGTGTTCTCAAAAATTAAAGCGGTGTCTTAAATTTTTTCTAAAATTGGGTCGAGTTCCTATAAGGAAGGTTACTTCATAAAAATGGGTCATGTTCCTATAAGCTTGAGGTATGGTTTACCTTGGCAAGTAGACCACCTCTTTACCGGTGAGGTGTAATCATCGGGATTTCAAGTCGTAGCTCACTTAGTCTTACTCTATGTTGGTTAAGGTCTCTTCCCACAGATATGTATTATGATCTATAGAAGTTAAATGAATTGTAAGCATGTTTCACTTATGTATTGATCACACATTCCATGTTGTTATATTATGCCTATTACCTATTAGTATGCATTTTGACTATGATGTCTATCTCTTGTTGCATTGCATCCTACATACTTAATACATTCAGATGTACTAACGCTTACTGTATGCCTACATGATGTTACCATGTAGGAACCAGAGCTCCATTTGTCCATCATCCTTCTCCATGTGGCTAGTGGTATCCATTCAAACTAGTTGGTGAGTCCTCCATTCCGGGGACATTGGTTTCATTCCTATGCTATGTATTAAAGACTATATCTTTCCTTTTTGGTATGCTTTGACTATGAGAGTGAGCTCGGTTGCTTGTCTTGGCCCCCACTATGTTCAATGTTAGAGGTGTTGTTGGACAAGATATGTATTATGCTTGAACTTTGACTCACTATGATATTCAAGATATTTAAATATAAGTCTCTCTCCCTTAGTCCCAATTTCTCTTGTTTATATTTCTTATGTTGATTTATCTTACTTACGTGACCAAGTATATGTGATGACATGCCACGAGGCTTGTTTGGGGTTCCTTTGGGTTTCCTATTTGTCGGTCACATCTAGGCCCTAGGCTTGGGTAGTGGCATTGTCCCTGTATGCTCCATCTCTACCATAGTTCCAATCTTGGTTTCCTTAACCTTAGTACTAATAGTCCTGATTTCACCCTCCGGCGTTAGTCCGAAAACCACCATATTTACTCTCACTTGGATCTGCTTCATCATCATCTCCATATCTATACGAATCTGAGCAAGAAATTGCATGATCTCTTCATTAATTCTAGCTTGCTCAAGACCTACACTAACAGCACATGAACTCTTAGTGGATGCTCTACTCACTGTCCCTATGCACAATTTGTCTTTACCACTCTTTCCACTCGTTCTACAATTCTTGCAAATTATTGATCCAAAAACATACCCCTCATAATAGTGTCAGCATAGGCCTGACTGTTCTAATCAAGGGCGCAGTAGAAGATCTCTACCAAGGCATCATCAACTATTTTGTGGTTAGGGACACTCCTTAAGCATTTTCTGAACTACTCCTAAGTAGTGCTTATCGAATCATTAGGAAGTTATCGAACTTGTTTATCTGGTCCTTCAACTTGAGTTTCTTTAATTTAGGGAAGTATATCGCCAAAAAGGCCTTCTGCAAGTCTGCCCGACTAGTGATTGAACTCTGCGGGGGCTCAGATAGCCATAATGCAGCATTAGCCTTAAGAGACAATGGGAAGACACAAGGTCTCATAGCATCTATAGACAAATTTTGTGCTCCCATTACACTCTTACAGATGAAAGCCACATTGTGTAGATGGCTTTGAGGAGCTTCCGACAGTAAGCCCACAAATAGCCCATGGTTCTACGGCATCTGAAGTAACCCAATCGATACTATGATCTTTGTGTCTACGGATAGTGGTGGCAATAGAATAGCTCCAGTCACCTCCATAGCCAAAGGATTCAACCTATTCTGTACTGATTCCACTGGTTAGCATTGGAGTTGAAATCCTGAGGTGGTGGAGAAAAGTCCTCCAAAGGAGCTAGGTTCTCATTCTCAGCATCCTTATTATTGTTCTTGTCCAGAGTTGTATTAGCCACGTTGTTGGTGTTGTCTTAGGTCATTCTTCTTAATGTTCTGTGGATCTCTAGATCAAACGGAGTGAAGGAATTGCCTTGACTCCGACTGTTGGGCATACACTACATCTACACCCTGAAAAAGAACAAAAACAACAAATAAAATTAAAATAATGGAACTTAGCATTAATACTCAAATTACTAATGAATTCACTAAGTCTGGACATATTCCCCGACAATGGTGCTAACATTTTGGTGTCGCCCCAGTTACACCTTCTTTTTAAAAGGATAAAGCGGTTATTGTCAAGATATATAATCTAACTAAGGTTAGGGTCGAACCCACCAAGAATACATAGACTCAAGAGAATTCACCAAATTGCGATCTGAATAATTAATCAACTTAATTCCCCAAAGGGGGTTTGCAATAATCAATGAGAAAATAAAACTATCACAAGAGAAAGTCATTAATGGAGAGAAACTAGGGTAATATGTTTCCAATGATTCCCTAACTCAGTATCACTGGATAACCTAATTCTTTTCTAGTATATAGCATGTAGGATGGTAATTTATGTTCACCAAGCCCTTTGGTCAAAGGTGAGAGGTGAATTTTACTATGTGACTTATCTCATCTCCATAGTGTGCATTACTAACCATTACCTATTAGTCCCAGTACAACTTCCCCTTGGCCCAGTTTGGATGATTAGTTGCGGACACATCAATCGAATCCTGTTAGTTAATCTCTTCTACTATTCATTAATATCTTGGTCTAGTCAGTAACACTAGGTAGGTACTAATGTTGGCCACCACTAGAAAACATGCAAAGCGAAGAGAATTAATTAATACAGGCATATACATCTTCTAAGAATTATGAATTATCTATTTTACATTGTTAGTTCTTCGTGGTTCCCACAACCCTAGTTGTAGATTTAGCTACTCATGCAATGTATAAATGCAAGGATTATGAATTGAAAAGACATAATTGAACACTTACATAATCGAATTAAGAACAAGTGATCTAACTTCAATGAAAATCATAAGTTTAAAGATTGAATTAATCTACAAGTGTTCTTAAAGACTCTCCAATATGATCTTATAATTTTCTCTCTCAAAATATTGATTTATTTGAATATTAGGAGAAAAACTTTTGAAAAATAACCTAAAAACCTATTTACAATAATTAAAATTTAAGTCCTAAACAAAATAGGATAACTGGTCAGCACGCCGTACGAAAGGTACTTTATGACTCGTATTAACTCCTGTGGCCCATAATCGGGGTCTCGTACTCAGCTGGTGGAATTTTGGACTTCAACTCTACGATACCCTTGTATGACTCGTAAAGTGATTTATGACCCGTAAAAGGGATTTTGTTTGATGACATTCCTACAAGTCCAAGTCTCTGATCCTTAGAGTACGAATCCTTTTCTATAACTCGTAAACTCCTCTACGACGCATCTGGATGTTCATAGATTAAACTTCGAAAAATAGTCTCTCATTGAAAATTCTCACGAAACCTCTATACGGCCCATAGAATGATCTACGACCCGTAAAGGGTCTTGTATAACAGTAAAAACCAGTAACTTCTATAATTTTTCCCCAAAATCATGGCCAACCTATAATCCTATAAATATAAATAGAAAGCTATATAAAACCAACTAACAACGCATTGAGAACACATAAAATTCTAAGTTTTAAGCATAGAAATGTTGTATTTTGGAAGCATATCAGGCCACCCATTTCTCAAAGATTGACCTTCGTTCTGGTTATCATCAATTGAAGGTTAGGGAGTGTGACATTTTCAAGATGGCTTTTCGAACTAGGTATAGGTATTTTAAATTTGTGATGATGTCATTCGGGTTGACTAATGCTTCAATCGTATTTATAGATCTGGTGAACTAGGTATTCTGGTCATTCCTTGATAGTTTTGTGGTTGTCTTCATCAATGATATTCTTATTTATTCCCAAAGTGAGCGAGAGCATATTGGTTCTTCAAACCTTAAGGGAAAAAAATTATATACTAAGTTTAGCAAATATGAGTTTTGGTTGGGTGAGGTAACTTTTCTTGGTCATGTCATATTCAGTGATGGTATTAAAGTTGACTCAAAGAAGACTGAGGTCGTGAAGTATTGGCCTTGACCTTTGACTCATTCAGATATTTGAAGTTTCCCTAGCTTGGCTGGTTATTATAGAAGGTTTGTTGAAGGTTTCTCATCTATTACATCTCCATTGACCAAGTTGACTCAAAAAAAGGACAAGTTTGTATGGTAGAATGAATGTTAGAAAAGTTTTTAGACTTTGAAAGATCGGCTTATATCGACTCCTATTTTGACTCTACCAGATGTCTTAGATGGGTTTGTGGTGTATTTTGATGCTTCTCAAATTAGTTTGAGTTGTGTGCTTATGCAAAATGGTAAGGTGATAGCTTATGCATCGAGGCAACTAAAAGTGTATGACGTAATTACCCAACTCATGATCTCAAGTCAGCAACGATGATTTTTGCCATGAAGATATGGAGATGCTATTTGTATGAGTGTATGTTGATATTTTCACCAATCACAAGAGTTACCAGTATGTGTTCACTCAAAGGGATCTTGACTTGAGGAAAAAAAGGTGGTTAGAACTCCTTAAGAACTATGACATAAGTGTACAATATAATCCTGGCAAGGCAAATGTTGTAGTTGATGCTCTTAGTAGGCTATGGGATATGTGGCTCATGTTGATGAAGGGAAGATAGGGTTGGCAAAAGATGCTCACCTAATGATGGTGGTATTCATGTTCAGAGTAGGGCCAAATCTTTTATGGTTGTTGATGTTAAGGATAAGCAAGATCTAGATCCATCATTGATCAAGTTGAAGAAGTTGGTTGCTAAAAAGGAGATAGAGGTCTTCTTTCAAGGGGGAGATAGTGTGATTAGGTATCAAGATTGGTTGTGTGTTCCATATGTTGATGATCTTAGGAGGGTGATCATAAGTAAGGCCCATAATTCTCATTATTTTATTCACCCGAGATCTACAAAGATGTATCAGGATTTGAGAGAAGTGTATTGGTCACATAGTATGAAGAAGGATCTAGCCAAGTTTGTATCTGAATGCCCTAATTATCAACAAGTGAAGGTAGAGCACCAAAGGCCCAGTGGTTTGACTCAAGATATTGAAATTCCTACTTGGATATAGGAAGATATGAACATCGATTTTGTGGTTGGTTTGCTAATACCCGAAGGCAATTTGACTCAATTTAGATATTTGTTGACCAGATGAATAAGTTAGCTTATTTCCTATTGGTCGAGACTGCCTTTAATTCCGAGGATTATGCAAGGTTATACATCCAAGAGTTGGTAAGGTTGGATGGTGTGCCTAGGTCTATCATATCAGATTGTGGTACCTAATTTACTTCTCACTTTTGGAGGTCATTTCAAAGAGGACTTGGAACTAAGGTAAAGTTGAGTACTGCCTTTCATCCTCACACCGATGGACAAGCTGGGAGGATAATTCAAACCTTGGAGGACATGTTGAGGGCTTGTGTGTTGGGATTCAAGGATAATTGGGATGATCATCTTTCACTTATTTAGTTTGCTTATCACAATAGCTTTCATGTTGGCATTGGTATGGCACTATTTGAGGCTTTGAATGGTAAGAGATGTGGATCTTCAATGGGGTGATTTGAGTTGGGAGAGATGTCTTTGATCCGCCTAGATTTGGTATTGGAGGCAATGGAGAAGGTAAAGTTGATTAGGGAGAGGTCGAAGACGGCTTCAAGTCTCCAAAAGTCCTGTTTGGATATTTGGAGGATGGATCTTGAGTTTCATGTTGGTGATTAGGTGTATGTGAAGGTCTCATCCATGAAAGGTGCAATACATTTTGGTAATAAGGGAAAGTTGAGTCCCCTATATATAGGTCCTTATGAGATTGTTGAGCGAACTGAGAATATGGCCTATACATTAGGTTTGCCTCCGGATTTGAGTTTTATTCACCTGATTTTCATGTTTCTATATTGAGGAAATTGGTTGATAATCCTAGTATCATTATGCCTTTGAAATGTGTTGAGGTTGACGAGAACATGTTTTATGAGAAAGTTCTGGTTAAAATCTTAGACGGGCAAGTGAAGCGGCTTCGCAACAAGGATATGGATTCGACTAAGGTGCTTTGGAGAAATCAATAAGTGGAGAGTGCTACATGAGAGACAGAGTTGGACATGATGAAAAAATATCCCTATCTTTTACAATTTACTCAAGCCTAAGGTATTAAATTCTTCCTTTTCCAAGTGGTCCAAATCCTTTCACTTTTGAGTTTCATGACATGACATGCATACATGTGTAAGAAAATGATTTCAAGATGTTTTGAATGATTTGACTACATTTTGACATGAGTTTCAATTACTTTACTATTTTCAAATGATGAAATATGAATTCAAGTATTGTTCTAGCATATTCGAAGATGAATGTTCCCAAGGGGGAGATGATGTAAGGGCTCGGATTTTGTATGACCTTAATAGAGCTTGAAAATTGTGTTTGAAAAAGTTTTGGACCAAGGTGACTCTTAATAGAAGCCTCCACAATCTGTGTGAAGGTATACAGAACGTGT
>JAOTQJ010000007.1:11814720-11825520 GCA_025642045.1 Solanum sejunctum | reverse complement strand
GAATTGTTATGTGTTGTGTCTTATGGGCTGTTGTAAGACTGTTAAGAGTCTGACAAACGATGTATATGACATGTAGATAAGAATTACCTTTGCATCGCTAATTAAAAGTTGCTGCTCGGATGTTAGTTTTTATGGCCTTGGGCTGCCAAGAAGTGTTTCGTCACTGCTAATACTAGTTTTATGGCCTAATATACTATATATAAATATTTGATGGAAAATGCAGCCACTCTAAGGTATTAATGAGGTCATACAACGAGGTATGTAAGCCTACTTGATTTTGTATCATTTGGCATAAAACATAGATCCTTTCTTGGTACATAAAGGCATTTACCAATTCCGATACAACTATTGTCTGTGTCTCTAGTATTTCATATATTCACATCCTGCCATATATAATCACCTTAAAATCTTCATATACACATGGATACCAAGTTACATGAGTTCTTGTTGCTAAAGAAAGTTCACGAGTTGTTTCATTTCATACGCATCTCATTACTTATGTAACATAATCTTTTCATTGTCATATTATATAATATGATTATTTGGTTGTCATATGCTACATATAGAGTCCTACAACTCCAATATTAAGACCACTAAAAGACTAATCCCAAAGGTAAATAAAATATAAAGTATGTTTTCTATTGATGTGTAGTAGCCCGAGGGGTGGAAGCATCACCTAGCCAAGGACGATCCTATCAGGGTGCTAGCCTGAGGGGTTAAGGAAGAACCTATCCAGGGGCGATCCCAATATAGATTTACCACTAATTATTTGGTCATTTGTATTATAGTTATGCACAGATTATACAATAAAGGTAAAGTAATATGAAGAACATAAAGTACATCATTCCAAAGTATAACCAAAGGTGGTCTCTTATGCTACACAAGTGCGTCGTTTCGTTTGAGTTATAATGTCATATACAATATTTTCTACCATACATATTTAGTACATGATCTCATGCTAATTTACCTTAATAGGGACCTGCATTTCATGCTGTAGCTACAAGTGCTAGTAGATCTCCCCAGTAGAGTACAAGACATCTAGAGTTTATATGTTTGTATTGTACAGTTAGTCGAGGCAGGGCTTGTCCCGACCCTTGTCAGATGCTTTCTCTTATATAAAGTCTTTGTAAACTATGTAAACTAAAGTATGGTCATCTCTCGTACCTTAGACATCGTAGACCCAATGGCCTAGCCATATGCATTTTCTTTTGGCTTGTTATTACTGTTCACTTTCTTAAATGCACAATGAAGATAGAAATAGCTTATAATATGTCTAAAAAAAGCATAGATATAAGTTGGTTCTACCGAGCCTTATCGGCAACGGGTGCCGATCCTCTCTAACAAGACTCAAGGCATGACAAAAGTTGTATCAGAGCGGGTCAACCTAGGGAGTCTACAAGGCCATGTATATGTAGAGTTTTGTTTATCTAGGGAGTCTACAAGGCCATGAATTATTACTTTCTTTTCATTCTTTAGATCGTGCCATTGAGCTAAGTATAATAGGTGGGTTGTGTCTAACTCCTAAATTGTTTTGTATAGAAAGTAGGTATACCAGAAACCAGGAAGAACAAAGATAAAGGGAAGGAAGTAGAAGTGGTGCCTGGTACACCCAGTTATGTGAGATAATGAAATGAGGCACAAAATGAGTCTCTGTCACGGTTATCTTTAACCCCTCCAGCTCCTGATTAACCCAAAAGTAGTGAAATTCTCCCAGAACCACCTATCAATGCTACAGTGCAAGATCTGAGAAATGCAGTCTAATTATTGACTCGTATAGTAGCTGGCCAAGGTTAAAGATAGGAAGGTCCAGTTATAGGTGCAGGTGGTGTAAATAGAGTAGTTGGTACGAAGATGTGTGACTTCCTTAATTTGGAGCCTCCAGCCTTCACTGGGTCTGATCCTAATGAAGATCCCCAAGACTTTATTGATCAGATTTAGTGCACTTTACATGTTATGCATATCAGTAGTACAAAAGCTATCGAGTTAGCGACATATAGGTTGAAGGTTGTGGCTATATTGTGGTATGAAGCTTGGAAGCAATCCAAAGATATAGATGCTGCCCTAACCACTTGGAAGGAGTTCAAGAAGGCCTTTCTTGACCATTAGTTGCCATTAGAGATCTGAGAGGCCCATGCAGCTTAGTTTTTTAATCTCCACCAGGGGAATATGAGCGTGAGGGAGTATAGCCTCTAATTTAATTCCTTGTCCAGGTATGCCCCTAATGTAGTTGCTACTATGGCATATAGAGTTTATCGATATGAGGATAGATTGGATACTTATCTGGTCAGAGACTGTAGCATTGCTTCCTTGAATAAGGACATGGACATAGCAAGGATACAAACTTTTGCACAGAAGTTGGAGGATCAAAGGCAGAAAAGGACACAAGAGTTGTAAACGGGGCAGACCAAAAAGGCCAGATCTACAGGGCAGTTTACACCACCCCAAGGTGAGATTAGTCCTCAGTTAACTATTAGACCGCCTAGGCATCATCCTCTTACTCTCCAGCCAGTGCTTTACCACAACTTTAGGGGTCTAGGAGAAATTAGTTTTGTCCACGAAATAAAGGGCAATGTGCTCGGATAGTGGGATATTCGACAGGAGAATAAAGGACTCCTAGGAAACCTTGTAACCACTGTGGAAGAAGTAATCTGGGTATATGTCATGTTGGTACAGATGTTTGTTATTGGTATGGTTCGGCAAGGCATATGATAAAGAATTGCCCAAGGAGGTGTATGGGTTATATATACAATCTACTAGGTTAGTTTTTGCATCATCATCGTCAGTTGCTTCATTATGTTGGGGTCAACAAGCACCTATGGGTTGTGGTAGAGGTGTTAGAGGAATAGCTAGCTCTGGTGGAGTCCAAAATCACACCTATGCTCTGGGCAGTCGGAAAAATTTAGAAGCTTCACCTGATATGGTCATAGGTACATTGTCCATCTTTTTACATAATATATATGCATTAATTGACCCTTGTTCTACTCTATCATACATTACCCCACTAGTTGCTGGGAAGCTTAAGAGAATACCTAAATTATTGAATAGAACATTTGAAGTGTCTACACCAACCAATAACTCTATTATGGCTAGAATGGTTTATTATGACTGTGTTGTAACTGTTTCTGACCGTGACACATTGGCTTACCTTATTGAGATTGTAATGGTGGAATTTGATGTCATATGGGCATGGATTAGTTATCTCCTTGGTATGCCTCTGTGGATTAACGAACTAGGAAAGTGTACTTCCATTTTCCAAATGAGGCAGTCCTTGAATGGGAAGGCAATGTTGGGGAACCAAAGGGGACATTAATCTCTTACTTTAAAGCTAAAATGATGATATCTAGGGGGTATATATGTTACTTAGTCAGAGTAAGGGATATGGAGGCAGAATCCACAACTCTTCAATTAGTTCCATTAGTGAATGAATTTGTTGATGTATTCCCTGAAGAACTTCAAGGCTTACCTCCAGAATAAGAGGTTGATTTTGGTATTGACTTACTTCCAGATACTCAAACTATTTCTATCCCTCCATATAGAATGGCCTCGGCAGAATTGTGTGAAGTAAAAGAGCAGCTAAAGGGCCTATTGGAGAAGGTTTTTATAAGACCTAGTGTGTCCCTTTGGGGTGCACTAATGTTATTTGTACGCAAAAAAGATGGTACCTTGAGAATGTGTATCGACTATCGACAACTGAATAGGGTAACAATTAAGAATAATACCCTCTCCCTAGGATTGATAACTTATTTGATCAATTATAGGGTGCCAAATGCATTTCAAAAATTGATTTGATATCAAGGTATCGCCAAGTTAGGTTGAAGGAGGAAGATATACCCAAGAGTGCTTTTAGAACACGCTATGGTCACTTTGAATTTCTTGTTATGCCATTTGGGATAATGGATGCACTAGCAGTTTTTATGGATCTGATGAATAGGGTATTCATACTTGGATATGTTCGTGATAGTATTTGTAGATGACATTTTGGTCTACTCAAAATTAGAAAAGGACTATGCAAAGAACTTATGAATAGTGATACAGGTTCTTTGTGATCGACAGTTGTATGCCAAGTTTTCTAAATGTGAATTTTGGCTAAAAGCAGGGGCATTCTTGGGTCATATTGTATTTGACGAAGGAATAAGGGTTGATTCACAAAAGATAGAGGCTCTGAAAGACTGGCCAAGACCAACAACACCCACGGAAGTTTCAAGCTTCCTAGGTTTGGCAGGTTATTACAGGAGATTTGTTAAGGTTTTTCTTCTATTTCTACACTCCTAACAAAATTGGCATATAAGGCAACCAAGTTCCAATGGAGTGATGCATTTGAAAGGAGCTTCTACAAATTTAAAAATAAGCTAACTTCTACACCCGTGTTACTACTTCCAGAAGGATCTGAAGGGTATACAGTGTATTGCGATGCTTCAGCTGTTGGCTTAGGGTGTGTACTGACACAACATGGTAGGGTAATTGCTTATGTATCTAAACAACTATGACCACATGAGAAAAACTATCCAACACATGATCTTAAGCTAGCAGCAGTTGTGTTTGCTTTGAAAATATGGTGCCACTATTTGTGTGGGGTTCACGTTGACATATATACTGATTATAAGAGCCTACAATACATCTTTAAGCAGAAAGACCTAATCTTAAGGCAACGTATATGGATGGATCTTATAAAGGATTATGATATGGATATACTATACCATCTGAGAAAGGAAAATGTGGTAGCCGATTCTCTAAGTCATAACGCGATCATGAATACTGGTGATAAAGCTATGGTAAGTCAAGGAGCGGTTAAGGATCTACGACAACTAGCCAGTTTGGGAGTTCGCCTTTTTCAAACTCCAAAGGAAGGGGCTATTGTATATAATACAGCAACATCTTTATTAGTAATGGAGGTGAAGGAAAAATAGTTTGAGGATCCTAAATTGCGGTAGCTTAAGGAAAAGGTAAGTCAAGGTACTATAAAGGGCTTTCACCTTACACAAAATGGAGTACTTTACTACTAAAATAGATTATGTGTGCTTGATATTAATGGATTAAGAAATATGATAAAAAGCCCATCAATCCCGATATTCCATCCATCCAGGATCAACTAAGATATACCATGACCTAAAGGAAATGTTTTGGTAGGGATGCATGAAAAAGGACCTTGCAAAATTTGTGGCTCAACGTCCAAATTGCCTGCAAATGAAAGTAGAACACCAAAAGCTAGGAGGTTATATGCAATACATAGAGCTTCCCACATGGAAGTGGGATATGATCAACATGGATTTTGTTACCGATTTGCCTTGATCATTTCAAAAGTTTGACTCTATATGGGTAATACTTGACAGACTCATAAAGTCAGCACACTTCTTACCTATCAGGAGTGATTATACAACTGAAGAGTATGCTAAACTATACCTCAAAGAGATAGTCAGGCTACATAGAGTTCCAATCTCCATTATCTCTGACCGAGGAGCTTAATTAACTGCAAAGTTTTGGAAGTCCTTCCAAAGGAGTTTGGGACACAAGTGAATTTTAGTACAACTTTTGACCCTCAAAAAGACAATCAAGTAGAATGCACTATTTAGACACTTGAAGATCTATTGCGAGCTTGTGCATTAGATTTTAAAGGTAGTTGGGTGGACCACTTGCCACTTATTGAATTTGCCTATAAGAATAGCTACCACTCAAGCATCAAGATGGCACCTTATGAAGATTTGTATGGAAGGAAATGTAGGTTGCCAATTGGATGGCTTGATGTGGGTGAAACTACCTTGCTTGGGCTAGATCAAGTAAAACAAGCCATGGAAAAAGTTAAGGTGATACAATAGTAGCCAAAAATAGCCCAAAGTTATCACAAATCATATGCAGATGCTACAAGGAAAGGACTTGAATTCTCAGTAGAAGAATGAGTATTTTTAAAGGTGTCTCCAATGAAAGGGGTTATGAGATTTGGTAAGAAAGGAAAACTGAGCCCACGTTACATAGGGCCATATAAAAATTATGAAGAAGTTCGAGCAAGTTGCATATGAAATAGAGTTACCCCCAGATCTTTCAATGGTTCATCTAGTTTTTCATGTCTCAATGCTTCAAAAATGTATAGGTGACCAATCCCGTATCACTCTAATTGAGCATGTGTAGGTTACAAAATATCGCACGTATGAAGAGGTGCCTATTACTATTCTATATTGTCAAGTTAAGAAGCTAAGAAATAAAGAAATAGCTTCAGCAAAAGTACTTTGGAGAAACCAACAAGTAGAAGAGATAACATGGGAGGCCGAGGATGTGATGAAATCAAAATGCCCGTACTTATTTGAAGCTAAAGAGGAAGACCAACAACCATAATTGGGGGCCTTAACAGGTACGTGTTATTGAAAACTTTGTGTGTTGTCAAAGGATTGTTTAAATAAAGGTTTATACATGGTTAAGCTATCAAATTGTACCATTTAAGGACAAATGATCCTACGGGGGAGAGGATGTAAGACTTATGTTGTTAACAAAATATAGTTTGTTAGTGATGTAATTGAGCTGCTTCACTACTTTTACAGTCCATAAAAGTAAATCCTTATAGCATATCACAATTGTGTTCATAATATGAACTTATGGGATGTTGGATGGAAAACTACTACCTCACGTCCTTCTTTACTGCTTTGGTACTTTTATAAGACTATTTTAAGGCTTTTTTTGGCCAAAGATTAACTATTTTTTGGCCTTGGAGTATGATGGAATAAAGCAAAATGGCTCTTTAAACTATCTGGGCTTTTTCATTTGTGAAGTAGCAGTTAGTCAATGCAACTTTCAACGCTCCTCATGGGTCATCTGAAAACATCCGCTTTATGTTTTTAAACATAGGGGTTAGGCTGCGTATATACGACTCCCCCCTCACCCCGCAATGAGCGGGAACCTTTTGAGGCACTGGGATATGTTGTTGTTGTTGTTTTTATGTATGGATGCGTTTTTGATAGTTTGTTTAAAGTTTTAACAAGTTTGGAATTGTCGACATCAAAATGGGTCAAAGGGACGTAACGTTATGCTATCCATCTGTAGGTTGTGTGGAATTGTAATATGTTGTTCCACGATCTTCCCCTACTTTGAGACTATTTCTGGACTATCTTATTACTAGGTTTATGTGGTAAGAAAACACTACAAATAATTTAGGTAAAGTTAAAATAGATTTGGGATTGTTGACGTTGAAGTGTGGAGAAAGGATATAATGTTGTGTCGCTGGTTTATTTATTCTGAAGAATAGTTATGTGTTGTGTCTTGTGGGTTGTTGTAACACTACTAAGAGTCAAAAATAAGATGTATATGACATGTACATAAGAATGGTTGTCAGAAAATACAATTATAAGTGAAAATGTTAAAGAATTGCCTTTGCGTCGCCAATTAAAAGTTGCTGCCCGGATGTTAGTTTTTATGGCATTGGGCTGCCAAGAAGTGTCTCATCACTGCTACTACTAGTTTTACAGCCTAATATACTGCGTATAAATATTTGAGGGAAAATGCAGCCACTCTAAGGTAGTAACAAGGTCATACAACGAGTTATGTAAGGCTACTTGATTTTGTATCATTTGGCATGAAACATAGATCCCTTTTTGGTACATAAAGGCTTTTACCAATTCCAACACAACTGTTGTTCGTGTCTCCACTATTTCATATATTCACATGCTGCCATATATAATCACCTTAAAATATGCATATACATATGGATACCAAGTTACATGCGTTCTTGTTGCTAAAGAAAGTTCACGAGTTGTTTCATTTCATACGCATCTCATTATTTATGTAACATAATCTTTTCATTTTTATATTATCTCATATGATTATTTGCATATCATATGCCACATCTACAGTCCTACAACTCTAATTTTAAGACCACCAAAAGACTAATCTCGAAGGCAATTGAAAGACAAAGTATATTATTTATTGATATGTGGTAGCCCGAGGGGTTGAAGCATCACTTAGCCAGGGACAATCCTATCATGGGTGGTAGCCTGAAAGTTTAAGGAAGAACCTACCCAGGGATGATCCTAATATAGATTTAACACTGATTAATTGGTCATTTGTATTATAGATGTGCACGGAATATGGAATAAATGTAAAGTAATATAAAGAACATAAAGTATATGATTCCAAAGTATAATCAAAGGTGGTCTCTTATGCTACACAAGTGCATAGTTTCATTTGAGTTGTTATGTCATATACAGTATTTTCTGCCTTACATATTTAGTACATTATCTCATACTAATGTACGTTAATGGGGACCTGCATTTCCTGTTGCAGCTATAGGTGCTAGTAGATCTCCCCAGCAGAGTACAAGATATCCAGCTGTTGTTACAAGCTCCAGGTTGTTTCGGAGCATTATGTGTGTCTAGAGTTTATATGTTTGTATTGTACAGTTAGTCGAGGAAAGGCCTGTCCTGACCCTTGTCAGATGCTTTTGCTTATCTAAAGTCTTTGTAAACTATGTAAACTAAAGTATGGTCATGTCTCGTACCTTAGACACCGTAGTCCCAACGGCCTAGCCAAATGCATTTTCTTTTGGCTCGTTATTACTGTTTACTTTCTTAAAGGCACAATGAAGATAGAAATCCCGTATAATATTTCTGAAAAATGCATAGATATAAGTTGATTCTCCCAAGCCTTATCAGCAACGAGTATTGGTCTGCCCTAATAGGACTCGAAGCATGACAGAAGTTGTATCAGAGCGGGTCATACCAGGCAGTCTACAAGGCCATGTCTGTGTAGCGTTTTCTTTATTGATGTGTTGTGCATCACATTTATAAGCAGGAGGCTACATGGCATTTATGATTTGTTACTTTCTTTTTATTCTTTAGATTGTGCCACTGAGCTAAGTATAATAGGTGGATTCTGTCTAACTCCTAAATTGTTTTTATAGCAAGCAAGTATGCAAGAAACTAGGAAGAACAAGGGTAAAGGGAAGGAAGTAGAAGTGGTGGCTGGTACACCTAGTTATGTGAGATAATAAAATGAGGTTCAAAATAAGTCTTTGTCATGGATATCTCTAGCCCCTCCAGCTCCTGATGAACCTAAAAGTAGTGAAATTCCCCAGCACCACCTATCAATGCAACAGAGCAGGATCTGAGAAATCCTTGCTGTGAACAGAAATTGGAAGATCAGAGGTAGAGAAGAAGGACACATGATTTGGAAAGGGGGCAGACCCATAGGACAGTTTACACTACCCTAATATGATCTTAGGCCTCTATTCACTATTAGACCGCCTAGGCATCATCCTCTTACTGTGTAGCTAGTGCTTTACCACAACTTTAGGGGTCTAGGAGAAATCAGTTTGGTCCATAAAGTGAACGGCAATGTGCTCGGACAGTGTGATATTCGGCAGGACAACAAATGACTCTTAGGCAACCTTGTAACAATTGTGGAAGAACTCATCCGGGTATATGTCGTGTTGGTACAGATGTTTGTTATTGGTGTGGTTTGCTAGGGCACATGATAAAGGATTGCCCAAGGAGGCGTATAGGTGATAAACACAATCTACTAGGTCAGCTATTGCATCATCATCATCAATTCCTTCGTTATATAGGGGTCAACAAGCACCTATGGGTCATGGTAGAGGTGTTAGAGGAACAACTAGCTCTAGCGGAGTCCAAAATCACACCTTTGCTTTGGGGAGTTGGCAAAATTTGGATGCTTTACCCGATGTGGTCACCGGTACATTGTCCGTCTTTTCACATAATGTATATGCATTAGTTGACCCTGGTTCTACACTATCATACATTACCCCACTAGTTGTTACGAAGCTTAAGAGAACACCCAAATTATTGAATAGACCATTCAAGTGTCTACACCAACCGATGAAACTATTATGGCTAGAAGGGTTTATTATAACTGTGTAGTAATTGTTTGTGACCATGACAAATTGGATGACCTTATTGAGTTGAAAATGGTGGAATTGGATATCATAACAGGCATGGATTGGTTATGTTCTTGCTATGCCACCGTGGATTGCCGAACAACGAAAGTGTACTTCTATTTTTCAAATGAGGCAGTCCTTGAATGGGAAGGCCATGTTGGGGCACCAAAGGGGACATTTATCTCTTACTTTAAAGCCAAAGAGATGATATTTAGTGGGTATATATGTCATTTAGTCAGAGTAAAGGATATGGAGGTAGAATCCACAACTCTTCAATCAGTTCCAGTAGTGAACGAATTTGTTGATGTGTTCCCTGAAGAACTTCAAGGCTAACCTATAGAATGAGAGGTTGATTTTTGTATTGACTTACTTCCAGGTACTCAAACTATTTCTATCCCTCTATCTAGAATGGCCCTGGCAGAATTGCATGAAATAAAAGAGCATCTAAAAGACCTATTAGAGAAGGGTTTTATAAGACCTAGTGTGTCCCCTTAGGGTGCACCAGTGTTATTTGTACGCAAAAAGGATGGAACCTTGAGAATGTGCATCGACTATTGACAACTGAATAGCATGACAGTTAAGAATAAATACCCCCTTCCCAGGATTAATGACTTATTTGATCAATTATAGGGTGCCAAATGCTTTTCAAAAATTGATTTGATATCAGGATATCACCAAGTTAGGTTGAAGGAGGAAGATATACCCAAGAGTTCTTTTAGAACACACTATGGTCACTTTGAATTTCTTGTTATGATTTTTGGGATAATGGATGCACTAGAAGTTTTTATGGATCTGATGAATAGGGTATTTAAGCCATTCTTGGATATATTCATGATAGTATGTATAGATGACATTTTGGTCTACTCAAAATCAGAAAAGGTCTATGCAAAGCACTTACGAAAAGTGTTACAACTTCTTCATGATCT
>JAOTQJ010000007.1:11796434-11812791 GCA_025642045.1 Solanum sejunctum | reverse complement strand
TGGGTATAACCCTGATTTTAGAGGACCCGTAGTGAAAATTCATTTTCACAAAATTTTCTTATCTAGTGTGCATCTGCGACCAGATAGCAGTGCAGACTGTGTGTGCATCAGTATATTTCTATCCCTCGTGATAGCTCCACGAAGCGAATGAGTCATGGAATAGTGTTGGCATTTCCTTAATTTTCTGTTTCCACCCAAAGGCCTTGAATTCATAGCCCCATGCCTATATGTCCGTATACACACCTATAGTTAGTCATTCTTCAACTCTATATCACTAAAGACATTCTTAAAACCCTTTCTAGGAGTTAACCTAATATCTCAACCAAATATCAAGGATTTCTAGCCTAACTTTGAAACTCAAGGATTCTCTTCAAGCTCAACACAAGAACACCCAAGTTTGAGGTATGTGGGTTTCATCCATTAGGTTCTTTCAACCATGGAGCCCAATCTCCCTTTTAATAAAATGTCATGACCCAAGCCTAGGGCCTAAACGTGACACGGTGAATGGGAAACTCAAAAAGACCCCAAACAAGCCTCTTATCATTACATATCATTGGTCATGGAAGCAAGTAAACAACATAATTAGATTAGAAAAAAGGGCAAAAGGTAAACTTTCATAACATAAACAACAAAACAAGAGAGCCAAGGTTCAATACATAGCATGTCCAAGAACACCTTTAAAACTTAGATAAGAGCGGGGCCAAGACAAGCAACCAGGCTCACCCTCATAGTCAATACATACATAAAAGAAAGATAGTTTGAGTACCTAGCATGGATCATAGACATTGTCCCAGGAATAGAGGAGTCACCAACTAGCTTGAGAGAAATCGTACTAGCCACGTGGAGGAAGATGCTAAAATGGAGTTTCGGTTCCTACATGGTAACATCATGTAGGCATAGAGTATGTGTTAGTACATTTGAATGTACTAAGTATATAGGATGCGATAAAACAAGAGATAAGCAAAATAATCAAAATGTATAACATAGGCTATGAATAAGCATGTAGCAATATGGCATGAATGGAAGATGCTTGATGTAAATCATGCTCAGATAGAATACAATACATGTGAAAGAATATACCATCATTTTAGAATTCATAGTTTATTAAGGTACAAACCCCTTGATTGGTTGGTGGATCGTCTCACCCTACCACCCATGGTGATTGACGTAATCAACTTGATTATCAAGGTACAAACCCTTTGATTGGTTAGTGGACCATCACACCTTACTACCCATGGTGATTGAGGTACCAACCCCTTAACCTAGTTATCAAGGTATATATCCCTCAACATGGTTATCAAGGTATAAATCCCTTGGCATAGTTACCCGGTCTCACAGCTACCCGGGTAGGGCATGGTCAATTCCCAACACGATATAGGAGAATATCATATACATACATTCTTTTCATCATAATTAAGTCATTCAACTCATAAGATATGCATTAGACCTTCAATTCCTCGAGAAATCATAATCGAATATTTTATCAAATACTTGGCGGGTGTGTAATGCTAGTTTAAGATCATGCAAAAAAGAGCAAAATCATGCAAGAAAATTCATTATAAAACTACCCATCAATACTTGGTTTCACTCTCAAGAATTTTACATCTAAACCCTTCATCAAATCCCACAATGGATCTTACATTCATAGCTCAAAACATACATAGATAGTCACAAGTTATGAAATCCCAACATAGTTCTATAGTGAAATTCATAATATGTAAGATGCATAAGCTAAATGATGCATGAATGCAAAAACACTTCTTATATAATAAGGATGGGACCGTAACTGACATAAGACCAAGTGAGCTATGCCAAATCCTTATCATACTTTCCCCTTGGGCATAAACATATACTTATGTTAGGAACATAGTTCAAGGAAAGGAGTATGGACCCTTGGGGATAGTCCAGGCCAACTCCAATCCATCGGTGCTAGTTCATCATCCTACAGGAATACATAAAGATATACATACTTGTAAAAGATACATAAGACTTTTAAATCATTTACATTCATTCTTAGGCTTAAAGGCCTAATCACATTCTTTATAATCATGCATGATAAGACAAAGAGCCAAAACATTCTTCATCTAATACTTTCATACATAGGGATAGCTCCTTTAGAGCACCTTCTTGAGAGATGAATATAGACCCTTCGGGATAGCCCACGCTAACTCGAACCTCAATCAATGCTCCCTGAAACATAGTGGTGCAACACCCATAATTGCTTAATAAGCCATAATCTTAGACACATATGTGGTTACATTCTTATCATAGCCACAATCTTCTCAAAAATCATATACATAAACATATTTAGGTCTTGACCCACTTCATAAACTTCATAAAAATTATAGTCATGTATACATATGCAAAGAAGAAGATGAGAAATAGCATTGGCAATAGAGATTGAAACTTAAACTAATACTACATTAGAATATTCAAGTGAAAACACAATTAAGTCCATATTTAAATCATAATATAAATTACCCATACATAAATCAAGCTTTACAAAGGGGACATGCATATTCATAGCTTCATAACATCAATTTAATTTATCATGTAAGGGCTTAAATCGTCAAACAATCATAGGTCATGTGTCAGGATCCAAGCTTAGGGCCTAGACGTGACACGATGAATGGAGAACCCAAAAGGACCCCAAAAAATCTTTTTAGCATATCAATCACACATCCTTGGTCGTGGAAGCAAAATAAGAAGTTTAGGATGAAATAAAAAGGGAAACAGGACTAAGGTAAGTCTTTGATAATCAAAAAGTAATAAACAGACGAGATCATAACCTAAATATATCATAGTATCCAACAACACCTCTAACTTGGAATGTAGTGGGGGGCCAAGAAACTTTATGGGCTCATCCTCATAATAACAAGTTTTAAACATAAAAAAGTCTCAACATAGCAAGAGTAACTTAGATATTGTCCTTGGACTTGAGGACTCACCAATGCTTTTCTCTAAAATACCGAGCTAGCCACTTGGACTCTGCCCCTACATGGTAATAAGCATAGAGTACGTGTTAATACATTTGAATGTACTAAGTATGTAGGGTACAATGCAACAAAGACATAAGCTAATATATTTGAAATGCATAGGCATAAGCAATGGATATATATAACCTCAACATGGCATTCATGTTCAATGCTCATAACAAACATGCTTATAAATCATTCAACTTGCATAATATACCATACATATGTGGGAAAAGACCTTAACTAACATGAGTAAGACCAAGCGAGCTACAACTTGGAATCCTGATGATTACCCCTCATCGGTAAAGAGGTAGTTTACTTGCTAGGGTAACATACTTCATCTTGTGGGAACATGACCTATTTCGTATGAAGTAACCCTCCTTATGGGAATATGACCCATTTCAAAAAGAATTTCATGATAAAGTACACTATATGGATCCACTAGAATAGCAAGGTAATAATCATACTCTTATATTGGCACACAGCTTGAGGAACGATGTATGGACCCTTGAAGATAGTCTATGCCGACATATCATCCATCGGTGCTAAGTCTAATCCCATGGAATTCTTGGATAATCATACTTTAGTAATAATATGATAAGCTTGTAGGCAAATAACTTGAGCAGCCCATAAACATGCTTGACCTCTAATAGGGAGCCTAGCTTGAACATGAGAATAGATTATAATCATACATGAACCCTTGCTTTCATATGAATAGCTCAGAAGAGATAAAAATCTTGAAATAGGGCTTAACTATATACTTGTAATATCATAGATACTTTTCATGAATTTAATACATGCTTGAAAGCCCTTAATCATCATATAGTCACTTGACTTGTAAATCAAGTAATAGATCATCAATAACTTGAGAATTCTTGTCATGTCATTTTATCAAACACATGGTGGGCTCATGATCCTTATTCAAAATCATGCAATTCAAGAGTGAAACAAGATGATTAAACTCATTGTAATTCAACCAACCAACATATAGTAAAACCCTCATGTAAGGTACTTTAAAATCCATCATAAAATCTCATAATAGTTCATATTTTCATAGCTCAAAACTTGCATAATCTCAATAGACAAATCATTTCATGGAATAAGCTTGAAATAGATAGTCATGCATAATCAATCAATACATGGTAAAACCCTAACATGATTTGTGCTCATAATTCATAATAATAGATACCCATAGGTAAAACAACTTAAAAATACGCAATTTTATGAAAAGAGAAGGTTGGGCTCCAAGGGTGAAAGGACCCATGGATGAAGACCCACGTACATTAAACCTTGAATTCTTTGAGGTGAACTTGAAGTAGACATAGAGCTTGAAATGAGTCCTTGAGTCCAAAAATTGAGTTGAAATCCTTAGATTTTGATGAGATAATTGATTGTCTTAGTGAGGTTTGAGAGAGTGTCTTATGAGTTATAGAGTTGAAAAAATGGATAAGTATGGGAGATTTCATATTTAAGAGGGCATAGGGCATTGACCCCAATACCCTTGGCTGAAATAGAAATACCAAGGAAAATAATACACTGGTCTGCACCCTTGGCACCATGCAGACCAGACGTGGTGCAACATTTACACTAGTCCACACCCCTGGCACATCGCGGCTAGGGTATAGACAGACACTAGATTGCAAAACTTAGCAAAAATTATTTTTTGCTAGGGTCTTCTTAAATACAGATTATACCCATTTCCTACTCGATTTTGCCCCCTGATCGAAAATATGAAGTCGAATTTTTGAAATCATGCATGAATTTTGAGATATATGAAAATTATGATTATGGGGGCATTCTGTAGCATATGTGGGGTGTTTCAAATTCTTTCCCTTGGGAACAATCATTCCTAAATGTCAAAGAACATGCATAAGAGAATTAAGTATGAAGATTTCATCCCGACATGAATGCAACAAATACATTTAAACATTATTTTTCATAAATCCCAACGTATGTCAAATATCACCATAAACTTGCTACCATAGAACATGAATGCATGCAAAATGACATGAGGGCTGAAAATTAAGACTTGAAATTATCACAATCCAAAATAGGGTCTAGACGTGACACGGTGAATGGGGAACTTGAAGGAACCCTAAACAAGCCTCTTAGCATATGATACACACATCGTTAGTGGCAGAAGCAAAATAGAACAACAGAAGAAATATAAACAGGGGAAATTGGGACTAAATGAAAGAGTTAATCAATTGAATAACATAATTGAGTCAAAGATCAAGCATAATACATAAGTTATCCAACAACACCTCTAAACATAGAACTTAGCGGGGACCAAAATAAGCAATAGGGATCACCCACATAGTCAAAGTATACAATAAAGAAAGAGAGTCATAATACATAACGTATGAACATAGAAATTGTTCTTGGAATGAAGGACTCACCTACTAGCTTGAGAGAACTTGTACTAGCCATGTGGAGGAGGCTGATGACTAAATGGAGCATCAATTCCTATATGGTAAAATCATGTAGGCATAGAGTATGCATTAGTACGTATGAATGTACTAAGTATGTAGGATGCAATACAATAAGAGATAGCTATCATAGGAAAAATGAATAATCATAAGCGATGAATAGCATACTAACAATATAACACGTATGAATAATACTTGAAGTAAAATATGCTTATATAGAACATATTGCGTGCATAGAAGAGATCACCATTTCGCTAATGGGTTTGTCACCTCCCATACTAGGTGTTTGAGGTACAAACCCCTCAACTTGGTTATCAAATATACCTCCCCTATCTAGTAATTAAAGTACCAAACCTTCAATTTGGTTAATAAGGTATGAACCCCTCAATTCGGCTAATGAGGTACCGACCTCTCAATTTAATTAATGAGCTACCAACCCCTCAATTCAGTTAATAAAGTACTAAACCCTTAATTCATTTAATGGGGTACAAACCTCTCAATTCAGTTAATAAGGTACCAACCCCTTAATTCGGTTAATGAGGTACAACCCCTCGATTAGATTAATGAGATATTAACCCCTCAATTCGGTTAATTTCCATCACTATAGATACTTTTCATGAAATCAACACATGAATACTATACTTTCATCATCATAAAGTCATTCAACTCACGTACCATGCTTTAGACCTTTAACAACTCAAGATGCATAGTCCGGACATTTTATCAAACACTCAATGGGTGTGTAATGCTAGTGTAAAACTATGCAATTCAAGAGTGAAATTATGCAAGAAACTCAAGGTAAAACCACACACAAAAACATGTAATACCAACATGAAATATAAATCAAAACCATTCATCAAATCTCAAGATAGATCAAAGAGTCATAGCTCAAAATATGCTAAAACAGTCACATTTTTACAGAACCCTAATATAGTCGTAGTGTAATTCATTATAAGTAATACCCATAAGTAAATCAACTTATAATCATGCAATTTATGTAAAAAGGAAGCTTGGTCATCATGGGTTAAAGGATCCAATGGTTAAAACACACATACCTTGACTTTGGAGAATTTCTTGATGAAGATTGGAATGGAGACTTGAAGCTTGGATGAATTCCTTAAGATCCAGAAGAGATTTGGACACTTGATTTTGAGTGAAATAATAGTGTAAGTGTTTGAGAGGATTTTGGGAAATGTCTTGTATGATATAAAGGTGAAATATGGCTAAGTATAGGTATTTTCACGTGTGGGAAGGCTTAGGCCCAAGATCCAAAAGTCTTGGACCGAGATAGAAAACTTGGTAGAAAAAACACCCTGGCACATCACTCCAGCAACGCGCAGAAGGCCATTAGAATTTGACACATGAAATTTGAAATTGTGAATTGTTCACTCTAAATCGGGGTTAGACCCTTTTCCCACTCAGTTTTGCCCTTGAACAAGAATATAAAGTCAGATTTTTGAAATAACTCATGAATTTCAAGATATATGGAAATTATGATTCTGGGCACTTCCGTGGCACATTTTCAGGTACTTTTTGGGGTCATTTTAATATCTCTCCCTTAGGAACATTCATCCCGAATGTCAAAGAAATGTACATGAGAAGGGTAATCATGAAGAAATCAGCCCCTAACATGAATGCATCTACACATTTAAACACCATTTTTAAAATGTCAATATAAGTGTTAAAATCATCATAAACTTTTCCACATAAACATGAATGCATGCAAATGACATTGGGGCTAAAACATAATACTTAGAATCAAAACATGGACTTGATGTGTTATCATAAGATTGAATAGGATTAAAGAGGTATGGATATCACTTCTCCATGCCCACTCTGGCTCCCCGAGAGACACTTTTTGCTTGATAAATCCTCCAAAGGGCCTTGACAAACACCACGTTCTTTTTACTGAACTCTTCCGCCCTTTCATCCAATACCTCTACCAGGACCCTATCCTAAGCCAACGTATCCTCCACAACACCCACAACCTCAAAGAGTTCTATAGAACTAGAGTCACCAACATATCCCCTCAACCTAGAACCATGAAGAGCAGGACGAACCATATACATATCCCTAGGTAATTCCAATCCTTATGCAACCTTACCAATTTTCCCTCCAAACCCTATAAGGACCTATAAACTTTAACCTAATCTTCAACCTTAAACACGTACAATCTACTTGGTACCATAAACCACCATCTCCCCCTTGGGAGACAACCTCCACTCTACCATCTTTCACCCAAAATCTCCAACTCTAATAAGGCGGAATCAAGTCATTGCTTAAACTAGACCCCTTCAACCAAAGAAGATTTGGAACCATTAAGAATGCTACACTACCATAGTCAACCTTTTCCAACCTAAGTTGTCACCTCTTGCCACCATCATCAACATATGCTAGGCTACCCATAGACACCCTACTTGGAGCATCGACCACAACATTAGTCTCACTAGGGAAATAATGCACACCTATATGATAATCCTTAAAAAAATTTGACCACCTTATTATTATCCTCAACTCACACCTATCATATTTAGCAAACAACCTCTTATCTCCCAAGACTTGCAACACTACCCCCAGAAGGATTTACAAGCTCTAAATAAATTAATGTTCTACCACTAGAGACCACCTTAAACACATCAAGGTAGGATTTTAAGAGCTTATTCATGAAACCCATAAACATAGCCAGCATATGACAACCAACCAACTCTACTAATACCCATAATGCTCACTCGTAATCCAGAAAGACACTTAGGGATCTCACCTACACTCATCCTCACTTAGAGACAAAAACCGAATCAAAGATCAGTCTTAGAGAAGTGACTAACCCATTGTGGTTGACCAATTAGACTGACTATCCTTAACTATCATATTATAACCTTACGGATTCTACACTTATTGGAAGCATTCTATGCAAGTAGCCAAACCACCCCAAGACCTCAATCCCATCAAACCAGATTCAACCAAGATCATAAGATAAGACTTTATGCAATAAGAACATCGAGTAACCCTTATAAGCCTTTTAAGCACTAATAGACCCACTTAACCAAATCTTACTAGCAACAAAGGAATAATGAAAGAAATAGCGACTCCCAGAACCATCAAAGTATGCACAATAAGATTAAGAAAAACCTCTAACTTACTGGTAGTATCATCGGGCACCTCATCCCCTCCTTGCCTTCTTTGAAGAGCATAGAATCTAGTGTGCCTTGGGGCACCACCTTGAGGACGATCATCTTCACCCTTGCCTTGCTTACGAGGACAATCCTTATTCTTATATCCCTCTTCACCATAATGGAAACAAGCATTGTTGTCCTTCAAACATGGGCTTCTATAAAGTTTACCACACATTGGGCACATAGCATCATCTCTATCAGTGAGACTTTGGAACTTTCCTTCAAAACGGGATCTCTTGGCCTTTTTACCCTTCTATTCCTTATTTTTTCCTCCTCTATTTATTCGACATAAGTAATTAATAGGGAAAAATTCATGTCGCTAATCAACATAGTGGGCTGCTATTCCTCACTCACCAAGTCAAATACACCCATTACAAACTTATTCATCCTAAACCTTGGATCGTCCACCAATAGAAGAACATATTTTGAGAGTTAGTTAAACTTGAGGGCATACTCCCTTACACTCATAGAACCATGCTTCAAATTCATGAACTCTACCAACTTGACCTTCCTAAGCTCAAGAGGGAAGAATAAATTAAGAAAAGCCACCTTAAATTCCTCCTATAGAACCACATTATTATTTCCCTTCTCCTCTTTCCATTGAGCATACCATATTTGGGCCACCCCCTTGAGTTGGTAATCTGCCAACTCCACCTTTTTTTCTGATCGAACACCCATAATAGTCAATACTTTCACAACCTCATTAATGAATTTTTGAGGTCCTCATCCAGCTTTGACCCATAGAACTCTGGCGGAATCATCCTCATGAAGTCTAACACTCAAGATGTCAGAGTAGGAGCATGAGGAACTTGGTCCCCTTGGTTGACTTGATTAGCCACTACTTGAGTTATCAAAGTGAGAGAATCCTAGAACTCTTCATGAACTAGTCCCCCATCTTGAGGAGCTTGAGGAGTGGGAGGAGCCAATTGTTCCTCGGGAGTATGGTCTCTTCTTCCTCTTGTGTTAGGCATGATATAGTATATCAAAGAATAATCATTAAAGGGGAATAACCTTACCTCAAATCTATAGCATGATATTGACCATGAAGAAGGGAAATATTTTCTAAAATGTCTCATAGCCTCTTGCTCATAGTTGTGGTGCACAACACAACCATGAACAAGACTCTAATCGATGTGGTGTGTTGGACGCCGAGGACCTAATAATATATAGCTCTGATACCAAGTTTTTCATGACCCAAAATAGGGCCTAGACTTGACACGGCGAATAGGAAACTCGAAGGAACCCCAAACAAGCCTCTTAGCATATCATGCTCACATCCTTGGTCCTAGAAGCAAAATAGAACAACATAAGAAATATAAACAAGGAAAATTGAGACTAAAGGAAAGAGTTAAACACTTGAATGATATAAATGAGTCAAAACTCAAGCATAATACATAACTTATCCAATAACGCTTCTAAAAATAGAACTTAGCATGGGCCAAGACAAGCAACCATGCTCACCCTCATAGTCAAAGTATACAATAAACAAAGAGAGTTGTAATAAATAATGTATGAACATAGACATTATCCCTGAAATGAAGGACTCACCAACTAGCTTGAGAAAATTTGTACTAGCCACGTGGAGGAGGGTGATGACCAAATAGATCTCTGATTCCTACATGGTAACATTATGTAGATATAGAATATGCATTAGTACGTTTGAATATACTAAGTATGTAGGATGTGATGCAAGAAGGGATAGACATCATAGGAAAAATACATAATCATAAGCAATGAATAGCATACTAACAATATGACATGTATGAATGATACTTGAAGTAAAACATGCTTATATAGAACATATTATGTGCATAGAAGAAACCATAATTTGGCTAATGGGTTTGTCACCTCCCATCCTAGGTGCTTAAGGTACAAACCCCTTAACTTGGTTATCAAATGTACCACCCCATCTAGGTAATTGAAGTACCAACCCCTCAATTTGGTTAATGAGGTACCAACCCCTCAATTCAGTTAATGAGGCACCAACCCGTTAATTCGGTTAATGAAGTACCAACCCCTCAATTCGGTTAATGAGGTACCAACACCTCAATTCAGTTAATAAGGTAACAACCCCTCACTTCGGTTAATTTCCATCACTATAGATACTTTACATGAAATCAACACATGAATACCATACTTTCATCATCATAAAATCATTCAACTCACATACCATGCTTTAGACCTTCAACAACTTAAGACTCATAATCCAGACATTTTGTGAAACACTTGGCAAGTTTCTAATGCTAGTATAAAACCATGCTATTCAAGAGTGAAATCATATAAACAAACGTAAAGCCACCCACCAACACTTGGTAATACCATCATGAAATATACATCAAAACTCTTCATCAATTCTCAAGATAGACCAAAGATTTATAGCTCAAAACATGCTAAAACAGTCACACTTTTACAAAACCCCAATATAGTTCATAATCCAATTTATTATAAGGCCTATAAGTAAATCAACTTAGAATCATGCAATTTATGTAAAACAGAAGCTTGGGCACTATGGATGAAAGGACCCAATAGTTAAAGCCCACATACCTTGACTTTGGAGAATTTCTTGATGAAGATTGGAATGGAGACTTAAAGCTTGGATGAATTCCTTAAGTTCCGAAAAAGATTTGGACTCTTGATTTTGAGTGAAATAATAGTGTAAGTGTTTGAGAGGGTTTTAGAAAATGTCTTGTATAAAATAAAGGTGAAATACGGCTAAGTCTAGGTACTTTCATATATGGGAAAGCTTAGGCCAAGACCCAAAAGTCTTGGATCGATATGAGAAACTTGGTAGAAAAAAGCACCCTGGCTTGTCGCGCCAGCAACGCACAGAGGCCATTGGAATTTGACACTTTGAATTTTAAAATTATGAATTTTTCACTTTAAAATCGGGGTTAGAGCCTTTTTACACTCAATTTTATCCCCTAAAGAAAAATATGAAGTAGCATTTTCAAAATAATGCACGGATTTTGAGATATATGAAAATAATGATTCTGAGCACTTTTGAGGCACATTTTTGGGAACTTCTTGGGGTCATTTCAGAAATCATATAGGGGACTTAAATTATTACCTTTGGCTTAAGTAGAGTGGAAAAGATATGGGTATCACTTTTTCATGTCCACTTCGGCTTTCCATGTGGTACTTTCAACTTGGTGATTCTTCCAAAGAACCTTGATGGATGCTACATCTTTGTTTCTCAATCTCTTCACTTGTCTATCCAAAATCTCCACCAGGACCTCCTCATAGGTCAAATTATCTTATACAAGACCCACAACTTCTAAGGTCACGATAGTACTTGGGTCACCCACACACTTCCTCAACATAGACACATAGAAGACCGGATGAACCATATTCATATCCATAGGAAACTCCAACTAATAATCAACCTTACCAACCCTCCTTAAAACTCCATAAGGACCCAGGGAACCTTGGTCTAAATTTCCCTTTCTTGCCAAACCGGACCACACACTTCATGGGTGAGACTTTCAAGTAAACCAAATCACCAATCTTAAATTCAAGATCTCTTCTCCTTATATTGGCGTCAGACTTTTGTCTACTTTGGGCTATCCTCAACCTTTCTCTAATAAATCTCACCTTCTCCAAGGCTTCTATGACCAAATATGGGCCTAGCAAAGCCATCTCCCCCTCATCAAATCACCAAAATGGGGATCTACAATGTCTACCATATAAAGCTTCAAAAGGAGTCATACTAATGCTTGAGTGGTAGCAATTATTGTAAACAAACTGGATAAGTGAAAAATGTTCATCCCAACTACCCTTAAACTCCAAAACACAAGCTCTAAACATATCCTCAAGGGTTTGGATTGTCCTTTTGGCTTGGCCATCCATTTGAGGATGAAAATTCGTGCTAAGTTTGACCTTGGTACCAAGACCTCTTTGGAAGGACCTCCAAAAATGAAAGGTAAATTGAGCACCATGATCCAAAATAAAAGACAAGGGCACCTCATGCAATATAACCAACTCATGAATATACAACTTTGCATAATCTTTGGCACCATGAGTGGCTTTGACTAGTAGAAAATGAGCCACTTTGTCATTCTATCAACAACAACCTAAATAGAGTCAAAGTTTCTCCTAGTCTTAGGCAACCCAACCACAAAATATATGTTGATCTCTTCCTACTTCCAAATAGGAATTTCTATGTCTTGGGCTAGGCCACCCGACCTTTGGTGTTTGGCTTTCACTTGTTGACAACTGTGACATCCAGATCCGAACTTGTCAATATCCCTCTTCATACCACCCCACCAATGCACCTCCCTCAAGTCTTTATACATCTTTGTGGAACCGAGGTGAATAGAATAGGATAAATTATAGGCCTCCTTCAAAATCAACTCTCTCAAGTCATCAACATTTGGCACACACAATCTACCTTGGTACCTAAGGGCACCATCTACCCCTTGGGAGAAAACCTCCACTTTACCATCTCTCACCAAAGCCTTCAACACTAGCAAAGCGTGGTCAAGATCTTGTTTTGAATTTACCTCCTCAATCAAAGAAGATTTAGAACCAACAACAACTACTACACCACCATTTTCAACTTCATCCAACCTAACCCCCAACCTAGGCAACCGGTGAACTTCTCTAGCCACCCTTTTGCGACCATCATCAATGAGCTAGACTACCCATGGACACTCTACTTAGAGCATCAGCCACAACATTAGCTTTACCAGGATAATAATGTACACTCATGTCATAATCTTTAAGGAGCTCTACCCATCTTTTTTGTCTCAAGTTAAGATCTTTTTGTGTGAACACATTTGGAGACTTTTATGGTCGGTAAACACATCAACATAAACCCCATACAAGTAGTGACACCAAATTTTCAAAGAAAACACCACAGCCACTAATTCAAGATCATGGGTGGGATAATTCTGCTCATGTACCTTAAGTTGCCGAGAGGCATATGCTATCACCTTGCCATTTTGCATCAAAACACATCCCAAACCAATTCTTGAGGCATCGCAACATACCACAAACCCTTCTAACCCTTCTAGTAGAGCCAAGATAGGAGCGGAGATAAGATTATCTTTCAATCTTTGAAAACTCTTTTCATATTCATCGATCCATATGAATTTTGCCTTCTTTTGGGTCAACTTTGTCATAGGGGAAGCAATAGAAGAAAAGCCATTCATAAACCTTTAGTAGTAACCCGCCAAACCCAAGAAACTCCTAATATGTGACGAAATCAAGGGTCTAGGCCAACTTTTTATGACCTCCGTCTTCTTAGGATCCACGTTAATTCCATCACCCAACACCACTTGACTTAGAAAAGCAACCTCTTTCAAACAAAATTCACACTTTTCTTATTTAGCAAATAAACTCTCATCCCTCAAGATTTGCAATATCACCCTCAAGTGATTCACATTCTCTCCCTCACTTCAAGAATAAATCAATATATCATTAATAAAGACCACCACAAACATATCAAGGTAGGGTTTGGAGACCCTTTTCATGAGATCCATAAATATAACAAGTGCATTAGTCAACTCAAAGGATATAACCACAAACTCAAATTGCCATACCTAGTCTAAAAAGCTATCTTGGAAATATCACACTCCCTCACCTTTACTTCGTGGTATCCAAACTGAAGATTAATCCTAGAAAAGTGACTATCCCCTTATACTTGATTAAAAAGGTTATCAATCCTTGATAGAGGGTACTTGTTCTTTATGGTAACCCCATATAACTATCGATAATCAATGCATATTCTAATAGAACCATCCTTATTCTTCACAAAACAACATGGGTGCACCCCAAGGTGACTTGTTAGGCCTTATAAAACCATTATCCAACAAATCCCTCAATTGATCCTTCAACTCCTTCAATTCTGTGAGGGTCATATGGTAAGGAGGAATAGAAATAGGTTATATATTGGAAAGGAGGTTTGTACTAAAATATGTTTCCCTTTCAGGAGAAACACCAGGATGCTCATCAGGAAAGACATCAAGAAATTCATTGACAATCGGAAACGACTCGATAGAAAGGACTTTGGACTCAACATCCTTAACCCTCACAAGGTGATAAAGGCAACCCTCAGAAATCAACTTTTGGGCTTTAAGACAAGAAATAAATATACCTTTGACCACCATATCATGACTTTTTGACTCAAGGATGGGCTTAATAGGGAATTGAAATTTAACCTTATGGGTTCTACCATCAATGGAGGCATAATATGCATGTAACCAATCCATCTAAGAATGATATCAAAATCCACCATATCTAATTCAACAAAATCACAAGGTGAAACTTTATGCAATATGAACATGGGATAATTTCTATAGATTCTTTTAGCAATAATGCACTCAACAATGGGGATTGATACCTCATAAGGTTCACACAATAATTCGTGACTCACATGAATCTTTTTGGCAACAAAAGATTAATGAAAGAAAAAGTTGCACTCGGATCTATCAATGTATACATATCAGAATCAAAAACCTTTAACATATCAGTGATGACATCGGGCACCTCATCCAACCCTTGCCTTCCTTAGAGAGCATAGAACCTATTCTGCCTTGGAACACCCCTTTGTTCTCCTCCCTTTGCCCTTGGACCCATATTAGCACCTTGCTCTTGAGGACGACCATCTCTACCTTTGTTTTACACATAAATACAATTAATGACCTTGTACCCCATATTACAACAACTATAGCAAGCACTAGAGTTTCTCAAGCATGGGCTACTATGGTTTCTACCATATTTTTGGCACTTAGGATTAGACACTCCACCGTTACCACCTTGGAATCTTGGATTATCATTAGAAAATCTCTTATTAGGATCACTAGAAAACCCTTGGCCTTGGAACTTGTGGCCTTGAGAAAATCGGCCAGCCTTGGAACCTTAGAAACCACCCTCAAATCGAGCCCTCTTAGACTCACCACTTCTTCTCTTTCTATGTTTTTCCCCCTCTAGTTGCTCGGTATATGTCATGAGCCGAGACAAATCCATAGCACTTACTAGCATAGCAGTATGACACTCTTCATTAACCAAGTCAGACATTCCCAACACAAATTTGTTCATTCTAGCTCTAGGGTCGGCCACCAGATGTGGAGTATACTTGTAAAGCTTGTTGAACTTGATGGCATACTCCCTCACACTCATAGAACCTTATTAAGGTTCATAAACTCCATCATCTTATCCTCTCTTGGCTCGATAGGAAAGAACTGGTTATGGAATGTTGCTTTAAACTCCTCCCAAGGAATAGCATCATTATTTCTCCTCTCCAATTTCCATTAGGTGAACCTAATTTGGGCCACACATTTGATTTGGTTGGCCACTAACTCCATTTTCTCCTACGAATTGACCCCCATGATATATAGCACCTTATACACCTCAGTGATGAACTCTTGGGGATCCTATTCTGGCTTGAATTCATGGGACTCCAGTGGGTTCATCCTTGTGAAATCCCTTACCCTTGAGGCCAGATTGTAAGCATGAGGGGATTGGGACCCTTGGTTTATTTGGTTGGTCATAGCATGGGTCAACATTATGATAGCATCTCAGAACTCTTCTTGGGCTACCCCTCCATCTTGAGGAGCGAGAGGGGTTGATTGCTCCATGAGAATATGGGCTCTCCATAATCTTCCCTACTGAATCGGCATGATCTAGAAGGAAACAAAAGCATTCACTAGTGGAAAACCATTATAGTTACATCTAAAGCATGATATAGACCATGAAGAACTAAAACATTTCCTGAAACACCTCATAGCCTCCCATTCATAGTTGTGGCGCTCTTCACAACTATGAATAAGACCCCAATCAA
>JAOTQJ010000007.1:11784915-11796334 GCA_025642045.1 Solanum sejunctum | reverse complement strand
ACATTTCCTGAAACACCTCATAGCCTCCCATTCATAGTTGTGGCGCTCTTCACAACTATGAATAAGACCCCAATCAATGCGGTGTGTTGGATTTTTGAGGACCATTAACAACCTAGTGCTCTGATACCAACTTTGTCATGACCAATCTAAGGGCTAGACGTGACACGATGAATGGGGAACTCAAAGGGATCCCAAACAAGCCTCTTAGCATATCAAGCACACGTCCTTTGTCACAGAAGCAGAATAAGTATTTCAAGATGAAATAAAAAGCAAAGCAGAACTAAGGTAAGTCTTTGATAATCATAATGGCAATATAGAGTCGAGCTCATAGCCTAAATACATCATATTATCCAACAACACCTCTAACTTGGAATGGAGGGGGGCCAAGACACTTTTCGTGCTCACCCTTATAATAACAAGTGCTCAACATAAATAAGTCTCAACATAGCAAGAGTAACTTAGATATTATCCTTGAACTTGAGGACTTACCAATGCCTTTCTTCAAAATCCCGAGCTAGCCACATGGAGGAGGATGATCAAAGGGAGATTCGATACCTAAAACGTAACATCATGTAGGCATAGAGTATGTGTTAGTACATTTGATATACTAAGTATGCAGGGTGTAATGAAACAAAGAGATAAGCTAACATAGTGAAAAATCATAGGCATAAGCAATGGATATATATAACCTCAACATGAAATGCATGATCAATGCTTGTAATAAATATGCTTGTAAATCATTCAACTTACATGATATACCATACATATGTGGGAAAAGATCTTAACCGACATGAGTAAGACAAAGAGAGCTACAACTTGGAATCCTGATAATTACACCTCATCAGTAAAGAGGTGGCCCACTTGCCAAGGTAAACCATACTTCACCTTACCGTAGTAAGACCCATTTCGTATGAAGTAACCCTCCTTATGGGAACATGACCCATTTTGAAAAGGATTTCATGATAAAGTGCACTAGATGGATCCACTAGAATAGCAAGGGTAATAATCATAGTCCTATTTTGGCACATAGTTTGAGGAAAGGCGTATGGACCCTTGAAGATAGTTCACGCCGACATCCCATCCATCACTACTAAGTCTAATCCGATGGAATACTAGAAATAATCATACTTTAGTCATGATGAATAACTTCTAAGAACATGACTTGAGTATCTTATAAACATGTTTGACCTCTAATAGTGAGATTAACTTAAACATGAGAATACATTATAATCATACATAAACCCTTAATTTAACATGAATGGTTCACTAGAGGTTAAACTCTTAAAATAGGGCTTAATTTGATACTTGTAATATCATATATACTTTTCATAAGTTCAACACATGCGTGAAAGCCCTTAATCATCATATAATCACTTTACTTGTAAATTCTGTAATAGATCATCAATAACTTGAGAACTCTTGTCATGTCATTTTATCAAACACATGATGGGTCATGAAATTTAAGAGTGAAACAAGATGATTAAACTCAATGTAATTCAACCAACCAACATGTAGTAAAACCCTCATGTAGGGTACTTTGAAATCCATCATAAAATCCCATAATAGTTCATAGTTTCATAGCTCAAAACTTACATAGTCTCAATAGACAAATCAATTCATGGAATAAGCTTGAAATAGATAGTCATGGATAATCAATCAATATTTGGTAAAACCTTAACATGATTTATGCTCATAATTCATAATAAGAGATACCATAGGTAAAACAACTTGAATACATGCAATTTTCATGAAAAGAGAAGGTTGGGCTCCATAGGTGAAAGGACCCATGGATGAAGACCCATATACCATAAACCTTGAATTCTTTAAGGTGAACTTGAAGTAGACTTGGAGGTTGAAATAAGTCCTTAAGTCCCAAAATTGAGTTGAAATTCTTACATTTGAATAGGGAATTGATATAGTCTTAGTGAGGTTTGCGAGAGGGTCTTATGAGTTTTTGAGTTGAAAAAATGGCTAAGTATGGGAGATTTCACGTTTAAGTGAGTATGGGGCTATGACCCTAATGACCTTGACCGAAACCAAGGAAAATAATACACTAGTTAGTGCTTTTGACGCGATGTGGACTAGATACAGAGCAATATTTACACTAGTTTCCCCCTTGGCACGTCGCGGCCAGGGCGTGGATAGACACTAGATTACAAAAATGAGAAAAAATTAATTTTCACTACAGGTCTTCTAAAATTTGGGTTATACTCAATTCCCACTCAATTTTGCCCCCTGATCGAGAATATGAAGTTGAATTTTTGAAATCACGTATGGATTTTGAGATATATAGAAATTATGATTGTGGGGCATTCTGAAGCACATATGGACCATTTCGCCATGCTTCAATTTAATTTAATAAATAATAATATTGAAAACCCACTTCTAAAGTAAGCTAAAACAACAAAAATAACATACCCAGTGAAATCTCACAAGTGGGGTTTGGGAAGGGTAGAATGTATGCAGACCTTACCACTACCTCATAGAGGTAAAGAGGTTGTTTCCCAAGAACCCTCATCTCAAAACCCACAGCAGAAAGAACCAGATATGATAAAAAGGAAAGAGAAGGAAACAGAAGGTGCAGCTAACAATGAATAGCATATGACAGTATGTATATATATGATAAAACTAACACATATACAATAGATAATGAGAAAAAATAAAAGAAATAATAATAATAATTTAGCCTACTACTCTAATCCGTGACCTTCACTTCTTTCTATCTAAGGTTATTTTCTCAATGAGATTGAGTTCCGCTATGTTATGTCTGATCACCTCCCCATAGTACTTCTTCGGTCTACCTCTACCCCTCCGTGTAGCTCCCAAAACTAACCTATCATACCTCCTAGAAGGAGCATCGATACTCCTTCTCTGCAAATGTTTGAACCATTGCAGTCTCGCTTCCTTCATCTTTTCGGCCATCGAGGCCACCTCTATTTTATCCCGAATGGTCTCATTCCTAAACTTATCATTCTTGGTATGACCACACATCCATCTCAGCATCCTCATCTATGCGACATGCATCTTTTGAACATGTGCATTTTTAATTGGCCAACATTTCACTCCATAAAGAAATGATGGTCTAACCACCACTCTGTAGAACTTACCTTTGAGTTTAGGTGGTATCTTCTTGTCACAAAATACTCCAGAGGCAAGCCTCTATTTAGTCCATGCTGCCCAGTACGATGTGTGACATTATCATCGATATCGCCAATACTCTGGATAATGGACCCCAAATACTTAAAGTTTTCCCTCTTGGGGATAGGTTGAGTGGCAAGCATCACATCAAAGTTTGCGTCATCCCTCTAAACACTGAATTTGCACTCCAAGTATTTAGTTTTGGTCCTACTCAATTTGAATCCTTTGGATTCCAAGGCGTGCCTCCAGGCCTCCAACTTTTCATTAACTTTAGTCCGAGTCTCATCAATTAGTACTATATCATCTACAAATAGCATACACTATGGTACTTCCTCTTGGATAGATCGCATCAGCTTATCCATCACCAAAGCAAATGAGAAAGGGCTCTATGCAGATCCTTGATAGAGTCCCATCTCAACAGGAAAATACTTTGAATCTCCTTCCACCGTTCTTACCCGAGTTTTGGCTCCATCGTATATGTCCTTAATCGCCCTAATATATGTCACTGAGACACCTTTCACCTCTAAACACCTCTATAAAACATCCCTTGGGACTTTGTCATACACCTTCTTGAGATCAATGAACACCATATGAAGGTCCCCCTTTCTTTCCCTATATTTCTCCACTAATCTCCAAACAAAATGGATTGCTTTAGTAGTTGACCACCTCGGTAGGAATCCAAATTGATTCTCTAAGATAGAACTACTTTTTGTACCCTCATCTCAACAAGTCTCTCTCAAACCTTCATAGTATGGCTTAACAACTTGATACCCTAGTAATTGTTACAGTTTTGAATATCTCCCTTATTCTTGTACAATGGAACCATTGTACTCCTCCTCCATTCATCAAGTATCTTGGCAGTCTCCATAGTAGTATTGAATAGTCTAGTCAACCACTCGATGCCATCCTTGACCATGTTCTTCCAAAAATCTATCGAAATCTCATTGGGCACGATCGCCCTCCCCCTCTTCATCCTACTAATAGCCCGTCTTACCTCCTCCACTCTGAACCGCCTGCAATACCCAAAATCACGATGGTTTTTGGAGTGTGCCAACTTACCCAACTTGATATCTCTATTTTTTTCATTTAAGAGTTTATGAAAGTTAGTTTGTCATCTTAATTTAATGGAAGTGTCATCTACCAACACCTCGCCCTCCTCATCCTTGATGCACTTCACTTGGTCCAAGTCACGAGCTTTCCTTTCTCTTACTTTAGTGAGCCTATATAATCTCTTATCCTCGCCTTTATCACTTAGATCCTCATAAAGGCACTCAAATGTTGTTGATCTCTGTCATATGCTATATATATATATATATATTGAACTTTACCCTTTTCTGGAAAGGGTTCACTAATCTCTTGGATGAAAAACTCTTGGCCTTCAACTGACTCGATCTTTGGTGAACCCTTGTTGAATTAAAGAACTCATTCTCCTTTCTTTGTCGAGTCACCTTATGCATTTTTTGGTGAGATACAAAGGTTTCTGGTGTGTTTCTCCTTCAATAGCGATTTGGCTCTTTACTTTTGCAGTTCGCCAACGAGATCGTGTAGCAAACATAGTATATCGTCAAAGATTTGTGTTCTAGATTTCAAGATTCTAGTAACTTCCTTCTCCGACGATGACAAGATTCAGAACCATTTTCCGGTCAAAATAGTGTGGTGATATCCTCCATTTTCTTCTTCTCTTTCTTGTTCAAACTCTTATTTCTGGTCAGATTCTATATCTTTTTTTAGCAAATAGAACACACAAACACATAGTACAGAAAATAAATGTCTTTTTTAGAAGATTTTGTAAAGTAGAAGAAAACAAAAAGGCTACTTCTCCGACGAGTGTCACCACCGCCACTGACCCTTTCAGGCAGCTATACCTCTTTTTAGGCAGCTTTAAGGGTCAGGTGTAGAGATTGTAATCAGCATACAACAAATTCCAAAAGAACCAGATTTGGGTCAACAAGAGCTTATACACTACGAGAAAAAAAAAAGAGTGCAACATTTGTTTTAATTTTCCTCCTCTTTGGTCAAATAAAACTTCTCAAGTTTTCATGATCTTTCTGTCGAACTCACTCCTCTCCGTTCTTCCTACTCTCTACAGAAACTATTTTTTTCCACTAATTTCAAATATTAGGTCCTCATCGTAGATCTGACCTAGATCTCTGGCCAGTCAATCCGGCAACCATTTTCCAAAAAATTCGCGACCAGGTATTCATGAAAATTACTTGAAAAAGAGTTTGGGTCTTCTTGGTTGAAAAGGACCAAGAATCAAAACTCATATACCTTGCTTAGGAAGATGAATTTGTGAAGAATTTATCTTGAAGTTGAAACCCCAATTAAATCCTAGCTTGAATTTTAAAGATAAGACTTGGAGAGAATTTGAGAGTTTGATTCTAGAAACTAAGGGTTAGTCTTGAATGAGGGGTTAGAGTCAGTGTAGGACAGATTTAGGAATGTAAAAGAGGGTTTAAAAGTCTTAAAAAAGCCTTGTGGGTGGATTGAAATATCTTTTAAAAGTACCTTAATAAAATTTCCCTTTAAATTTTATCTGGAACTTGACATGGTTGGCTTCATGAGCTGTGAAGCTCTTCACGGTCCGTGAAGGCACAATGTCTAGCCCTGATAGGTTCTACGGAAAAGGGCATAATTTCTTGCTCCGAACTCAGAATGAGGTGAAATCAGATGCATTGGAAAGATAATTCAAAGTGCTTCAATTTGACAGGTTGTAGGTTACCCAATTCGTTTTCTACTAAGAAATATGGCCGTTTAAAGTTGATGCTTCCATAGTCTTGGTCACTCAGTTCTTTTTGTATTAAGAGATATGGCCGTTTGAAGTTGACCCTTCCACAGGCTCTTGGTCAATGGAATTCCTTTGAACTTGGATTGGAGTAGGAGACCCATGATGGCTCAAACAACATAAATAAGCTTCAATTGAGGGTTTGAAAATGCACTTAGCTTGAACTTGAAGATTTTATACTTAGAGAAATTCAATGCCACCACCCATACGGATGGCTTCATGGGTCATACAAAGCCAAGCGGCCCGTGTACTCCTCCAACCCACTTCACTTAGAAAATTCTTCATGATATAGTTTTGAGACGGTGATTTTATACTTGGAAAAATTTCACTCCAGAAGCCTTATGGGTGGCCACACGAGTCGCAAACTTGGCCATGTGACCATACTTAGTCCTAAAATTGTGGGATTTCAAGTCAAGGCCACCACACGGCCCACCGTATAGTACGTGAAGTGAGACATAGACTGTGAGGGGTCCAAGTTGTGCCTTAGTTTAAAACACTATGTTTAAGGGCCAAACATCCTCCAAAGGCTAAGGGCCACTTCTTGGATGTTCCACAGGGGATTTGTGCCCTCACACGGATCATGAGGGCTCCATGGAGCGTCACCTTGATCCAGAACTCTCCAAAATTAAAATTTTTGAGATCTATTAAGGTCGTACATAGTCTGGATCCTTACAATTGTCATACACTAAAATTCAAAATTCATAGCATGATTGAAAGCAGCAATATAAAGCTACAACTAGAGCCTGCAACCGATGATGAAAATATTGCCATCACAAGTGCAATTATTATTAAGGGTAATCCATCAAAACTGCCACTAAAGCGTTTGTATAGAAAGCATGCAACTAGTCAATAGGACTTGCAAGGCCATCATCTTACCACTTGAGGATATCATTAGCCCTTGTTTTGGTAGTATCTATTTTTTGAAATCCTTTCTAGACTTTTGTGATGAACTACGTATGACCTGATTCCTATTAGTAGTGAGATACTTAGGTGCTCATGTCTAGTTTGATCTTAATATATTAAAAATTATATTTCTCCCATAGTCAAAATTGGGACAACTTTAGAAATGGCGTACAATTATTTGACAAAATCAAGTGTTGAGGTCACAAGCCATATTTCCATCAGATTCCTTGAATGCCATAGCACCAAAAAATGAAGATTTAAAGTCAAAGCTTCGCAATTCAATGTAGGGCAACCATTTTTTTATACACTAACAAGTTTTCTTTGAGTATGCAAAGGCTAATTTTTAGTTATTCTTGAATGATAAAGACACAAAGTTCAACATCAAGTAAAAGTTCGCAAGATTCAGATGGTGCAACATTTTGAAAATTAAATTTGAAATTCATAATTTTCTTTGAGTACAGGAATTTACTAGAAATAACTTCCATTAGGCGGAAAGTTATTAAATAAGGAGCAGCATGTCACGCCCCAAGTCCCATTAAGGTGACTTGGTACCCATTGCAAATAAGCTCCAGGAGAACCAACCTATATCTACGCGCTTTCTGTACCTATTATAAGGGGTTTCTACCTGAAACAAGCCTTTATGAAAGTAAATAGCAATAACAAGCCAAAAGAAAATGCATATGCAAAGCCATTGGGGTCACAGTGTCTAAGGTATGAGATATGACCACACTTTAATTTATATAGTCTACAAAGCCTCTATATAAGAAAAAGCATTTGATAAGGGTTGAGACAGGCCCTGCCTCGACTAACTATACAATACAAAAATATAAACTCTAGACACACACAAAGCTCTAAAGCAACCTAGAGCTTGGTAACAGCAGCCAGATATCCTGTACTCCTACTGGGAGATCTACTAGAACTTATACCTACAGCATAAAATGCAGGTCCCCCATAAGGGACACTAGTATGAGATAATATACTAAATATGTAAGGCAGGAAACACTATATATGAATTATTAACTCAAATGAAATTATGCACTGGTGTAGGGTAACAGACCACCTTTAGTTATACTATGGGATCATGTACTTTACGTTCATTTTACCACTTTACCTTTACTGTATAAGCTATGCACATCATGTACTACCAATGACCAATTAATCAGTGGTAAAACTATATTGGGATCATCCCTGTCTAGGTTCTTCCTTAACCCCTTAGGCTACCACCCATGATAAGATCGTCCCTGGCTAGGTGATTCTTCCATCCCTCGAGCTACCATCCATCAATAAATAATATACTTTATCTTTCAATTACCTTTGAGATAATTCATTTGGTGGTCACAACATTAGAACTGTAGGACTGTAGATGTAACATGTGACATGTAGATAATCATACAAGACAATATGATATTGAAAAGAGTGTGTTACATAGATAATAAAATGCGTATGAGATGAAATAACTCGTGAACTTTATTTGGCAAAAAGAACTCATGTAACTTGGTATCCATATATGTATGCAGATTTGAAGGTGACTATGTATGGGAGCATATGAACATGTGCAAGAGTGTAGACACAGTTAATATTTGTGTCGGAGTTCGTAATCTCCTTTATGTGCCAAGCAAGGATCTTTGTTTCACGCCAAGCATACGAAATCAAGTAGCCTTACATACCTTGTTATATGACCTTGTTACTACCTAGAGATAACCTTACCTTCCTCCAAATATTTATCTACAACATAGTAGGTGATAAAACTAGCATTAGTAACCAATAAATATACCTTTGCATCCTAATCATATATAAAATCAACACACGGGCAGCAAGCGGGTATTTATAAACCTGAGTATATTCTTTTAACCTTTCCGCCCCTAATCATATTTTCTAATACACATTCTCATATACATATCATTTTCAGCCTATTTTAGTGCCATAATAGTCTTACAACAGCCCACAAAGCACAACATATAATAATTCTACACAGCCTACAAATGGACAGCATAAAGTTACGTCCCTTTGCTACATTTTGACGTCGACAATTCCAAACCAGTTCCAACTTTAACCAAATTGTTCTCAACATATCTACACATAAAAATAATCTTGAACTAGTCTCAGAACAATAATAAATCAGTCATTAAGGATGTGAGGCAATACCCTTCCATCCATCAGTCCACAAATTCCAATCAACATTACACTTAAGATAGCACAATAAAACTTATTTGTTAAATGAAATAAAAATCAGTGCATCAACCTTAGGGTAATATCTATAACTCAAACCATATTAAGAATATCAATTTTTTTATAATATAGCCTACAAACCATAGAGAAGTCACTAAAATAAAAGACAAGTGTGCAGCAACTTTCTTAACACATGTTGTCCAAATTTTCAGCACAAGCATAACTAGCAAATACTTCTTATCTTTCATGAAGAAACTATACTAAATACACAACTATAATTACTTACCTTTGCCTACAAGATTCAGCATTTCTTCAAGAACCCTAGAGGGTTGTGTAGGCTGCCTTGTGAAGGGAAATAAAGAGAGAAAGAAAAGTCTTTAGGAAGCTGAAGATTTTCTCCAAAGTGAAATGACTTAAGCGGTTGTTTTTAGCCCTTTATAAAAGGTCTATTGGCCGACTTACTCTTGACCTTTTGACCATATTTGATCACATATTAATAAGATGGTTATGCAGCAGCTTGGCCCTTACACTTGGGCCTAAATGTGTCTCAAAGTTAATGGACCTTGGCTACCCATTTTTCAAATTCCTCTTCACTTAGTTTGGGCCCAATTATCCAAGTGGGTTACAGTGTAATTGGGACCTTTTATTATTCATCTTGGGCAAAAAATAAAGTCCATTTATGATGCTAAAACATGGGCTAAAGTTATACCTTTAACACGGACTTTATTCATAATCGGACTTCGACAAATTCGACGTCGAGCCTCGTATCCGTTTAGCTAGCATATTTGAGCTAACAAATAGGTGACTCACCTGCTACCTTACTAAGTCCTACAAGCATCTCAAATTCTCTTACTTCATTTAAGGCTGTGATCACCTCAATTCGACTTAAAACTTATTTATACTAGACTCTCTTCAGCTTAGACATACATATTGCCCTTTAATTGAGGATTCAAGCACTTTTAAAAATGAGCGCTAATTTGACCAAACCATATTATATTTTATTTGCATAGTACTAGTATTGTAGTTTGTGGGGTGTTACATCCTCCCTCCCTTAGGAACATTCGTCCGCGAATGTTAGCATAATTAGATAGCTTAACAAAGTTTAAACCTTTACTTACATAAACTTTTGACAGTACACTAAGTATTCAATTGCACGTACCTATTAGTGTCCCAATTCTACATGCTGGACTTCCTCTTTAGCTTCAAATAAGTAAGAATATTTTGATTTCATTGCATCCTTAGCCTCTCATGTTATTTCTTCTACTTGCTGATTTCTCCAAAGTACTTTACTAAAGTTATTTCTTTATTCCTTAGCTTCTTAACTTGACAATCTAGAATATCAATAGGCACCTCTTCATATGTGAGATCTTCTGTAACCTGCACGCCTTCAATCAGAGTGACACGGGATGGGTCACCTATGCATTTTTGAAGCATTGAGACAAGAAAAACTGGATGAATAATTAAAAGCTCTTTGGGTAGCTCTAGTTCATATGCAACCTGCCTGAACTTCTTAATAATTTTATACAGCCCTATGTAATGTGGGCTCGATTTTCCTTTCTTACCAAATTTCATAACCTCTTTCATTGGAGACACCTTTAAAAATACCCAATCCTCTAGTCCTCTCCTTCTAGTATCCACATATGATTTGTGATGACTTTGGGTTGTTTCTAACCGTTGCTATATTACCTTAACTTTTTTCATGGTTTTGATACTAGATCTGGCCCAAGCAAGGTGGTTTCACCCACTTCAAACCATCCAATCGGCGATCTACATTTTCTTCCATACAAAGCTTCATAAGGTGCCATCTTGATACTTGAGTGGTAGTTATTATTATAGGCAAACTCAATAAGTGACAAATGGTCCACCCAACTACCTTTAAAGTCTAATGCACAAGCTCGTAACATATCTTCAAGTGTCTGGATGGTTCGTTCTGCTTGACCATCTGTTTGAGGGTGGAATGTTGTACTCAAATTCATTTATGTCCCTAAACTTCTTTCGAAGGACTTCCAGAACTTTGCAGTGAATTGAGCTCCTCGGTCAAATATAATGAAGATTGGGACTCCGTGTATCCTGACTATCTCTTTGAGGTATAACTTGGCATATTCTTTTGGCTGTATAATCACTCCTAACTTGCAAGAAGTGTGTTGACTTTGTGAGTCTATCAACTATTACCCATATGGAGTCAAACTTCTGAAATAAGCGAGGCTATCCTGTAATAAAATCCATATTGATCATATCCCACTTCCATGTTGGAAGTTCTATACATTGCATATAACTTCCTGGTTATTGGTGTTTTACTTTCACTTGTTGGTAATTTGGACATTGAACCATATATTCTACAAGGTCTTTTTTTATGCCTCCCCACCAAAACATTCCCTTCAGGTCATGGTACATCTTAGTTGATCCTGGATGGATGGAATATCG
>JAOTQJ010000007.1:11746778-11784815 GCA_025642045.1 Solanum sejunctum | reverse complement strand
ATAACATAATATCATATATATATATATATATATATATATATATATATATATATATATATATATAACACAGATCACATATAGCCATATACAATGTATCATCGATAACTCAATCCATAAATAATACATTACTATATATTCAACTTAAATACATATCTATTTCGACTCAGTCTAAGGTTTAGAGAAAGTCTGACCTACATGATAGATGATAATTCACATTATGAACCATTCCAATTATGTTTTTCCCCTTTGAATCACTTTCTATTGTTGCTCAACTGCCAAAACATAAGTCACAAGATCATTACGACTTATTTGGCTGTCAAATCTCAGGAAACAGGTGAAGTTACATAAATTATGACAAAAATGGGGAAAATTGAGGCCCACACTCGAAATGCTAAACAAATTCCCATAAGATCATCCCCGCATCACCCCAAGTCTATTGCCAGGAGCTGATACCCAAACAGATCCCATATGACAGAGAAACAGCATAAAAGTGAAGTTGTATTTCTTATTGAAAAATATTGCTTACATAACCTCTAGATCAAATTTTGCTAAAATACATCAAAAATAAAATATACAAGAATAACACAACATGCCTCTTAAACAATAGAATAATTTGGACACAAAATCTACTTAATTCTATTGAGAAATGACCGAGATATCGCAATGTAAAGTTTTCACTCATTTTCGATATGCAACCATGGATAAATAGATATTTAAAATCAAAATATGTACCAAATCCAAAAATTCACTTAATAATGGCATTTCTCATGAAAATTCGTACAACTTAGCTTTTCAAATCACTCAAATTGGATAAAAAATAAGCCCAAAATCATGATGCAAAGTTGGATTATGTATTTGGAAATGACCTATATATATATAGCCTGAGCTACTGACATATCACTAACACATGGCACATCCTAACAGTGCTACATTTTAGTGCTAAAACTTGCCACCTCTTCCTTTTCCATTCAGCAATCATCCAACTCTTTTTTTTTAGATTTTGGGCTCGTTCAGACTTTGATTTCCACAAATCAACTATGTAAAACTATGGTTTTGACATTTTGGATCCAATAGTGTGGTTGGAATTTCCAATGGACCTTCCTACTATGATGACTTTCCTAGTTATTTTTATGATTCCGTAAATATTTTATTAGTTTGAACATTTGCATGGTGATTGCGGGTTAATTGTGACTTATTGACACTAATTGTTTGGTCGTTAGGTGAATCATTTGGCATTTATATAGCTTTTTGAGTTAAATGATCGATTTTAACCATAAAATGAATTCTTAGGTAAAGGCCGAGTAAATAGCGTCAGAGTGAAATTCTGACAGTTCCATCAACTCCAAAATGTCCAAATCACGTTAGGGGCATGTTCAATACAATTATGTCGAGTTTTGAAAATTTAACCATTGCAGCAGGTCAATAGACAACTTTAGTCGATGTCCTTTGTAAATGTTCCTCGAATGGAAATTATGAATGCACCATTGGATTCGAAACATTGAGTTTTGTCTAGGACTTTTTGTTTGATTTTTGGGTCTTCCGAGTGTGTTTTGGTCTATTCGCTAGATTTTAACATTGGGAAACAGGACCTGCATTACAATGAAATGACCTCTAATAGAATTTTGACTACACCATTGAGTCTGGAATGTCATTTTCAATAAGATTTCATATATGGATTGTAATTTTTTGACTTCGGATGAGGCTAGAACATCGAAATTAAGTTTGAGCAGTTGTTAAAAATTAAAAGGGCACGCTAATGTGGCCAAGTCAGGGCCATCCACATGGTAGGTGCTGCAAATTATAAAGAAACATAGAAGGCACGATGCACGAATTTAACATACAACTTTCAGACTCAATTTCTCTATCATTTTTTAGACTATTTCAAGGATTCAAAATCCTAACTCATGTATTTTTCCAAAAGAAACATATTAAAGATTCAGCAATTGCTTTCAACATGTTGTTTGAGGTAAAAATAGGCCATTATGCTTCTGTTACGTATTGTGGTTTGGAAACATTGACACGTGATTTCTTATCGATTTTAAGTTGGATTTTGGTAAATTATTGGTCTATTCTATGTGTGTTTGAGTGACAGATGTTGTGCTAATGACAGAATTAATTAATAGCTTTCAATTTGGTGTGAAAATTGGATTTTAGCTACCGGTAACGTAGTGTTTTTTTGTAAAAATTTGAAATATGATATCTCGGACGTTTCTTATTATAACATAGTGTAATTTGGGTCTACACTTTACTATTTTTCAAGACCTACGTCATGGTATATTCGAATTATATTAATTTGACTATATTTTTAAGAAATTTGGCCGAGAAGCAGCTATATATAGGTTACTTTCTGATGAGAAATACCATTTGTTTTGGGCTATTTCTTATTATTTTGAGCTCAATTTTTGGCTACAAATTTGAAATGACATAGAGATCATTTTACGAGGATTGTTTTAGTATTTTGTGTATGGGTCCCATTTTCTCCAGTTTAGTTGCGATGGACCTATTCTCACCTATTTCTTGACATATTATGGCTAAAATAGTGTAATTATATTGTGATTCATATTTTAATAGCAAAGAAACATTTGGAGACGGTCAGACAAGGTAATACTCGTGTTGACTGATTCGTAGTGCATGGACTAGCCCTTTAGGTAGGCTAGGCTTTTCTTACCTCTAGTCTGAGTTGAAATGCATGTATATTGGGAGTGGTTTTATAGTTGGAAGTCCTGAGTAAGACATGTATATATATCGTGAGATTAATTGTTAGTTGTTTCTCCTATTATGCGTTTAAACACTGTTGTCATGATTTATTAACACTGATCTTCCTGGATAGTAATTGTACTTAGCATATGAGGTAATTATGGTTATTTTGGGATAAGTATATTTGTTCTGGACTTTACTAATTATGATATAAATTGCACTAGCTATGATTACTATGGTAGTTGAGTCCTAGAATTGCTAAACTATGAAAAGACCTGGTAAAGGCTAGATATGGGCTAATGGCCTATGACAGGTACGTATTCTGGCTTAACTCTTGTCTATATGAATATGTAGCCTGATGCTATTAGAATGTGTTGGTTGTGAGGCTGTTATTAATTATATGTCCTATTGTGGACCAATTTTGGTATAGATATGATTCTTTTTGGCTTAGTTGTTCTGGATAATTATGATGTGCTTGTAGTTTTTCATGTTACGCAGGGTACTTGTGACTAGCTAGATAGTTGTATATGGTCTAGTGATTGTTATGTATATAATATATATATTTCTATTCTCCTTTATGTGTACGATATACATTTCTGGATAGGGTGTCACTTACCAACGCGATATACATTTTTTTATCAGGTGTCATGTACCAAGATAATACACATTTCTGGATCGGATATCACTTACCGATACGATATACATTTCTAGATTGGGTGTCACATACTAATCCAATATACGTGTTTGGATTGGTTGTGACATACCAACATAATATAGATTTCTAGATTGAGTATCATATACCAATACGATATATATTTTTGGATCAGTGTCATTTACCAACATGATATACATTTCTGGATCGGGTGTCATGTACCGATATGATATATATTTTTGGATCAGGTATTGTTTATTGATATGATATACATTTCTGGATCGGGTGTTACGTACCGATATGAAATACATTTCTCGATTACATGTCACATAGCAACATGATATATATTTTTGGATCCAGTGTCACATCTTGAAATGATATACATTACAGGGTCGAGTGTCATGGTCTGACACACTATGATACTCTAGATCAGGTGTCATGTTCTAACAAGATCAGGTTCGACTGCCCTGAGCTGGCAGGGTATTATACTATTCTAGAGGGGTTTCACTTGAGCACCATTTGACACCTTGATTGTGTGTGGGTGTACCCTCTAGGCTTATACGGGCTCAAGGGGCATTCAGGGTTAGACCCTAGAACCTTACACCCACGTACAGTTGACCCTAATTCTAATGATGTGCAGAGCTAAGCTGTGTGATGGTTTTATGGGATTTTGTGATAGTTCTAAGGGAATTTATGATGGTCTAATGGTTTTATATTGTGTGCAGGTGTAACCTCTAGGCCTATGAGGGGCACAATTTGCATACAAGAATAGATACTAGGGCCTTGCACCGACATGCAACACTATGCCTCAGTTGGGGCAGTTATAGTATTAATCTACGCAATCTTCGTCAGTCAATATCGATGTTCACCACTTAGGTTGATTTTGTTAATCATTGTTCTTCATGTCGATGGCTTCAATTGTAGTTGAGGGTTTCTCGACATGCCTATACCTTGATCTAGGTTTGTTTCGATACACTACTACTATTTTTAGATACCTGGGCTTTATTTATGTTCACTATTTTACCCAGTCGGCTGATAATGCCTACTGGGTGCCTTTTCTGGTACTCACCCCTACATTTTTGTATCTTCCCATGGTGCAGGTCTAGGTACTAGCCACAGTTACTAAGTTAGAAGTGCGTTAATGATTTAGGAGCCATTGGTGAGCATCAGTAGCTCTGGACATTCTGCAATGTCCTTTCTATCTGGTGGACCATCTTTTGTATTCAGACACTGGCCTTGTATATATAGATTTAATTTGTCCATGTAGATGGCTATTCTAGTTATGTATGTAGATATGTATATTGTAATTTAAGTCTATAGTAGGTCTAGGTAACTTCTAGGTCCTGGGGAGCTTTTGTTCATTGTACTTATATGTTGTTGGTAAATTTATCACTAGTGATTCAGCACATGTGACATAGACAGTTGATTGTATTGTCTCTAGGTTGGACCAAACAAGAGCCATCATGACTATAGAGGTCAGGTCGTGACAAGGTGGTATCATATCTTAAGATTCCCAAGTCTCATTCGTACAAAGGTACCGTCTAGTAAAGTCTTAATGGGTGTGAAGATGTCCTGACTTATCTCCATTAGGCTATAGGATATTTAGGAAGCTTCTTGTCTTATTGATTCCGGTCATATGATATCACCAATAGTTTATTAACCTCCTGAAATCTAATTTTTCCTTTTTGTACATGTGCTACATAAAGGGCAGACTCCAAGTATTGGTAGTGCTGTATCGTTAATCCTAGATAGGGAGTAGCCTCTAAAGGCCATTGAGAAGAGCATGGATACCTTCGTGATTTAGTAGCTAGATAGGAAGACTATGTGCATTTAGATTACGGGAACCCTAGAGATATGCTTCATAATTAGTTACTTATCTAGCAGTGAATGTGTATGCAATTATAGGATATAATTGTCACACCCCAGAGTCCTATTAGGGTGGACTGGCACTCGTTGCCAATAAGGCTCGGGAGAACCAACCTATAACTATGCGCTTTCGATACATACTATAAGGGGTTTTTGCATTTAACATGCCTTTGAGAAAGATAAACAATGGTAACACATCAAAAGGAAATGCATATAACTAGGCCGTTGGGGCCACGGTATTTAAAGTATGAGACTTAACCAAACTTTACTTTATATAGTCTGCAAAGCCTCTAAATAAAGAAACATATCTGATAAGGGTCGGGACAGGCCCTACCTCAACAAACTGAGCAATAAAACATGTAGCTCTAAACATATACAAAGCCCCAAAGCAACCTGGACCTTGATGACAGCAGCTGAATATAATGTACTCCTACTGGGGAGATCTACTAGCACCTGTACCTGCAACATGAAATGCAGGTCCCCCATAAGGGACGTCAGTATGGGATAATGTACTGAGTATGTAAGGTAGGAAATACTGTATATTATATAACAACTCAAGTGAAACTGTACACTGGTATAGCATAAAAGACCACCTTTGGTTATACTGTGGGATCATGTACTTTATGTGTTTTATATTGCTTTACGTTTATTGTAAAATCTGTACTGTAAAATTTGTGCACATCTATAATACAAATGACCAACTGATCAATGCTAAACTATATCAGGTTTGTCCCTCGCTAGGTTCTTCCTTAACCCCTGGGACCCCCCGTAATAAGGTGATTCCCTAGCTAGGTAATTCTTCCACCTCTCGATATATTGGGATCATCCCTTTGCTAGGTTCTTCCTTAACCCCCTCGGGCTACCACCCATGATAGGATTATCCCTATCTAGGTGTTACTTCCACCCCTTGGGGCTACCACCTATCAAAACTGTATACTTTATCTTTCAATTACCTTTGAGATGGTTCTTTTGGTGGTCACAATATTAGAGCTATAGGACTGTATATGTAGCATGTGACATGTAGATAATAACACTAGACAATATGACAAATAAAAGAGTACATTGGATAAACAATGAAATGCATATGAAATGGAACAACTCGTGAACTTTATTTGGCAACAAGAACCCATGTATCTTGGTATTCATGTATGTATTGAGATATGAAGGTGACTATGTATGGGAGCATATAAACATGTACAAGAGTGTAGACATAGTTTAACAGTTGTGTCGGAGTTGGTAAGTGTCTTTATGTGCCAAGGAGGGATCTATGTTTCATGTCAAGCAATACGAAATAAATAGCCTTACATACCTCGTTGTATGACCTCGTTACTAACTCAATATAACCTTCCATTCCTCCAAATATTTATCTTCAACATAGTAGGTGATAAAACTAGCATTAGCAGCCAATAAACACATCTTAGCAGCCCAATCACATAACAAAACAACACACTAGTAGCAAGCTTTTATTAGCGACATCAAGGTATTTTGTTCAACCTCTTCACTTATAACCGTATTTTCAAACAAAAATTCTCATGTATATGTCATATACACCTTATTTCAGCATCTTGATAGTCTTACAACAGCCCACAAAGTTCAACATATAGTAATTTTACACAATCTAAAAATGGACAGTATAACGTTACCTTCCCTCGCTATATTTCGACGCCGACAATTCCAAAACTATTCCAACTCTAACCATACTATTACGGAAATATTTACACATATGAACGGAATTGAATCAGTCTTAACATAGTAACAAATCATTTATTAAGGAAGTGACACAATGGCATTCTATCCAACAATCAACAAGTCCATACTAAGCACACAATTGCGAGATCATATACTCACTCACTGTTCTGGACTGTAAAAGTCATTAAGCAACTTTTTTTACATTGATGAAACACCAACCTTTGTTTAATACACAAGTCCTACTTCATAATAAAGCCATCCAACAAGAGAAAAACCTCTTAATTAATTTGAAAATTGTACAAGAATCCTTAGCATACAAACTGTCCGGAATTTCCAGCATATGTGTGATTAACTTGTTTCTTTGGTTTTGATAAACAATCCATACTAGATGCATAAGTAAATTTACTTACCTTCAAAGTCAAGGTTTATAGCTTTGTTAGGGACCCTTGTGATATTGTAAAGCTTGTCTTTCACCTTATTAAATGAGAGTAAACAAACACCAAGAAAGCAGATTTTTTCTTGTCTATGTTGAAATGAATTTGTGTGTTGTTCTTATCTCTTTTTAAAGACATAGCTTAGCCGACTTACTCTTGACGTTTTTACCATCTTAAGCCACATATTAGTAAGCTTCTTAAGCAGCAGCTAGGCCTTTGAACTTGAGCCTAAATGGGTCACTAAGTTGATGGGCTTGGGCTACCTATTTTCCAACTTTTCCTTCACTTGTTTTTGGGCCCAATTTGTTAAGCATGTTGTGATGTTTTTGGACCTTTTTGCTATACTTATTTGTCTGAAATTGTAGCCCATTTATGATACGAAAACATGGGCCAATGTTGCACCCTTAACACGAATTTTATTCACAACTGAACTTGGAAAAATTTGACAGCAAGCCTCATCTCCGTTAAAATTCCAAATTTAAGCTAAGCAGGTAGGTGACTCACCTACTTGCTTACTAAGTCCTACAACCACGTCAATTCTCTTACTTTATTTTAAGTCCATAATCTTATCAATTCGACATAAAACATGTATACACGTGACCCTCTTAAGTGTTAGATGCACATATAGCCCATTAACACGAGATTCATTCACTTCTTAAAGTTAGCGCTAATTTGACCAAACCATGTTATGTTTCATTTGACTTGTGCTAGTATTGTAAAGTGTGGGGTGTTACATCCTCCCTCCCTTAGGAACATTCATCCTTGAATGTTAGCATAATTGGATAGCTTAACCATGTTTAAATCTTTACTTACATAAATTGTTTGACAACACATTCAGCATTCAATAACACGCACCTATTAGTGTCCCAATTCTTCATGATGGACTTCCTCTTTAGCTTCAAATAAGTAAGGGTATTTTGATTTCATCGAGTCCTCAGCCTCCCATATTATCTCTTTTGCTTGTTGGTTCCTCCAAAGTACTTTAACTAAAGTTATTTCTTTGTTCCTCAGCTTCTTAACTTGACGATCTAGAATAGCAATAGGCACTTTTTCATAGGTGAGATCTTTTATGACCTGTGAATTCTCAGTAGAAGTGATACGAGATGGGTCACCTATACATTTTTGAAGAATCGAGATATGAAAAACTAGATGAGCCATTGAAAGCTCTTGAGGCAGTTCTAGTTCATATGCAACTTGCCCAGCCTTCTTAATAATCTGATATGGCCTTATGTAACGTGGACTCAATTTTCCCTTCTTAGCAAATCTCATAACCCCTTTTGTTTGAGACACCTTTAAGAATACCCAATCACCTACTGAAATTTCCAGCCCTCTTCTCCTAGCATCTGCATATGATTTGTGCCGACATTAGGCTATTTCTAGTTACTGTTGTATCACCTTAACTTTTTCCATGGCTTGTTATACTAGATCTGGCCTAAGTAAGGTGGTTTCCCCCACTTCAAACCATCCAATTGGTGATCTACATTTTCTTCCATACAAAGCTTCATAACGTGCCATCTTGATACTTGCGTGGTAGCTGTTATTACAGGAAAACTCAATAAGTGGAAAATGGTCTACCCAACTACCTTTAAAGTATAATGCACAAGATCGCAACATATCTTCAAGTGTCTAAATGGTGCATTCTTCTTGACCGTCTATTTGAGGATGGAAAGTTGTACTCATATTTACCTATGTCCCTAAACTCCGTTGGAAGGACTTCCAAAACTTTGCAGTGAATTGAGCACCTCAGTCAGATATGATGGAGATAGGGACACCATGTAGCCTGACTATCTCCTTGACATAAAGCTTAGCATACTCTTCAGCAGTATAATCACTCCTGATAGGTAAGAAGTGTGCTGACTTTATCAGTATGTCAACTATTACCCATATGAAGTCAAACTTCTAAGATGAGCGAGGAAAACCTATAACAAAATCCATATTAATCATATCCCACTTCCATGTTGGAAGTTCTATACACTGCATACAACCTCCTGGATTTTGGTGTTCTACTTTCACTTTTTAGCAATTTGGGCATTTAGCCACAAATTCTGCAAGGTCCTTTTTCATGCCTACCCACCAAAACATTCTCTTTAGGTCATTATACATCTTCATTGATCTTGGGTGGATAGAATATCGAGAATGATGGGATTCTTCCATTATTCTCTTTCTTAACCCATTAATATCAGGCACACATAATCTATTTTTGCAGTAAAGTGCTCCACTTTGTGCAAGGTCAAAGCCTTTTATGGTACCCTGACTCACCTTTTCCTTAAGTTGTCGTAGAATAGGATCCTTGAACTATTTTTCTTTCACCTCCATTACCAATAAAGACTCTACAGCATTATGCACAATAACCCCTTCCTTTGGAGCCTCAAGAAGGTGAACCACCAAACTGGCTAGCTAACGTAGATCCTTAGCCAATACTTGTCTTACCATAGCTTGATCACTAGTATTTATGATTGCCTTACGACTCAGAGCATCAGCTACAACATTCGCCTTCCCTGGATGGTATAGTATGTCAATGTCGTAATCCTTTATTAGCTCTAGCCATCTCCACTGTCTCAAGTTTAAATCTTTTTTCTTAAAGATGTACTACAAGCTCTTATAATCAGTATATATATCAACATGAACCCTATACAGATAGTAGTGCCATATTTTCAAAGTAAACACAATTGCTGCTAGCTCAAGATCATGTGTTGGATAGTTTTTCTCATGTCGTCGTAGCTGCCTGGATGCATAAGCAATTACCCTACCATGTTGTGTCAGTACACACCCCAAGCCAACTCCTAAAGCATCACAATATACTGCATACCCCTTAGTGCCTTTTGGAAGTACTAGCACAGGTGCAGAAGTTAGCTTATTTTTCAGCTCCTACAAGTTTCTTTCACATGCATCTTTCTATTGGAACTTGGTTGCCTTATGTGTCAGCTTTGTTAGAGGTGCAAAAATAGAAGAAAAACCTTCGACAAACCTCCTGTAATAACCTGCCAAGCCTAAGAAGCTCCGAACTTCTGTGGGTGTTGTTGCTCTCAACCAATCTTTCACAACTTCTATCTTTTGTGAATCAATCGTTATTCCCTCATCAGACATAATATGACCCAAGAATGCCATTGACTTTAGCCAAAATTCATATTTAGAAAATTTGGCATACTACTATCGATCAAGAAGAGGCTGTAACACCTATCGCAAGTGATCTGTATGGTCCTCTTCTGATCTTGAATATATCAAAATATAATCTATAAACACTATAACAAACATATCCAAGAATGTCTTGAATACCCTATTCATCAAATCCATAAAAACAGCTGGTGCATCCGTTAACCCAAATGACATAATAACAAATTCAAAGTGGCCGTAGCGTGTTTTGAAAGTTGTTTTGGGTATATCCTGCTCCTTCACCTCACTTGGTGATAACCTGATCTCAAATCAATTTTTGAAAAGCATTTGGCACCTTGTAACTGATCAAATAAGTCATCAATCCTGGGGAGAGGATATTTATTCTTAATTGTCACCTTATTCAATTGTCGATAGTTGATACACATTCTTAAGGTGCCATCTTTTTTGCATACAAATAACACTGGTGCACCCCAGGGGGATACAGTAGGTCTTATGAAACCCTTATCCAATGTGTCTTTTAACTGCTCTTTTAATTCTTGCAATTCTGCTAGAACTATTCTATATGGGGGAATAGAAATAGGTTGAGTGCTTAGAAGTAAGTCAATACCAAAATCTATTTCTCGTTCAAGAGGTAAGCCTGGGAGTTCTTCAGGGAACATATCAACAAATTCATTCACAACTGGAACTGATTGAAGAGTTGGTGATTCTGTCTCCATATCCCTACTCTAACTAAGTGACATATACACCCCTTAGATATTATCTTTTTGGCCTTAAAGTAAGAGATGAACTTACCTTTTGGTGCCCCAATATTGCCTTTCCATTCAAGAATTGCCTCAGTTAGAAGGTGGAAATAGACTCTCTTAGTTCGACAATCACAGTGGCATAACAAGAAGCTAACCAGTCCATACCCATTATAACATCAAATTCTATCATTTCTAGCTTAATAAGGTCAGCCAATGTGTCATGATCGCAAACAGTTACTACACAGTCATAATAAACCCTTCTATCCATAATATATTCACCGGTTGGTATAGACACATCAAATGGTTTGCTCAATAATTCCGGTGTTCTCTTAAGCTTCCCAGCAACTAGTGGGGTGAAGTATGAAAGTGTAGAACCAGGATTAGTTAATACACATACATTATGTGAAAAGATAGACAATGTACCTGTGACCACATCAGGTGAGGCTTCTAAATTTTGTCGACTCCCCAGTGCATACGTACGATTCTGGACCCTGCTAGGGCTAGCTATCCCTCTAACACCTTTACCACGACCAATAGGTGATTGCTGACCTCTACCTACTGGAGGAACTAATGATAATGATGCAACAGTTGATCCAATAGATTGTGCCATACCACCCATATGTCTCCTTGGGCACTCCCTCATTATATACCCTGACATAGCACACCAATAGCAAACATTTGTCCTATCATAACATATACCCATATGACTTCTTTCGCACTGTCTATAAGGCTGCTTAGGATTCATTTATTGGCCTACTGAATATCCTACTGTTCGATTACCTTGCCTTTCACTCCTCGAGCCTAACTGATTACTTAGAAACCCTTGAAATTATGGTGGAACACTGGCTGTAGAGTAGGACAATGATGCCCTAGGTGGTCTATTAGAAATCCGAGGCCTGAGACAACTTTGGGGTGGTGTAAACTACCCTGTAGATCTGGCCCTCTTTGATTGTGCCCTTTCTGATTCTTGTGTCCTTCTCCTCTGCCTCTGATCCTCTAATTTTTGAGCAAAAGCTTGCATTCTTGCTATATCCATATCTTTATTCAAGGAAGGAATGGTGCAGTCTCTGACTAGATACATATCCAACCTATCTACTTATCGATGAACTCTATCTTCCATTGTAGCAATTACATTAGGAGCATATCTTGCCAGGGAATTAAATTGAAGGCAATACTCTGTCACACTCATATTCCCCTAGTGAAGCTTCAGGAACTGACCTGCATGGGCCTCTCAAATCTCTAGTGGCAAATAATGGTCAAGAAATACCTCTCTAAATTCTTTCGAGGTAGTTAGAGGTGCATCTATACCCTAAGATTATTTCCAAGCTTCGTACCATAATATAGCCACACCCTTCAGTCTATGTGCCTCTAACTCGACTGCTTTTGTACCACTTATGTGGATAACATCTAAAGTATGTTGAATCTAATAAATAAAGTCCTAGGGGTCTTCATTAGGATCTGATCCAATGAAGGTTCGAGGGTCCAATTAAGAAAATCACGTATCCTTGTACCAGCTGCCCTATTTGTACCACCGGTACCCATAACTGGACCTTCCTACCTTTGACCTCGACCAACAACTATACTGGTCAATAGTTGGACTGCATTTCTCAAATCCTGTATGGTAGCATCAATATGTGGCTCTGGGGAACTTCACTGCTCTCTGGTTCATTAGGAACTGGAGGAGTTGGAGATGTCTATGACAAAGACTCCTCTCGAATTTCATCTTGTTGTCTCACCTAGCTGGGAATACTAACCACCACTTCTACTGCCTTCCCTTTACCTTTGTTTTTCCTTGTTTTAGGCATACTTGCTATACAAAACAATCTAGGGGTTAGACACAATCAACCTATTAGACTTCTCTTTATGGCACGATCTAAAGAATGAAAAGAAATAACAACTCCTAAATGTCACATAGCCTCCTGCTTATAAATGTGGTGCACAACACATCCATAAACAAGATTCTACATAAACATGGCTTTGTAGACTCCCTAGGATGACCCACTTTGATATCACTTCTATCATGACCCACAGTCCCATTAAGACGGACTAGCACCCATTGCCGATAAGGCTCAGGAGAACCAACTTATAACTATGCACTTCCTCTACATACTATAACGGTTTTTTGCATTTAACATGCCTTTAATAAGATAAATAGTGGTAACAAGTCAAAAGGAAATGCATACAACTTGGCCATTGGGGCCACGGTATTTAAAGTATGAGACTTGACCAAACTATACTTTACATAGTCTGCAAAGCCTCTAAATAAAGAAACATATCTGATAAGGGTCGGGACAGGCCCTGCCTCAACAAACTGAGCAATAAAACATGTAGCTCTAAACATATACAAAGCCCCAAAGCAACCTGGACCTTGATGACAGCAGCTGAATATCATGTACTCCTACTGGGGAGATCGACTAGCACCTGTACCTGCAACATGAAATGCAGGTCCCCCATAAGGTACGTCAGTATAGGATAATGTACTAAGTATGTAAGGTAGGAAATACTGCATATTATATAACAACTCAAGTGAAACTGTACACTAGTATAGCATAAAAGACCACCTTTGGTTATATTGTAGAATCATGTACTTTATGTGCTTTATATTGCTTTACCTTTACTGTAGAATCTGTACTGTAAAATCTGTGCATAGCTATAATACAAATAACTAACTGATTAGTGCTGAACTCTATCGGGTTTATCCCTCGCTAGGTTCTTACTTCACCCCTGGGGCTACCCCCCGTAATAAGATGATTCCCTAGCTAGGTGATTCTTCCACCCCTCGATATATTGGGATCATGCCTTTGCTAGGTTCTTCCTTAACCCCCTCGGGCTACCACCCGTGATAGGATCATCCATGGCTAGGTGTTACTTCCACCCCTTGGGGCTACCACCTATCAAAACTGTATACTTTATCTTTAAATTACCTTTGAGATAGTTCTTTTGGTGGTCACAATATTGGAGCTGTAGGACTGTATATGCAGCACATGATATGCAGATAATAATACCAGACAATATGACAAATAAAAGAGTACATTGGATAAATAATGAAATGCATATGAAATGGAATAACTCGTGAACTTTATTTAGCAACAAGAACCCGTGTATCTTGGTATTCATGTATGTATTGAGATATGAAGGTGACTATGTATGGGAGCATATAAACATGTACAAGAGTGTAGACATAGTTAACAGTTGTGTCGGAGTTGGTAAGTATCTTTATGTGCCAAGGAGGGATCTATGTTTCATGTCAAGCAATACGAATCAAATAGCCTTACATACCTCGTTGTATGACCTCGTTACTAACTCAATATAACCTTCCATTCCTCCAAATATTTATCTGCAATATAGTAGGTGATAAAACTAGTATTAGCAGCTAATAAACACATCCTAGCAGCCCAATCACATAACGAAAGAACACACTAGCAGCAAGCTTTTATTAGCGACATCAAGGCATTTTGTTCAACCTTTTCACTTATAACCGTACTTTCAAACAACAATTCTCATGTATATGTCATATACACCTTATTTCAGCCTCTTGATAGTCTTACAACAGCCCACAAAGTTCAACATATAGTAATTCTACACAATCTAAAAATGGACAGTATAACGTTACCTTCCCTCGCTATATTTTGACGCCGACAATTCCAAACCTATTCCAACTCTAACCATACTATTCCGGAAATATTTACACATATGAACGGAATTGAATCAGTCTTAACACAGTAACAAATCATTTATTAAGGAAGTGAGACAATAGCATTCTATCCAACAATCAACAAGTCCATACTAAGCACACAATTGCTATATCATATACTCACTCATTGTTATGGACTGTAAAAGTGGTGAATCAGCCTTTCTTACATTGCTGAAACACCAATTCGTTTTAATATATAATTCGTACTTCATCATAAAGCCATCCAAAAAGAGAAAAACCTCTTAATTAATAAGAAAATTGCACAAGAATCCTTAGTATACAAACTGTCCGGAATTTCCAGCATATGTATGATTTACTTGTTGCTTTGGTTTTGATAAACAATCCATACTAGGTGCATAGGTAAATTCACTTACCTTCAAATTGAAGGTTTAGAGCTTCTTTAGGTACCCTTGTAAGATTGTAAAACTGGTATTTCACCTTCTTAAACGAGAGCAAACAAACACCAAGAAAGCAGATTTTTTTCTTGTCTATGTTGAAATGAATTTGTGTGTTGTTCTTGTCCCTATTTAAATGCCTAGATTGGCCGACTTACTCTTGACGTTTTTAACATATTAAGCCACATATTAGTAAGCTTATTATGTAGTAGTTTGGCCCTTGAACTTGGGCCTAAATGGGTCACCAAGTTAATGGGCTTGGGCAGCCTAATATCCAACTTTCCCTTCACTTGGTTTTGGGCCCAATTTCTTAAGCATGTTCTGATGTTTTTGGGCCATTTACGCTATACTTCTTTGGCTGAAATTATATCCTATTTATGATAGTAAAACATGGGCCAAAGTTACACCCTTAACACGGACTTTATTCACAATCAAACTTGGACAAATTCGACATCAAGCCTCGTCTCCATTTAACTACCAAATTTAAGATAAGCATGTAGGTGACTCTCCTACTTGCTTACTAAGTCCTACAAGTATTGCAATTCTATTACTTTATTTTAAGGCCATAATCTTCTTAATTCGATACAAAACATGTATATACATTACCCCCTTAAGCGTTAGACGCATATATAGCCCATTAACACGAGACTCGATCACTTTTGAAAGTTAGTGCTAATTTGATCAAACCATGTTATGTTTCATTTGACTTATGCTAGCATTGTAAGGTGTGGGGTGTTACAATATTGCTGAGGCTGAGACTCTGTAATACCTATATTTGTACATTAGCGGATGTTTAAATGTTGTTTAGGTTGTGGATACTTTTGACAAAGATTATACAGGTGGGAAAGGTTGTGACTGAGGTAATACTAAGCGTTGATGCACTTTGTATATCTATATTTTATTATTTGATCATTGGTCTAATACATTAGGTTTCTTGATATGGATGAGTATGCTATACTCAAATAGGGATTTGAGTAACTGTCACTTATGTTATGACTGTATCCTGCTAGGGGCTAATGTAAGCCAAAACCATGTGATTTATACATATGATCCTTTTGTTTCTTGACTGCTTAAGTAGCAGTATGATATGAGAGATACATAGTATTTGGGGACTAGCTATTAGTTATAATCTTGGCTACACCTTGTGCCTCTGTTGTGATGATTTTGTTGATGTGTGGTTCTCCCGATTCCTTGGTGAATAGATTGTGAGATAAATTTTATGTTTGAGGGCTTAGTTGGGTTGTTTATTATTATATCGGATATTGTTGGGTTTTTAGCTGAGCTGCCAGCCACTATGGCCTGAGGAAGTGTTATAATTATCAGTTGGCTGGGAATATGTTGTCTGAATTATTAGTTAGACCTACAAGTAGGAATATGGACCATTTTGTCGGGTTACCTGGAATTTGGGTTATGCTTATACACTATTATATGTATTGTTTATCTCACCACTTACTTGAGTATGGGTTTTGATCCTTTTCTATCCAGGGCTCTAGATTGGCGTGGTGAGGGGATTTTCTTTTATTAGTGGGGGATCAAGTGTGGTTGATTGAATTGTGGTATACTTATCTTTGGTTAGGCATGACTCTATATTATCCTGTGATACATATACTTCTGAATACAGTCATAAGTCATTGTGCACATATTGTCCTTTCCTGACACTGAGGTTACCTGCTGTAGTCCAAAAAAGGTAATATATGCTTGGTTGAGCTTTGTGCCTCTTGCCTTAAGGTATGATGTTGTTGAATCTCTGGATAGACTAGTAAGTGGATGACTATTCCTATGCTTGAAGTCCCAGATGATGCTCCTCATGCTTTAAGCTCCAGTGGCCACGTTCGAGTATCTGAGACCTGGGTGGCGTGCCTCATGGGTTGAGTCTCTTGTGGCCACGACTGGGATGTCATTTTATGAATGTCAATTTCAAGGTCTGAGCATCAATTGATTATACTTTGGGTTTGTAACCCTATCATTATTCTTTGGGTCTTTTGTCATGGGTTCTATTAATAATATCCTGGCATATTAACATAGTCGAGGGTAACATGAGCATCTTTAAGTTGTCCTACAGACACTTGGAGATTGTAGGTGCGATACTAAATTTTCTAAATGTGAGTTTTGGCTTGAGTCTGTGTCTTACCTAGGTTATATGGTGTCTAAGAAGGGTATGATGCTAGATCCAGCCAAGATAGAGGTGATTCATGGCTGGTCTAGACCTACTTTTACTGACAAAGGTTTAGAGTTTTATCAGGTTAGTAGGGTATTATAGATGATTTGTTAAGGATTCCCCCACTTTTGTTGCTCTACTGACTCGGTTGACTCTCCAAGGGTGTCGTTTGTATAGTTCGATAACTGGGAGACTAGTTTTCTACAATTGAAAGAGTAATTTACTACTGCTCCTACTTTGACCCTTCGCATTGTGAGAAAGTGTTTTAATGTGTATTATGGTGCCTCTCATATTGGGTTACGCTATATATTAACGTGGAAAGATCGGGTCATGACTTATGACTCATCATTCATGGGCCCATAAGCATAACTACCCCAGGCACGAGATAGAGTTGGCGATGGTAATATTTTGCTCTATATCTAGAGGCACTCACTATATAGCGTTCATTATGATATCTATACAGACCACTGGAGCCTGTTGTATATTGATGAATGCTCAAGATACACCTCTATATCAAGGTCAAAGCGATCGTCAATGTACAAAGAACCTAACTAAGGTTAGGGTCGAATCCCATAAAGAATATGGTATTTTTTCAAAGTATTTCACCAATAATCAATTCAAATATCAACTACTTGATTCTCTACAAAAGGGGAAGGGAGGGGGATATTGCAATGATTTGTAGAAAATTACACTAAACTAATGAAACAGAGAGATAATCAAATTGGAGAGCAACTTTGGTAATTGTGCTCCCCATGATACACTAACTTATTCTACCCAGATGACACAATGCTCAATTAGGACATTGCATGTAGGATTGTAATTTAGGTTCTTCCATCTCTCTTCTGAAGGTAAAGGACAAATTTCACTATGGGGCATAGTTGGCCTCCATAGCATTCCAAACTAACCATTAACCATTATCCCAATTAATCTCTCCTTGGCTAGGTTCGGTTTATTAGATGAGAACACATTATCAAAGTCTATTTACCATTCCCTTTCCCTATTCATCACTATTTGGAACGGGATCATGAAACTAGACAGGATCTAAGGTTGGCCACCAGTAAATAACATGCAAATTGAAGGAAACTATCTAATACATGCAAATACCTAACTCAATAAGTACAAATAAACAGGGTTTTCTAAGTTAGATTCTCATGGTTCCTGCAACCACAAGTTGTGGGTTTAGCTACTTATAGCTTCGGCAAACAAATAAAAAATGAATATGGAAGACATAGTTAATCACTTACCCAAAGAGAATGAAGAACAATAAAACCCACTTTGTATTTAGAATCTCAAGCATGAAAGATGTAATGAATCCACAAGTGAATCTAATCTCCAAAATGTAGTCTCCAAAGATAAAACCCTAAGAAAATTCTCTAAACTTTCATGCTCTCTAGGTCTCTATGTAAAGCTCTCTCCAAAATTTATAAAAACTGCTACTAAAACCAAAAATAGACTATTTATAGTATTTACAAATGAGTCCTTAAATTAATACAAAAAACTAGTTGGCGCCTAATACAAGTCGCAACTACGACTTGTAGTATGCACTTGGAGCTATAATCGAACTTTCGTGGTCAACTTCTTCAATCTCGGACTTCGTTATTATGGAACACCCTTTTAAGTCATAGGTTGCTCTATGACTCGTGTTGACTTCTTGTAGTCTACAGATGCATTTCTTGGTCCAGTCTTTATCAAGAGTGGAAATGTCTACAAAACATCCCTTTACGAGTGGTAGTAAGGACTATATAACTGATTCTCATATAACAGAACATCAAATTATTAGACTTTTCTTTTGAACACAGGAAGTCCTTATGAGCCCACCTCCTTCTAGACTAAGCTACAACTCGTAGATGTCTCGTATGTCCTTGAAATTACGAAAACCTACAACTTTCCCTAAAATTGTGCCAACCTATTTTTCCTGTAAAAGCAAACATAAAAATACATAAAACCCATAAAAGTCGCATTCAGAACACACAAAATCTCAAGTTTTAGGCATCAAATTTGTTGTATTTTGATAGCGCATCAACACCTTCAACTTAGCATTGTTGCTTATTCTCAAGCGACGATTCAGTCTAAATAGATAATAAAGCAACACATAGAAATCAACCTAATGGAATATACCATACTCAAATCCAACTCAGGTACCCCATATTAGCTTTTTCAAAACAAATTCATGTAGCTAATTAGAAAATCAGATCATATTGATGCACTTGATAACACAATATGAGAAGCAAAGGAATATCAACAATCCATGATGACTAAACAAGTAAAATGTTGATAATGTAATGCAAATGCCCTCATAAGAAAGAAGTCCCTATTAGCACTCAATGAATATTTGAGAAATTAACCATGGCACTGTGCAAGCATACTCACTCTCAGAAATGACATTCATGTATGATGACCAATACCATGGGCATGCTCGTATATCATGACCTAACTTTTGAATAATTGGGCTAGGATCACTTTAGGACTTTATAAGCTTGTAATGTAGGCTTATGGGGCTTTGGTATGGCACTTTGGACAATTAGTGACTAAAGACCAACCTTGAACCACGCTTTTTGACACTTTTACCTTGACTCTCAATCATTTCCACCTTATTCTCTCTTTCTTCTTTATATCCAAGTTTTTTCTGGTATTTTCCTCTCATTTTCAGCTTTTGCCTCACTTTGACACATCAATTTGCTTGTTCAACTCAATCTAAGGCCTCTTTTTCTTTTTCTTTCACCCGGTACATAATTTTTATCTTTTTCTTCCTATTTCCAACTCACCACCTCATTTTTGATATTTCACCCCTATACTAGCCACTGTCAAGTTAGACTTTTAGCCTATATCAAAGTGCACAATATTTGTTCCCCAAACCAGAAACACTTTTGGTATCCACCCTCAACTTAGTATTTTTGCCTAAATAAAAGTTCACAATGTTCAAGGATAGACCAGGACCAATCTCAAGGTATTTCACTAAACAAGGTTGGGCTAATCAGGTGTTAAGAAAGAATTAGTACATGTAAGGCTCAAATAATTGGAACAAAGGATAGATTTCTCATTTGGTTGGTCATTTTAGGCAAAAGTGAACTAATTCAAAGAATAAGGACCTAAGATCCCTTCCTAGCTCATATAATCTCCAATCCAACTTATAGTAACAGGGCAAGTTCTGAATTATTACACGATGCAAGAATATAACAAAATCAGCTCATATGCATGGTATTACATACATAGCCAGTGAAAACTCATTGAACATGTATCATGTATCAAATTTTCCTCACTTAATCAAAACTATTGTCAAATCATTCAAACATCCATGGTTGCAATATAACAACTACTCAAAAATTTTGATGTGCACCAAATTTCAAAATATTTAAAAAAACACCAAAAACAAGATACATGCAATAAGTTTAACTATTATATACTACAAATATTATCTAAGAGATCCTATATATGCCAGTTTAACAAAAGCTTAATATCCACTAGGAAAAAGACCACAAGCAAGAAAACCTCGGGATCAAATTTTAGGGGAGTTATGGACTAAAAGCTACTCAGACTTCACCGTAGTCCATAGCTACCCATACCCCATCAAAAGGAATTTATGTTGTCCTAAATGTATAATATCAAAATCAAAATAAATACAAGGGGTCAAAAGACAAACATATCTTGGTGCCTAAGCATCAGACTTAGGCTGCCTGTGATCATCTCCCTCCCGCGGGGTAGTATGTGTAGCACCCATACTGGATGAGCCAATATCTATAAATTTATCCTTCTCTTGCACTTGTTTCTACAATTCTTCTTCTCTTGACATTTTCAAGACTCGCCCAAGCTCATTTTCTACTTCCTCCTCATCAATCTCGAAGATCTTCTAACACACAACCCTTATCTTAATGTCATCATCCTTAATGAGGGGTCTCTTCCCTTAAGCAAGCTATATTTTATCATCTAAAACAAATAGATCAAATAGCAGCTCCTCCAAAGTTGTAGACTGTAACAACCTCAAAAAGTGCTAAAAAATGTGCCTCGAAAATACCTAGAATGGTGATTTCCATATATCTAAAAATTCGTTCAATATTTTAAAAATCTAACTTCATAATCTAGCTTAAGGGATAAAATTGAGTGGAAAATGAATCTAACCCAAATTTTAGAGCAGCTGTATCAAAATCCAAAAATTACAAAAAATGTGATTTACGAGGATCAATATTGAAGGGGCATATCTCTTAGCACACAAAGAACTAGGTGGCCCACAAGCTACAAAATTAAAGCCCATTGAATTAGCTTTTCAACTAACTTGGTTTCACCTCATTCCCAATTTGGATGAAGAATTTATGCCCATTTTCGTAGAACACATTTATGCAAAAAATGCAAATTCCAGTGGTGTTTTCTTGTCGCCTCCACAACGCTCCCCTGTTGTTTTGGTGCCTATTTTAATTTTTTTGGTCCAAGAATTATAAGTTGGGCCTAAGGGTTCCCACACTTGAAAATGCATATACTTAGCCTTATTTCACCCTCATATCATCCTTAACATTCCCCAATATCCTCTCAAACACTTAGACTCATATTTTATCCTAAATTCAAGTTCTAAACTCAAGAACAATCTTAAGTATTTCATCAAGGATCTCAGTTAAGCTTCAAGTCTCCATTTGCAATCTTCTTCAAGGGTTTGCCAAAGTTAAGGCATGTGGTGTTGAACCATTGGGTCCTTTCACCTATGGTGCCTAAGCCTTCTTTTTACTAATATTGAATGATTTAAAGTTGATTTTACATGTGGGTCTTGTATATTGAAAAATTTACTACACAGTGATTTTAGTTCATGAAAGTATGGTAGTTTTAGCATATTTTGAGCTCTAAATCATAGAACTAATGTTGGATTTGATGAAGGGTTTTGATATGAATGTCTTGAGGGTGTTGTAAGGTGTTGAGTGAGGGTTTTGCTACAGATTGTCTTGCATGATTTGATCTCTAAATTGCATGTCTTTTACCCTGCTTACACACCCTCCAAATATTTGATAAAATGTCCGACTAGGGTTTATTGTGGAATTAAAGGTCCAAAGCATAAGATATGATATGAATGATATTTTAATGATGAAAAAAGCTTATGTACATGATATATTATACATAAAGTATTGTAATAGTCCATGCCCAATCTAGGGGACATACAGCCCAGACAATCGAGGTGGGGTTTTATACCCATCAACCATGTGAGGGGTTTGTACCACACCACTAAGGTGATGAGGTGAGATCATCACCAACTGAGGTAGGGAGTGTACTCATTAACCGAGGTAGGGGTTTGTACTCATCAAACCATGTGAGGGGTTTGTACTTCACCACCAGGGTATTAAGGCGTGATTATCATCAACCATGTGACGGATTTGTACCACACCATTAGGGTGATCGGTTGAGATCATCATCAATAGACCAAGGGGTTTATACTTTGAAAATCAAGTTGGTTTATTTTTTACTAATGATATCCTATATGAGTATGAGTTACTTAAGCACGTTTTCCTTATGCATTGATCATACATGTCTATTTCTATATCATGCCTATTGTCTATTGTTATGTATATTGACTATGAAGCTTATCTCTTGTTGCATTTCATCCCACATACTTAGTACATTCAAACATGCTAACGCATACTCTTAACTATATGATATCACCATGTAGGAATCGGTGCTCATGTTGATCATCCTCCTTCTCCACATGGCTAGATCGGTTCTACTCAAAGCTAGTTGGTAAGTCATCCACTTCGGGGACCTTAGTCTATGTTTCTATTATCTATGTATTAAGATACTTTCTTATGTTCTATGCTGACTGTGAGGGTGTACCCAGTTAATTTATCTTGGACCTTGCTCTATTTGTGTATTTAGAGGTGTTTGTTGTACAAGTTATGTATCTATGGTATGATCTCTAACTCTTTGTCTCTTGACAATGTGATTTGCTAGCTATCCCTTAGGCCCTTTGCCCCTTAATATCATTTTATGTCTTTTGCATGCTCCCGCGACCAATGATGTATAGTGATAATTTGAGGGGCTTGATTGGGGTTCCTTCGGGTTCTCCATTTGCAGTGTCACATCTAGGCCCTAGGCTTGGGTCATGACATAGACCCTTAGCTATAACTGGTGCGATTAATGAAGAAGTCAAGTTAGCCTTAAGCTTTCCTAGCTACTCATGAAAGGCTGACAAGCCTGATAGCTAGGCCTCGATGAGTCTCTTCTGCACTCGACCCTCAAAGGTATCAATATGGGTATCTAACATAGTAATAAGCTCATCAACTATGGAAAAAGTGAATGCCTTGCATCGAGCCTCTGAGTCTAGAATTATCTGCCAGACCCATGGCCTAATTAGTTGTATACGCCAAGACAAAGGAGCCTCAACATGTGAAAACCTCTGTACTATGGCCTGAAAAGCAATAACAAACACATGAACCATGCCTAGTGTGAGAATTTGTGATGTAGAAGCCTCTAGTGTAGGTGCAGCTGAACTAGGACCCCTCTCAATATCAACTGCCTCAAGCTGTTGGGGTCTATTATCAGTAGTATGAGCTAGAGTAGTAGTAGGGGCAGTGATCAAACCCTCTTATAGTGGATTTGGAGCAAAAGTATCTGGCATAGGAAGAGGTTGTGTCCTCTGGAGTGCCACCGAGGTTCACATCAATATAAATCAGGCTAGGATCTATAGTGTGGAGGACCTCTACCAACTGATCAAGATGAAATATATGCACCCCGAACTCTAGGCAGAGTCTGTAGATCAAGACCGTGAATAGCATGCAGGTGGTCCTTCTGAACGCTGGCTCATGAATCTGCGCTGCTATAAGTCAGGCCTAATCAATCTTGTAGCCAACTAGAATGCTATCTACCAAAATTTCTTGCCTCGATGTAATTACATTGACCATCTATGTATGTTGGATGCAAAATCTGACAGTCAACCACTAAAACTTGGCAGGGAAAGAGAGGGAAGCCTTCACTATAGGCTTTGTATATGTAGTGACGCAGGTGGGCTCTGGACCATTCTCAATAATCTGGCCGACAACCTATCTCATAAAACTGGTCCTCTATACTGAATCCTTTCCAACTAATGTTATCCTAGTAAGTGATGGATCATCTCCTCTGATATATTGACCTGCCATCCTCTCCATAAAACCTCTCTCAATCTTGGCTACTCGAGAGGTTTCTTTCCTTTAGGAAGATCCTAAAGGATGGTGGCAGCATAAGCTGTATAAAACGTGGAATAGCACCCAAGCTTATTAGTAAATCATTAGAGCCTATGTCATGTCATTGAAATATTACGTGGTGGATCATCTCCTCCAATATATCGACTTGTTATCCTCTCTGTAAAATGTCTCTTAATCTTGACTGCTTGAGAGATTTCTTCCCTGTAGGAGGATCATAACGGATGGTGGGAGCATAAGCTGCATAAAACTCCCAAACCAAAGTTGGGGAATAGCACCCAATCTTATTAGTCAAATCACTAAAGCCTATTTTGTGTTATTGTGTCCTCAACTCCTGAGACATAACTTAATCCATAAGAAATCAATTAGGGCTCCTCTCGCATGGTCTTTACTTGCCCCTTTGGCTATAGATCCTCAACAAATATGGTCCTCATACCCTCGACACCCTACCAATCAGTGTTATTGTCCGGTGTTGACGTAATGATGGGGCAACCTAGGACCCAACATCTCCTTTGACTAGAGATCCTTTCTCTGAACTGGACTCTATGCCTGAAGGAGTTATCTGAGGCATACCACTACTATTCTTTGTACCCTCCTCATCAGATTGGTAGAAACCATCAGTCTCACCCTTGCCTTCCTCATCAGACTGGGAAGAACTGTCAACACAAACTGGAGTGTTTGCTGCTCTAGCTATAGCTACCCTCATTTGAGTCACCACAGCCTCTAGATCTAGAAAAATATTAAGAGCCTCAATTGACCCACTCAAGTGTGTCTGATTGTCATCCAAGTGCTCAGTATCAGTAGGCTCATCAACAAGTTTCCTCTTAAAGGCTTTAATTGCTGAAACTTTACCTCTAGGGGCCATGATACCTGAAAACAATTATAAGCAAACCATTATTATCCCCAGAAAATCAACAAATGAAAGATAAGCAAACAAAAGAAAAACATAAGAAAAACCAACTTGGATCAATTGCAGATAGATGATACGAGAGCCTAGTACGACTTATAGTTGTGACTATGAGTTGTACTATGGTCTCCTAAACCGTGGGTGCATAATAATAGTGAACAATGGAACTAAATATGAGACATAATTATGACTCATAGTCATGCCTATGGGTCATAGACTGGTTTCGTATAAGGTTCCAAGGACCAAAGTTATGACAGGCATGAGTCCACGAAACCCAATTATGGTTCGTAGAGGACTCTACGACCCATAGGTGGGTCTTGTATCCTGATACAAAGTAATTCTAAGTCATTGTCACTTCCTACAAGAGGTATTTGCAACACGTAGACTCATTTGTGAATCATAGAAGACTCTTGTAGTAGGAAGTAACAGGTACTTGAAATATGTCAACTCACCACAAAATGGCTTTCACATACTAATCATAAACCAACCCATACCCTAAACATGATTTCTAAGCAAGAATCTACCCCATCAACAAAGATATAACAATCAAAGCTTGGTCATTAATTTATTCCAGTTCATTCAAATATGTACTTGTATCACTTCTCCTAAATTGCACAGATTCAATTACTCAATCACACTCAATATCATTTAGGAAATAGCTTAATAGGTGCAACAAGAGTTGATCAATCCATGATTCTAACTACAGCAAAATCACCCAGACACTATCATGCTTCTATGGAATTAGAAGTCAATGAGCATTTATAACCCAATAACACCTAAATGATCAAATAAAGAACATAATAGTAAGAGCATCCGATCATAATAGCACAGATAACTCATTCAAATTAGTATAACACCATTAATTTAACTCAAAGGAACCCTAGCTTTTCCTTCAGTGTTTTATCACAAACAGGAATGGCATGCTTTGTTATGCCTTTCAATCTCAATAATCATTCAAACCATTCAAGGAAAAACAAATTCTGAATCTAAACTAAACCAAGAAACATACAGTATGATTGGATAAACTGAAGAAAGCAAAATGAGAAGAATGATGCCCAAAACCCTAGCCACCGAAATTTCTAAGCAAAAATGGGGTAGGAGTACTAGAAAATGATATCAAGTAAAAAGCGGAAAAAGAGTTCATGTTATTAGGTGGTATTTATGGCTAAAAATATTGTCAAATAATTTTGATCCCTATACGTTATCGTGTCTCAGTTAAAACTCACCAGGTTATGTCTATGAAACCCTTACTATGGATCATTGCTTTGTCTATGATCCATAGATCCTAGACTCGTAGACCTCTTCATACTTGGAAAATTTTCAAAACATACCTTGACACTATGAACCCCATTCATGACTCGTAGCTTGGACTACGAGTCGTAAAGTTGGCTCGTAACTGGAGTGCAACTTCACTTGATTACTATAACTCTCTACGAGATAGGATACTAGTTGTAAAGTATAGTATGACTGATAGCCCTAGTCATAGATACTGCTTCAGATGCATACATCTGCAATTTTGCCATTTTGTTCAACACTTGCACAATCTTCTCAAAACACACCATTATCCAAAATACAACCAATACAATGTCTAAAAATAACAATCAACACGCGATCAAAATACTACCTAAGAATCCACAAAATAAAAATGAACTTAACAACAAGTAAAACATCAAAATCTCTTGAGTTGCCTCCCAAGGAGCTCCTAATCTAATGTCGCGGCACAACTTAGCCATCTTGAGTCTTCAAAATTCCTCAACAGACAAACTTCACTTTTTAATTTATCTGGATGCTTCATAGATTGGCGAATGTCAGAAAACACTTCCGCACAATTCACCCTAAATCTATGTTGACAAGAATTCATATCTACTAGGGCTCTTCCTGTGGCTAAAAATTGTCTTGCCAAGATAATAGAGACATTAAAATCAACTTCAAAATCAAGAATCACAAAATCCGCTGGGAATATGAACTTATCCACTTTCACTAACACATCATAAAGTATTTCCTACAGTTTTTTAATTTTTCTATCCACCATTAACAACCTCATTCTCATAGGAGTAGGAGAACCTAAAAGTAATATTTCTAAATACTGCAAGAGACATAAAATTGATACCTGCTCCCAAATCACACAATGCTCTTGCAAACTCTACATCGTTGATGGTATAAGGGATAGTAAATGCACCAGGATATTCCCTTTTCTGGACCAAAGATTTGGTGGTAATGACACTACAATGTTGGAGCTCTTGCGAAAGCTCTTGGCCTACCGTGTGCTTTCTAGACACCTATCCTTCATATATTTAGCATAGTTGGGCATTTTCTCCAATATTTAAATAAGAGGAATATTGATGGATAATCACTTCAACATGGAGAGGAAATGTTTGAATTTACCATCCTCCTCCTTTTCCTTAAGTCTTTATGGAAAAGAAGGAGGAGGCCTTGGGATGGTCTTAACCCTTCTCTAGCTCCTTAGCCACTTCACTGCTTACCCAATCCTTGTTGCCTTCTTCTCTCTCATTCACAACCTTCTCCGATATTATATATTCATGCCCATCATCCATAACTATCAGAATTGGATGACCAATGGTACACTTACCTCCCCTAGTCGTGACTGCCATACAATGCCCATCATTTTTCGAGTTTTGAATCAAATTGCTTGGCAATATACCTTTGTTGGCGTTGATTTAACTGTGTAGAAACATGGCCAAATTTTTGTTCTAGTTACTTGATAGCCACCGAATGAGAATCTATTTTTTGGTTTATACTTGAAATATCGGACTTCATCCCCTTTAAAGTCTCATCTTGTGTTTCAGCCTTTTTCACCAATCGATCAAACAACTTTTCAATCCTTGAATCGCTAGCCCAAGCACCATAATTCTAGATTGGTACATAAGGACCATTCTTATATCCATATATTCTACTCTACTCAGTTTCTAAACCCTATCTCTCTCAAAATAACCCCCATGATTATCTTTATAAGCACCCTGTTGGTTGTAGTTCTGACATTGGTTTCTGAAATCTTGATGCCGATAGTTCGAATCGGACCCTTGGGCATTGTTCTGAAAACCCACCACTCTGTTAATAACAAAGCAAGCATCTTCATAATAATAATTTTCTTCATACATGGGCGCTTTAGGAGGCTGGTGGACTACTACATGCACTCTTTCATGATTTTGCTTAACCTCCAAGTCCATACTCCTGAGGAGTTGAGCAAGTTGTTGCATGAGATCCTCGTTTATCTTAGCTTGCTCTGAACTAGCATTCATGACACATGAGCTCCTTGTAAAAGCTCTCTCCCTTTGTCCCCTTAGTCTATTATTTTTGACTTATTACTTGATCCTTTTGGCGATCCTTGTGAACGGTCGATCCAAGAACATGCCTCCCATAATAGCATCAGCACAAGTTTGACTATTCTCATCAAGAAACCCATAGAAAATCTCTACTAAGGCATTGTCCATAATCTTAACGTCTAGAAAACTTCTCAAGCACTTAGTAAATCTCTTCCATGTTGTGCTTATAGAATCACCCAGAAATTGTTCAAAGTTATTGATTTGATCCTTTAATTTGAGCTTCTTTGAACTTGGAAAGTATCTCTCCAAAAAGGATCTTTGTAATTTTGCCCAACTAGTGATTGAGCTTTGTGGGAGTTCCAATGGCCATATCGCTGCATTACTAGTAAGAGAGAAAGGACATAAATATGAACGAACAGCATCCACAGAAAGCTTTTGTGTCCCCGTCACGCTCTTGTACACAAAAGCAACTTTATGCAGATGGCTATAAGGATCCTTAGAAGGTAGACCCACGAATAAATCACAATTCCGAAGCATTTGGAGCAATCCACTTCATATTGTAAACTTAGTGTCCCCCGATAATGGTGGCAACACTTGAATTACACTACTAGAAAAACCAAATCCAAGCATCATTGAATTCCACAACAGTGGAACCATTTTTCTTGATAAAGGCTTAAGATAGACCTCTATTTCAAGGTCAAAGTGAACGTAAAAGTAAAAAAAACTAACCAAGGTTAGGGTCGAATTCCATAGGAAATACAGTAATTTTGCCACTTGGTTCACCAATAATCAATTCAAATATCAACTACTTGATCTCTAAAATGGGGGGCGGGGGTTGCAATGATTTGTAGAAAATTAAACTAAACTAATAAATTAAAAGAAAATCAAATTGGAGAGCAACTTGGATAATTGTATTCCCTATGATTCACTAACTTAATCTACTTGGATAACACAACTCTCAATTAGGACATTGCATGTAGGATGGTAATTTAGGTTCTTCCAGCCCTGTTCTGAATGTAAAGGTCAAATTTCATTGTGGGGCTTGGCAACCTCCATAGTGTGCCTAACTAACTATTACCCATTGTCCCTGTCAACCTCTCCTCAGCTAAGTTTGGTTGATTAGATGAGAACACATTATCGAATTCTATTAATCATGCCCTTTTTCTATTCATCACTACCTAGATTGGGATCATGACACTAGGCAGAGTCTAAGGTTGGCCACCATTAAACAACATGCAAAATGAAGGGAAATAACTAATACATGCAAATAACCAACTCAATAAGTACAAATAAACTGGGTTTTCTAAGTTAGATTCTCATGGTTCCTACAACCTCAAGATATGAGTTTAGCTACTCATAGCTTGGATAAACAAATAAACAATGAATATGGAAGACATAGTTAATCACTTACCCAAAGAGAATGAAGAACAATAAAACCCACTTTGTATTTATCACAAGCTTGAAAGATGCAATGAATCCAAAAATGAATCTAATCTCCAAAATGTAGTCTCCAAAGGTAAAACCCTAACAAAATACTCTGGACTTTTGCGCTCTCCAAGTCTCTCTATAAAACTCTCTCCAAAATCTATAAAAATTGCTACTAAAACCTAAAATAAAGTATATATATAGTATTTAAAAATGAGTCCTTAAATTAATTAGAAAAATGGGTCAACGCCTAATACGAGTCGCAGTTATGACTCATAGTATCCCTTACTAGTCATAATCAGGCTTTCGTGGTCAGCTTCTTCAATCCTAGACTTCACTAAAACAGAACACCCTTACAAGTCGTAGTCTTCTCTCTAACTCATCTTGACTTTCTCATAGTCTACAACTGCATTTCTTGATCCAATCTTGATCAACACTGGAAGTGTCTACGAAACATCCGTTTGTAAGTTATAGTAAGTACTACGACTTATAACTGAGTCTCGTATGAATAAACTTCAAATTATCAAACTTTGTTTTTGAACAATGGAAGTGTATATGAAACATTGCTTTTATGAGTCGTAGTGAGGACTATGACTCATAACTGAGTCTCGTATACTTGAACTTCAAATTACAAACTTTAATTTTGAACACTAGAAGTCCCTACGAGCCCGCCTCTATGACTCATAAACTGAGCTATAAATTGTAGAGGGTCTCGTATGTCTTTGAAATCAGCAAAACCTGTAACTTTCCCCAAAATTCTGCCAACCTGCTTTCCTATAAAAACAAACATAAAAACACATAAAAACTATAAAAGTCACATTGAGAACACAGAAAATCAAAAGTTTTAGGAATCAAATGTGCTATATTTTGACAGCACATCATATATTATGACCCAGCGAGATTTGAATTCTAATAAAGTTGATTTTACTATAGAAGGGCCATATTGCCATTGATTGAGGATTAGGGTGGATTTACTTGTTTTTATTATATGGTGGCCTATGTCGCACTCTGGGGCTAGTTTGAGCCTACAGAGCTAGGAATCCATTTGGGGTAAAGTTTTAAGGGTTTCTTGCATAAAGAAATAGGAAATAGGGTAAAGTTTGTGTTTCAGGGATATTGTTATAATTATGGGTGACAGTGTTTATTTGAAATTCCTGCTGATGCGTTAAGGGTACGTATATCAAGCCCATTAACTTCCTATTACATTTTAGCTGATCGAAGTAAGGCAATGAGTGTGTGCACTTTTAGGATTCCTTAGAGCTTACTATATTTATTATTTGTTACATACAGATGGCTTGTGATATTTTTTATTAGCTGGGCAGATAGGATAGATGTTGATGTTGAGAATGCTTATGTCTATTTTATCCATCCTTTGATATGCGTTTGACGTTGTGATCCATATGTGGTTCGGATGGGAATCTTCAGGTACACCTTTCCTCTTACTTTTGCGGATGAAAGTTCTATTAGTGGGAGATCTTGTAATGATCCTCTTTGTCATTTCTATGATTTCATGAATATTTTATCAGTTTGAGCATTTGCATAGTGACTGCAAGTTAATTGTGACTTATTGAAACTAATTGTTCGGTCGTTGGGTGAATCCTTTGGCATTATTGTAGATTTTTGAGTTAAATAAGAGATTTTAACCGTAAAATGAATTCTCAGGTAAAGTCCTAGTAAATGGACTTAGAGTGGAATTTTTATGGTTCCATCAGCTTCGGAATGGTCAAATTAGGCTAGAGGCATATTCGGTGCAATTATATCAAATTTTGCAAATTTAACTACTAGTGTAGGTCGACTTTAGTCAACATCCTTCGTAAACATGCCTCAAATGGAAATTCTGACCACACTATTGGATTTGGAACGTCGAGTTTGGCTTGGAGGACCTTTAGTTCAATTTATCAGGCTTCCAGGTGTGTTTTGCTCCCTTTGGTAAATTTTAATATTGGGAAATAGGACTGACATTGGAACAAAAAGACCTTCAATGAGAATTTTGACTACATTGTTGAGTTTGAAATGTTGTTTCAATCAAATTTCATATATCAATTATATTTTTACGACTTCGGATGAGGCTGAAACATCAAAAATAAGTTTGGGCGATTGTTGAAAATTAAAAGGGTGTGCTGACATGGCTAAGTCAGGGCCTGTCATGTAGCAGGCGATGCAAATTAAAAATAATATGTATAAATCGTCCAAATCTAGAAAATTTCTAGAAATAGAAGGCATCATGCATGGATTTAACATACAACTTTCGAAATCAATTTCTCTTCCCTTTTTTAGTTGATTTAGGTTATTCAAGAGTCTAACTTGTGTATTTGTTTGAGAAGAACATCGTGGGAGCTTCAGCAATAGCTTTTGGCATGCTATTTTAGGTAAAAATGGGTTATTTTACTGCTATTACTTATTGCGATTTTGAAACTTTGATATGTGATTTCTTATACATTTTAAGTTGAATTTAGGTAAAATTTGGTCTATTCTGTGTGTTTTATGTGACATACATCATGCTTGATGTCAAAATTAATTGGTAGCATTCCATTTCAAAAATTGGATTTTAGCTGCTTGTCACGTGGTGATTTTTCAAAAATAATTGAAATATGTTGTCTCGGTCATTTCTTATTGGAATTGGATGATATTTAGGTCTAAACTATACTACTTTTCAAGACCTACATCCTATTATATTTGGATTGTGTTAATTTGACTGTATCTTTAAGAAATTTGGCCGAGAAGCGACTGTATATATATGTTACTTTCCAATAAGAACTGTCATTTGTTTTTGGGTTGTTTTTGATTATTCTGATCCTTATTTTGAGCTCCATTTTGGCTATAGATTCAAGGTGATGTAAGTAATATTTTACGAGGGTAGGTTTGGCATTTTGGGCATGGACCCAATTTCTTCGTTTTAGTTGTGATTGACCTATTCTCCCTCGTTTCTTGAGAAAGTATAGCCAAAATAGCTATAATTATACTGTGAATCATATTTTAATAGCTAAGCAACATTTGGAGGCAGTCAGACAAGTTAAAACTCATGTGGACTTATCAAAAGCGCATGGTTAGCCTTTCAGGTAAGCTAGGACTTTCTTACCTCTAGATGAGCTGAAATGCATGTATATTAGGAGCGGGTTTATGGTTGGAAGTCTTGAGTGAGATGTGCATATATATCGTGAGACTAATTGTTAGTTATATATCTTGCTATGCATTTAAACATTGTTGTCATGATTTATTAACATTTATTTTCCTAGATAATCGTTGTACATTGCATATATGCATAGGTGTTCTGGATTGTTATAGTTGTTTAGGACTATACTATGTGTGATATAAACTGTACTTGCAATGATTACTGTAGTAGCTGAGTGCTAGCAGTTTTGAATTACGAAAAGGCATGCAAATGCTAGATATGGGCTAATGCCCTGTGAGAGGTATTTATTCTGACTTAACTCTTGTTTGTGTGAATGTGTAGCTTGATCGTATTGGAATATGATGGTTATGAGGTTGTTTATTACTATGGACTGATTTTGGTATAGATATGATTCTGTTGAACTTTGTTGTTCAAGATAATTATGATATGCTTGTAGTTGTTCATGTTACTCTAGGTATTTGTGACTGCGTAGATTGTGGTATATGGGTTGATGATTGTTGAGTACATGATCTATATATGGCTATTCTCCTTTATATGCACGATATATATTTCTGGATCAGGTGTAATGTTCCAATATGATATATGTTTTTAGATTAGGTGTCATGTACCTACACAATATACATTTGTGGATAATGTGTCATGTACCAGCATGATATACATTTCTGGATCAGGTGTCATGTATTAACACAATATACGTTTCTAGATTGGGTGTCGCATATTGGCACGATATATGTTTTTGGATCGGGTGTCATATACTGACACAATATACATTTTTGGATCGAGTGTTATATCTTGACACAATATACATTATAGCGTCAGGTCTCACAGTCTGACACACTATGATACTCTAGATCAGGTGTCACTTTCCGACACAGGATCAGTTTCGGCTGCCATGAGCCAGCAGGGGATTATGCTATTCTACAGGGGTTTCACCAAAGCACCATTTGACACCTTGATTGTGCATGGGTTTACCCTCTAGTCTTATGGGGGCTCGGGGGCGTTCAGGCTTAAACACTAGAACCTTATACCCACATATAGTGGACTCTTGTTCTGATGATATGTAGAGTCGGGCTGTGTGATGGTTTTATGGGATTTTATGATAGTTCTGAGGGATTTTATGATGGTGTTTTGGTTTTATATTATGTGTGGGTGTAACTTCTAGGCTTATGGGAGGCCTAGTTAGTGTACAAGCACAGATAATAGGGCCTTGCACCTGCGTACAACACTATGCCTCAGTTAGGGACATTGTAGTATTGACCTATGCAGTCTTCGTCAGTTGGTATCGATTTACAAATAAAGCCCGAGGATTGGCATTCCATTGCTGTAATTTTTTAGTTTTATTTTTACCACCTTGCTGGTCTACAAAAAAGAAGCTTTCGAGTATTTCACAATACATTTTTATGTTATGATTTTAGTCGTTTTAACATGAAATTGATATATCTATATATCTCTGATTTCATATCATGGGTCAGACGTTAAAAATCAGTGAGGTTTACTCTTCCTTTTTGATGCCCTCCCACGGCATATAAGCTACTAATATGTTTTTCACCAAAGCAAGTTCGCCACCAACTGTAGCAGTACCATTCGCTAAAATTTGTCCTTTTTAATGCATTTACCTCGAGGAACCTAAAGTTTTTGATGCATACAAGTATTTTTGTTGGAATGCTGATATATAACTAATGGAATGCTTAGAATATCTCCATTATATGCTAAAAGAATCTTGTCAGTATTGGTATAAATGACACTTCCCTCGCATTCGGCTAGTTCACAACTTAGGTTGATTTAGTTAATCATTGTTCTTCATGTTGATTAGTTCATATATTGTTGAGGATTTCCCAACATGCCTATGCCTTAATCTAGGTTTGTTTTGCTACACGGCTACTATTTCTACATACTTGGGCTTTATTTATATTCACCATTTTACTCAGTCAGCCCATGATACCTATTGGGTGCCTTTTCTGGTACCCACCCCTACATTTCTGCATCTTCCTATGGTAAAAGTTTAGGTAATATCTACAGTTACAAGTTAGGAGTATGGTGATGATTTAGGATCCATTAGTGAGCATCAGCAGCTCTAGACATTCTATAGTCTCCTTCTGTCTGGTGGATCGTCTTTTGCATTCAGACATTGGCATTGTACATATACTTTGGATGTGTATGATAGATGGCTATTTTGGTTATATATGTAGATATGTATATTTTAATTTGAGTCTATAGTAGCTCTGTACAGGTGACTTCCAGGTCTTGCGGAGGTTTTGTTCGTTGTACTCAATGTGGTTGGTATCTTTATCACTAGTGATTCAAGACAGGTGACGTGGATAGTGGATTGGGTTTCCTGTGGGTAGGATCTAACATGCACCATAATGACCTGAGAGGTTGGATCGTGACACCTATGATAAAATGAGGGTCCTACTTCCTTAGCTATAATTTATGACCGAAAGCCCCTGGGGTGTCAAATCACATCAAGATGTCCTCGGTATCAAACAAAGGGTAGTCCTAGACTAAAATTGACATTATGGAGCTAATCGCACTTGAAAATTCTCATTTGGGGTACGATTCTCGAGAGCATTGACTGGGTCAACTATTAATCGGTTTCAGCGGCCAAATATTCTATCCATGATATAATTACACTAGACATGCTCCTAGCCTAATTCAATTTCGTAACTAATGTAATCATCAGAATTCCACTCTCAGACCATTTACTAGGACTTTACCAAAAAACTTTATTTTACAAGTGTAAATCGCTAGTTAAATCAAATATCTACCTATATCCCAAATAACCAAACCAATTGTTATCCCAATAGTCCAAACAAATCACCAATATCCTATCACGCCCCAAAGTCCAGTAGGGCGGACCGGTACCCATTACCGATAAGGCTAGGGAGAACCAACCTGTAACCATATGCGTTCTGTACATATTATAAGGGGTTTATATGTTTGACATTCCTTTAAATAGATAAACAGTGATAACAAACTAAAAGGAAATATATGACTAGGTCATTGGGGCCACGCTGTCTAAAGTGCGAGACATGACTTCACTGTTCGTTACATAGTCTACAAAGCCTCTAAATAAAGAAAAGCATCTAATAAGGGTTGGGACAGGCCATGCCTCAAAAAATTGTGTAATAAAACATGTAAGCTCTAGACATATACAAATCTCCAAAGCAACCTGGAGCTTGATGACAACAGCTGAATATCCTGTACTCCTACTGGGGAGATCTGCTAGCACCTGTACCTGCAGCATGAAACGCAGGTCCCCCATAAGGGACGTCAGTACGGGATAATGTATTGAGTATGTAAGGCAGGATATATAGTATATATAAAGTAACAACTCAAATTAAACATGCATCCGTGGTAGATCAGGGACCACCCTTACTTATATTGTGGAATCATGTACTTTACGTCCTTTATATAACATTACCTTTACTGTAAAATATGTACTGTAAAATCTATACATAGTCATAATCATGTGACCAACTGATCAGTGCTAACTGTATTGGGATCGTCCCTATGCTAGGTTTATAATTGAACCCCCTTGGGCTCCGCCCATCAAATTGTATTGGGATCGTCCCTATGCTAGGTTCATAAGTGAACCCCCTCGATCTCCACCCATCAAACTGTATACTCTATCTTTCAATTACCTTTGAGATGATTGTTTTGGTAGCCATAATATTGGAGTTGTAAGACTGTATATGTAACATATGACATGTGGATAATCACACAGGACAACATGACAGTGAAAAGAGTAAGTTATGTAAATAACAAATGCATATGAAATGGAACACCTCGTGAACTTTATTTGGCAAAAAGGAATACAAGTATCTTGGTATTCATGTATGTAACCAGATTTGAAAGTGACTATGTATGGAATCATATGAACATGTCAAGGAATGGAGACACAGTTAATAGTTGTGTCGGAGTTGGGAAGTGACTTTATGTACCAAGGAAGTATCTATGTTTAATGCCAAATGATACGGAATCAAGTAACGTTACATACCTCATTGTATGACCTCGTTACTACCTCGAGATAACCTTCCATTTCTCCAAATACTTATCTACAACATAGTAGAGGATAAAATTAGCTTTAGAAGCCAATGAATACATCTTGGCATCTCAATCACATAAGAAAATGATACACGGGCAGCAAGCGGGTGTTTATAAACCCGGGTGTATTCCTTTAACCTTTCCGCTCCTAATCGTATTATCTAACACACGTTAGCATGTAAAAATCATGTACAGCCTATTTTAAGTTCATAACATCCTTACAACATCTCACAAAGCACAACACATCACAATTCCACACAATGTACAAACGGACAGCATAACGTTACCTTCCTTCGCTATATTTCGACGTCGACAACTCCAAACCTATTCCAACTTTAACCAAACTTTTCCAGCAACATTTATACATACAGCCAGATATGAACCAGTTTCATAACAGCAACAAATCAGTTATTAAAGACGTGAAGCAATAGCTTGCTTTCCAACAGTTCACAAGTTCATACAAAGCACATAATTGTGATATCATATAACGACTCACTTTTGTGGACTGTAACAGTAGTTAATAAACCTTTTTACACTTACGTAAAACCAAACTTTGCTGAATAATTAAGTACTAATTCATAATAAAGCCATCCAACAAGATAAAAACCTCTTAATTAACAAGAAAAGCACACAAGAACCCCTAGTACACAATCT
>JAOTQJ010000007.1:11729756-11746678 GCA_025642045.1 Solanum sejunctum | reverse complement strand
TGAATGGAAATTCGGTATAGTGTATGTCTGGGTGCCCTATCGGCACCAATCACGGCCCCTGGGTTGGGTCGTGACATAAAATGTGTCAAATTGGTGTATGAAACACAATAGAACCTTGTAATGCTACTTGTGTTGTCAGTCAATTTTCTTTGGCTGGATGGTTTTGAAGTTCGTATTTCTATGATCTTATTATTTTTTTGTTTTTGCATTTTCGCAGCATGTTGTGGATTCTCTATCATTTACATATGTATTGGCAAGCATTGTAATTTATTAGTAGGTTTGGCCAAATTTTTGGGAGACTAAAAGTGCTTATTTCTCACCAACAAAAAAAAAAGGTGAAGTGTTCAACACAACTTGAGAAAAATGAGTATTTTTGGGGATGTAGCTCCATCCCTGACCCTGTAGGATGATCCAAAAAATGGACATTCTCTTCAAGGTGAATTACTTTACATGGCTTTTGGCAAAGGAGGCAGTCTTAACACATGAGAATTTGAACAAGAGGAAATTTAATCTAGGATCCAAATGCTATCTATGTGAAGAACAAGTGGGACAGTCATGTCACCTCTTTTTACTCAGCAAATAGACAGATCAATTGAGGCAGATGTTCATCCACAAGAGGAAGATCAAGTGGACAATTCCTGGGAGAATCATAGAAATCCTACGGTGCTGGAATATGGATGGAAATTGCAAGAAGAAATGAGAAGAGATGGAGGATTGTCGCTGCTTACATTTGGTGGATAGTTTGGAAGGAAAGGAATAAGATTTTTTGAAGGAAAATAGAATAATATTTGCAAGATAAAAGATAATCTGTATAGAGATTTCAATTTTGGTGTAAGTAAGTAGTGATTAGAAATACTGAAGATGTGTATGGTAGGCTGTAACTAGAAGTTCCTAGGATTGATGTAAGTAAAACTTTTTGTTGGGGGACTACATTTTGTTGTAGTATACCTGTTGTTATATAGAAATAATGTTACCTTCCTAAAAAAGTAAAACATGCATTAGGCAGAGAGCTTCATTCGTGCTTGCCATACGAGTAACCATAGAAATACAATCCAAAAATAATTACTTTTTTCTATGAAATTTCTATGACATGAAATAAAATAGTCAACCGAGACATGTCCTGTGACACAAAAGAATAGTATAAGAGTTCTCCACGAGTGCAAATGCAGAGCCATACCAAAAATATCTAAAGGAGATGTGGAGTTTTCCCAGTAATAAGGCTAGGCTGCACAATTCCAATCCTTGAAAACAGAAATAGTAATTTGGCCAACAAACCTAAGCTTCACTTGCCCAATCTATATCGTAAATTGTTTCCCCAAGAAGTGAGACAAGAGTCATAGAATATGATACATGCATAAAATTACTATCAGAAAGAACATTTATATCAATTAATGATCGAGTCGAAGAGATAATACAATAAGTAAAACATGTTCCCAACCTATAATTGATTTATTGGGCGTAGCTTTTTCACCGAAACTACTAGAAAACTATCATGGTGCTGAGAATTGACTCAATCATTCGAACAAGTTAGCACAATTGTACTCATTCATAAGGGCATCTTATCATAGTTCACAACCTAAGGTTGGTTCTACGTCTACACTAGCATCTGTAGTTTTGTGATCTAATAAGGTAAATATCCAAGGCTAATCTTGATGAATTCAAGTAATTCCCAAAAATAGTTCACATTTTTCAGTTACAATATTTTTTTTCAAAATCATTTACACCCTCAACTTTGCTTTTAAAATCAAACTATTCCTCGACTTTGAACAACAAACATTCTCCCCAAATATCAATTGATATTTTTAGATGTCTATTTTACGGTTACATTATCAACCTTTATTCTTTTTTTCACTTCTTTATAATTATGATATGTTTTTTAGAAAATCTATATATCTAATTGATTATATAAATTAATTATGTTCTATAATGAAATAAATGAGCAGAATAAGAAATACATCAATAATAATCAATGCTTTATTATCTAGTGAAAATATGATAAGAGTCATAACCTTATAAACATATTCAATATATCAAATATATGTAAGTGTTGCTTTGCTTTTACCATGAAAGCCACGTAAAACGCCCACATGTGCATTCACTGTCGACCCTACACAAAACTCCCTTTTCTCCCTTTTCTTAATTGAATTGAACCTTCTCATTTATACTCCACTTGCTGCTACTGAGGGATTTCTTGCCATTTCGCGTTCGGTGCTCTTCTGTCGTTCCACCTCTTTGCCCTTCAGTGGATGAAGTTATGCGTCGATGCCTCCGCCTTCCACGTTCATCCTCATCTTGGGCTTCCTTGAAAGCTGTCTTCGAACGAGATTTTACTCCACGGTGTGAAGGGAAATTTAAGGTCTTCCAAGTTTTTTGTCTCTGCAAAAGGTTTCTACCAGGAACAAGTACGCTTCTCCTTCTATAAAATCTATTCCTCTACTTTAATATATTAGATTTGGGTTTCTTCTTGTTCTTCTTTTCTTTGTTTTTCCAATTTTTTGATGCTACATTTATTTCATCCTGCTTTCTTCTCTTTTTTCCCTTTGTAAATTTTGCTGGTGTTTTCATTATATGCACCAAGAGGGAATTTAGGACTGGTTCGGCTAGATATAGGTATGAGAGCGAGAATCGCATGTAGAAATTCTATGTTTACCAGGTTCAAAACAGCTCAACTTTGACATATTGAACACAAACGCTATAACCCCGAGGAAAGTCAGGCTACATCCAATTGATGGTAGTAATTTGATGCCATAGGAAATACTGAGTATCAAATGAGAATATGGGATACGTTCATCAGTTTGGCTATAGCCAAAAAGGCCAACTACCACCATTTCAATCCACTCCTACTATGAACATGAGTGAAAGGTTTGCTACTGTTTTTATTGTGCTGGTTTTTGGGTTAGAAGAGATCACCTTTGATTGCTAAGTAAGTATTATACTAAAAAATCTGCCTGATAGCAAAGAAAAGGTTAGCTTTCTGCTACACACAAAAGCTTTCATGAAGTTTAATAGTTCGTATAATATGTTGTAGAGGTGGTTTGATATTTTATTAAGTCTTTTATTTTCTGATGGGGATTTCTAGAAGTTCTTGATATTCTTATTGAAGGATTCCATCTTTGATTTCTTTCTGTACAGGATGGTGGTTGGATTATAGAAAAGATTTGTTAACTATCAAATCCAAATCAGTTGAGCCTGTAGAGCTATTGAGAATTATGACTTCTACACAACTGAAATTTAGGCTAATGTTACCAATTTTATTTGCATCAATAAAAAAGATGTTTCATAACCCAAGTCTAATCATATAAAGGGACATGAATTTCGTCACTTCAAAACAATTAACAAAAAGGATAGAGGAGCTTTTTCCTTTTAAGGAATTATGCAGACAAGTTTGTTCTGATATGAAAGCCAGATGATTGATATGCTTGCAACATGAACTCTTTCAATCAGAGGTGGACCTAAAGGGTATGCTAAAGATTCAGATGAATGCATCAACAACTGTAGATTCCATAATTATAATAGTGTTAACTTGAAATGATGATAAAGTTCATAAATTTGAAATCCTTATTCACCTTTGTTTTTCATTTTAATAGGAAGGGAAGTTATAAAGCTTCTTTAAGAGACAAATGTTCATAAACAATTTTTTGGCTAAACAGGATATAGTAGAGTCACAATATCACCAAGACTGTTCTTCACAATAGTGTAGCACAATCGTGTGTAATACTCATGGCCGCCGAGTTACAATACGTTCTTAAATAAAGTTTATTCTGAGCTTTGGTAGCTTAAAGAAGGTAGGCAAGAGCTCTTGAACCAATAGCTAACTCACGGCTTACTAAAGCTAGGAATTAGGCTGGGAAGTCAAAATTTTATCCTTTTGAGGTCTAATCAGAAGTTGAATGCAATAGTTAAAGGGGAATCGTAATGCTGCAATGCACTCGACTTCGATCCTTGGATTCATTGGTAGTGCTGCCACCTGATATGTTGCCCGAGTTGGTGCAGGAGCTTGAAAATCTCTACAAGATAGCTAAGTTAGATTTACATCCTCACACAATTGCGTTGGGTACATGAGGCAGCATTGGTAAAGAAGACGTTCTTTATAATATGGCCAGTTCTAATATAAAGTGGACAAAGATTTAACTCTGAATTTCTTTCTCTTCAATGCAAAGCATGTTTTTTAAGCATTTTCTCTCCATCTTGCTTCAGTATAGTTTTTGTCTCACAAGTTGGCAATTCCAACTATCATTGAAGACAAAAAGTGACCATACTCTGTGTCAAGAGTTTTAGCACATTTTACAGATGGTTTTCCTATTTTATACCACCTCAATTTGAGGTCTCTAACATATGAGCCCGTTTGGAATGACTTTTGTCTTATGACTTATAAGTCAAAAACCCAAACATAGGATTTCTAATTTAAGACTTTTGGCTTATTTTTGTCTATCTACATATATAAAGAGATGGAGTCGTTTTTACAACCCATGAATGAGCCTAATGGATACAAATGCGAGGGAAAAGTCTACCTGCAAATTGCATTCTGCAATACCTGTGGAATCCCAAATGCATTAGCTGGGACTGGAAAAACAAAGCTGCTCACCAGAATAAGGCAAAAATATATTGAAAAACAAAAGGCTCAAAACTAATTGTGACATTCCTTTTTCCTCAGATTCAGTGATATCCAAATCCTTGCATAATCTAACATCCTACTGATGTAAGAATTTCTTTGCTATTTTGCTTTGTTCGTGCTATTTAATTATCCTTTGAATCTTCTATGTATATCTTGCTCTTGATACCCTCTCTTATTGCACAATCTTATCTTACAAATTTATAGATATAGCTTTTTTGTTTAGCAACCATAAGCATGATCACTGTTCTCTATTACTTTTTTGTCAAGATCTGATTACCGAGTTGTAAAAATCTTAATGACACAGGCACCACTGTTCTAGTATAATATAAAAGATACTCGCTACAACCAACTTAATTCCCGTTCATATTTTCCCAGTTTCTTCACTTTTGAGAATCCCAATAATCCTCAGACATATTTGTATATTCTTCTATGTTTCTTTGTATTGCAGGGTTCAACTTTTTATTTTTCATAGTCTGAGTGTATTCACAAGAACACAAAATGGCAATCAGCAACATTAATTTGACGTCAGGAATTCAAATATTCTTCATGGATTTCGAGAAGTAAAACCTTTCTTGTTTCTGCAGGAGTTAAGGAGATGAAGTTTTTGTGATGGAGGAAGGAGATTCACCAGTAAGGAGATGGGAGGAGGACCTTGATTATGATGTCTTGTCTCGTCTTTTGACCTTTGAGTTTTCTGCTGGACTTGCTAATGTTTTGTTATGCGTGGGGATTGGCTTGTTGTGATCAACTTCTCTGGAAGACGCTGGTATTCTCCCAGATAAACCTGCCAAGAGGTATTCTCCCAATAAACTTTCATCTTTCTATAGTACCATAACTTAAATAAAAAAACCAAGAGCAAGAATCATTCCAGAGTTCAGGCATCTGACAATTTTTTATTAGTCTAATTAAGGTGAAGCAAAGTTTACTGTGAAAATGAATATGACAGCTCAGTAGTGGAAACACACAAACATTAATATTCCATTACAGTTTGTATGTCAGCGATGATCAGTTGACTTATACTGCCGAGAGGTGTTACCCCAGTAAACCTTCATCTTCCCTTGTACTATAACTTATATCAAGAAGCTGACAGCAAGCATCATTCCAGAGTTCAGGGATCTGACATCTCAGATGCCCTATGAATCTCCATTATTCTCATTCATATGAAACAAAGTTTACTGTGATAATGAAGAAAGCTAATTAAATCTCCTCTTTTTCAGGTGTCTGCGGCTTAAACGCCTTGTTATGCCTGCTTGGGAAAAACTAAAAGAGCCAACGATATGTAGTGCTATTGGTATATGGAAAGATCTTGAATCACTGACGATGCCTCGTATAGAAAATCCTGCATATGTCATCGAGGAAATTTCAAGGAGTTGCAAAAGATTTTCTGAGCTCAAGATTATGGGGCCCTGTGATATGCCATTTGCATCTACACTGGTATCATTTCCTCCAAACTTGGAAGTGTTGAGTGTGAGGTGCATGGAGTTATCTAAACCTGCTCTGCTCTGGTTATTATTTTGGAGGGGTTAAAAAGTTGAAAGTGCTAAACATATCTCATTGCATAATTACTGAAGACCCTCCACCCGCACTGATGAAAATTATGATTACGCTTGATAAATCGATTCCGAAAAAAGCATCTAGCTTAGACAAATTCCCGACTTGCATGAGTGCCTCATGCATTACATGTTAGCGTGCTCGAACTGATGAAGGGTTGATGAGGTGGTACAGGTATGAAGACCTCTGGAAAATGGACAAGGTGGAATTGCTTGCAATTTGAAAACTTTAAGACTGTTTTGGTAATGAGGTGAAGGTGCAGTAAAATGTGTCGACTTGGTGTATGAAACACAATAAAACCTTATAATGTCTAATTGTGTTGTAAGTCTATTTTACTACACCTTCACCTCATGAACCAAAAAAAATTTTAAATTGCAAGTAATTCCACCTCGTCTATTTTCCAGAGGTCTTTATACTTGTACCACCTCATCAGCCCTTTATAAGTTCGAGCATGCTGACAAGTAATGCATAAGTTACTCATGCAAGTTAGGAATTTGTCTAAGCTAGATGCTTTTTTCAGAATTCATTCATCAAAGCTTAATCATAATTTTCATCAGTGCGGGTGGAAGGTCTTCAATAATTATGCAATGACATATGTTTAGCACTTTCAACTTTTTAACCCCTCCAAGATAATAACCAGAGCAGGTTTAGATAACGCCATGCACCTTACACTCAACAATTCTAAGTTCGGACGAAATGATACCAGTGTTATATGTAAACAACATATCACAGGGCCCTATAATCTTGAGCTCAGAAAATCTTTTGCAATTTTCTCGATGACATATGCAGGATTTTCTATACGAGGCATCGTCGGTGATTCAAATTGCTAACGTGTAAGAGAATAGACTTACAACACAGGTAGCATCTTACATGTCAACATGCTCGAACTGATGAAGGGCTGATGAGGTGGTCCAAGTATGAAGACCTCTGGAAAATAGACGAGGTGGAATCGCTTGCAATTTGAAAACTTTAAGACTGTTTTGGTTCATGAGGTGAAGGTGCAGTAAAATGTGTCAACTTGGTGTATGAAACCTTGTAATGCTACTTGTGTTAGTCAATTTTCTTTGGCTGAGTGATTTTCAAGTTCGTATTTCTATGATCTTATTACGTTTTTTTGTTTTTGCGTTTTCATAGCATATTGTGGGTTTTTAATCATTTACATATGTATTGACAATCCTTGTAATTTTATAGCAGGTTTAGTCAAATTTTTGGGAGACTAAAAGTGTTCGGCACAACTTGAAAGAAATAAGTATTTTTGGGGAGAACAAATTTCTTTTTAATTAACTAAACACAAATTGTTATTCACCAAAAGTATTATCTGAACATTTCCTTAATTATTATTTTAAAGTGGTTAAAAAGTTGAAAGTGCTTATTTTATCGCGTAATTATTGAAGACCCTCCACTTGCATAAGATGCTGATGAAGCTTGATGAATTGATTCTCGGAAAAGCATCTAAATTACACAAATTCCTAATCACTCATGCATCACAGGTTAGCGCACTCTAAATTATGAAGGGCTCATGAGGTGGTATAATGTGAAGACGAGGTGGATGAGGTGAGATCTCGAGCAATTTGACTACTTTAAGAATGTATTGCTTCATGAGTTAATGGTCCGTAAATTGTGTAAACTTGTATATATGAAACATACCTTCCTTTCTAGTTTGTTTTGAAGAAGAATTGACTTTTTTTTTTTTATAGCAAATTAGTAATTACTAATTTTTTTTTCATATGACATGTTTAAGATCATAAAATTATATGAAATAAATCAAGATCATAGAATTTAAATGCCTTATTTACTTTTTTAAATGTTGTCAAATCAGAATAGATAAAATAAATTGAAACAGTGAGAATAATAAAATATTTGTCATTTTGAATGCACGCGAATCAGCGTCCAGTTGGCTAGAAGCAGGTATTATCCTTTTGAGGACAAAAGGAAAAGTAGCATTGTAGCACAGGGAAACATAATGCTACTTGTGTATTGTAATTTTTCTGTTTTAAGTCTATTCTCTTGGACAGACTTGTATCCATTTACACAAGTATTTCTAGGCATAGTAAGCTTGCTCTTCTATCATTGTTTTGCGAGTTTCATAATTTAAATTATACTGTATTTATAAAACACCCCTTAATTACCATAGACTCGGGGTAAAATATCCCTCGGATGAATATAATATGCTATGTAAAAATCATGGTTCTAAAGCTCAAAAGAATTTCAAATGGCAATACACGTGTGGAAATTTTGGTTAGTGAATAACTTAAAACTCTCCCATGAATTTTATATCTAAATTATTAGATATTTATAGAATCTCCTGAACTATCATAAACTCATTGTGTTACGTGGATTCATTTTTACGACTTCTTTCATCTTCCAGATGTCTCTCGACAAGGTAGTTAAAATGTTTTGCTATATTCAACTTAGGATTTTTCAATCTAATGGAATTATGGAAGTTATAGTCCAAGGTAACAGGAACGTTCAATAATTTAACTGTGAAATTTGTAAAATATTAAATATTTAGAATATCTATTTTTAACGTATTAAGTCTATTTATGACAATATAGTATCTAAGTTCACTAAAGGTACAACATTTTAGGTATACTACAAACGACAAATTCAGCTTGTCATAAAAAATAAAGTGAAAAACATCTCATGTAAAACCTTAATTAATTGACCTGTTGAAGTTGCAAATTACACGAATTAATATTTAAAAAAATGATTATTTTTTTTACTTTATTTGAAGATTGAACTTCAACTAATACAATTTTATTTTCAAGTTATTCTTCCTCCCCATCTACATGAAATTTATGAATATTTATGGATGTCTAAATGAATCTTTTATATGATAATATTGTGAAGAGATTTATGATGTTTTACCTTTGTACATGATTATGCATTGAAAAACCATGTGAAATTTATGGATTTTTATGAGGGTTTGATGATGTCCTAACTAAATCCTGTTATGCTTTTGGTGAGTTATGTTGAATAATGTTCAAATGATTTCATTTTACTTTTCTCAAGTCATTTACTTTTTAATTGCATGGTTTTAAATTACCTATGTACATGCACCTACCATGATTTTATTAAAGATGTATGCCAAGTAAGCTTCTATGATGTTGAGGGTTTTATGGCAAGATTATGCAACTACGAGTGATATGAATTTTGAAAGGGCTATTATGCATTGCTATGAGATATGAGAATATTATGAAAGTTATGAAGCCCTATCTTTGATATTATGAAGCTTTGGTTTTTATGAACAACTCAATGAAAATATTATGATATTATGATGCTTTGCACATCATGGCTATCAATATGACTTGAATATTCCTTGGGATTGTGACTTAGCATCGAGAGGACCTTGGCAGAAAACCATTGTCCCATAACTATGTTGTCACCATAGGTTTGTGAATTAGCTAATGGATCCATATAGCACATGATTGACCAAAAAGGGTGGTGTTCTCTGTAACACTCCTCAACGTAGCTCGAAAAGATCCTATGATGCATTTTTTTGAACATCTTAAAATCTGTGCAGAATTTCACAAATATGACTTCATATTTCTTGTTCAGAGGGCAAAATTGTGTGAGAAAATGAATTACCTACAAGGTATAGGTTATCCGTGTCAAATAATAATTTTTTCAGTGAAATTTCGCAAACTAGTGACTGTCTACAACAAGTCCGCGATGCGGAGTTGCCGCGCCTTAGATAAAAAATTCTCGAATTTTCTTTCTTCAGCTGAGGGTATTTGGGTAATAACCCTATGCCTATATAGACGAGAGTTTCACGTTTTTTTTAGCCATTTTTATGCCCAATAACTCAAGAAATACTTTAAAAAATCCTCCCAATTCATCATCAAATCCTCCATCCATTCTAAATATTTTCAAGAAGTTTTGTTGGGATTGAAGAATCCAAGTGAAGCCCAAATTTTCTTCAAGTTCCTTTTAAGAAAATCTCAAGTTTAAGGTATATGCGTATTCATCCATGGGTCCTTTCACCCATGGAGCCCTACTTTCTCTTTTATGAATTTTCATGATTTTAAGGTCAGATTTCTTATGAGTACTTTCTATTATTACTCATATGCAAGAAATATGTTGGAAATTTCTTGAATATTGGACTATTGATGTATGAACTTCTATCAAGAAATGAGATTATATTATGTTGATGATGCTAAAACTATGGTTTTCATGATACCCAAAATTAGGGTTTTACTACAATGTTAGTGTGTCACGACCCCAAAACGCTAGTCATGATAGAACCTATACTCCCAGCCAATAAGCAAACCAACCCAATGTGTTACTAAGCAACGAAATAAATAAAGTAAACAATAGATAACAATGACCATCCTCAACAATAAGTTCCTCATAAGAATGAAATGCAGAAAGCTAAAATATTAACCAAGACTTGGTGTCATAAGTACAAGAGTTTCTAAAACTGTGAAGCAAGTCCGAAACTAAGATAAAAAATCTAAACATAATAACTATCCTGTCTGAATATGAAAAACAAAATAACTAATGAGATAGAGGGAGGTGTGGACTGCAGAATAGTCAAGCAGCTTACCACAACTCCAGGATAATCCAAGCTTGGACTCAAACAACTCCACGGGATGCTCTCTTGCTCGAATTTAAATCTGCACCACAAAAGAGTTCACCAAGTACAGTATGAGTACGAAACCACATATACCCAGTATGACTAACAATGAAGAAGTAGTGACAGGAGTGTGTGTGTGTGTGTATATATATCATCTTCTAATTTTGTACGTCCGTACTATACTTAAAAATCAAGTGTTATCAAAACAGAAGTAATCAAATATCACATGATGTCTAACACCAATAAAGCATAATCAACAAGAATGACAAGTATAATGAGATGCAATGCAACACCACGAAATGATATACCTCAAATGTCAAGTCATCTCTAAATCTTATATACACAATACCTCTCGGGAATACGCTCAGGGTTTGTGACCTAGGGTTATTCGCGAGGTCCATATACCGACACTAACTGTCTCTACATGTCTGTGCAAACGATCTCAACACACTATCATAAAATCAACCATCCGTAGTGCGGACGAACTCCACGTGCCCAACTTGAATTATAACAGTGATCTCAATACACGGTCAATCTCATGTCAATCCATATGCACAATATAACGTCAATAATATAGGGATGGTAATGCATCACAATACATCAAATATTGGTACAATATGTAGTCACCTCAACTATCACAAATATATGGGTTCAATAAAGAAGCACAACCACACAAAGAAACTAAGTTATACTACACTAGCTAATGCTCATATGCTTTGGCATTCTTGGATTATAATCCATCATCTATAGTAATAAACCTTCTCCTTTATAATACCGGTACTCGCACCAATTCCCGTCACATTGTTAGTACGAGGCCCCCGTCTTTCACCCTTACCCGTTCTCTATTTTATTATTTTAATCTTAATTTAGAAAAATGTCTTCCAACAAAGTCTAAAAGTCTTAACATAACTTAATTGCCGAACACCTGCCACGAATCCTTAAGATCTTGTCTTTTTCTTTCGTAAAACGTCAGAACGTTTCCAATCTATTAAATATACAATATTTGTAAATAAACTGATTTACAGACATCTATATTGCTATATTCTTATCTCAAACTCTGAAAATTGAGTGATAATTAAAAATATTTAACACCCGATGAAATACCCAATCCACAACTTTAAACACTGTGTTTCCATCTCAAACTCCTTCTAATTACATCCCCTCATCACTATTCATTATGCTATTAATTTATCTATAGTTAACCCATAAGATGAAAATTTTAAATTAAAAACAAGCTTGCAACGTGTGCAATATGAAGAAATACCAATCTTGGAAATAACCTGCAACCTGCACACATCAAGAATTCCAAATGGAATCTCTTTCTTTAGCTTCAGTTACTTTCTACCTCTTTTTTCTTTATCACCATAGTTCCATAATAATAATCACTCCTAAAATAGACCCACGAACAATTAATGTCCCAAACATACAAGCTTACTAATTTAATAAAACAAACATACAGTAACACTAACTAAATAAAACAAACATACAGTAACATTAACTAAATAAAACAAACATACAGTAATGCTAATAGAATTCTCCGATTTCTTCTACCCACAACGTGAGGCCCACTTCCTTTCAGGAACAATACATAATTTTATCCATGTTTATCCTTCAATCAGCAAGTTATACAACAGACAACGACAAAAATAATTGCTTTAATTACCTGAGAGTGACGAACAATTATGACTAAGCGTTAAGACTTCGTAACCCTTATTCCTTCCCATTTTTTTTTTTAAAAATAATAGGTTGTGATACAAACTGTTATATCCCACTATTTCTTTTAATATGGGAGTTAAGTTTTACATAGGATATTATATAAATACAAAAACTTAATTAATTAACCACTAATGATCATAAGTGTTTAACATTTATGGTGTCTAGTGCCCAAAATGACCTAACGGGTCATTACATCATCTACCACTTTAAAAAAACGTTCATCCTTGAATAGTAGGAGAATAGAACACACTCGAATTCTCGAAAAGATGGGGATGTTTCATCTGCAGATCTAACCCAGTCTCCAAAGTAGCCTCCTCAATCGGATGATTCTTGATTGAACCTTTACCGAAGCAATCTCTTTTGACCTCAACTTTCAAATTTGTCTATCCAAGATGATTATCGATTCTTCTTCATAAGTCAAATTCTTGTCAAGTAACACCGGATCCCATCAGATCACATGAGCACCATCCCAAGATACTTCTTTAGCATCGAGATATGAAATACAGGGTGAACACCAGACAATACAAGTGGCAAAGCCAACTGGTACGCAACCTCACAAATACACTCAACAATCTCAAAAGGTCTAATGTAGCTTGGGCTCAACTTACCCTTCTTTCCAAATCTCATCAAACCCTTTATGGGTGAAACCTTCAATAGAACCCTCTCCCCAACCATGAACTCAAATCGTGAACCTTTCTATCTACATAACTCTTTTGCCTACTCTGAGCCATAAGAAGCCTATCTTAAATCAATTTGACCTTGTCTAAGGACTCCCTCAGCAAATCTGTACCCCACGACCTAACCTCGAATGCATCAAACCAATCAATAGGAGATCAACACCTCCTACCATATAATGCCTCAATGGTGCCATCTGAATGCATGAACGGTAACTACTATTGTATGCAAACTCCTCCAAAGGTAAAAATTGATCCCAATGACCACCAAAGTCAATAACACAAGATCACAACATATCTTTAAGAACCTGAATAGTACGCTCAGACTGACCATCTGTCTGAGGGTGAAAGGCTGTACTAAGATCCACTCGAGTACCTATATCCTTCTGCATAAACCGCCAAAAGTGAGAGGTAAACTGTGTACCACGATCTGAAAATGATAGAAATAGGCACTCCATGCAAGTGAACTACCTCTCTGATTTAGATCTTGGCTAACTTTTCTGAATTATAACTAGTTTGAACTGGTATAAAGTGTAAAAACTTGGTTAATCGATCCACAATGACCCATATGGCATCAAACTTACCACAGGTTCATGGTAACTCCACCGCGAAGTCCATAGCGATACTCTCCTACTTCTACGCAGGTATAGGCATCCTCTGAGTCACACCTCTAGGCTTTTGGTGTTCATACTTCACTTGTTGACAGTTCAAACACCGAGACACAAAATCTACTATGTCCATCTTCATATGACGCCACCAATAATGCTGCTTCAAGTACATCTTAGTAGCCCCTGGATGAATATAATACCTCGAAGTATGGGCCTCCTCTGTAATCAACCTAGTCAAATCACCAGTGCGAGGAACACAAATATGACCTTTTATCCTCAAAACTCCCTCATTATCAAGCATTGACTCCTTGGTTTTCCTTTTAACACTTTGTCTCAAATTTTATAGAAATTATCATCATCAAATTATTAAGCTAGTATTTGTTCCAATAAGGATGACCTTACCACCATGTAAGCTAAAACCTTACCAGATTTTGAAATATCCAGCCTCACAAGGCTATTGGCTAGGGACTGAACATCCATAGCCAAAGGACGCTTTCCAAACTATAACAAGGCTAGACTACCCATACTTATTATTTTTTGACTCAAGGCATCTGTTACCATATTTGCCATACCTGGATGATAAAGGATAATCATATCATAGTCCTTGAGTAACTCTAGCCATCTCCGTTGTCTCAAATTGAGATCCTTCTGGTTAAATATATACTGGAGACTATGATGAACTGTGAACACCTCACAATGCACACCATAAAGATAATGCCTCCAAATTTTCAGTGCAAATACTAGATCCGCCAACTCTAAGTCATGTGTAGGGTAGTTTTTCTCATGAACCTTCAGCTACCTCGATGCATAAGCTATCACCTTCCCCTTCTGCATCAATACACAACCAAGACCGACTTGAGAAGCATCACAATATACAATAAAATTCTCTCCCTCAATGGGTAGAGTAAATATCGGAGCAGTAGTCAATGAGGTCTTAAGCTTTTGAAAACTTACCTCGCACTCATCATACCACTAGAAAGCCACACCCTTCTGGGTCAATCTAGTCAAGGTAGATGTTATGGATAAGAACCCCTCCACAAATCATTAATAATAACCTGCAAGGCCTAAGAAACTCCGACTCTCAGTAATTGAAGCAAGTCTGGCCTAATATCGAACTGCCTCAATCTTCTTAGGATCCGCCATAATCCCCTCTTTAGACACCACATGTCCTAAGAATGTCACCGAACTAAGCAAGAATTCACACTTTGAGAATATTGCATAGAGCTTCTTCTATTTCAGAATTTCGAAGTATAATCCTCAAATGATCCTCGTGCTCTTTTTTACTGCTGGAATATATCAATATATCATTTATGAAGATAATAACAAAAGAATACAAGTACGGTCTGAACACGCAATTTATTAAGTCCATAAAGTTGCTAGGGCGTTAGTCAACCCAAAATACATCACCAGAAACTCATAATGGCCATAACCTGTCCAAAAGGCTGTCTTAGGGATTCCTCCGCACTAATCTTCAATTGATGATAACCACATCTCAATTTAATCTTGGAGAAAATAGAAGAACCCTGAATTTGATCAAATAAATCATCAATGCGAGGCATTGGGTATTTAAATTTAATTGTTACCTTGTTCAACTATCGATAGTCAATACATATGCGCATCGATCTATCCTTCTTCTTCACAAATAAGACTGGAGCACCCCAAGGAGATACATTTGGCCTAATAAATCCCTTGCTCAATAGATCCTGTAACTGCTCTTTCAACTCTTTCTATTCAGTTGGTGCCATATGGTAAGGTGAAATCGAAATGGGCTGAGTGTCTGGTTCTAGATCAATACAAAAATCGATGTCATAATCAGGTGGAATACCTGGTAGGCCTACCGAAAAAACCTCTAGAAACTCACTCACTACCGAAATAGACTCAAGCGTAGGAGTCTCCATGTCGGTATCCCAAATATATGCCAAGTAAGCCAAACATCCTCGCTCCACCAGTCAACGAGCCCTAAGAAATGATGTCACCCTTTTTGGAGCATAACTAAGAGAACCTCTCCACTCTATAGTAGGAATCACAGGCATAACGAATGTAACAGTCTTAGCATGATAATTCAATATAGCATGATAAGAAGGCAACCAATCTATCCCAAGAATAACATCTAAGTCTACCATATCTAACACCTTTAAATCCAGCTGAGTATTAAACCCATCAAAGTAACTATGCACAATCGGTATACCTGATCTATTACTACCTAATCCCCAGCAGGAGTAGAAGCATATACTGGAAAATCAATAGACTTACATAGTATATCCAAACTCAAAAATATATGGACACATAAGAGTAGGAAGAGCCTAGGTTAAATAATACAGCAGTCGATCGATGATAAACTGGGATAATACCTGTGATAACAACATTTGAAGTCTCTACCTCTGGCTTACCTTGAAAAGCATAACACTATGCACGACCACCCGTAGGTTGCGAACCTCCATAATCACCACCTCGACTAGAATGAGTACCATATCTACCCGAATGAGATCCACCTCATCCACTTTGTGCACCTTTCCCAGTTGAAGGTTATGCATTCTTGGAAGTCAAAGCATAAGAATCCTGATGACAACCACTATGGTCAATCCTAGGGAAATCTCTCACAAAATGTCCCATATCACCATACTCAAAAAAGCCCCTATGAGGAGTAGGATGATGAGAGAAACCTAAATGACCAGTATACCCTTCACAACCTGAGATCTAGAAGATGAACCCTGAGAAGTATGCGCTAAGCTAGAGGTATTAGACCCAACATGATCAGCTCCTGACGCTAGCATAGTAGTATGAATACTTCTGCTAGATGAGAGTGATGACCTCTCCCTGAGTAATCTCAACTCTTGGGTGGAGAACTACCATAATCACTCAAATGACGGACCCTCTTTCCCTCACGCTGCTCAAATCCCTCATGCCGAATCATCTTTAACTCCTTTGTAGCATCTACCACTCTTTGAAAAGTAACACCAAAACCAGTAACTTAAGAAACTCCCTTACGAATCGGAATGATCAATCCCTTGACAAACCTTCTAACTCTCTTACCCTTGAAATGGGAGATCCTAGACAAGAGGGTCTCGCACCTACTCGTCGGTACCTACGGGCATGAACGCAGCCCCCCCCCAGAAGGAAGGGGTCAGTACGAAAGACGTACCGAATATGTAAAACAGGAAGTACACAATACAGATAGAACT
>JAOTQJ010000007.1:11693989-11714139 GCA_025642045.1 Solanum sejunctum | reverse complement strand
ACTAACGCATACTCTTGACTATGTGATATCACCATGTAAAGACAGGTGCTCAATTTGATTATCCTCCTCCTCCACGTGGTTAGACAGTGCTATTCCATGCTTGTTGGTGAGTCCTCCACTTTAGGGACCTTGGTTTATGTTCTTTATCTTGATTTGTATTGAGACACTTCTTATGTTCTATTGACTATGAGGATCAACGCAGTAGCTTTGTTTTGGTCCCCGCTCTATCTTTGTATTAGAGGTGCTCCTTGGACTTATTGTGTATTTATGTATAAGCATTGACTCATGACTCTTGACTCTTGATTACGACATTTATGCAAGCTTTTCCCTTAGCCCCACTGTCCTTATTCTTAATCTATATGTCTTTTATATTCTTCCATGACCAAGGATGTGTAATGACAAGTCAAGAGGCTTGTTTAGGGTTCCTTTGGGTTCTCCATTTGCCGTGTCACGTCTAAGTACTAGGTTTTGATTGTGACATGGAGGACCACCGGGAAGTCATATGGAAAGACATCAATTTACAACTGGAACAAACTCTATGGGAATGGTTTTAGACTTCGCATCCCTAACCCTCACAAGATAGTAAAGACAACCCATAAAGATCAACTTAAAGGCCTTAATGCAAGTAATGAACCTACACTTGACCACTACATCATGACTCTCCCACTCTAGGATGGGTTCATTTGGAAATGTGAATTTAACCCTATGGGTTCTACATTCAATAGAAGCATAGTATGCATGCAATCAATGCATCCCAAGAGTCAAACTCAACAAGATCACAAGGCAACATTGTACGCAACATGTAAATAGGACAACTTCTATATACTTTTCTAGCAACAATAGATACACCAATAGGAGTAAACACCTCATATGACTCATGCAATAATTTGGGCTCAACATGGAACTCTTTTGCAACATCAATCAATGTATACACACTAAAATCAAAGATTTTAAACGTACTAGTGACGACACCCGGAACCTCCTCAATTCTTTGCCTCCCATGCAAAGCATAAAACTGATTGTGCCTTGGGGCACCATCTTGCCGGCCACCTCTTCCCAAAGGAACCACATTAGTACCTTGTGGGCGAACCTCCTTATCATTGTTGTGATTTGGAGGGGCAATTCATGACCTTATTCCCAACTTCCCCACAACCATAGCAAGTATTTTTGTCCCTCAAGCATCGACAACTATAACCCTACCACATTTTGGACACCCACTATTGGGAACCATACCTCCAACACCTTGAATACTTGGAAAATCATTGGCGATGCTCTTTTGAAATGTATAAGAAGACCGTTGGACTTGATGGAACCAGCCACCCTTTTGGAACTTCCCCTCAAAATGGGCCCTCTTGCGCTCGTCACCCCTTCTGTTACTCAGTCTTTCTTCCTCCATTTGTTTAGCATAGGTCATCAAAACATGACAAGTCTATGTCACCAATCAACATGGCGGACCGGTACTTCTAACTAACCAAGTTAAAAATACCTATCACAAATTTGTTCAGCCTAGATCTTGAGTCAGCCACCAAATGTGGAACATATTTCGAATGTTGGTTGAACTTGAGGGCATATTCCCTCACTCTCATTGACCCTTGTCCCAAAATTCATAAATTCTACCAATGTAGCTGCTTGAAGTTCAAGGGGGAAGTACTTATTAAGGAAGGCCACCTTGAAATCCTCCCAAAGCACCACATAATTGAGTCCCTTCTCTTCCTTCCATTAATTGTACATATTTATGCTATCCCTTTGCGTAGGTAGGACGCCAACTCTGCCTTATCCTCTGATGTCACCCTTATGATAGATAAAATCTTGTAGACATCATTAATGAATTCTTGAGGGTTCTCACTCACCTTTGACCAATGGAATTCCATAGGATTCATTCTCATGAAGTCTCTCACCCGAGATACAAGTGTAGGAGCATGAGGGGCTTAGGTCCCTCGATTGGCTTGATTAGCTACAACTTGTGCAAGCATAGTAGGAGCATCCCGAAGCTCTCCATTGTTTGGTTGCTCTTTAGGTGTGCAGACATTTCTCTCTCTCATGTTAGGCATGATCTAGCATAGCAAAGGACAATCATTATAGAGAAAAACCTTCAACTTCTGTAGCACGACATAGAATAAGAAGAAGGTAATCATTTCCTAAATGCATCACAGCCTCTAGCTCATAGTTATGGTGAACAATAGAATAATAAACAAAAATCTAATCGAGTATTGTGTTGGACTCTGAGGATCTAACAACCTAGTGCTTTGGTACCATCTTTGTCATGACCCAAGCCTAGGGTCTAGACAATAATCGATGAATAAGGAAACCAAATGAACCACAAAGAAGCCTTAAAGTTTATCATTACATATGCTTTGTTGCTAAAGCAATTAAAATAAGAATTAAGAGATAATAAATTGGAAAAAATAGGGCTAAGGGAATACCTTCATATCATATACATCAAGTACAATAGAGCCAAGGCTCATAGCATAAATATATTATATGTCCAATAACACCTCTACTATATAGATAAAAGCGGGAGCCATGACAAGCAACCGGGAACACCTTTATAGTCAATACATAAATAAAAGAAAGATAGTTTTAATACGTAGTAAGAGATAATAAGCAACGTCCCCGGAATGGAGAACTCACCAACAATCTTGAGAGACAATCGTACTATCTACGTGGAGGGGAGGATTATCAAGATATTATCCGATTCTCATATGGTGACATTATGTATGCATAGAGTATGCATTAGTATGTTTGAATCTACTAATTATGTAGGATACAATGCAACAATAGATAGATATCATAGGCAAAATGTATAATAATACTCAATAGATAGCATAATAGCAAGATGACATGAATGAATGATGCTTGAAGTAAAATTTATGCTTATATAGACCTTAAAACATGTGTATGGAGTGACTATTCTTAGTTCAATCCAAGGCCCACCACCTCCTCGGAGAAGTGCATGAGGTACAAACCCCTTCATGAGGTTGATGGAGTACAAACCCCTAATAAGGTTGATGGAGTACAAACCCTCCTACAAGGTTGATGGGTACAAACCTCCAACAAGGTTGATGGTTAAAAGCCAACAAACAAGGTTACATGATCCTGCCATCTCCTAATCAAGGCGATCGAGGTAGAAACCTATCAATAAGGTTACCCGGTCTTATAACCTCCCGAGTGAGTCTTAGTCATCCTCAACACTATAGAGATAATATCATATACATACATTCCTTTCATCATTGTATACATACTTTCCTTTCAACATCATATACATACATTTCTTCTATCATCATATAGTCATTCAACTCATAAAACAAGCATTGAACCTTCAATTCCTTAAGAATCCATAATCGGACATTTTACAAAACACTTAGCGGGTGTGTGGTGCTAGTGTAAAATCATGTAATTCAAGAGAGAAATCATGCTATAAAATCAATTGTAAAATCATCAATAGATACTTATAACACATTCAGGCAATATACATCAAAAACTTTCATTAAATCTGATAATAGATCTTAAATTCATAGCCTAAAACTGAGTAAAATAGTCATAATTTCATAAACCCAACATAGTGTGCATTGAATTTCATTATACCTACGACTCATGAGTAATTCAACTTTAAATAATACAATTTAGAGTAAAATGAAGCTTAGGTATCATGAATGAAAGGAACCCATCAAAGAAACCCACATATCTTAGCTTTGGAGATTAATTGATGAAAATTAGAGACAACAACTTGAAGCTTGAATGAGAACCTTGAAATATGGATGATTTTCAGACTTGAATTTGGGAGATGATATATTGGCTAATTGTTTGAGTAGTTTTGTGAAATGTTTAGAATGATATTAGGGTGAAAAGTAGCTAACTATAAGTATTTTCACGTTCGAGAACACTTTGGCCCAAGACCTAAAATTCTTAGAGTAAAGTCAAAGCTAGAAAAAAATAATACACAGAGGCACGCCCTTAGTGCGTCGCGCCAAGGGTGCACCAATGTCATTGGAAATTGCATTTTTGGAAAATCAATATTGCTAATCATTTTCCCTTAAATCAGGGCTAGACCTATTTTTCACTTGCACACAGATTTTGAGATATATAAAAATTATCATTCTGGGCACTTTCGAGGCACATATTTGGGCATTTTTGGGGGTTATTACAGTCTTTTCCATGGAGTCAATTCTGGTTGTAAATGCACTCCTTAATGTTTTTCCAAATAACTTTCCCGGTGTCTTCTCAAATGGAAATAGATTTTGGTGTTGACTTTATCCCTGATACTAAGCCCATTGAGGGATTTGTTAGAGAAGCATTTTATTAGGCCTAGCCCATCACCTTGGGGTGCTATAGTGTTATTTGTGAAAAACAATGGTGGGTCTCTAAGAATTGGTATTGACTACCAACAACTTAATAGGGTCACCATCAGGAATAGGTATCCTCTCCCAAGGATTGATAATTTGTTTGACAAATTGCAAAGGGCTAGGCACTTCTCTAAGATTGATCTTTGGTCTAGGTATCATCAAGTGAAGGTGAAGGAGTGTAATATTCCTCAGATATCCTTTCATACTTGGTATGGGGATTATGTGTTTGTTGTGATGTCTTTTGGGTTGACCAATGCACCAGTTATCTTCATAGATATTATGAATAGGCTTTTCAAAATTGACCTTGATTCGTTTCTTATGGTCTTGATTGATGATATTTTGATTTATTCACATAGGGACGAGGAACATATGGGTAATTTAAGGGTAGTATTGCAAAGATTGGTGCAAGAGAAATTGTATCCTAAATATGAAAAATATGAATTTCGGTTGAAAGAAGTTGCCTTTCTAGGTCATGTGGTGTTAGGGGATAGTATTAAGGTGGATTCTAATATGACGAATGTGATTCGAAATTGGCCTAGACCATTGAACCATTTGGATATTAGGAATTGCTTGGCTTAGCGGATTACTATCAGAGATTTATGAATAGGTTCTCTTGTATTGCTTCTACCATGACCAAATTTACCCAAAAGAAAGCTAAGTTTGTGTGGACGGATGAGAGTGAAAAGATCTTCCAAACCTTAAAAAATAAGCTTGTGTCCACTCGTATATTGTCACTAGCAGATGGGCTAGAGGGATTTGTTGTGTATTGTGATACTTCTAGAGTTGGTTTGAGTTGTGTTATAATGCAAAATGGTAAGGTCGTGGCATATGCTTTAGGCAACTCAAAGTGCATGAAAAGGACTATCCTACCCATAATATTGAGCTAGCTACTGTGGTATTTGCATTAATGATTTGGCGTAACTATTTGTATGGGGTACATGTTGATATGTTCATCAATCATAAGAGCGTCCAATATATCTTCACCCAAAAAGATCTCTACTTGAGGGAAAGAAGGTGGCTAGAACTTCTTAAGGACTATGACGTGTGTGTGCATTATTATCTTAATAAGGCTAATATTGTGTTGGATGCTTTGACTAGAGTGTCTACGGGTAGCCTAGCACATGTTGATAGTGGTGATGAAGAGATAGCTTGAAAGGTACATAAGTTTTCTAGATTGGGGGTTGGGTTGGAAGAAGTTAATAATGGGTTGTTGTTGTTGTTGTTGGTTCTAAATCTTCATTTGTTGAGGAGGTAAAAGCTAAGCAAGATGTTGACCCCACTTTGTTAGAATGGAAGGCATTGGTATAATATAGTAAGGTGGAGGTTTTCTCCCAAGGGAGAGATGATACCCTTAGATACCAAGGTAGGTTGTGTGTGCCTTGTGTTGATAGCTTGAAGGAAAAAATTCTTGATGAGACTCATGGCTTTTGTTATTCTATTTACCCTGGGTCTACTAAGATGTATAGGGATTTGAGAAAGGTATATTGGTGGGGAGGCATGAAGAGGGACATTGCCAAATTTATTTTTCAGTTGCCATAGTTCTTAACATATCAAAGTCAAACATCAACGGCCTAGTGGCCTAACCCAAGACATAATGATTCCCATTTGGAAGTGGGAATAGATTAATACAAATCTTGTTGTTGGTTGCCTAAGAATAAAAAGGGTTTTGAGTCCATTTGGGTTGTGGTGTATAGGATGACAAAATGAACTCACTTTCTACTTGTTAAGACTACATATGGGGCTAAACAGTATGCTAGTTTGTACATTCATGACTTGGTGAGGCTGGATAAGGATTCTTTGTCCATAATATCGGATCGTGGTGCACAATTCACTTCAGACTTTTGAAGGTCTTTCCAAAGAGGTCTTTGAACCAAAGTAAAGCTTAGTATGGCCTTTCACCCTTAAAAGGATGGCCAAACTGAAAGAACTATCTCTTCAGGACATGCTTACGGCTTGTGAATTGGAGCTTATGGATAGTTGGGATAATCATCTTCCATTAATTGAGTTTTCATATAACAATAGCTATCATTGTCGCTTTGGTATGGCTCCTTTTAAGGCCCTCTATGGTAGATGTTATAGATCACCAGTTGGGTGGTTTGAGGTTTGAGATATGGCTTTTTTACAATACCAGATCTATTTATGGAGGTTATTGGGAAGGTTAGGATGGTTAGAGAAAGGTTGAAGGCAACCCAAAATTGCCAAAAGTCCTATGCCGATGTAAGGAGAAGGGATCTTAAACTCAAGGTTGGTGATTGGGTTTATTTAAAGGTGTCACCCATAATGGATGTGGTCTATTTTGGTAAGAAGGGCAATTCAATCCCAAGATATATGGGTCCTTATAGGGTGGCGAGAAGGGTTGGTAAGGTAGCTATGAGTTGGATTTTCCTAGACAAATGGAATTAGTTCATTCGATTTTCCATGTGTCTATGTTTAAGAAGTGTGTGTGCGATCCTAATGCTATTCTATCTCTTGATATTGTAGGGCTAGTTGTAGACAACTTGACTTATGAAGAGGTTCTAGTAGAGATCTTAGATAGGCAAGTAAAGTCATTGAGAAACAAGGAAGTTGCTTTCGTTAAGGTCCTTTGGAGGACCCAATGGGTCAAAGGTGCTACTTGGGAGGCCGAAGTGGATATGCAAAAGTAATACCCTTATTTTTTCAACTCCACTCAAGCACAACGTATTGATCTAAGTCCTTTATATGATCTCAAGTCTTAAGTTCATCCCTCATGTCATTGCATACGTTCATGTTTAATTCGATAAGTTCATGATGATTTTATACTTGTGTTGAGGTCTGTTAAATGATGTTTAAGTGCACTGTTGAATCCTTATGTGGGCTGATATTGTCATATTTACGTCTCTCATGTATGTTCTTTGACATTAGGGGATGAATGTTCCCAAGGTGAAGATACTATAACGAGCCCAAAAAGTGCCCGAAAATGTGCTTTGGAAGTATTGCAAATCATAATTTCTATATATCTCAAAATTTGTGAGTGATATCGAATACTGACTTCATATTCTTGTTCACTAGATTAAATTGAGTGGAAATGGGTCTATCCCTGATTTTAGAGCAAATGAATAGCAATTTCATTATCCCAAAATATGATTTCTAGTGATGTTTTTATGCCCCTGGCGCGAGGCGCCAAGGGCGCGCCTTAGTACAAATTTTTCCTAGTTTTCCAAGTTCAGTCCAAGGAGTTTGGGTCTTTGGCCTATGTGTTCCTATACGTGAATATACCTATACTTATCCTTATTTAACTCTCATATCATTGAAGACATTCCAAAATACTCACTCAGACACTTAGCCATTATTTCCTCTCCTAAATTCATGTCTCAAAATTTATCCGGATCTTAAGGTTTTCTATCAAGCTTCATGTCTCTATCTGCAACATTAATCAAGATTTCTCTTGAAGTCAAGATGTGGGTTTCTTTCATGGATTATTTTCACTCATAATGCCCAAGCTCTCTTTTACCTAAAATTGTATGATTTAGAGTTGATTTACTCATGGGTCTTATCTATTATGAATTTCACTGCACATTATGTTGGGTTTTCATGAAATTATGGTTCTTTTAGTGTGTTTTGAGCTATGAATCTAAGATTTAGTATGAGATTTTATGAAGGTGTTAATGTATATTACTTGAGCGTGTTACCAATTATCTGTTGATGGTTTTATGTTGAATTTCCTGGCATGATTTCACTCTTGAATTACATGATTTTATACTAGCACTACACACCCTCTAAGTATATGATAAAATGTTCTGATTATAATTTCTTGACGAATTGAAGGTCCAATGTATGTCTTATGAGTTAAATGACTATATGATGATGAAATGAACGTATGTATATGGTTTTCTTCTATTTAGTGTTAGAACGTGACCATGCTCTACTTGGGGGTTGAGAATCGGCTAACCATGTTGAGGGTTTTGTACCTTTATAACCATATCTAAGGGTTTGTACCTTGATAATCATGTTGAGTGGTTTGTAACTTGATCAACAAGTATGGTAGGGTATGATGATTCACCAACCATGTTTGGTAGTTTGTATCTCGGTCACCAAGGGTGGTAGGGTGCGACGATCCACCAGCCAATTGATGGGGTTGGTACCTCAATCACCAAGAGTAGTAGGGTGCAATGATCCATCAATATGATAGTGGTCTATTCTTGCACATGTATTATGTTCTATATAATCAGGATTTACTACATAGAATCTCGCATGCATTCCATATTGTTATATGCTATTCATTACCTATGCTTATGCATTTCAATTATGTTGCTCACATTTCTTGCATTATATCCTACATACCTATTATATTCATACTTCCTAACTTATACTCTATGCCTACAATGATGTAACCATGTAGGAACCATAGCCCTACTTGATCGTCCTCCTCCACGCGGTTAGTGCGACTTCTCTCAAGCACTTTGATGAGTCCTCCATTTTGGGGATGATGTTTATAATCTTATGCTATATTTCAAGACTATCTACTTTTATGTATATGTTGACTATGAGGGTGAGCACAATAGCTTATCTTGGCCCCTGCTCTTATCTATGTAGTACAGATGTTGTTGGACATGTCATGTGTAATGTTATGAGCTCTAACACTCTCTTAACTCTTAATTTTTATGATATGGAAGTTGTCCCTTAGCCCTGTTGTCCCTATTTTACTCTATTGTTGTTTTATTTTATTGCATTCGCGGCCAAGGATGTGTAATGATATATTAAAATGCTTGCTTGTGGTCTCTTCGCGTTCCCCATATACCATGTCATATATAGGACCTAGGCTTGGGTTGTGACATCATCTGTCTCCTCCATGTGGGTTGTACGATTAATGTAGAGCAAGTTGGTGAGTCCTCAATTTCGGGGACAATATCTTTGATCTTATGCAATGTATAAAAACTCTCTTTCGTTTTATTGTATGCCTTGACTATGAGGGTGAGCCTAGTTGCTTGTCTTGACCCCCGCTAAATTTTATGTTTAGACGTGTTGTTGGAAAAGTTATGTAATGATGTTATAAGATTGACTCTCTTGACTCTTGATGTTTATGGTATGAAAGATGTCCCTTAGCCCTGTATTCCCCCCCTTTCTATCAATTGTTGTTACTTTATTGCTTCCACAACCAAGGATTTCTAATATATGTTTAGAGGCTTGATTGGGGTCCCTTCGGGTTCCCTCTTCGCCGCATCACGTCAAGGACCTAGGCTTGGGTCGTGACACCCATATTACATCATTGTTCCTTTGAGTACGAGGAAGTCCAAAAACAAAGTCATTGTTATTTTTGCCCATTTCCATTCTGGCATCGGCAAGGGTTGGAGTAGTCCAACTGGAAATTGATGTTCTGCTTTTACTTGTGGACAAACCAAACATTTTGAAATGTACTCCGCAATGTCTTTCTCCATACCATTCCACCAATAGTATTCTCTAAGGGTCAGGTAAATTTTTCTACCTGCAGGGTGCATGGCATATGATGAAGTATGTGCTTCATTCAAGATTTCTCTTTTCAGTATTTTATCATTATGGACACATAAGTTATCTTGATAAGATAAGAAACATCCTTTATTAATGGAAACTCATGTTTTTCTCTATCTTGAACCTTTTTGGTTAGCTTCATAAGTTTCTCGTTTAACTTTTGTGCTTCTTTAACTTGCTCAAGCAATACAGGCTTAACTTGTAGTTGGGAAATAATTGAGCCAGATAAATGAAGTGGAGTACGAGCATTCATTGCTCTTAATTCAACAAACAAAAGTGGTGGACACAAGGACAGGCTTGCAAAGGACTTGCGAACTGAGGCATCTGTGACAACATTATCAATGTTGTCTTATGTTTAACTCCTTTTTGTGTACCCAGGTATTTTAGGCATTTGTGATTGGTGAATGTGTATCATTTTTTTGTATATAAATAATGTCTCCATATCTTTAAGGCAAATACTATAGTAGTATATTCCAGATCTTGGCAGGATAATTCAATTCATTTGGTTTTAATTTTCGTGAGGCTTAAGAAATAACTTTATCTTCTTGCATCAGAACATACCCTAGTCCATGATGAGATATATCACTGTATATCACATACTCCTTCCCATCCATTGGTAAAGTAAGTACAGGAGCTTGCGTCGACAAGAATTTAAGTGTTTCAAAACTCTCTTGCCATTTGTCACTCTAGATGAACTTCTCCTCTTTCTTCAAGAGATTGTCAAAGGGGAGGCGATATTGGAGAAGCCTTTTACGAACCTTTTATAGTATTTTGCCAATCCTAGGAAGCTTCTTATTTCAGCTGGACTTTAGGGAGGCTTCCATTCAACAATTGCTTGGATTTTACTAGGGTCCACCTTCACACCTTTAGCTGACACGACGTGTCTCAAAAAGGTCACTTTATTTAGCTAAAATTCACATTTGGAAAGTTTTGCATAAAGTTCTTTCTCCTTCAAAATTTGCAATACACTTCGGAGATGTTTATTATGATCTTAAGTACCCATAGAATATACTAAAATATCATCTATAAAAACTACCACAAATTGATCTAAATATGGCTTAAATATTTGATTCATTAGATTCATGAATATTGTGAGAGCATTAGTCAATCCAAATGGCATCACCAGAAATTTATAATCATTATACTGAGTTCTAAAAGCAATTTTAGGAATATCTCTCTCTCTAATGTGCAGTTGATAACACACAGACCTCAAATCAATCTTTGAGAATAGATTAGCACCCATCAACTACTAAAATAAGTCATAAATCCTTGGCGGTGTATATCTATTCTTGACTATTTTTTTGTTCGGTTTTCTATAGTTAATGCACAATATAAGAGTCCCATCCTTCTTCTTTACAAATAAAACAGGGGCTCCCCAAGGAGAGACACTGGGACGAATAAACCCTTCTCAAGAAGTTTTTGCAACTAAGTGTTCAACTCTTTTAGTTTTGCTGGAACTATCCTATACAGAGTAATGGAAATTGGAGTAGATACGAGAATAAGCTCGATTGGAAATTCAACTTCCCTTTTCGGAGGTAATCCAGGAAGATTTTCTGGGAAGACTTTTGGAAAGTCGCACATAGTAGGTATATCTGTAAGACTAGGGATCTCTAAGCGTGCATCAATTATGTGAGCAAGATACCACCACAACCTTGCAGATCGTCATTTTGCCAATGCCGTACAAATAATACTAAATGTCAATGATCTTTCACCTTGTACAATAATATGAGAAAATGCAAGATCCATAAAAGTCATATGCTTTGATCTACAATCCATTACTTCATGAAATTTATAAAGCCGATCCATCACAAAGATAACATCAAAATCTTTGAAGGAGAGTTCAATCAAATCTACCAGGAAAACAAGGTATTTGATCACGAAGGGACAAGCTTGGTAAAATCGATTACAAACAACTTCATAGCCTAAGGTACTTTTAACTAGCATATTATAATCAAGCCTCGCAGATCTTACATTTTTAGGAAGAACGAGTGATGAACAAATATAAGAATGTGGAGTACCAGGGTCAAACAATGTAAACACACCTAAGCCACATAAGTAAATTTTACTAAAAACCACGTTTTGGCGATCTTTATCATCCCTCTATTTCATAGCATAAGCTCTTGCCATAGCCCTTGGCCCACTAGGTTGATTTTACTCCACTTTCTCCAGCCGCTTGGATGTTTTATTTGTCTTGCACCACTATTGGTTTGAGGAATAGTAGTAGAAGGTTTTTGAACTGATCTTTTAGTGCACAAGTAAGGAGCCTATTTAGGACAGTCCTTCACTTGATGTTTAAAACTGTCGCAGTTATAACATGCACCATAAGCGCTCATGCAAACACCATAATTATTCTTCCAACATTGTTCACACATAGCAACACAAGTCTTGCCTTGACCATTATATGGAGTGCTACCTGTAGAATAATCAGATCTGCTTTGCTTGGGTTGAGGTGACCTGTTATTACCACTAGCTTTAGAATCATCAAACCTTCTGCTTTTGGATAGACCACCAAAATCTGAACTTGGTTTCCAGAGTTTATTTTCATGTCTACTAGCTTTTTCCTTATATGAGGGAGGCAGAACCTAATTTACAAAATTTTTCATGTTGAAAGATTGCCATATTCTTTCTGGTAGAATCATTTAACTCTTCTTCAAATCTCCTGCACTTATCTATCTCCTTTTTGATAAAATCTCCAGCATAACAAGAAATCCTTAAGAATACTTGATGATATTTAGCATTAGACATGCCCTGCAACCTCAAACTTAAAAACTACTTTTCCTTATCATCACATTAGGCAGGTGGAACATACTTAATACAAAACTCCTTGACAAAATCATTCCAAGTAAGAACAGGAGGTTTTACCTTGGCATTTGGAACACTCACCCACCAATCATAAGCATCCTTTTATAATAGTTAAATAACATACTTAAATTTTGAAACATCCAAACACTCTAATTGCTCAAACACCCTCTCCATGCGTTCCAACCATTGTTTAGCATCAATGGGATCAACAAAATCTTCAAATTCTACCCCACCCTTTTTCCTCATTTTCTCAAAATTTATCTATTTAGCATAATGCATCGCTTCAGCCATGTGGTGGAAGAATTAGCTGTTTTTAGAAAGCGGGATTCATAACCTGAGTACTATGGCTCATATGAGGATGTGGTATAGGTCTTCCACCTTGGTTTCCTATTTCAGATCCACTAGTACGAGAGACATATTTCTCTGAGAGATGTTCACCAACCGCTTCTAGCAGACGAGGTTGGGAATAAGAGTTATCTGATACTTCTCGTGCTACTTCCGTAGGTCTGTTAAAGGAAGAGGCCATAATTTAACTCCTTCAGAAGAGAAGATCGTATTGCATTAGGGGCATGTACATGATGCATACGCACTTTACATGCACTAAAATAGCATTAATCATTTAAATGAACAGATAACATAACTTGGACCTTTTACCAAATAATTCACATCAAAAGTCCTACAATCAGAAGTCTGGGCTTTGATACCAACACTTGGAGCAACCCTCCCAGGAGAATGCCACTTCTATACTCCTCTAGGCTTACAAAACACTCACTAATGTATGAAGGATTTAACACGTGACATATTAATCATAATTAAATAATAAATTCAAAATAGTTAAAGGTATACAATTTTGTTCTAAAGGTCGTTCAATTGATTTCTAGTTAAAATTTTGGACGTAAGTACCTTGCAAGTAATTTAAACCATAATCTTGCGAGAGATTTATATATTTTCCATACTATTATAGCACTTTGAAAAGTATTACCATTGTTAAAATACAACGGCATAAAATTTACTAGTTTTGTTTCATACAATCATCTTAACATAAATGGTATTTTAATATAGAGTCCTGCTCGCCGGCTCAAATTTAACTAAACAAGCTAAAATGTAAAGTTACATCCCATGGTTCTGTAATTGACACTAGCCTTTCAAATTTATACATACATATGCAACAGGAGAATCATTTACATGTCCTAAAACTACTATAATATCTATATATAGATGCAAATGTGATATTCTGGATAGCTCCCAAAATTTATCTTTAATGTCCATGCTCAAGCATCGTATCGGGTACTCCATATGATAGAACAACTATCACAAGCACGAAGCTTAGTGGCGTAAAAGCTAAAAGCTGAGAACCTTACATCTCTCAATTTACCTTTCTTAAATCAAAGAGTAACACAATTGGAATACAGTAAATAGACCAAGTGAACAAATATATCAACAATATATATTGAATATTTAATGATCTAAGTATCAAGAGTTCCTGGAAGAATTTTTACAAGCATTAAAATATTAAGTGTCATCCTAGTATGTAAGTCATGTCGTCACAACAAAATAATCAGTTATCAAGAAAGACCGAAGCCCTATATCAAGAAGGGTGAAAACCCAATTATCAAGTGAACCAAGAACCATATTAAGAGTGACTTTCTAGTTCATGCATAAAATGGACTGCTCCATACTAAGAATGAACCGAAAATCCACAATCAAGATAGTAATTAATCCAAAACAAGAGGCATGCAAATGGTAATAAATTCACAGCCACAAGAAGGACAAAGTCCACAAGGATGTCAAGTGATTAGACAATTCGTACAAATAGGCGAATTAAACAATTTCCTTGCGATTTCCAAGATATATCAACACATCCACATAAAATGTCAAGAATATAGATGAGATACCAAGATAACATTCAAATATACCAACAGGTAACAAAGGCACAGGAACAAGGTTTTTACACGAACCTGACCCTTTTAGCATGCAACCGGCCCTACCGATTTCAAGTCATTAATTAATACGATATCTGTTTGTTCAATAAATTTCCTTAAGATTCTACAAGAGTGTGAGGACATTAATACTCATCTACATGCTCATTTAATATTCAACACTTTCAATAGGCAAAAACTAACAAGATAAATTACAAAACTGAGTCCTATTTTTGCAAATCATACTCTTCTTGGCAGTTTTACTGCCTTGCAATGCAATTACATTATGAATTGGCAAATGGACAAACTAGGCCTTTCAGTCTCATGAAAACTATAGATATATGAATATAGGTTTCAAATGATCAAAAATCACTTCAAAATACCCCTTGTACAAGTATTTATAATCGAAACACTAACAGTATACCCCCAGGGTTTTTTATGTCAAACTTAAGACAAAACTTGTCCTAACATTTGTCCACTATTTTTAATCCATAAGTACAAAATTAGGTCCTAAAATAAGCATAATAGTTATAGATACATGTCTTGGGGTTGGATATAAGTAAGAGGAATCACAAATTAAACCTCACACATTATGATATGATTTAAATACTAACAATAATACATAGAAGGCTTCTCAGACAGAAATCTAGCCAGAACTTTCACTGTGTTTCACGCCTTCTTTCGATACCATACAAGCAGATTCAAATTTTCACATAAATGCAAAAGTTGTAGGTATGTGAATTATATTTCCAAAACATATTTGTACACTAAAAACACAGCAATATACAATGAGATATTTGACGATTACTACACACTATACAATTTAAAGACAAAATTCATCCACTTACCAAAGGATAGGGGATTTCTCAACTTTGCTCCAAGAATGATTTATTTCGCATATGTTTGTAAAATATAAGGTAATGAGAGAGTTTATAAGGTTTTATAAGGTCATTAAACTGACTGATTTTGGGGAAAATATATTTTATGTCAAAAGCATCTTAGAAGAAAAATTGCCCAATAATGTGGCTGCCTTATTTTCTTTATTTCCTTCTTTATTTATTTTGTTCACACAAAATAATTATTATTAAGGCCTATTTAATATGTAAAATTTCATAAAAGTAAATAAATTAAACTAAAATTAACCCCTCCCTCATTCCCTTCTACGATTCAAGAAAATCGATTTCTCTATGACACAAACTCAAGTCAAAGAGTTATGATGTAGGGGTTGATTTGATCTTGAGGAAATACCTTTTTGGAAGTGAATACATTATTTAATAATAAGGTTATTATAGACTTAGATTGCCCTTCTTACCAAAATGCATAACACCTTCGATAGGTGAGACCTTCACATACACACAATCACATAAATGTAACTCAAGATCCCTCTACCTAACAACCGAATAGGACATTTGGCGACTTTGGGACATCTTCATCCTCTCCCTAATAAGCTTCACTTTCTCCATAGTTTCCAACACTAGACAATTAAAGCTATCTCGCCCAACTTTAACTATCCCACTGGAGGCCTATATTTCCTACCATACAAAACCTCTAACCGTGCCATACCATTTCTAGCATGAAAGCTATTATTTTAGGCAAACTCAATGAGTAGAAGATGGTCATTCCAATTACCTTTGAACTTTAACACACAAGACTTCAACATTTTCTCCAAAGTTTGAATTGTTCTCTCAGCTTGTCCATTGGTTTGAGGATGAAAGTGGATGCTCATCTTCACCTTAGTACCAAGTCACCTTTGGAACGACCTCCAAAAGTGAAAAGTAAATTATGTACCCTGATCCGATATAATAGATCTAAGCACACCATGTAACCTCTCCAACTCTTGGATGTACAACCTTGCATAATCCTTGGCTCCAAAAGTAGTTTTGACAAGCAAGAAATGAGCCGACTTAGTCATTCGATCAATGATAACCTAAATGGAGTCAAATTGGCTTCGGGTTCAAGACTAATCAACCACAAAATATATGTTTATATTATCCCACTTCCATATAGGGTACTCAATGTCTTGAGTAAAACAATTGGGCCTTTTTCCTGCTACCTTCACTTGTTGACAATTAGGACATTCAGATGTAAACTTGGCGTTATCCTTCTTCATACCATGCCACCAATACATTGCCCTCAAATCTCGATACATCTTAGTGGATCCCGAATGAATAGAATAATGAGAGTTATAGGCTTCACTAATGATCACTCTCCTAAGATCATCATATTTGGAACACATAAACTATCTTGATACTGAAGCACTCCATCTCCCCCTTGAGATAACACTTCTATTCTCTTTTTGGAAACCAATTTCTTCAATTCAACTTACGATAGATCTAGGTCTTGCTTAGCCTTTATGTCAACAATCACCAAAGATTTTGCCCCATTATGAACATGAATTCCACGATTATTAGATTTGGCCAAGCTAACACCTAACCTAGCCAAATGGTGGACATCCTTTGCCAACTCCTTCCTCTCCTCCTAAACATGAGCTACACTAACCACAGATATCCTACTAAGAGCATGGTCTACAACATTAGCCTTGCCCGAATGATATTGTACACTCACGTAAGAGTGCTTAAGGAGTTCCAAAAATCTCCTTTGTCTCTAGTTATGACTTCCTTGAGTGAGCAAATATTGCAAACTCTTGTGAATGATGAAAACATCCACATGTATCTCACACATATAGTGTCTCCAACTTTTCAACACAAATACCATCGTCCCTAATTCAAGGTCGTGAGTCAGGTAGTTATACTCATGCACCTTCAATTGTTTTGATGCATAAGTTATCACCTAACCAAGTTTCATAATCAGATAATCACACCTAGTACAAGAAGCATCAGAATATACCACAAACCCATCTAAGTCATCCAGTAAAGTCAAAACTGGAGCTAATTATCACATCCCAAGCCTAGGGCCTAGACATGACATGGTGAATAGGAATCTAAGGGAATCCCAAACAAGCCTCTTAGCATATTATTTACATATCCTTGGTCATAGAAGTAATTACACAATAACAAGAGAGTAAAACTAGGGAGAGGGGAGTCTTAGATAACAATAAAAGATCAAGAGTCAAAAATATAGCATAATTACATCACTTGTCCAACAATACCTCTAAACATAGACTTGAGCAGAGGCAAAGACAATTTTTGGGCTAACTCTTATAGTATCAAGCATTAAACATAAAGAAATATCATAATTACATCTCTTGTCCTCATTACCCCTTCTCTTTCTTAACTTTTCCCTCTCCAATTGTTTGGCATAAGTCATAAGACGGGACAAGTCCATATAACCTATCAACATGGCTGCATGTCATTATTCATTAACCAAGTTGGACACACCCATCATAATCTTGTTTATCCTAAACCTTGGGTCAGCCGCCAATTGTGGAGCATATTTGGAGAATTGGTTGAACTTGAGGGCATATTCTCTCACACTCATGGACTTGTTTCAAATTCATGAATTCCATCATTTTCGCCTCCCTTAGCTTAAGAGAGAAGAATAGGTTGAGAAATGTTGTCTTAAATTCCACCTAAAGGATGACATTAGCGTTCCTCTTCTCTCCTTCTAATAAGTAAACCATATTTTGGCCACCCATTGAGGTAATAGACCACTAACTCTACTTTCTCTTCCGAACTAACACCCATAAGAGTCAAAACTTTGTACACCTCATCAAAAAATGCCAGAGTAGGAGCATGAGGGACTTGGGGCCCTTGGTTGATTTGATTAGTCATAGTGTGTACTAACATGGCAATAACATCCAGGAACTCATCATGAGCTTGTTGTTCTTCAAGTGTATGAGCTCTTCTTCCTCTTGGGATAGGCATGATCTAGCATAGCAAAGAACATTCGTTAGGGGAAATCGTTACAATAACTTCTATAGTACGACGTAGGTCAAGAAGAAGAGAAATTTTCCTAAAATGCCTCATAGCATCTTACTCATAGTTGTAGTGTACTTCACAACTATGAATAACACTCAAAGTGATGCGGTGTTGTAACACCCCACAAGTTACACTACTAGTACAAGTCAAATAAAATATGACATGGTTTGGTCAAATTAGCGCTAATTTTCAAAAGTGCTTGAATCTCTCATTAATGGGCTATATGTGCATCTAACACTTAAGAGGGTCGAGTATATTTATGTTTTGTGTTGAGTTGAGTAGATTATAGACTTAAATGAAGTGAGAGAATTGAGGTTCTTGTAGGACTTAGAAGCTAGCAGGTGAGTCACCTACTTGCTTAGTTTAAAATTGTTAGGTAAACTGAGACGAGGCTTGACGTCGAATTTGTCCATGTTCGATTATGAATAAAGTCCGTGTTAAGGGTGTAACTTAGACTAATATTCTAGCAACCTAAAATGATCTATATGATAATCCCAAGAAGGATATAAAGAGACCCCAATACCATTACAATATTGTTAGCAAGTTAGGCCCAACTAGTTAGGAAGAAGAAATCTGAAAAATGGGCAGCACAAGTCCATGTATTTGGAGCTCCAAAAGGCCCAAGTGAAATGAGCAAGAATCTGTATAACATACTTGGTGAAGAAACACTTAAGTAGACTTATTAATTCGGCCAAGGATTATTTTTAAAGAGGGTCAGCGCAGCTCCCACAAAGCTATTGTTCAATTGAACTCACAAAACAAAAACAACTTTGTCTTCAAAGTTCTCTCAACCTTTCTTCACTTTGGAAAGCAGATAAAAAGGATTTCTAGGGTTCTTATACAAGCCCTATATAATTCATATAGTGGTAAGTAAGTTTATACATATGTTTACCATAGTTTTATCTTGAAAAACAAGAGATAGATACTAGTTAAGTTTGCAGAAATCTATAGGACAGATTCTGTGCAGAAAGTTGCTGCACCTTTTCCTTTTGTTTTGGTGATTTTTCTATGGTTTTTAAGTTATATTATGAAGCAAAGTTGGTGTTATTAACATTATTTTAGTTATAAACTTCACCCTAAGGTTTCTGCCCAGGTTTTGGTTTCATTTAACAAGCGCGTTTTATCGAGTTATTTCAAGCGTAATGTTGATTGTAACTTGCAGGCTGTTGGGTGTGAAGCTTTTAACTCACGCCCTTAATGACTTATTAAGTGCTTTTATTGGACTGTTTGAAGTCTGTATATATGTGTGAATGTTGCTGGAACAGTTTGGTTAAATTTGGAATAAGGTTGGAGTTGTTGACATCGAAGTGTAGCGAAGGAAAGTAACGTTATGCTGTCCATTGTTAGATTGTGGGGAATTGTGATGTGTGGTTCTTTGTGGGCTGTTGTAAGGCTGTTATGGACTTAAAATATTCTGTCCATGATGTGTACATGCAAATGTGTATTATAAAATACGATTAGGGGCAGAAAGGTTAAAGGAATACGCCCGGGTTTATAAACACCCGCTTGCTGCCTATGTATTGTTTTCTTATGTGATTGGGATGCCAAGGTGTATCTATTGTCTATTAATTTTAGTGTTATCACTTACTATGTTGTAGATAAGTATTTGGAGGAAGGAAAGGTTCTCTCAAGTAAGTAACAAGGTCCGACGATGAGGTATGTAATGTTATTTGATTTCGTATCACTTGGCATGAAACATAGCTCTCTCCTTGGTACATAAAGGCATTCACCAACTCCGGCAC
>JAOTQJ010000007.1:11679996-11691262 GCA_025642045.1 Solanum sejunctum | reverse complement strand
ATTCTTGATCTGAATAATAACCAAAACTCACTCGGAAAAGTCCCATCAGCCATCAAATCCTCTTCTCCAAAAATATTATTTTCATTTTATCAAATCAATTATTCATTAAATGATTGATTATATGGGAAAATGATAATAGGATGAATGCATATGCAATAAATCTCATTCACTTTTTTCTCCCACCCCCACCTCCTCTATTAACACCCGATTCTCTGTGTTTTTATGTATTTTCTTTTTCATTATATATCATTATCTTACTCTGTGTGCGTTGTATTTCTATATTTTTTGTGAATGAAAAAAATTAATATAATAACGTAAGAATATAAGTGATACAAGAATGAATAAATGCAAGTGATATAATAGTAAATGAATACAAGTTAAATTAGAGCTAATGAATATTGTTCCTCATACTTTTATTTAACTTTCTTCGTTATATTTGTATACATCCCAACTCTGATTGTGCAATAATACAAGTGAAGTTGGAGCGAATGAATGCAAGTAATATAAGATAGAAAGAATGTAAGCGGGATTAGAGAGAACAAATACAAGTAAAATTAAAGCAAATAAATATCATCCCTTGAAAATTTATTATGTGTATCTGTATATACATGTGCACTGTATTGTATTTATCACTATATTATGGATAAGATTTGTATTTTTGAATACAATATGAATGCACATATAAATAAAAAAAATACAATCACCCGACACTTTAAAAAAAATTATATCTCAAATTGTTGTTCTAAATAATTCAAATTATAGCCATAAATTACTATGGGGCTCAAGCTAAAGTTATTTAAAAAAGAATCTTAAAAAAGTTCAAATTTTTAATTTTTTTTTCCTTTGACAAACTCAAATTTGACTCATGGAAGCAAAAATTGAAAATTAGACTAACATAAAATGCGCAGACCACTCTCATGTCAAAGTATAAACTTGTTATGAAGAAAAATCATAGAACCCTGTTAATTATATATAATATACTTCCTCATTGATTAAGTGATGCATCAGTAATACATTTTTTGACAAAAGAATTTAGAGGCATACTTATTAACTTTGTTAAGTAACTCTGAAACAAAATGATATGGGATAATTTATAATTTTTTTTATACAATTATTACTTGGATGTCTTTACAACTTTGTCTCATAAGTGTTATCTAAATAGTAAGTTTTGAAATATTTAATTGACTGGTTATGCACATATCTCTAGAGAATCTACGAAAGCATGTACCTCTACTATACCCCTCAACTTAGAAAAAGAAAATAAATAAAATATAAGCATAATAACATTACTTCATCTCAGTGCTTTCTAGTCTTTCTTTTTAGTAAAAATATAAATTTATTAGTATTATTTTTTGTTTTTAGCAAGGCTGCTTAATTTAATTTGCCCATCAGTAGCCGTCATTATATGCATAATGACATACTTAAACTCAATATTTTTGCTTCATTAAGAAATTATGATATCTCCATTGTTGCAATTTAACAAAATTACCTTTCACGTTTGATTTAGAATTGGTGATGCTTTTCCTAATATCTTCATGATTCTTTGTCAAAAATATTTGATTTCTAATATTCCTACAAATAAAAGCGTTAACATCAAAATTTTTAATTGTTTCTTCAATTAAATAGAACCTTAAAAATCTTATTAAATTATGATTATACTTACGACATAATTACATATACATCAAAGAACTATATTTCATAAAAAAAAAAAAAAACCTACATGCAAGTAATCACATGATGACATTGTAATATTTATTGGAGTTACTTTCATTAGGGAGCACTTTATTCTTAATATAAATTTTTCGACTTTCATATAAATTTAATTAATTTCAATATAAGTATCGAACATATAATTTTAAAAAAATAATGCTATTTGCAATGTTTCTTGAAAATGCTTAGTTCGGAAACATAATTTTATTTTGATGGATCAAAATGCACATGGAGTGACATAATAATAAATCATTTCTTGATTAAAGGGAGAATCATGAAAAATTATAGTGAACCTGTCATGGTTCAGATTCATGATCACTTGAATAAAAATATTATTGACATTTAGGCGCTGATGATGCTGGGGGATTTTTTATATATATATATATTTTGATGGCGTATTTGTTTAATTAGTTTATTTTCAAAATTTATACCTAAACCATGTTCTTTTAAAATTTCTTTTATCTATAAAAGATACTTATCAATTTTTTTTATAGATCAATTTGCATGTGACTAGTGTAGGGTCCTAATATCTAGAGGGGGCATTATTTCCAGCAAGAATTATATGAAGATAACAGAAAATTTCATCAACCCATCCACCTTGGAGAGAATTAAGAGTGGAAAAAGGAGTATCTTTTCTGAAATAATAGAATGTATTATTATATAGAGTAGGTAAAAATGGAATTAATTAACCATAAGACTCGTATAAGAACAGTGAAAGGAGACTCGAAATATTTTTTAAAAAATTATAATGGAGTTGCACTAGGGATTAGATTTTAGTCTATTTATTTTTATTTTGGTGATGGGTAAATTAATGCATCATATCCAATATGAGGTAACATGATCATTTATAAATAATGTAGTACTGCTTGACGAGATTTGCAGTAGAACTAAAGCTAGATTGAAGGTTTGAAAACAAAGATTGGAGTGTAAAAGGTGCAAGTTGAAAAGGACACAAACGAAATGCTTGTAGTGCAAGTACAGTACTATGTCGGAAGAGGATGACATATGGAAAAAAAAAAGAGACTGATGATGATGTCTTTAATTGTAAAATCATGTGTGACAACAATATACCACAAAAATTCAAAAAATAAATTATAAGAGTGATGGTTAGAATAACTATATTATACCATGTGAAGTTGAAAAAATAGGAATACTAAGATAAATGTGTGAACATAATAATGAGATAATATTAGAAATAAAAATATTCGTGACAAGATAGAAATGGTCTCTATGGTGAATGATATTCCTTGAATTAATTAGGAATATCCTATGCCTTTTTACTTGAAGTTTACCTATTCTTGCGCATATTTTTACATATTTTAATATAAAATTATTATTTCACATTTTTAGAAATTAGAATGCCTAAAAAAAAAAGAAGGAAGAAGAAGATAAAAGCCTATCAGAAAAAATATATTTACAATCATAGATCAACTTACAAGTGGTGGATCCACTCGTGAAAAATTAAAGAATCAAAGAAAGTGTAAAAGAATCTCACATCTTGTTCAACATGATAGTATTTCACATTTATGATCCATATGTATATGCAAAGAAAATCAAGATGATTGCAGGACTTATAAGTGGAATTACAGACATGGATCAATATGCGGTTTGTAGTTCAATCCACGAAGGAAGTATACAAATCCTAGCGAACAATCAACAATGAGCTTAAAGGCAATCCACGTACCAAAACTTATGATAAGGTGTTGGATTGAATCATAGATCATGTCGATAGGCAATTTGAAGTTATTAGAATTTCGAATTTGGGAGTCATTTTAAATAGTTTTCGTAAGAAAAAATTTGTAACACCCAGTGAAACTATCGAAATACCCCTAAAACGTAATCATGTGCATAACGCGTCTTCTTAAGCTCCGATGGGAAATCCGAAATCAAATTTGTGATCAGCACAAAAAATCGAGTAGGAAAAATAGTCTCGACCCGATTTTAGAGCAATCGGGTCGAAAAATAATTTTTTTATATTTTTTCCCGAGACAGTGTTGATGCGCACCAGGGCCACAACGTGCCCTGGGTGTGGATTCGCGAAAAATATACATGTCCGAGGCCTTGGGGCGATGCAGACATATTGTTGCGCAGTGTATTTTTTTATTCTTTTACGGGAAGGGCCTTTTGGTCATTCTCCACCCTATTTTTAGTCCCAAAATGTATTTTAAGTCCTTTTATTCGTACGAAGGGTTTAATAAAATCCATTATCTTCTAGCTCTAAGTGTATAAGTCCTCAGAGAGGAAGAAGAGAGGGCTTGAACATTTATGGTTGAAGGTCGATTTCTTGAAGAAGATTAAGACAATCTTCATACTAGGTAGGTAAAGGCTACCCAAAACATGGGATTGTTCCCCCATGTGCCCCATTGAGTGAATTAGATTGATAGTTAAAGGTAATGGCTCTTGTCTTTGAAGTTCTTGAATGTTATCTTGAAAACTATCTTTAATTTCCATATATTTTCTTAAATTCATGATCATCATAACTTGAATTAACTTTTAACTGAAATATTGTATGATTATGCATATACCCTACATGATTTCCTTACTAAAGACTTCAAGAATGAACTTAGGGGTAATGTCTAGAGCTTTGACTATTTGGGTGTGTTGTTTGTTGTAGTCGGGGTCTTGAGATGAATGTGTTGATGACTGATGTTGATGAGATTAGTATCCTTAGAGTCTAAAGGAGATTGAAATTTATCTTGAAAGAATGATCTTACTCCTTTAGTTGATAGATGATGAGATGAGTCGAGGTCTCTTGCCCGAAAGGGCTAGGTGATGGGAATTCTTGATTGATTGATGGTTTATGAGCAGACCGAGTTATAGGAGAAGTATTGAGCACTGAAATGGGTAAGAGTGAGTCTCACTCACACTCATTCACTATGTGGCAAGCGTAGGAGAGGATTGGACCATGATAGCAGATGCTTCCTCAGTCCCAAAAGAGGACTTGATAGACTTATGGATCCACTGATAGACTCGTTCTTTATTCCGGCAAGGTACTGGATGAATGTGAAAATGATATCTTTTGGTTGTATAACCACTGGATCATAGGTGGTAGTTTTCGGTAAAGAAACACTCAGATAGGTTCTATTTTGATAATACTATGATACTGATGTGATAGTATGAGTCTAGATTAATGGTGATGTGATAGTGTCCTATTCCTTATCTTGAGTTGAGATTGAGTAATTGATGAACTGATGTCATATTATATTGTCTTGTAGATACTGTTTGCCTTTAGCCCATTGTACATACAGTACATTCCAAGTACTAATGTTTTTTAGTGCTGCATCCTTTCATGATGCAGATTCAATAGATAAAGGACTTCAGGAGGAGAATCGTTGAGGTTCACAGACTTTCAGCTAGAGATTTTTTGGTAAGCCCCCCTGCATTCGGAGGATGTCTTTATTCCCTTTCTTATTGCTTTAAGTTATTCTAAGTTTGTGGTAGCCATGGCTTGTCATGATACCATCCTAGACCTATTAGCAATAGAGGCTTCATAGATACAGATAGATGATAGTTGATGTTGGGGGTTTTACCCCTTTTCCCTTTTTAATTGAGTTCTTTCATTATTCTTGTTTCATGTGATAGGCATAACTAAGGAGTCTTGTAGCCCACTGATAGTTAAGGTTATTTCTTTAATGTCTTCCCCTGATCGATCGATTGAACAAAAGTGATGAGACTAGGTGGTTTACTTGAAGACTAGCAATAGTCTCCGAGTGCTAGTCACGTATAGGGTACCCTTCCAGGACGTGACAAACTTGGTGTCATAGAATAGAGTTCGAGTGTCTTAGGGAGTCTATGAAGCCATGTCAAGTAGAGTCTTTTTATGGGTGTGTCGTGCACCACACTTCATAAGTAGGGGGTAATAGGATATTAGGAAGTGTTACCCTTCTTCTATAATCTGAGTTAGTGCGATAGAGTTTTACTCTATGGAAATCTCATTCTAATTCATGAGTTATAGGTTTGTAGAATATGCCTTCCAAACAAAAATATGCTCAGAGAGATGCCTCAGCCCCAGCTGCTGAGAATCCCCAACCAGAGGTCCCTAATCAGATAGAGACGAGAAGATGGGGTTGGTCTGCCAGGACTACTGAGGTCCCATAGGTGCCCCCTACACAACCACAGACTTTAGAGGTAGAATTTAGGGGAGCCATTACCATGCTTACTCAGCTAGTGGCCTCCCAGGGAAATAGTCGAGGTCCTCAGGCTCTTAGTTCTAGCTCATAGGAGCCCACGACTATAACCAGGCTTAAGGATTTCTTACTGATGAACCCTCCAATATATATAGAGTCTAAAGTTGAGCAGGACCTATAGAATTTCATAAATGAAATGTACATGGTTTTGAGGCCTATGCATGCCAGTGGGGTCGAAGGGGTTGAGCTTGCCTCCTACCAGCTAAAGAATGTTGCAAACGTCTAGTATAACCAATGGGAAGATAGTAAAGGTGAAGTTGCCGAGCCTATGGAGTGGGAGAGTTTGAAGCTGCTTTACTTGACCATTTCTTTCCCAAAGAGCTGAGGGAGGCAAAGGTTGACGAGTTCGTGAACTTTAAGCAAGGAGGGATGACCGTTAAGGAGTACATTCTCAAGTTTATTAAGCTATCCAGATATGCTCTAGAGATGGTCCAAGACATGAGGGCAAGGATGAGAAAGTTAGTATCTTACTTGGGCAGGCATGTGCAAAAGGAGTAAAAAGCATCTTTGTTGATCACCAGAATGGACATCTCTAGGATTATGGTGTAATCCCAACAGACAGATGAGGATAAGAAAAGAGAGAAAGAAAAGCCGATGGACAGGAAAGCAAAATCAACAGGGCATGAGCCTAACCAGTAGAGGCAAAATAAAGGTAACAAGTCCTATTTTTAGAAGAGATCTTCTTATCATGCACCTTCTGTAGCGAATGTGCTTGTCCAACCAAACAGGTATGATCACAAGTCTTGTGGTTACCAGAATTTTAGTGCCTAGGGTGCTCAATCTTAGGCTAGTGTGACCAAAGGTACGAAGGGAAAGCCACCTTGTGATAAGTGTGGTAAACTCCATCTGGGTGAGTGTCGTGTGGGTAAGGATATTAGTTATTCATTTGGGAAAGCTAGTCACTTTCAGTATGAGTGTCCAAAGAGGAGATGAGGTAAAGGGAGCAATAGAGCACAATCCTCTGCAGTACCCCAGCTGGCAGTCATGATAGGGGTACTACATGGGTGCAAGGGGAAAGACGAATGGCCTTTATGCTATGGGTAATCAGAAGGATCAAGAGGCAGTACCAGATGTTTTTTACGGGTATGATTCGAGTCTTTACTTTTGATTGTTATGCCTTGATTGACGGGGGTGCCACTCTATCGTTTGTGACTCCCTACGTGGCTAGTAAGTTCGAGATTCTCCTAAAATGTTTGTTTGAACCTTTTGCTATTTCCACTCCTACTAGTGAGTCTATCTTAGCTGAGAGGTTTTACACAGACAGTGTAATATCCATTTATCATAGGGATACCTTGGCTGACTTGTTAGAATTAGAGATGGTTGACTTTGATGTGATACTTGGCATGGATTGGCTTCACGCTTATTATGCCTCAGTTGACTGTAGGACCTAGATTGTTAAGTTTCAATTTCCTAATGAACCTGTCCTAGAGTGGAAAGGCAGTTCTATTGCAACCAAGGGTAAATTTATCTCTTATCTTAGGGCCAAAAAATTGATCACCGAGGTTGTATTTATCACCTTGTGTGAGTTAGGTTGATGATGTTAAGTCTTCTACTCTTGAGTTAGTCCCAATTGTGAATGAATTTCCCGAAGTTTTTACTGATGATCTACCTGTAGTCCCTCCTAACAGAGAGATTGACTTTGGAATTGATATTCTCCCTGACACCCAGCCTATCTTGATTCCACATTACTGAATGTCCCCCGCTGAATTGAAAGAATTGAAAGAGCAATTGAAAGACTTGTTAGATAAAGGTTTCATAAGGCCTAGTTTCTCCCCTTGAGGTGTTCCTTTGCTATTTGTATGTAAGAAAGAAGGGTCTTTCAGAATGTGCATAGACTACCGGCAACTGAACAAGGTCACAACAAAAAATAAGTGTCCTCTCCGTAGGATATATGATCTATTTGACCAACTTCAAGGTGCTACTTGCTTCTCCAAGATAGACCTCAGATCAGTTTACCATTTATTGATGGTGAGGAAAAATGATATTCCGAAGACAGCCTTAAGGACAAGGTATGGCCATTTTGAGTTCCTAGTCATGTCTTTTAGGTTGACTAATGCACCTATAGCTTTCATGGATTTGATAAACAAAGTATTCAAACTGTATCTTGACATGTTCGTGATTGTATTTATAGATGATATCCTGGTGTATTATAAGGATGAAGAGGAGCATGCTAATCATCTTAGAGTGATTTTGCAAACCCTCAAAGACCATGAGTTGTATGAAAAGTTCTCAATGTGCGAGCTTTCGCTCAAGTCTATGGACTTCCTAGGTCATGTTGTTTCAGGGGATGGTATTTGGATGGACACCCAGAAAATTGAAGAAGCTAAGAACTGCCTAGACCCACCTCTTCGACAAAAATAAGAAGTTTCTTGGGATTGGCACGCTATTATCATAGATTTGTTGAGGGCTTATCTTCCTTGTCTGCACCATTGACCAATCTAACTCAGAAAAAGGTCAAATTTTAGTGGTCTGAGGAATATGAGAAGAGTTTCCAAGAATTGAATACTAGACTGACTACAACACCAGCTTTGACTTTGCCCGACAGGACGGGAGACTTTGTGATATATTGTGGTGCATTCAGAGTTGGATTGGGTTGTGTGCTAATGTAGAGAGGGAAGGTGATAGACTATGCTTCTAAATAAGTTAAGATCCATGAGAAAAACTATTCGACTCATGATCTCGAGTTGGCAGCAGTGGTGTTAGCACTCAAGATCTGGCGCCATTACTTGTATGGAGTACATGTGGACGTGTTCACTGACCACAAGAGTTTGCAATACATATTCAGTCAGAAGGAGCTCAACCTGCGACAAAAGAGATAGTTGGAATTACTCAAGGATTATGATATGAGTATCCTCTACCACCTATGTAAATCTAACATTGTTACTAATACTCTTAGTAGGTTGTCTATGGGTAGCACTGCCCATGTGGAGGAAGGGAAGAAAGAATTGGCTAAGGAAGTTCATAGAATAGCTCGACTGGAAGTGCAACTTGAGGAGAACAATGAAGGCGAGGTCAATGTTCAGAATGGGTTTGCTTCATCTTTAGTGTCATAAGTGAAGGAAAAGCAAGACCAAGACTTTGTCTTATTCCAATTGAAAAAAGTGATTCATAAGTAAAAGGTGATCATTTTCTCCAAATGAGGAGATGGGGTGTTGAGATATCAAGGTAGATTGTGTGTGCCCGATGTTGACAGTGTCCGAGAAAGAATCATGGCCAAAGCTCATAGCTCAAGATATTCTATCCATCCTGGTTTCACCAAGATGTACCATGAGTTGAGAGAAGTCTACTGGTGGAATGGAATGAAGAAGGATGTTGCTGAATTTGTCTCCAAGTGCCCCAATTGTCAACAAGTCAAGGTTGAACATCAGAGACCATGCAGATTGGCTCAGAATTTTAAAATTCATGAGTGGAAATGGGAGATCATCAACATGGATTTCATTACCGGGTTACCAAGGTTCCAAAAGCAGCATAATTTGATATGGGTGATTGTGGATAGGATGACTAAATTAGCCCACTTTTTGTCAGTCAAGATAACTAATACGGTTGAGGAATATGCTCGGTTATACATTTGTGGGATTGTGAGGTTGCATGAAGTTCCCTTGTCCATTATCTCGGATAGAAGAGCTCAATGACCTCCTAATTTTGGAGATCTTTCCAGAAGGGATTGGGAACCAAGGTAAATTTAAGTACGGTCTTTCATCCACAGACAGATGTCCAGTCAGAGCGCACCATTCAAACCTTTGAGGATATATTGAGAGCCTGTGTCATTAACTTCAATGGGAATTGGGATGATAATATGTCATTGATAGAATTTGCGTACAATAATAGTTACCATGATAGTATCCAGATGGCCCCTTATGAAGCTTTGTAAAGGAGGAGATATAGATCACCAATTGTCTAGTTTGAGGTTGGTGAAGCTGAATTGATTGGACCTGACCTTGTCCACCAGTTCATGGAGAAGGTGAAAGTTGTCAGAGAAAGATTGAAGATGGCACTAAGTCACCAAAAGTCTTATACTAATATGAGGAGAAGGGACTTAGAATTTGAGGTGAATGATTGGGTGTACTTGAAAGTGTCACCCATGAAGGGTGTCATGAGGTTTGGTAAGAAGAGAAAGTTGAGTCCACACTATATCAGACCTTACCAGATTGTGAGAAAGATTGTGAAGGTCGCTAATAAGTTAAACTTACCTTCCGAGCTAGACGGGATCCATCTGGTGTTCCACGTCTCGATGCTGAAGAAGTGTTTGGGAGATCCTGCTTTGGCAATCCCTATTGAGAGTACAGGTGTAAAGACTAGTTTGTCCTATGAGGAAATTTCAGTCCAAATTCTTGACTGTCAAGTCCGCAAGCTAAAGAATAAGAAAATAGCCTCCGTCAAAGTTCTATGGAAGATTCAATTCATTGAGGAAACTGAGAAAGCCATAAGGAGCAAACACCCGCACCTATTCGTGCCAAATGACGATAATGTCAAAGGTAATGTCCCTATCCTTAACGTAATTAAAATTTCCATTCTCAAGTCAATATGTTGATTCTATTCTTGAGTCTAAGATAGAGATATAGAAAGTGGTGGATAGTTAAGAGTTCGAGAGTTCTCGAGTGAGGAGTGAGATAAATTTTGAGCCTACTGTAACACCCTGCAAAATTATCAAAATGCCCCTAAAAAGTAATCATGCGCATAACGCGTCTTCCCGAGCTTCGATGAGAAATTTGAGATGGAATTTGCAATCACAGTGAAAAATTGAGCAGAAAAATATTCTCAACTTGATTTTTGAGCAATCGAGTCGAAAAATAATTTTTCATATTTTTCCCTGAGACAGTGTTGATGCGCGCCAGAGCTGCGAGGCGCCCTGGGAGCAGATCAACACTTATGGTTTTTTTTAATTTTTTGACGGGAACTTGAAATCTCAGAAATTCACAAAAATGTATATGTAGAGGCCCTTGGCGCGATGCAAACATACTGTTGCGTAGTGTATTTTTTATTCTTTTATGAGAAGGGCCTTTGGTCATTTTCCATCCTATTTTAAGTCTCAAAATATATTTTAAGTCCTTTTATTTGTACCAAGAGTTTAAAAAAAACCATTATCTTATAGTTCTAAGTGCATAAGTCATGAGAGAGGAAGAAGAGAGGGCTTGAAGGTTTACGATTGAAGGTCAATTTCTTGAAGAAGATTAGGACAATCTTCATCTCAGGTATGTAAAGGCTACCCAAAATATGGTATTATTCTCCCATGTGCCCCGTTGAGTGAATTAGATTGATAATTGAAGGTGATGGCTCTTGGTTGTGAAATTCTTGAATGTTATCTTGAAAACTATCTTTAATTTCCATATATTTTCTTAAATTGATGATCATCATAACTTGAATTAACT